>CM060308.1:18648436-18895936 GCA_030674185.1 Monoplex corrugatus | reverse complement strand
TTGTGTATCAGCGTGCAGATGAATGGTCAGGCATAAAACGGATGGTTGGGGTGTGCATGCTCATCTTGTACCTAGTGCAAGACTGAATGGTAGTAAGTAACAGGATCAGAGGAATTTGGAAGAGAGGAAAGACAATTTACAACTTCAGACGAGAAGGAATTAACATTGATAGACTTTAGGCTGCAATAGGTCACAGTTCGCGTCTGGCGTAGGTTTAGACAGATTAAGGGAGAACAACATGGCAGAATGGTCTGAAGGAAGTTGGTCCTGGACTGAGACTGATGTAACAAGTTCATTGTTGCTGCGAACAGTTGGCCAGTCAAGAATATGGCCTTTAATATGAGAGAGAAAATAGGTAGGCAGAGACGGACACAAGCGCTGGTTTCCCAGTCATCTTGATCATCAAAGTATACATTGATATCACCAAAAACGAGTTTTCCTGGTCTTAAAATGTAATGATTAAGAAGAGACTGAATTCCGTGATAAAAATGGAAGGAGTGAGTTTGTTTCCACAGGTGGGAGAAGGGCAGTAAATACAAGAGAAAAATAATAGACTGACCTGACATCTTAAGAAAGACTTCAGCAGTTTCAAATCACAAAGCAGAAAAACGGAAGAAATGGATGAAAGTGAGACAGGATTCAAGCGCATCTTTATAAACAATAGCAATCCTGCCACCAAGAAAGGCTCGAGGGAAAGAATGGAATCTGTGACCTGTAAGTGTGTGTTTTGATTTTGGTCGCTTGATTTCAACCAGGTTTCTGTCAGAAAACAGGCTGAGCATTGAACTTCACACTGTTAACTTCGCAGAAAACACAGAACAAGATGGCAACACTGGACTGTGAGGCAGGGAGGTAAATGTAGAAACAGCCCAAAACAGGAAGTCCAGATGGTGCTGGTATCAAAGAAAGAAATCGCAAAGATTCTTGTTTGGAAGGAGACGTGATCTATTTTTTAACTCCAGTGAATATGTTCAGCAGATTGCCCAAATTGCAAACAGAGTCGTGATATCAGATGCCAATAGAAGCAGGTGTGATATCATTGGGGTCAGTTGATGACGGGTCATAAGGCTGGCAGTGTTTACCTGTGGTTGAGACAACGTGGGTAGCATGGACTTCGCGCGTGCCACCTCTACACAATCTGTGATGCAGCAGATTGCGACCAGTGTTCAGAGTTTACAAGTGGGGGACAAGTTCAGGGTCAAGTTTTAAATGAACCGGCACAATCAGTGCTATCAGCTGGTCGCTGGTGTACATGTACTTAACGTGTCCTGTGCTTTGAAGTGTGGTATGGCCAACGCATTGACATGCAGTAACCTCACTGATGGCGAAAATGCACGAAGCGACGTTGACCTGGATGAACGCGCACTCCGGTCGGTAACAGCAATGGTGACAGGTTGAAATCACTGAAACCTGACAGCCACAGGAAAAGAAAAATGAAGAATACCTTCGGATGTTGAGCCAGGTTGAAAGTCCTAGTACGTCACATGATGATAGGTGAGTGCCTTAATCATACACAGGACAAAAATCAGACACTTGACCAACGATCATTCTTTATGGAGACACGAGGCAAGCCTGTTAGGCAGCTAAACCGTGCTCACAACTTACTACGTTTCAATTTTGTACGAGTTCTGTTTTTCAAGGTTCCATTCATTCATTTATACTTTTTCCCACTTTCATCCAGACAGCTATGTTCTCAATGGTGCTTTTAATTTCTCCAGCAGCGCTTGAGGTGTCTCTTGGGAAAGCAGAGTGGTTCAGTTGTGAGTCATCAGCAAAGAAATAGTATGGTGCCCCTGATTGTTTCATAACAGAATCAAGTGGTTGTAAACAGAGAGAGAGAGAGAGAGAGAGTGAGAGAGAGTGAAGAGAACAGGGCCCAAAACAATCACGTGGGACACCATAGCTTAGAAAAATGGAGCTGACTCAGTGTCAATAGTGACAACAGACTTGAGTTCGACTGAAGACTAATCAAAAATAGTTTCAGTGCAGCTAAATGTAGCTGACAGTCCTGAGATCTTGATGTCATAGTCAACAATGTCATGTGTTGCTGAAAGATCAAGCAGTGTAGCACTGATAGACACTTTATCATTATTGGAAGTCTGTCAAGCTCGCTAAGGCTTGAGCTAGAATGGAAAGACAGAGAAACAGATCAAAAAGCTCTAACACCCCCTTCCACTAACTAAGATAAGGAAAACTTTGAACAAATACATTCACACAAATTTTTGTTCAGTCACAAACAATACAACATGACGCACCATACATACATATCATAAACATAGATACAGCACCACTCGAGGTGGCACCAAAGAAACCAAAATCGAATTACACAGTCCAAATTCTCAAGGGAAACAGCCCCAAGAAGCCCTTGGAACAACAACAAAACACACACACACACACAAACAAACAAGATCAATGTAAGCAATGAATAAATGCGTTTAACAACGTAAATGTCTTCAATTGCTCCCGTCCACTGCTTCACATGTGTCTCAACCCTCATGAGGAGGAAAACACATTCATTACAAAGACCCACAAAAGGTGATGCTCGCTGTCTCACACAAATGTTCCGACACTATGATTTCGAATTTTACTTGGGTCGCATAGACGAACGAATGGCAAACAGGTGTTGACTGAACGATAGACGAATGTAGACAGAAGACTTATGAATCAGTAGAACAATGAAATCCGAGCAGGACGATGATGAGGAATGAACCGAGACGAAAGCAGCTGGACAGGAGGTTCATAGCGTGGTGAATACTGGCTCGCCACCCCACACCCTGGCGGCCGTCGCGGAGGCAACAAGCCAGCACTTAATTGCCGAATCCTGCAGGAAGTTGCTGTTGGAAGCGCCCATCAACCATGGGGCGGCAGGCACTGGAGACTGAAGAGACCCAAGGGCTGCAGCGTGCCTGTGGTCTGACTCGCCACCCACACTCCTTTGGGACCGTCTCAGGAGCAGAGAGCCAACGGGAAAAGCAGGAAACTGCTGCCAGAAACGCCCACCAGCCGTACTTGTTCCGCACACTCGTCACCGAACAACAGCTTGGACATGTTCTCCTTTCTCGTAGACCCTTGGGCCAAACACGGGCATAAACAATTGTGGTGCAGGACACTACTGATCTGGACCCACCACACAGACGAAATAAAGAAGCAACCTACTCCTACCGACCGGGAGGCATATGAAAGGCTACACATTAAACGAAGACACCAGAAACTTTTCCACTTCTAGGACTCAAAGTCCAACTACAAGTGAAATGCTGACAAGAGACTGGCCCTTACCCCTCTAACTGCAAACTAACTGTAGCAGAAGGGGATCCCAGCATCAACTGACTCCTGACATCAACTGACACCAAAAGAACCCAAAAATTCACACACACACAGGCCCACGTAAACCATAACTTAGGCCACCAACACAAGTTGACAGAACAACTGTTTACAAACACAGCGCAAAAAGCACGCAAAAAAAAAAACAACAACAACAACACACACACAGGCCCAGGTAAACCAGGCATGCTGACCTGATAAAAACACTCCTGTCCTTAAACGTGAAGTAAAGGGGGAAAAATGAAAAGGTGAACAAAACTGCCGTGACAGGTAGAAAGAAACTCTAGGGAGAGCTAGACAACAGAAGGTCTTCAGAGAAGTAACCCCCTTTAGACAAGTGTTTCGGCCCTGAATTCCTTACACTCTCGGGGGGCCGGGCCACATCCAGGTCATGACTCCTGGATGCCCTTCTGCTGTTGTCTATTTTTTTTTTTTTTTTTTTTTCCCACGCCGGGGATCGAACCTGGGCGATTCTGCGCTTCAGAACTGCGGTACGCGGTTTTACCAATGTGCTAACGGGGCACACATCATCTGTAGGGAATTTAATCCTTATGAAGTTCACTTTTTTGGTTCCTCCTTGCCCAGATCCAGCTTGAGCTCCTTTCTGCTGCCTCTGCCATCGCTTTAAGGGCTCTAGTCCTCTTCTTCCCAGAAATGGCGAGTTGTTTCATGAGATCATAAGCGGAGGTGCCCACAAACCCTCTTGCCCCGACCTTTATGGCGAAGATTTTGACCCGCAGACCTGCTTTCTTCAGGGTGCTGGCAAGACCGGCGTATTTTTCGGTCTTGTAGATATGTGCTTCTTCCATTCTGCTTTCGTATGGCACAGTGAGTTCTATCAGAATCACTTGTTTCGAGGAGTCAGAGTGGAGAGCGATGTCTGGTCTCATGCCCGTCTTGCTGATGACATCTGGGTAATTTCTCCACTCTGGGAGGTCTGCTGTACACTCCCAGTCGACTGCTCCATCCAGAAGACCCTTTGGCAATGTGCTGGTTGTCATAGCCCTTTCGGGCCAGACCTGTTTCCCTCCTGCTTTGTAGAACGTTGTCATAGCAATTGGTGCGTTTGGGGTCATGGTTTTTTCGCTAACCACATCTGTGATCACTTTCAGAACTTGGTTGTGCCTCCATGTGTACCTTCCTTGGGCTAGCGCTACTTTGCAAGAGCTTAGGACATGTTCCACTGTTTGTTTCTTCTGACAGAGCGGACATGCTGGGTCGTCTGCTTTCCCCCATTTCACTAAGTTTGCATTCGAGGGGAGCAGGTCATATACAGATCTGAGGAGGAAGCTTATCCTTAGAGGAGCCATGTGCCACATATCGTTCCAGCTGAGACTTCTTTGGAGTGCACTGTCCCATGTTGTCCATTGCCCCTGTTGACCTTGCTGGACTGCCTTCTGCACTCTTTTGACATCTTCTTCTTCCTTCAACTCCTGTATGATCATGTCTCTTTTTTCCTTCCCTTTGGCTTTGGACCACCACTGCATTTTTGTTGCTCCCAGTCCCTGTCTGTTGGTTTGCGTGTGTCCAATTATTTCTTTGATGCTGAGGTTTCTCTTGGCATTGTTTACAGCCTCTTGGACTTTCCACTTTCTGCCAGTTCTCAGCTTTGGATGAACTGCTCTCACGATATTGTCCTCCGATTCCTCCAGCATGCTCAACAGTCTTGCTTTTCCAACTTTGTATTCCTCCACTATGGATTTCAGAGGTAGCTTCAGCATTGCTTGACGACAGTAGAATGCAACATCAGTGAGACCAGGTGGGACACCGAGCCATTTTCTTGTGTATTTGTTGATTTTGGCTTCCATTGCTTCGACTGTGCTGGTGCAAATGTCATAGATTAGCAGTGGCCACAGCAGCTTTGGTATCAGCATGAACTGTAGACACCAGACTTTGTATTTGCCTGGCAGTCCGCAGTTATCTATTTTCTTCAGGCCTTCTTCTGCTGTTTGCTTGGTTTCACATCCCCTTTGTGTGTCTTTCAGGGAGTCATCATACCATCTTCCGAGACTTTTTACTGGCTCTTCTGTGACAGTGGGGATGGCTTGGTTGGCTACCATGAATTTGACTGAATCTGCCACTTTTCCTTTTCGCAGTGAGAGACTTCGGGATTTCTTAGGTTTGAACCTCATTCTTGAAGAGGCCACCAGCTCATCCAGCTGCTTTAAGATTTGGTGTGTCTCTTCCTCATCCGTGGACAAGACTGTTGTGTCATCCATGAAAGCTTTCAGAGGAGGCATCTGGTATCCATCTCCCAGATTCACTGGACCTGAACTCTTCATTGCAGCTTTCAAGATGACTTCCATTGCCAACACACGAACAGTATGGGAGAGATTGCACAGCCCATTGCAATGCCCACCTCTAGGTCTATCCAGTCCGTGGTGTATTCTTTGGTAGAGAACCGCATTGAGAACCCTTGGAAATACTTCCTCAGCATTGTTCGGATGTTTTCTGGGATGTGATACATTTCAAGAGCCAGCTGGATCATATCGTGTGGAACTGATCCATATGCATTCGCCAGATCAAGCCAAACTACGTCAATGTCTCTCTTCTCTGTTCTTGCTTTTTGGATGGCATCCCAAATCAACGTGGCATGTTCCAAGCATCCAGGCATTCCTGGTATGCCTCCCTTTTGGACTGACATATCCAGATACTTGTTTTCAGTCAGGTATTTTGTCAATCTTGCTGCCATAACAGAGAAGAAGATTTTCCCCTCGACGTTCAGAAGTGATATTGGCCTGAACTGATTGATGCTGCTGGAGTTCTGCTCCTTCGGAATGTACACTCCTTCAGCTCTCATCCATTGGTCGCTGATCTTCTGGTTCCTCCATGCTGATCGAATCATCTTGTGGAGCCACTCGAGCACTTTTGGGCATTTCTTGTAGAGCAGGTATGGTATTCCGTTTGGTCCAGGTGCTGACTTGGCTCTGGCTTTCTTTACTACGTTCTTCACTTCATCCAGTGTTGGTGGTTTGTTATTGAATTTTCCTTCTGGCGCTGCAGGCCAAACCAGATTTTGGATTTCAAGTGGTGCCTCGCGCTGAGAATCGGAATATGTTTCCCCGAGATGCTGCTCTAGGGTTTCCTTGCCCACTGTGAGAGTCCCTGATTTGGGTTGTTCAAACAGCTTTCTTGCAAAGTCAAAGGGATCTTTGAAGAAACGATCTTGAGTCTTCTTCTTTTTGCTCTTTCTTCGCCTTGCTGATTCCACTTTGCTGAGAGCATTGTGTTTGGCCTTCAGATCTTTCCAGAGTTCCAGGAGCCCTTGCTTCTCGAATTCTGAGGCAGTTTTCATTCGCTTTTTAAGCTTCCTTTTCTCCCTCCGGATGCTCTCCATCTGTTGCTGTCTTCTGGATTTCTGGGGAGGCGTTTTTGTCTTTGGCTGCTTCACTCCATAAGTGTCCCTGCAGATAGAGTATATGATGTCTCCGTATGTGTCAAGTTTGTGTTCCAGCGTACTGTTCCCTATTAGCGCATTCAGCTTAAGGACAAGTTCCTCATCTAATTTCTCCCATTGTTCTTTTGCACCGGCAGGCGGCAAATTGAGTTTTCCACGTTTGGCGTTAAGAGCTTGTGCAAAGTCTGCCAAATAATCATTACAAAAACTAAAGTAGTTTCTGTTCTGTAGACTTCAGAATAACCTCAGGTTTGATGAGATTACTGCTTTCTAGGTCACTCGTTAGCTGTGAGAAGATGACACACTCAAAGACCACAAACAAAACTGGAAGACTGGACAAAGGCAGACAGCTTTTTTTTAATATTTTTATGTATTTAATTTTTTTAGATTGTCAGGATCTAGACTGGACTTTTTGAGCAGATGGTTGACCAGGGTATATTCAAAGCTCTGTGGCACGACACTTTGTTAAAAAATATTCATAATTTTAGTTACAATTTGAGAACTTTTATTAATGGAACCACACACACACACACAACAACAACAACAACAACAACAACAACAACAACAAAAACAACAACAGAGAGGCAGGGATGGGGATTTTATATGCAACAATAACAATGAAGGCTGTGGGGAATGAGGTCGTATCGGATTGAGGTGGTAAAACCTCACCTTTTCTCGGGGCCACATTATGAAGGTGGTGTGCATTTTCTCTCCCTGGCAGCTTTGCCTTCCCAAACCCTGAACAAGGTGAGGTACCATTTCACAGGTCAGTGAACTCGACAGTACAAGGAGCTTTGCTACCATGAGTAAGACTATAACATTATTTACATTATATGCATTCACATCTAGTTTCAGACTTCAGAATGCTGTATTATTCAAGGATAGGAGCATTAGGTCTTTTTGGCTAGTCCTTGTTACTCTACACACAAAATATGAGCATGAAAAAAAAAAAAAAAAAAAAAAGAACTATAACACATAAAATGCGAGGCAAGTTTTCAAATAAGTTATGATAATATATCAACTGTTACATGTAGGCCTACGCCAATGGCTCATGCATTTTACAAAAGCATGAGAGACAAAAGTACACATATGAAAATAAATATAAATGTCAACTTTAACAGTAACAAGGGGAATACTAAAAACAATAGAACAATATTACTAGCGGTTGTATTAATATTCTATTACTAAGAAGGGGAGTAACTTACAGATGTAAAATCAAAGAAGGAAGTGGGGGAAGCATTAAGAACAACCATGTGAAGGGAAGGGGGAAAGACACGTGAACTATCGCAGTGATGAAAACAGACAGTCAAATAAGTCACACAAAAATACTGTCAAATCAATAAAGAGAACAGAGATTTAGTATTTCTGACACAGAAAGATGACAGTGTAAAAGCGTGACAGAAATGGCTGACTAAAGGTGTTATTAGCACAGTGTATGTAGATAGGGCAGCGTGGCGGACAGCCGTTCAGCAAGGCGTTGTGAATGCGGAGAGGAGGAAAGCGCAAAGCGCAGATGAGAAGAGGGCTCTTCGCAAGCAACGTTCCAGAAACCAGACAATAGCGACTCAATTTGTATGTGGCAGATGTGACAGAGATTGCCACTCAAGAATCGGCCTGCACTGCCACAGCAGAAAGTGCACGTCATGACCACAACGCCTCCTGGTGCAGACTATCATCTCCTGAGATGTAAAGAGGCCGACGACGACGACGACGTATGTAGATCTACCCTGCTGGAGGCAACGGAAAATCACTGCTGTATCTTTCCAAGAAAAATCATGCAAAGTCAAAACAATGTTCTGAAGATTGACAGTACAGAGGGGACTTCTCAGACCAGAGTTGTCTCGCTCAGTCGGAAGCGCCATGGAGGAGAGTAGGTGGCCTCAGCCCGTCATCAAGCTACTGTTCTTCACAACAGGTACCGTCCCGTCTTCGCATAGCCGCATGGAATGTAAGAACTTTGAATCAAAAAGGTAAATTTGAAAGTGTTAAACAAGAAACGAAGAAGTTCAAATTAGCTATTTTAGGAATGGCAGAAACAAGGACTGCTGTAGGATAGTATGATTCTGATATGTATGTAAGGACATCTTGTGGAGGAACAAAACAAGAAAGATATAGTCATGCTGGTTAAGATCACAATAGTACAAGCAATTATGAGACACTTGGATATGAGATATCTGACTAATTGTGTGTGTGTGTGTGTGTGTGTGTGTGTGTGTGTGTGTGTGTGTGTGTGTGTGTGTGTGTGTGTGTGTGTGTGTGTGTGTGTGATGGATATGTAATGACATCTTCGGAGGAACAAAACACGAAGGAGATGTAGCTATGCTGGTTAAAATCACAACAACAAAAGCAATTATGGGATACTGGGCAATATCTGACAGAGTTCGTCTTGTAAACGTCCAGGCTAGACCTTTTAACATAAATATTATTCAAGTGCACAGTAGTGATGAGGATATAGCAATATTTTATGAAGACTTAGAAAAAGGACTGAAGCAGTGTAAATCTAAGGAATTTACCATTATCATGGGTGACTTCAATGCAAAAGTAGGTGACGAAAGATTTGGCAAAGTCCTAGGCCCATGTGGACTTGAAGAACAAATGACAGAGGTGGTATGTTAGCTACATGGTGTGAAGCTAACGACTTCTTTGTAGCAAATATATGGCTTAAAAACCACAGGAGAAGGCTGTGGGCATAGAAACAGCCACAAAACAGAGCCAGAAATCAAATAGAGTATATTTTCTTCCCTCAGATTTAGGAACGCAATAAAACAGGCTAATACCATCCCAAGTGCTGATTGTAACAGACCACCTTTGGCGGCGGTGTCAATTTCATTTCTTAATTTGGCCCAGTTTTCTTCTGTCTCTCCTTTGGTGAAGGCAACTTGCTCTAGACGCTTTGAGAGTTCGTTCTGTAAGGTATGCCAGGGTTATTGATTTTCCGAACATCCATTTTTTTTGAGGTTTTTTGTCCTGGGGCTTTCTTTTTCTTTGCACCTGGAGGTTCACCTTTGATCTGAGGAGAAAGTGGTCTGTTGAGCATTAGGCTCTCATTGCTCTGGTGATATGAAAGTCACGAGATCACGTTGTCTGCAGATGATACAATCTATTTGATGCCAGTGCTTTGATCTTGGATGTATCCAGGTGGTTTTGTAAGCGTCGTTCGGTTGTAAGCATGTATTTGTGATTGAGGGATTGTGCTGGTAGTATAATGAAAGCAGAAGTTTGCCATTTGAGTTCTCATGACCGATACCATGCTGACCAATAATGCCAGCCCATGCTGTATGATTTGAGCCGATTCTCGCATTGAAACCCCCCAGGATGATCAACTTATTACCTGCAGGTACGCCGCGTACAACTTCATTAAGCTGTTGGTAGAAGGCTTCTTTGTTTTCATCTTGGTTTGTCATGGTGGAGGCATAGACACTTACCAAAGTTACAAATGAATTGTCTGATTAGGGAGCCTCATAGTCATGATTCTGTCATTGATGCACTGGGGCTGTGACTCAAGCTGAGAGACGAGTGTTACTGTCAAATGCGAAGTTTCAGTTCTTTTCGCAGTTATCCTTCAACTTCAGCAGCGTAAACTCGCGTCTTCGTTTATCTTGGCTCGTATCAATATTGTACCTCTCCGCTGTCTAAAACTACATGACCTCTTTCTTCTGCTTCTGATACTATTTGTTTACAAATACGATACAGGTATTCTGCACTCAGTCTCTGCTCATTTTCAGTGTCTGGTCTATACAACTGAACCGATTTTTTCCAGCCTATTGGACAGTCACATATTCTTCCTTCAAGTCTAACTTGAAAACACCTTTTTGTCCAGCAGTGATTTCCCTCCTCTACGTGCTTCTCTTTCATCCTATTCCTATCTCGTTTTCCTCTCTCCCGATCTACGAGTGCTTTGTACCTTGAGTTTGGTCATTGCAAGTGAATGCTTTGGTGAATGACGACTGTGCTCGCTTTGAATTGACTTCTATATCAAGATCGGACACCGTATAAACATCGTTATTATTATGATTAGCATTATTATTATTACTATTAGCTCTGCCAATACTTCGCCGACCAGGCGAAGGCCCAACATGCAGGCTAGATACCTTCCATCTCGCAGAATGACTCAGTTTCACTCGAGTGCTTAGATGTAGAGGTTTCTGTTCGTCTTCGTTAAACTACTACGGCGTCAGTGCGCGTGGAATTTATTCCGAGCGCGGAGATGTTATCTCTAGAAATAGAAACTGAAACTTAAAATGCTAAGGCCCCCCCCCCCCCCTCCCTCCACTGCTCTAAATAGTCAAATCTATAAATTGACAGGGGTCACTAACAATGTATTAATCTATCTCGACACGGGCCGCTGAAGGTTCATTGTGAATTGATTACAGCTGTAAAGAACTAATGTAGTAAACGGATTTGCCTTTCTGAAATACAAATTTTTTGCCTGCGTTGAATGTTACTCCACGGTCATCGATGAGCAGCCTGCTGATCAGCGAACGGATCGTAGGCACAATGTAGGCGGGGCGTATTCTCATCTAGGTAGGCCTAATGCACATGCGCAGTCGACCTCACAGCACCTTGCAGTGGCCGAATAGCGAAGCGTGCGAAGATTTTTCAAGGGACAGACAATCCGTCAGGTGTTCGTGAAATTGTTTCGTAGGCATTTGCCAGTGATTAGTGATCCAGAATCTTGTTTCACTTGGTGGATCGTTTTTATCAAGTATTTAAGTAGACTACTACTTGACACGGGTGCATGCATTAGTCACATCAAACGGTGCGCTGACCCAAATTAGGCTAAGGAAAATGACTGGGTGACGACAGCACGATTTTCATTGATTGGGTCTGCCAAAACCCATACATATATCTGTCTCCTAACTGTATTTCATAAGGTATGTATTCATTTAATTAATCATTTTCATGTTCGATTACAGCATACGTGTCAATGGATTTTGTGGGAGCGCAGTGATACACAACAAACATGGCTGACGACTAGCGTTGAGAAATTAGCAGTTCGAGCAACTGGGGTCTGTTCTTGTGCTGCCGTAATAATGATAAAGTGACATATCAAAGAACATAGACGAGAGTAACATATAGTAAAGTATCAGTAGACATCAATTTACAAAACATTTTGAACAACATTGTTACCATTTATGGATTGAACGCAAGGATTTAATGCTGTACGATCTAATCATCTATTCTATAGATCGTTGGTGTGTAATCAGCAGTGTTGAACATTTGATTCCCAGTAGACTAGATGATAGGTCTCGACTCTAAATTGTGGGCGCAAAGTCTTGCTTTAAACGGAAGGTTTCAGATCATATTTACTCAGATGTAGACCAGTTCGTGCGGGCATGAAGCAGATTAAATTATTATGTCTTTCATACAGGATAGGCCACTCACATCTATAGACCTACCGGTATAGGCAGTGTAAAATATTTTAGGCCTATAAATAGTATAATTGTTATAGACCTAATGATCAGTAATCTTTTGAGGTGACAGGAAAGGGAGAGGTCCACATTCATGAGTGATGATGAGAAAACTGTCTGTTTAACAATTTTTTTAATTACCTACCTAGCATGTGTTGCCCATTAATATTATAATAATAATAATAATAATAATAATAATGTTTATTTGTATAGCGCATATTCCATATAAAAACATGCTCACCAGCGCTTTACATTTCGCAAGAAAGGCAAAAGGTGATAAAAAATGTTCACAATTACATACACAATAAGATAACAACAAACATTAAAGCTATACAAGTAAGAAGACACATAAGAAACCACAGAATATTAAAATTTAAACACTGACTTATGTAATGAAGAAAGATTAACAGATTTTTCATATGAATAAAGAGGCATACTGTGTTTATATATTGCTGCGTGTGTGTGCTTGCGTACGTGTGTGTGTACATGTGTGTGTGCGTGCGTGTGCGTTGCTGTGCGCGTGTGTTTAAGAATGTGTGTGTGTGTGTGTGTGTGTGTGTGTGAGAGAGAGAGAGAGAGAGAGAGAGAGAGAGAGAGGTGTGTGTGTGTGTGTGTGTGTGTGTGGTGTGTGTGTGTGTGCATGTGCTATGTTTGCATGCGTGTGTGTGTGTTAATGCATGCAATAGTTGTACATAAAATTATAATCAATATTTTGAATGAAGATAAAAACAGAAAAATTCTAATCCATATACAGGAAAAACATTACAACTTCAGTATTACAGCATTAATACCTTGACAATCAAAATTCCTCACAAATTATGAACTATTCGCATATCATACATCACAATTTACATACAAACAAAGATTTAAAAAAAGTTTCTTAAAGTATTTCAGTCTCTTTCCCACTCAATTTCTCCCCTATCCCTTCCTCAGCTGTACACATACAGTGATACACACACATGCTCACTCAAGCACACACACACACACACACACACACACACACACACACACACACACACACACACACACACACACACACACATACACACATGCACGCACACACACACCTTGCTCTATAGGCCCTTATACAAAATACTGTTATACAGGCAGGAGAGATTAGTCTGATGACAGACTTGCAAACTAAGGCTCTTCAGGTTAGATGAGTTTGATCAAGCAGTGTGCTGTTCTGTCATTATCAGTATCATGATTATGATATTGTACAAGCCAGCACTGAGTCACACTTGGGTGGAATTATATATGCTGTTGACTATTGCTTGTATTCCTAGGTCACTCATTCTATCAACCCAATGTAGATTCTTGTGTCAAGATTTTACTGAGAGTGAGACTGAGAGTTAGATCGAACTAGTGTAATATCAAGAGTTCACAGCAAGACTACTGTGTGGCAGGCTGCATTTTAGTCCCTCTAGTCTAAGTAGCCTGTTATCGTGTATTTTAGAAAATGACTACAAAATCCATTCATGGTCATTCAGTTTGAAACTGGTGTACTCCGTGTAGTGACTGAATTAGTGTTGATGTTTCTGAAATTCTTGTCCATGTTTTTTTTTTATACTTAGGGTCTAGACCTGGGCCTACATGATTAAAAGTTTTAGGTTATTGAGCAGTTTTGCATCTCAACTGATTAGATTACTAAGAGTAAGACTCAATTGTCCTCATAAATCACAAAAGCAATATATTAAAATATTAAACTTGCCTTAACTTGGCTTAAGCTTTAACCCTTATCATGGCTTATGTAGCCGATCCCACATGAATTCCAGCTGCCTTGTTGTTGTTGTTTGTGAAAAAATAAAAGAGAAATGGTTGAATTTTTTTCTCGTTATCATTTATTTTGTGGAAAAATGATTTTAAAATTTCAACTACTATAGAAAAAATAGTTTATGTAAAACAATGGCAAGGGTAAGGAAATTACAGATGTTACATGTGCAACATGATTATCATAGATCATCATTACTCATAGTGTATTTAATAAAGTGTAAAAAAAACTGTAATATTACACTTGTAAGTTGTATGTTAGGAAAGACGAGGATTTAATAGGTTATTGCATATTTTGTTAATAGTATTACTCATATTAGCTATGTAACACATTATCGTGATTATGTGAACAATTGCCTAATGTTGACATGGTTTGCTACCGTAATCTTGAAAAGCTGTCAGGATTAGACAGAATATTGCTTAGTGTTAACATTAGTTGACCTTTTGCCTTACATGTGAACAGAGATACTGAAGTTGACATAATTCCCCCATAAGGATGCCAGGGGCTCTTTCAGTTTAAGTAGTATCCCCACCTTCTGGAAATTCTGTGCTAGAAATTTCCTCTTTTCTATCACTCTCTTTGTTTCTGCTTTGTTCCTTTGCCTTTGTTATTTCTTCGTGTCATTTTCTGCCTTGCTGGTCCATTCACCTTTATGTGTTCAATAAAGTCTTGCATGCTTTCTCTTAGGATTGATAATTGGGTACACGTATTAAATACATTTTTGGATCTAGGGAAATGAGGTATGTGAAAGCTCTTTTAGGTAATTTAGGCCTGTCTTGGTATGTTTTAGTGTCCTTAGTTATGTTTAAATTTGTATTCAGGTGTTTTTTTTAAAATCCCCTGTGTGATAAATTGGACGTAGTAGTCAACGCCAGGGTCATCTACTTAGATTATGTGTGCGAATGCATTGATATGTGTACTTAATTTTCCTCCCTTTGAAGTATTGTGTATGTTTTGAAACGGTAAATATTTATAGCCCTGATATGGCTGTATGCAATCAGCTTGGCTTTAGACAAAATAACAATAAGATAAAAAGTTGACATAACTGTCTCTTTCTGTTTCTCTCTCAGTCTTTCTCTTTGAATCTCTCACTATCAGTATCACACATGCAATATTATGCACAGTCATGTACAGACAGGATGCATGAAAAATTGTGCAATCGACAGTGTTAATAACCAGCAAAAATACAGTGCAGACTGATAATATATACAGAAGCAAACATACGTGGGAAGAAGAAAAAGTATATTCGGATTATTCTGTATTTTATGTTTAGTCAGCGCTTTTTCCTGAATTACAGTGCTTGAATGTTGTAAATGTCTGTTTTTGCAACTTTTACAGACATACTTTTCTTGTGACACCTACATCACCCAGAAATACTCGTCTGGTTCCACTGATACTATTACTTCTGATAGCCTTTGTGACCAAAAGCCTCGTAACATCTTAGGCTTCTTCTTAAACTATGCTCTGATTTTCCTTGTCCCAGAGAAAAAAGGACAACAACAACAACAACAACAACAACAACAACAGCAACAGTAACAACAAAAACCTGATGACAGGTTTTTTTTGTAACAAACCAGAGGCAACAAAGAGATGGAGACAGCTAGAGAGACAGAAAGAGGGAAAAGAGTGAGGGTGGGGGGTGAGAGTGTTTTTTCTCCATCAAATGTGTGTGTGTGTGTGTGTGCGTGTTATTGTTATACAGACAGGTGAAGAAAATGGGAATATTGTCTAAGGTACAGAGAGCAATGTTATTCAGAAAAAGAGAAAGTAGAATGAAGGAAGCCCATATCTACAAGACTGAAAAGTATGCCAGTCTGGCCAGTAACTTGAGGACATCAGGCTTTCAGGATGAAGTCCTTAAAGCGAGGGTTAAGAAGATTTCGTCCGCCGAATTCTCAAACCCACAAAGGGGTGGTTCCACCGGTGCACAAACCGCTCTCTCTTCAACTTCGTCTCTCCCTTTTACGTCTTCTCTCTTTCACACTATCGACAAGTCATCGCAACCCAGCTACGGTTCGGTTGCGGTGACCACGAGCCCTCAACTCAGCTCCGGCTCAGTTGAATTTTCGTCATTTTACGGCCCTCACACTGCCCGGCACGGTGATCGACTCAACTCCGGTTCTGTCGATTCTGTGCTCGCCCCCTTCGTACAGCTTAACTCCGGTTCTGCTGGTACTGTTTCAGCCTCCATGGCTGATGGGCGCATTGGGCATGGGTCTCCTTCGGGAGGCAAGATGGACCGTAATGTGAGCGGAACCGGCTCACCCCCTGGTTCGCCAGGCGGGACACCCCCTGGTTCGCCAGGTGGGCCAAGGGAGACAACCCCACCCTTACGGGCGTCAGATCGTCGATCCGCCCCGGTTGTCTCCCTTCCTCCCCCACAGCCTGCTGCTGCACCCGCCACAACCTCTCTGTCCCATTCCGGACAGAGCACTTGGGCGCCTTGGCAACTACCAAGCGACCCATGGCGGGCTGCCACATCTCTGTCCCATTCTGGACAGAGCACTTGGGCGCCTTGGCACATGCCTAGCCGCCCCCAGCAGGCTGGCCCTTTGGGCACTGGGGACCGGGCCAGGCCCTACCCTTCATGGGGTCAGGGTCCTGATGCCCCTTGGGCTCAGCCCATGCCACATCCCATGGCACCGCACATGGTACCGTGGCACCCATCCTTGGGATTTCCCCCGGCCTCGGCCACGGGATGCACGTGGTGGCCCGGCTTTATGCCCGGCGCCCCACCAGCGCAGGACTCACCCTGCCCAGCCCCCCCGGCACCACCCGTGTTGGACACAACACTGGGGCTGCCTCCTGGGGGCTCTGACCCGGGTCCCACAACCGTGGCACCCCGGTCAGACTCTCCGCAGACTCTCGCCCCCTCCATAGGCGGGCCAGAGGACTCGGACTCGGCCTCAGAGGATGAGGCCCCTGCCCACATGGCATTCTGCTTCCAGGATGCCATGGACCGGCTGGCACAACTCACACCGGAGGCGGTGTCCACTGTGCCAGAGCCCAAGGCTCCCAAGCTTGGCTCGGCCGAGCGCCTTTTCAGCGCTCACCCTACCTCAGCCCCACGGGCCTCCTTGCTAAAACAGTCCGACATGGTGGCTGACTGCCTCAGGCAAGCCCAGGACACCGCCAGGGGGAAAGAGGCACAAGATTTCGTTCCAGGATCTGTGCCTGACTTCCCGGGAGCCTTGCCCTTCAGGAAATTCCTGAAGCCGGCACCGCTCCCCTTCCAGCGGAAGCCCTTCATGGCCCATGGGCCTATCCCTGACGCTCCCCTCTCGCTCACACAGGAGAACCTCCTCCTTGTGAACGATCGCTCTCGGGCCCAGCCGCAGCATATCTCCATCACGGAGAAATGCTTGACGGAATGGGAGGAGAACGCGAGACGGGGGCTGGCGGCAACCTCCGCCCTGGACTCATTCTTGGGCGGCCTAGGGGAAGCCCTGAAGGACCCCAACCAGCAGTCCTTCACGCTCCGCCAGGCGCCTGACCAGGCAACCATCGTGGCCTTTATCCAGGCCATGGCGCAGGGGCTCAGATCCGTGGCCGAATCGCAAGCACGCACGTATCTGAACGCCGTCATGGCGAGGCGGGATGCCATTCTCGCGGCATCCTCGGTTGCCACCTCACCGTCGGCAAGGGCCTCCTTGCGCGCGGTGCCCGTCCAGCCGGGCTCCCTCTTCGGGAACCATGTTCAGGCCGTCCTGAAGCACCAGGCGGACATAAAAAGGGACCTCGCCCTCCATTCGAGGCCCTCTCGCCCTGCCGTGAAGCGCCCGGCTCCAGCGGCCTACCCGCCAAACAGGCCCACCCACACCAAGTTTCGGGCCGATCCCAGGCCCCAAGGGCACAGGAGACCGCAACAGCATTCGGGCAGGCCGGTGGCCCGGCCTAAGGCCCGCAGGCCGGCTCCCTCTCAGCCGGCCAACCCCCAATGACTCACCCCCGGCCTGAGGCCATCACCCCCCACGGGCGATCCTGTGGGCAGTCTCTCCAGACACATCGACGCGTGGGAGAGGCTGCCCGCCAGCCCGTGGGCCCTGCGGGTGATCAGGTCGGGGTTCCGCCTTCCTTGGGGCCCAAGGAAGGCTCCTCTCACGCTCTCTCCCCCTGCTTTCGCACTTCCTCAAGATCGCTCGGCCTCGCAGGCCCTGGATCAGGAGGTTCTTTCGATGTTAGCCAAGGGGGATACGGAGGAAGTTTCCTTCGCTGCGTCCCCGGGATTCTATGGACGCATCTTTGTGGTCCCCAAAACTTCGGGGGGCTGGAGGCCCGTCCTGGACCTCTCCTCCCTAAACCGGTTCCTCCGCGTCCTCCATTTCCGTATGGAGACCCCTATGTCCATCCGCGAGGCCTTGCACCCGGGCGACTGGGGGATATCCATCGACCTCAAGGATGCATACTTCCATCTCCTCATTCACCCCAGGGACAGGAAGTACCTCAGATTCGTCTGGAGGAACCGGATCTTCCAATTCAGGGCACTGCCCTTCGGTCTGGCACCCGCCCCTTGGCTCTTCACATAAACATGTTGGAACTGGAGGCAGTTTGCCTGGCACTCGGGGAGTTTCTCCCCTTTCTGAAGGGAAAACATGTCCGCATCAACACGGACAACACCACAGTAGCTTGTTACATCAACAAGCAAGGGGGCGCCCGCTCCCACTCCTTGTCTCGGAGAGCGGAACAGCTCCTCATCTGGTGCGAGGAACACTCGATTCAGCTCTCAGCAAAGCATGTCCCGGGGAAGATCAACATACTTGCGGACTCTCTCAGCAGATCCCACATGATTCTTCCCTCGGAATGGACACTGGTCCATGCAGTCCTGGAGCCAGTATGGGCAGCATGGTTCAAACCACACGTGGACCTCTTTGCCACCAGGTTCAATCACCGCCTCCCTTTGTACGTCTCTCCAGTTCCGGACCCAGCGGCCTGGGCTGTAGATGCCCTATCCATTCCATGGTCGAACCTCATCGGCTATGCCTTTCCCCCGTTCCCCATTATGGGGAAAGTGCTGAGGAAAGCCAGGGAGGACGCAGCGACATTAATCCTTGTCGCACCCAAATGGCCAGCACAGGCATGGTACCCAGAACTTCTGCACCTGTCCCATGTGCCGCCGCTAAAACTCGCGGTATCGAGCCGCTCCATCCTCCAACCCAGGTCAGGCATTCCGCACGGCAATCCAGACGTTCTAAACCTTCACGCCTGGATGCTGTGCGGGACTCGATGTCTTCATTAGGCCTGTCCCCGGCCGTAATCGGCCTTGTGCAGCAAGCTCACAGGCCGGGCACACAGGGGGTGTACAATGCCCACTGGAATGGCTGGGTCTCTTGGTGCACCTCAAATGAGGTGTCACCCCATTCACCCTCTCGCTTGCAGTTGGCCAACTACCTCGGCTTTCTGTCCACAGAGAAAAAGCTTTCCGCATCCTCAGTGAAGGTCCACAGGGCGGCCATCTGCACCACCATCCGTCAGTTGGGTGGTCCGTCCTTTGAGCACGATCCTCTATTGCGGAATCTCGTCAGAGGGGCTTCTCTCCAGGAAGCCAGGAACCCCCGCCGAACCCCGGCGTGGGATCTCTTTCTCGTCCTCTCATCCCTTAGACTCCCCCCTTACGAACCCATCAGGGAGTGTTCCCTGAAGTTCCTCTCTTTCAAGACGGCCTTTCTCGTCTCTCTCGCATCGGGGAGGCGCTGCAGCGAAGTGCACGCCCTTAGTGGTCTCCCCGGAGATGTTGCTCTCGAACCTGATGGCTCGATGTCTCTCCGCCTACTCCCGGAATTCTTGGCCAAGAACCAGTCTCCAGGTTCTCCTTCGCCGGCCATCCACATCCATCCCCTCACGTCTATCCTCGCTCCGGACGACGAGGATCGCACTCTCTGCCCGGTTCGCGCACTGCGAGCGTACAGAAAGCGGACGAAATCTTCTCGCCAGCAGCGGCGCCACCTTTTTCTCTCTTACAACGAAAACTATAGAAAGGACATTAGACGCACGTCCATCTCTCGATGGCTGAGGGAAGTCATCAAGGCTGCGTATGCCAGGTCGAGCGCCGAGCTAGCTGTCTTCTCCCCAAGGCCCCATGAGATCAGAGCATGGGCTTCTTCGCTGGCAGTCATCCACAATGCCAGCATCCAAAACGTCCTAGACGCCGCGTACTGGCGTTCCCCGGGCACTTTCATCCAGTTCTACCTGCGCGACGTCTCCCGTCTGCGCGAAGATGGGTCCAGGGGTATCGCTTCCGCTGTGGTGGCCCAACACCCCATCTCAGCCACACGCCCTGACTCCTGCCATTCCTCCAGGCGTTAACCAGGTAAGCCCTCCATCCGGGTAGTGCTATTCTGCATTTGTGAGCCACGGTATAGTATGTGTAATTAAAAGGAAATTTTCCTTCTAAAATTACGTTTAATCTAACATACTTACCGTGGCTCACGCAGAGTCCCTCCCGACCTCCCCGCCTTCCTGGTTCCTTCTAGCCACAGTCAGGGTCAAGGTCAAGGTCTCCTCGAAAAGAGGAAGAGCACCTGCGCATGCGCAAGACGTAGACACTCTCAGAGTTACTGTCCCTTCGGACTTTATTGTTACGAGGCAGAATTGGCAAACCGCTGCCGCTTATTGCATTTGTGAGCCACGGTAAGTATGTTAGATTAAACGTAATTTTAGAAGGAAAATTTCCTTTTCATGAGGCTTGATCAATAGCTAAGTGGTCAAGACATCCAGTGCAAGGGTGACTTTGCCTTGGGATGCCTGACCACCTTGGATGTGTGAGTTCAATTCCAGGAGGAGGACAATTTTTCTGTTAAAAAAAAAAAACTGACAGAAGAAGGGCATCCAGGAGTCATGACCTGGATGTGGCCCGGCCCCCTTAGAATGTCAGTTACTTGAGTTAGGGGCCGAAACACTTGCTTCACACTAGGGGTTTCTTCTCTGATGACCTGCTATCCAGCTGTCCCCGGAGCTTCTTACTACTACTCTGTGTGTGTGTGTGTGTATATATATACATTTGTGTGTGTGTGTGTGTGTGTGTGTGTGTGTGTGTGTGTGTGTGTGTGTGTGTGTGTATACATTTATGTGTGTGTGTGTATATACATTTATGTGTGTGTGTGTGTTATAGACTGAGATACAGAGACTGAGAGCGATGTTACATGTATACAGAAAGAGACAATAGAGACACAGATATATATATATATATATATATATATATATATATATATATATATATATATATATATATATTTCATCTTTCACTAATTTTAGTGTTAAAATATTGCTTGCGTGATGTGTAGTCATTACAGGTGTTTTATGGAATAAAGAAGCAGCTAGATTTCACAAGCACAGTATTAGTATTACTAGTATTAGAAGGACACCTGAAAATAGTTCAGTTTCCTTTTTCTCTGAGGATCTTTTGCATGCCAAGAGACTGAAACAATACAACTAACCGATTCATTTGGACTGTAAGCCACTTTTGGCTTGGTGTTGAATACTTGAAATGAGCAAAACATCAGTATAGAATGTGTCAGTTTAATTTCTGTTCACATTAGTCAAGAAGCCGTTGCCTAATCGATGTGAAGGCTTTGCTTAATGTCAGCATAAGGCAAATTAATTGCCTAATCTTCTCGAAAATGTGCAATCTGCTTATGTTAACACTAGGCAGTTTCTTTACCTGATGTTGGGTACACAGTAACTTTTTCTAAGTTAACCAGGGGCAGAGTAGATAAAATGTCTTCTTGCCCTGCCGGTAAAACAACTTGCCCACCAAATGGTAACAATTTCATAAGATATTGGGAGAAAAGTAGGAAAACACAGTTCACACAACCTAACTTACATACATATATGTTCAGTACACAAACATGCATACCTTCAAACACAACTCATTGTGATGGCTGGCTTTTATAATATAGCATCTAGATGTGGACTCAAGGTATGATATCACATTCCTAACTGAGCCTGCAATATAAAATCTAACTTTGGTGTCAGCTTAGTGTTTCATAGGTCTCCCCACATTCCATTTCAAGACCTTGCTAGCGCATCAGGTTTTTTTCTGCTTTAAGGGTTTGCCAGATAACAGATGGCAGATTAGGCGATGCACATATGGAATTGTCTAAACACCTTCAAACTTGCGCTCATACAGATCCACTAACACTGAGGATGAATTCTGTGGCTTAGCACTTTGAAGTTATACTCATACAGATCCACTAACACTGAAGATAAATTGTCTAACTTGTTTATTGATTTTTAATGCATTATTAGCAGGTTAACATTAATAACAAGCCAAACATTCTTACAATTTATTGATTTTTAATGCATTATTAGCAGATTAACATTAATAACAAGCCAAACATTCTTCCAAACCTGTGATCCAAGGGATTGGCTGGGGAAGCAAGCTTAGTTCCACTTCCAGCCTTTTGGCTAAAGCAGACAGTGTAATCATAAATGTTTGGGCCTGCAGTGGATCTATAGGTGTGGACAGAATGCTGGTTTTGAGCTACCCCCATGGGGATGATGAAGGCTCTTTCAGTAGTATAGTATCCCTACCTTCTGGAAATTCTGTGCTAGAAATTTCCTCTTTTCTTGTTACTCTCTTTGTTTCTGCCTTAATCCTTTACTTTCTGTCATTTCTTCCCGTCTGAAGAAGCTGCAAACGCATTCTCTCAGTTCTTTTTTGACAAGATTCAGAAAATCATGCAGACTTTCCCACAAATTCATCACAATCTAACTGCTGCATCCTCTGCTTGTGGTCCTGATGCAATGTCTGATTTTGAGCCCATCTCACTTGAAACCATCCAGAAACTGTTGTATAAGTCCAAACCAACGACTGCAGCTGTAGATCCAATTCCGACAACACTCCTTCTAGAATTTTCGGACATTCTGCTTCCTGTAATTCAGGAAATCATAAATCTCAGCCTTCAGTCGGGAACCGTACCCAAACCTCTTAAGCAAGCTATTGTCAAACCACTACTCAAAAAGCTGGTTTAGACCCTGAGATCCTAAATAATTACCGTCCAGTTTCGAACTTGCCATTTCTTTCAAAACTTATAGAGAGAGCCGTTGTGGATCAGTTGACAGCACATCTTGTCTCACACAATCTCGAAGTGAAGTTCCAGTCAGCGTACAAATGTGGACATAGTACTGAAACTGCACTTCTCCGCATATTAAATGACCTCCTTTCTTTTCTTGACCACGGTGACAATGCCATTCTTGTTCTGCTAGACTTGAGCGCTGCTTTTGATACCATGGATCACACCCTTCTCTTGCAGCGTCTTCACACTGAAATCGGCCTGAACAAAACTGTCTTGTTATGGTTCACTTCATATCTTTCTGAGAGATCTCAAAAAGTTCTTGTCCGGTCTTCATATTCGAAAGAAACACCTCTTCTTACAGGCGTTCCGCAAGGATCGGTCCTCGGACCTCTTCTCTTCTCTCTATACACAAGACCCCTGGCTTCTCTGATTGAACAGTTCAATGTTGACTTTCATTTCTTTGCGGATGATTCCCAACTCTATTCCCGCCTTCCCTCCGACAATACTCTCGCTCTTGAATCAAAGAAAAATGTTGAATTGTGCTGTCTGGAAATAAAACATTGGATGTCTGCAAACCGGTTGAAGTTGAATGAAGAGAAAACTGAAGTTCTGCTGGTCGGAACTGCTCCTAAAAGAGAAATTGTCCCTTTTTCTTCACTTTCGGTCTGTAGTGCAGGCATCCCTTTCTCGAAGAAAGTAAAAACACTAGGAGTGTTTCTGGATGCTAATCTCTCGATGCGTGATCAGATCAATTATATCATCAGAACTTGCTACTGCCATATCCGATCTCTTGGTAAAGCCCGCCAGTACTTGACTATTCAAGCTGCTAAGACTGTTGCTGTCACACTAGTACTCTCAAAATTAGACTACTGTAATAGTCTACTTGCTGGTCTCCCTCAGGTGAAAATACAGCGTCTGCAGGCTGTACAAAACGCAGCTGCCAGAGTAATCTCTAGATGCAGGAAGACTGAACACATAACTCCCATCTTACGGAATCTGCACTGGCTCCCAGTTCAACAACGCATCAATCACAAACTACTAACTATCACCTACCGTGCACTCAACTCTAGTAGTCCTTCTTATCTTAAAGATCTTCTTTCTGAATATAAACCTGTTCGCAGTCTGAGATCTGCTTCCAAGTCTCTTCTTCATGTTCCTGGGACAAGGGATGTTAAAACCAAAAGATATGGTCAGCGAGAATTTAAATATCTTGCCCCTACCAAGTGGAACATGCTTCCCATGAGCATCAGGGAGAAAAAGACTCATTCATCCTTTAAATCTAGTCTCAAGACACACTTTTTCTAATGTTGTATGGGATTGCTTATTTGAATGTGAATACCTTGAATGCCTTTATGAATGTTGGTGTAAAGGCTGTGTGGAATTGTTTTTGTGCCCCCCCCCCTCCCCCCCACCATGCGCCGCGAGCATGCTTTTATAGCATGGAGATTTTTGTTGCGCGATATAAATTTTCATTCATTCATTCATTCATTTTCGGCTTTGCTGGTCCATTCACCTGTATGTGTTTGATAAAGTCTTCGGTACGTTCTCTTAGGATGGATAGTTGGGTATGCCATGTATCGAGTGCATTTTTGGCTCTGGAGGGATGTGATGTGATGTGTGGAAGCATTTTAGATACTTTGGGCCCATTTTTCATTTTCTCAGTATCATGTATACTTTGGTGTCCATATTTGTGTTTGGGTTTGTATTTAGGTATGTTTTTAAATCCCCAGTGTGATAAAATTGGACGGAGTGGTCAACGCCAGGGACATCTCCTTAGCTTATGTGCTTTAATACATTGATATGTGTACTTAGTTTTCTTTTCCATTTTTGTTGTTGTTGTCCTGTTGAAATATTGTGTATGTTTTGAAACAGTTATACTATAGCCTTGATATTGCTCTGTGCAGTCAGCTGGGCTTTAAACAAAAATAAAAATCTCCAGTCCTTCTTGAGCCTTTACATTGTTGCAAAGCTACTGTGGACAGTGGCAGCACAAAGACGATGAGCATTACATTTCAGTAATTGGGAAAGTCATTAATTTTAGTCTCTTTACCTTCTAGGAACTGCTCCACATTTCTGCATTCTGTTAGCTGGGTGGCAGCCTATTCACAGCTGTCTTTAACCTCAGCCACCAAGGTCACACCCATTTTCTGTCAGGATAAAATTTTCATAAATCTTTGGAGATGCACTCAAAAAGTGTACTCAGAGCTGCTGTGATGCTCAGTTTTGGATGTTTTTCAAAAATTTGTGTGGGACAATCAAAGACGTAATAAACAGAAATAGACTGTGTTCGGCCAGTCATATCGTACTGAGTTTGCGTGACAGATTGATGCTGGCTTTGGCAGCCATGATTCAGGCAACCATGGCTTTTCAGTTTCAATTTCAGTTTCTCAAGACGATGTCTCCACGCTTGGAATGGATTCCATATGCACTAATATTACAGGTGCCATGTGTATGGTGATCATGGCACAAGCCTTAAGCCCGCACATGAACCCATGAGCTGGTCAGGTCCTGAGGCCCTACCTAGCCTATGTTTTACCTAGTCTGTATTTTTTATACTAGTATTGTATTAGCCTATCATTGGAACTGTGTTGGTTACATGTGAATGATGCGTGTCTGTATTCTGTATCTTCAAAAAAGGAACAGATATATAAAGTAAATAAATAAATAATAAAAGATCTGAATCGCAACACAACTAGCTACGCAGTATAAACTCGACTCACATGGCAGAAAGCCTCAGCTGTCTATCAACTAGATGAAGACAATATTTCCTTAATCATAACCTCAGCAGTCTGTCAATATTTCCTTAATCATAGCTCCGCCAGTCTGTTGTTCACTTCCGAGGAAAGAAAAGAGGAAATGGATAAGTAATTAGGTAAGTAAGCAAGTATGTACATGTAGGGGGGAAAAAAAAAAGGAATATGTAGATAAATAAACAAGTAAGAAATGAGATATAACAAACAACAGTAAATACATGCACATACACATGTGCCCACACATGGACATACACAAATATACATTCATACACACACACACACCCATATCCACACAGCATGATGGCCGACAACGACAGCAACAACAACAACAGCAAAGAGGAGACACACACACACATGCACGAATGCACGCACACATGCACGCGCACACACACACACACACACACACACACAAGCCCGAATATCACTGGACTTAAAAAAGCAAAACCATCGGTCTATGCTTTTTTGGAGATAATTCTGGAGATATAATCTTATGTGTTCTTCATTTTTCTTTCTTCTTCTTCTTCTTCTCTCTCTTCTCTCTCTCTCAAACCAAAGACACTGGGAGGGAGCTCCATGCTGCTAACAAAACACACACACACACACACACACACACACACACAACACACACACACACACACACACCACAACACACAACCACACACACACACACACACACACACACACACACACACACACACACACACACACACCACACACACACACACACACACACACACACACACACACACACACACACACACACACACACACACACACACACACACACACACACACACACACACACACACACACACACACACACACACACACACACACACACACACACACACACACACACACACACACACACACACACACACACACACACACACACACACACACACACACACACACACACACACACACACACACACACACACACACACACACACACACACACACACACACACACACACACACACACACACACACACACACACACACACACACACACACACACACACACACACACACACACACACACACACACACACACACACACACACACACACAACACACACACACACACACACACACACACACACACACACACACACACACACACACACACACACACACACACACACACACACACACACACACACACACACACACACACACACACACACACACACACACACACACACACACACACACACACACACACACACACACACACACACACCACACACACACACACACACACACACACACACACACACACACACACACACACACACACACACACACACACACACACACACACACCACACACACACACACACACACACACACACACACACACACACACACACACACACACCCCGAATATCACTGGACCTAAAAAAGCAAAACCATCGGTCTATGCTATTTTGGAGATATTTCTGGAGATATGATCTTATGTGTTCTTCATTTTTCTTTTTCTTCTTCTCTCTCTTCTTTTTTTTTTCCTTCAGTTTTTGAATGATTTTGTCAATGGCTCTCAAAGAAAAAAAAGGTTTCAGGTGTTGACTGAGATAGTCCCAACATAATATTTATGCCTTATTTATAACTTATTTTAATTTAACACTGTCATGTAAGCTGAGTAATCAGGAAGTATTTTGTGGTTGTTTGTGGCTTTTTTTTTTCCATTGTAGATCTGGAAAGAGTGAACGCATGTTTTCATTGTATGTGTGCTAATTAGTGAGTGTATGAGTGAGCGAGTGAGAAGTGTGTGTGTGTGGGGGGGGTGGGGGGACACACCGGCATGTGTATGAGAGATGGGGGGGGGGGGGGGACAGAGACTGAGAGATAGAAAGGGGGAGGTAGACAGAGAAAGAAAGAATTGACAGTTTGATGGTTTTATGATTTAATGTCTTTTAAATTGTTAAGCCAAACAAAGCAAGGGGCTGATTTCAAAATAATAATAACATTGAAAATAGCTAAATTAAATTATAGATGTGTTCACCACGACATAACTTTTCACATCATAAGTCAGACAAA
Source organism: Monoplex corrugatus (assembly GCA_030674185.1). Taxonomy (NCBI): domain Eukaryota; kingdom Metazoa; phylum Mollusca; class Gastropoda; order Littorinimorpha; family Ranellidae; genus Monoplex; species Monoplex corrugatus. The sequence continues at coordinate 18,868,226 of CM060308.1, read as the reverse complement.
TAAGTGTGCATTGTATTTAGCTGATCAAATCTACTTTAACGCAACTAAACAAGCATGTAGCTTATGTACAGATGTCAAAGGATTCATGTATGTGCACACCACCACCTTGATGTAGGCACCCACACCCACATGTATTTATACACACCATCCACAGGCAATGACATATGTTATTACTATTTGTATTACCTTAGTTGAAACCATCTAAATACGAAATAGAGCAATGCATCTGCCAAGATGTTTGAATCAAAAAAGACAAGATATATATATATATACTCCTAATCATAATTTAAGGGCCACTTCTTCCTTCCTCTCTAATTTTAAGTTGAAATAATTGACAATGTTTAGAATTGATTCTATGTTTTATTTCATCATTTCCACACCTGTTTTGGAAAAAGAAATTAGCACAATGACCCATTAGTGAACAGCACATGCATTTAAAGGAACATCCCCCCCTTTTCAAAAAACAGAAAGTGTCAGATTTGGCCAATCTGTTTTCAATATCGCGTGTGTCCGCCCGAGCCTGGATGCATGCTTCACAGCGCCGATGCATCGACCCCACAAGGGTACGGAGTGTGTCCTGAGGGATGGCCGCCCACTCGATCTGCAGGATGTCGACCAGCCTGGCCAGGGTGCCCGGTGGGGGGTGGTTGTCCCTGATGCGCCTCCGGAGCACATCCCAGAGGTGTTCAATTGGGTTCAGGTCAGGTGAGCACGCTGGCCAGGCCATACGGATGACTTCATGCTGCTCCAGGAAGTCGGTCACAAGGCGTGCTCGTCCTGGAAGATGGCGCCTTGACCAAGGTCCACAAGCGCAGGCAGTGCCACGGCCGCCAGAACCTCGTCCCGGTACCGGACCCCGTTCAGGATGCCGTCAATGGGGAGCAGGGGGGTCCGGGTACCACGGCTCATGCCACCCCACACCATCACCGACCCGCCGCCGTACCGGTTATGCTCTTGGACAGTGGCGTCAGCGAACCTCTCCCCTTGACGTCGCCACACCCGAGCCCGGCCATCGTTAAAGGTCAGGGTGAACCTGGACTCATCCGAAAACAAGACCCGGGCCCACTGTTGCCTTGTCCAGGTCACGTGCTCCCTGGCCCAGGTCATGCGGCGCACTCTGTTGACCGGTGACAGCACGGGTCGGACGGCCGGTCTCCGTGACCTCAAGTTTGCCTCATGTAGCCGTCTTCTCACCGTGCTGCAGCTGATGTTAGCACCTGTTGCGTCCCTCAGCTGACCCCTCAAGGTCACCGCAGTGGATGCCCTTTCCCTCAGGACGGAGAGGGCAAGGTAGCGGTCTTGCTGTCTTGTCGTTACTCTGGGTCGACCCGTGTGACGCCTTTCCTGGACTGCTCCAGTCTCATTGAAGCGCTCCAGCAGTCTCTGGATTGTGGAATGCGACACTTCAAGTCGTCTAGCAACTTCCCGCTGCGCTAGGCCTTCATCAAGCAGAGCGAGGGCTCTCCCCCGCTGCTCATCCGTCATCCGTCGTCTTGCAAGCATGGTTAAAACGAACCAAGAACGGGTCCTTTTTATCCTCGTCTGCGGGCAACTTTGGCTGGAGTAGTGTTCAAAAAGGGCTTGCCTTGCACGTGCAAAGCGAATTTTGTCGCTACCTTGCCTGCGTCGTCAGAGAGACCCTGCTGAAGATTCGACAATTTCGTGTGGAAATTGTCTTCCTTGGGCCGCCCATTGCAAATCGGCAAATCCCCAAACACGTGCCAAAAGGAAACTGCAATGTTGTCTGAGCTCTTATCCATTCAGTTACGGCAACGAATTGGAGAAAAGAGTAAGAGAAAATAGGTTATTTCTCCTTTCAAAAATTGACTCAAAAACGTTCCTGGCCCTTCAATAATGACGTGTAGTATATATTGTTGATCCAGTTTGAATGTTCTATGTTTGAATTTGTCAGACAAATTTTACCATTGTCTGCTCTCAGTAAGGACAAGACAATGTTCATAATCTCCTTGGTGAGAATAAGACAAAAGTATTTCATACTTGGAATGAATACTACTACTAGCATACTAACACGCCGAAAAGGTTTTGAGAGAGAGAGAGAGACAGAGACAGAGAGAGCAGTGCAGAGACATTTTTCAGAAAGTCAGTGGTTTTCAGAAAGAAAACATCTCACAAAGCAAACATAGCTCAACTGTGTAGACAACTACAAAATTTGAACTAAAACCAGATTTTGGTTTAAACTGATTTTAAAAACAGATTGGAATAATAACCAACACACACTCAGTGAGTCACACTCTGTGTGTGTGTGTTTGTGTGTGTGTGTGTTTGTGTGTGTGTGTGTATGTGTGTGTGTGTGTGTGGGTGTGTGGGTGTGTGTGGGTGCATGCATGCCAGTGTGTGTCTGTGTATTGGTGTCTGTATGTCTGTGTCAGTGTGTGTATGCCAGTGTGTGTCTGTGTATTGGTGTCTGTATGTCTGTGTCAGTGTGTGTGCGTGTGTGTGTATGTGTGTGTGATTTTTTTTCAAGTGATTCATACGTTTTAAAAATATTTTTGTGGACTAGTGTCATTACCACCTATTTCTAATTTCATGTTATGACCATTACCCCTATTTTTCTTTTCATATTCATGGTTCACAGTTATGTTTCATGCAAGTATACATGATATATAATAGATTTGTAGATATGATACATATATATATGTTAATTTTGTTCATTCTTCTTTTTATTATCGTACTTAAGTGTTAACATTTCTGTTATCAAGTTTGTATTAAAAGTTTGCATCTTGTCAAAAGAGAATAAAAAACAGGTGGACATCTGATCATGTCTCTGTGTTGCTAGCGCAGTGGGCAGACCTCCAAACACTTAACAACAGCGTATGTTCCCATCAATTTTACCTACATAGGCATGATGGCCGAGTCAGTCAAATTGGCACAGGTCATGTGACTACACCTATGATCTGTTTTTATCGATGTTTTTGGGGACAGCCGATAGTATGTTAATATCATATAAAATGTTTGAAAAGCTTATTATATTTTCTTTCCAAGTGTGCAGGTTGCTAGCTTATGTACTAAGTATGGTCTTTTCATGTTTTTTCCAGGAAGGCTACCGAACTGTGTATATACACATGCCAAAAAAATTTACAAACACATAGACAATACATAGACTCACAAACACCTCCAAAGTCATCATCAAGCACACAAGGACCGTCTTCAGGGTCTGATATCAGAAATTCACACCATCACTAACTTCGCTGTCCAAGTTGCATCCATTTTGAAAACTCAGTTCAATCACTTCTTGATACCTTTTTATTATTATTTTTTTTAAGCAATGTTCAGTCTGTTTGGGTAGTCTTGATTTTAGAACACTTCCTGCTTTTTAAAGCTCTTTTCATTTAGAGGGAAGAAGTCCTGGTTCCAAACTGATTAAATTATCACCTGATGTGTGCTTTCTTGTTTAGAAACTATTTCTCTCTCGTTGAAAAAATCAAAACTTCCATGCCTCGCATCTTTGGCTGTGGAAAGTCACCACCAAGTTTAGGATGCTGCTGAACACCAGAGTTGACCATAATAATCTTAATTTGTGAAAATCAAACAGAATGCCTTGTCACAAAGATATGTTTTAGGGAATAACACAAACACCTTTGCTTGCTATGCATGGGCATTGGTCTGACTTTGTTGTCTGTCATTGTTGTCTGCAAGAGGTCAGACAGTGAGAAACTGTTAGCCGCGTTTTGATTGGCCAAAGTCTTCTGACTGAGCCAGTCGCATTGCACAGCATTTCGATATCAGTGTCATTAAGTGTAATTTTGCTGTTTTCTGTGCCTTGGCTGTTTATGCACAAGTAGGTAATATTAAAATTAACAATTGAATTTCTTGCAGCTGATGGTAGGAAAAAACTGCGCTTGCCCGCTGGGCAGGTTGCAGCACTTGTCACATGCCAGACACAAATAATCACCTGCCTCGGACATTTGGACAGATGTTACTGCCCTACCCTGTACATGGGACAAATATGTGATGCATTATGAAAACAGCGTAGGTAGAGGCAACCAGCCATTCACAGCTATAGCTAAAAAATAGCTGGATGGGGTCAAAATTGGGTAAATTGAAATCTTTTCATATTTCAGATCTTTAACATCTGATCCTCAATTTCCCAAAGTTTTATCAAAGTATGATAATAAAGCTTTTTTTTTCATGAAGAATTTTTGTCTGTTGAAATTTTCATTATTGTATCACTTTTGTTATCAGAGTACATTTACAGAGTTCAAATATATCGAACAAGGAAACTACAATAGATTAATGAATTCTAAAACTTTGAAATTTTAAGAACAATAGATTAATGAATTCTAAAACTTTGAAATTTTAAGAAGAGTTAAAAGCTCAAAACTGAAAATGTTGCAGTTTAGCCTTGTTTTCCCTCATAGGTGACACATGACTAATCTGTGCAAGACAAGAGGATAATTTCTGGCAGATCTAGGTAGTGACATTTTTTTGTTCTGAATACAAGTATGTTTTGTTTTAAACTTGCTGTAACGTTTTTCATGTTACACTGACATATACTGATAAAGGAACAACAAAAGCAGGTAATGCATATATACCTGTGTAAATGTGAGTCTACAGATATTTTCAAAACATTAGCCATGATTAGATATATGTGTTACTGTTATAACTTATATGTTGATAGAGAATGAAAGATATAATCAGAAGAAACTGAGGAAAGAAAAAAATGGAGTTGATACATCTTTATTAGTATTGAAAACACGGTATTTTGAATGTTAATGTTTGCATGAAACTATGTGCAATTAGAATTTAAGAACAAAAAATTTGAAGCATTCATCCTACTCGTATGTAGTATGTATAGTAAGGTATACATCATAAATCTTCCTTTCCTGTTTTGCATAAAACAGAGACCTTGCTAAAACAAACAGTGTACATGGTTTACAAAATACAGGTCATCAAAAATGAAAAAAAAAATCGTTTCCAAGAAAGTGCAAAATTGTACAATGTGTCATGTTCAACATCTGTCAACATCAGTATTTTTCATTCATATGTTTTTGAATTTAACATGTCTTCTGTATATAGAGAGTATCTGGAAGAGTCATCTGAGGCCTCCTACAAAAAATGTTATAGTTTTGAATCAATGGGCTTATATTCTTCAACTTTAGTGACAAGACTAATTTTTAGTATCTTTTATCAGATGCCATTTTCCGTATGTACATTTACAACATAACTTCAAGATGAATGAAGAAGTCTAGTCCATACTGATTATGCACTTCTACTTAAAATTACATGAACAGACTGGAACATAGTTTCTGACTAAGTAACAAGCTAATGTGAAAGCTTGTAGGAAGTTATTTAGTTGTATGTATTATAAACAGTTAATGATATTGGTGCCCATTAATGATTTTTGGAAACTGACGGTAAGAAAAAAATGGTCTAGTAGACAGACAAAAGTGTAAAGAGCAGGCATGAAACATTTTGTTACGAGTTGCCAACAATGAGTGTTTTTAAAACATATGTTTTTGTGATAAAGTTTACATATATATATATGTGCATGCATACTGAAGGTGTGTCACTGTGTATTTTGCTTGCACACTGAATGTTAGTGTCACTGTGTGTTTTAAAATTTATGGAGATAGTGAGATACTGAAATATTTTTAAGTTCACAGTTAGGCCTAAGATGTTTGCATGTATTTGATACACATATATCTGTATCATTTGTCTGTAGTATCTCCATTTTTCAAACATTGATTCATAATTATTAATTTAAGTGGAACACATTACTTAGTTTTAATGTACACACATGCATACATGCATGTGCACATGCACACAAACACACATACATGCAAGCACGCATGCACATGTGCGACGAAAGGAGACTTTTGAAAATTAAAAAGAGAGAGAGAAAGAGAATTGAACAGTAGGATGCATTGAATAATGAATGTGAAAATCACAGGCAAGTGCCTGTGTACACAGGTATGAAGTGTGTGTCTACTTGCTTTTTTTTTAATGTATTTGGCACATTTGGCCACTTTATCAGTGTGCGTGTGGATGCGTAATTTGACAGTGCTGTGTGTGTGTGTGTATGTTTGTGTGTGTGTGTGTGTGTATGTGTGTGTGTGTGTGTGTGTGTGTGTGTGTGTGTGTGTGTGTGTGTGTGTGTGTGTGTGTGTGTGGTGTGTGTGTGTGTTGTGTGTGTGAGAAGTCATACGTGTTTCTGTTTGTATGTACATATAGATGTGCGTGTGTGTGTGTGTGTGTGTGTGTGTGTGTGTGTGTGTGTGAGAGAAGAGAGAGAGAGAGAGTGTGTGTGTGTGTGTGTAGACATATATATGTTTCCATGTTTTTCTATTTGTATGTACATATATATACGTGTGTGTGCGTGCGTGCGTGCGTGTGTGTGTGTGTGTGTGTTTTAGTAAAGGAAGTAAAGTAAAGGAAGCAGTGAGAGGAAGGGGTTGGCTAAAGTAAAGGAAGCAATGAAACTGAAAGGGAGGATTTAGGGGACGTGCGATTCGTCTTTGTGTTTGTGTGTGTTGTGTGTGTGTGTGTGTGTGGGGGTGTGTGTGTGTGTGTGTGTGTGTGTTCCAAATTACCGAGCATAGGCCTTTGTTATGGATATTAGACAAGAAATGTAGTTTAAACTTTAAGTTCAAAAACAATGAAAAACTTGAAGGCCTCAAGTGAAGAAAACACTCAACATTTCATTTCTTATTCTATTTACATGTAACTGATCATAGTATCATTAATAGAGTGGGAAACAAACAGTGAATAAATCTTGATATGTTTTCACCAAGTTCGCCATAAACCTGATTGCAGACGATCTTTCATTGTTAGGCAGAGTTGTTTCCCTTACCTGATCAAGCTTTCAGATATTAAATGCGATATGATTTAAGAATTACAAAAAATAAAATAAAAGAATGAAAGAAATATTGCTCTAACCAGTGTGTTTCCTAATGGATGTTATTTTGACGGGAACTTGTTTACATTCAACTGAAACTTATGGCACTGGGGCAACCAGCCTGTGTATACGATGGGCAGTGCCAAAACTGTGTATCTTGTTGGAAATGTTGTACACTTTGATTAAAAAAATCGGACTGGAAATCCTTAAAATCCTTCAAATATAGAACTCGGTCAACGCAAACATGCCAGAAATGGCCGAATAATGAATTGATTAAGGCTTGAAGTGCATGGAATAATTTTTGAGTAGAGGCTAGAGTATGGAAAAATTCATGGCGCAAATTCTTCGTGACAGGCTTGACAGGACACTCTGTCAACCATGCCCACCTGACCCTTCTTTCTCTGGCACACCTCTTACTACTTTTACCCCAGTCTCACAAGAAGAAATCCTCAACATAATCAGATCCATGTCGTTCAAAACCTGCGAACTGGATCCTCTTCCAGGTTCTCTCTACTCCGACTGTCTCCCTACTCTCCTCCCATTCATTGCTGACATCATCAGCACTTCTCTTCAAACTGGAATTGTCCCAGATTCTTTCAAGTCTGCTATCGTTCATCCTCTCCTCAAGAAATACAGTTTAGACCCAAATGAACTGAAAAACTACCAGGCTATTTCTAATCTCTCTTTCTTGTCAAAACTCTTTGAAAAAGTTGTCCTCAACCAGCTGAACTCTCACTTGTCTGCCAACAATCTCCTAAATCCTTTCCAGTCAGCCTATCGCCAGTGCCACAGCACTGAAACTGTCCTACTACTCATTCTCAACAATCTCCTTGCAACTGATACTGGCAAAGTCTCTCTCCTCACACTCCTTGATCTGTCTGCAGCCTTTGATGCCATTGATCATGGTATTCTCCTTTCTAGACTCCATCATACTTTTGGCATCTCTGACACTGCTCTCTCTTGGTTCACGTCATATCTATCAACCAGAAAACAAACTGTTCTCATCAATGGCACTTACTCTCAACCTGCATACCTGACCTGTGGTGTTCCACAAGGATCTGTCCTTGGCCCTGTTCTTTTCACTCTTTACACCTCCCCCCTGTCCACCATCATCAACTTCCACTATATAAAACACCACTTCTATGCTGATGACACCCAACTTCAAGACAGTGACTCACCTGAAAATGTACAGCGTCTCTTGACTCGCACCACTGAGTGCTACTCGGACATTTAAGAACTGGATGACATACAATAAACTTCAACTTAACGACGACAAGACAGAAGCTATCCTCACTGGCACCTATTGGAAACTTCCTCAGCTGCCTCCTCTTTCTCTCCCATTATGTAACACATCAGTCCCATTTCTGATTCAGCTAAAAACCTTGGTGTCTACCTTGACTCTACCCTCTCCATGAACAACTTTGTTTCTCAAACTACCAGATCTTGCTACTATCACCTCCATCATATAAGCCTGATCAGGAAGTATCTCTCTGTCGAAACGACTGCAAAACTCGTTCTCTCCTTCATAATGTCTCGCATTGACTATTGCAATTCACTCTGTCTGGTCTTCCTGCCTCCACCATTCACATCCTACAGCGCATTCAAAAACTGCTGCACGCCTTGTACTCAAAAAGAAAAAAGCTGACCACATAATGTGACATATCTCCTCTCCTGGCACAACTTCACTGGCTCCCTGTATCAAAGCACATACAGTACAAACTAGACACCATCTGCTACAAAAGCCTCAAATGACACAGCCCCGATTACCTGTCAAGCCTACTTGAGATCTATGTTCCCTCACGTACCCTCTGCTCTGCCTCCGATCCTCTGACTCTTTCGCTTTCCACGCACTAAGCTCAATACCTATGGTCCACGAGCCTTCTGTGTTTCTGGTCCACTCTCCTGGAACAAACTTCCTCTCTCAGTCCGTCAGCAACCTACTTTTGTCTCCTTCAAGTCCGCTCTCAAAACTCACCTTTTCTCCTCTGCATAAAATCCTGACCTTACTCAACCCCCTCTGCAGCCTGTCTCTGCTCGGTGTGGAATCACATTGTAATATATATTTGTATATAATTTTTCCCCATTTATAGCCATGTGTGTGTGTGTGTGTGTGTGTGTGTGTGTGTGTGTGTGTGTGTGTGTGTGTGTGTGTGTGTGTGTGTGTGTGTGTGTGTGTGTGTGTGTGTGTGCATGCATGTGTATGTGTAAGTTCAGCGCTTAGATTTGATTTCTATCAAGATTTTGCGCTATACAAATACTGTAATTATTATTATTATTATTATATAGTTCATCATGTTATGTATAGAAGAACTATTACTGTTGTACGGATGTGAATCGTGGACAGTCAGCATGCAAAATGAGAACAAGATTTAGACAGCTGAAATGTGGTTACCAAGAATAGTGTTTGCAGTTCTATGGACAGCAAAAAATAAACAAACAAAGAAACATACAAACAAACAAACAAACAAACAAACAAAAACCACACACACACACAAAAAAAACAACAAACAAAGGAGACGGTCTTGAAGCAGGCAGACACAAGAAGAACATTAATGAAGAAGATTAAGATTAGGAAAAGACAAGCAACATTTATAGGACATTTTATGAGACAAGAGAAATTTGAACACCTACTGACAACAGGAAAGCTGGAGGGAGAAAGAGCACCAGGTAGACCCAGGGAGAAAACATTGGAATGGATTTGCAGAGTAGATGAAGACGGAAAGGGTGGGAGATGTACTTACAGCAACAAAAGATAGATTCGTATGGAGGGTCATAATTGCCAACGCTGTGCAGCAGGGCACATGATGATGATGATGATGATGATGAATGCCTTCGGTATTCAGGTTTATGTGTTTTCCACCATTTTTTAATACCATATCGGGCTTGGAGAAGATTAAAATTTTCTACGTCAGCCGGACCAGTAATTTTATAATCTACTACTACCACAGATATTTTCACTAGTCTGACATGTTGCCTAGAAAAATAGTAAAATTCTCTTTATGACGTTGACCAAAAATATTCAGCAGAATAAGCCATTGTTACAACAAAGGTGGTTAAAACTTTCTTCTGGAGACTATCATCAGGGGAGGTGAACAGTGGGCGATCTAGTGATAACATGAAGATGTTTGAGGCAGATGATTGGTCTCCAAAGTTCACATGGATTCTCTGTTTAAGTTAGAGAGAGTTCTTTAGTGTAATATATGTTTGTAATCATTATCTTTTTGCTTACATAGCCAAAGTTTATTTTAGACCAATTGTTGTTATGTTTTGCAAATTATTTCGTCATCCTGCAGTATTTTTCACCTTTCATAATTTTAATCACTTACTTTTAAAGTGTGAGTGTATGTGAGGGAGAGAATGAGACAGAGTATGAAACCATGGAGAGAGAGAGAGAGAGAGAGAGAGAGAGAGAGAGAGAGAGAGAGAGGAAGGAGAGAGAGGAGAGAGAGAGAGAGAGAGAGAGAGAGAGAGAGAGAGAGAGAGAGAGAGAGAGAGAGAGAGTGAGTTTGTATATGTGTGTAACGCACGCTTAAGACAAATAGAAATTTTGGCACTGGTGAGGCCTGGTAAGTATATATATATATTCATTAAAAGCAAGTATAGCAGGACAATTTGGCAGTTTTGTACTCAGAGATGGTTAGTTTGCGGCTTTTTAAAGAAAATCATTGCGTTTCCATCGGATCACCAGCCACACCTTATCTGTCTGCTGGCTAGGTCTGTAGTGGTACTGAACTACACATCTGACTTTTGATTGGTTGATGTGTTTTTGTTGTTGTTTTGTTTTTTGTTTATGATTGTTGTCATTTTTATTTATTATTTTTTTTATTTGTTGTTGTGTATCATGTCTCTTTAATTGTGTGTGTGTGTGTGTGTGTGTGTGTGTGTGTGTGTGTGTGTGTGTGTGTGTGTGTGTGTGTGTGTGTGTGTGTGTGTGTGTGTGTTTTCTTGACTTCAGAAGTTCAGTGTGAAGGGAAAACACTATGAAAATATTTAATCCACCCTAACTGAAACTTATGTCCTGAGAGACAAGTGAGGATAATGCGAGAAAAACCGTCCATTATCATCATCATCATCATGTCGAGCTTGCTCGGGTATCCATAACACATTTCTTCTATCCTTCTTTGTCAGACATTGCAGTAGTTCATTATACTGACAGCTCGTATCATTGATCAGTTGGTCGACGAAGGTCTTCTTTGGACGTCCTGGTCTTTGTTTGCCGTGACTGGGTCTCCATAGTAGAACATCCCCCACCAGTTCTTCTTTGCTACGCCAGCAGTGTCCCGCGAAGCGCAGTCTTTGTTGACGTATTGATTTATTGATTGGTGGGATCTTGCCATATAACTCTTTGTTAGTTGGATGTTCTCTCCAGGATTTGTTCAGGGCTGCACGCAGCAATCGTGTGTATGCTCCATCAATCTTCTTCTCCAATGTCGTTGTTAGGATCCAAGAGATCGAGCCATATGTAAGAACGGACTCCACTGCTGCTCGGAAGAAGTTCCTTTTCAGGTTGTCTGGTAGATTGGATTTCCAGATTTTGTCCAGTTGATTTAGTACGCCCCAGGCATTTCCGAGTCTGGTGTTGACGTCTTGTTCTGTGGAGTCGATGTAGCTGCCAAGGTATTTAAAGTCTTGAACTTGTTTGATCGTATCTCCATTGAGACTTCTCCTACCTTCTGATGCGTCTTGGTTCAGACAGATGAACTCTGTTTTGTTCGCACTGAGGTGGAGCCCGATCTCCATTGCTGTTTTTTTGGACAATGTGAAGGAGAGACGTTGTATCCTTTAGGAAGTCTGCGAGAACAGCCAGGTCATCAGCGTAATCTGCATCTGTTATCTTTACCGCAGGGTAGCGTTTGCTCTTCTGTTCTGTGAGGGTAAAGCCAAGTTTGTTGTTCTTATTCATTGCTTTCCTCAGCACATAATCAAGACAGATGATGAACATGTAGGGGGCAAGCGTATCTCCTTGAAGGACTCCAGCAGTGATGTCGAAGAAGTCTGTGTCTCCGTCGGGGGAGCGAACAATACAGCAGGTATTCTGATACAGCATCATGATGGCATCTACTGTTTCCTTGGGTAGTCCATATGCAGTTAGAATCTCCTTCATCTTTCCTCGGTGGATCGAATCAAAAGCTTTGGAAAAGTCGATAAATAGGAGAACAGCTGGGTTTTTTTTTGGTTTTTATGCCTTACAATATACGTCTGATGGTGAGTATTTGTCCTGATGTTGATCTGTTTTGGCGAAACCTGTTTTGGTTTTTCCTCAGAACTGGAACTATTTCCGGCTTTATCCTATTTAGGAGCATTAGATTGTAGATCTTTGCAGAAATTGCAGTTAATGTGATTCCGCGGTAGTTCTTTGTGATTCTGAGGTCACCTTTCTTGGGGAAAGGAAGCAGGCATCCTTTAGTCCATTTGTTTATTGGGTCTTGGTTATAAACGTTGTTGCAGCATTCCAGCAGTATCCAACCTAGTTCCCTGATTATTTGTTGGACACTTGAGTATCGATGATACTTGTTTACGAAGCGGGCTGCCCTACATTGCACTACCTTGATGGTGGTGATGTGATTGTTTGTGTACGAGTCCCAAACAGTGCAGGCATATTCCAGTACTGGTCGCACCAGTACTTTGTATGCAGTCTCTTTAATGTGACGGGCACTGATCTTTAAGTTGCGCCTCAGGAAGCCGAGGGTCTTGTTGGCTTTTCTATTGATGTTATTTATGTGGATGTCTCAGCTTAGATCTTGAGAGATGGTGACCCCCCAGGTATTTGGCCGATGTGACGTTTGCCAAGGCCTGGTTGTGTAAGTGATAGTCTGGGACAATTAGTTTTTTCTTTCGTTTAGGGCTGATGACTGGAAGAGTGGTACATTTGCCAGGATGGAAAGCCATGTCCCAACTCTTTTCCCACTTTTCAAGCTTTTGTAGGTCTTGTTGCAGATTGTGTTGGTCTTGACATGATGTTATAAGTCGGTAGACAGCTGTGTCATCTGCAGAGAGATTTTTGGGCAGGTCGTTTATGTAGATGAGGAATAGACTTGGTCCTAAAACAGAGCCCTGAGGTACTCCCGACTTGACACTGATAAAGTCTGAACTGGTTCAATCAACCACAACTGCCTGTTGACAATCTTGCAAAAAATCCTCAGTCCACCTGTTGACATGGCCCCAGAGTTCATACTGATGTAACTTGTGGAGGAGGAGTGAGTGGTTTACCTTATCAAAGGCCTTGGCAAAATCCATGATGACAATGTCTGTTTGTCCGCATTTTCCCATTGTCTCTGTTTGTTCTTCTATGAATTCTAAGAGTTGTGTCTCGCAAGATCTTCCTCTGCGGAAACCATGTTGGCTTGGGGAAAGGATCTTGTTACTTTCAAGGTGGTTAATGAGAGCGCTGACAATAATGTGCTCCATGATCTTGCAAGGCACACTTGTCAGAGAGACTGGCCTGTAGTTCAATGGATCATAGTGCTCCCCTTTTTTGAAAACTGGAGCGATGTTCGCTGATCTCCAGTCCTCGGGTACAACTCCGATGTTGATGGAGGATTGAAATATGCAAGTCAGTATGGGCGCAACTTCTGGTGCAAGAGTCTTCAGTACCTTGGGCATTATCTAATCGGGTCCACAAGCTTTGATCTAGATAAGACACATGTTGTTTGATTTTCTCTGGTTTCTGTACTGAATTAAAAGGTTCAAACTGTTCGACCAAAACTAACAGATTGGGCGAAAGGTCGCTATCTGTAAGCAGTTGATAGTATTGCACGACTCCTTTCACTGACAGGCCCACAGGAAACAAGAGCTGCTTTTCCCTAGATAGCCTTGTTTCCGCGTGGATGTTGGCAGACTCGATCACTGCAGACGAAAACAATCGACAGATCGGAAAATTTGAAAAATCGAAATAAATTTTAAGTTCTGGGTATCAGAATTTTCACTCAACCAGTGGACTAGTAGTTTTTGATTTTGACTTGCCCGACAGGCTTTTTACTCGCCTCGCACTTGCTGTCACATAGGCTCGCGAGAAATTTGCTGATTCTATCAATGGCCACAAGGTTCTGATGACTAGAAGGGTTTTCCGAAGACTATAGAACCTGAATGAGTTGTCTTCCCACGCCCAGAGGTTCCGATGAATACTGTGATTCTCATACTGGATAGAATGGAGAACCTTAGTGTAGCTGCTTACGAGTATGTTTGACACATACAGGTGTGTTCGACACACAGAACTGTGTTCACATACGTATACACACCCACATTCACACACCCACACACACACCCCACCCACCCCCACCCACACACCCACACCACACACCCACCACCACACCACCCACCACCCACACACACAACACACACACACACACCACACACACACACACACACACACACAACACACAGTGCTGTGCATGCCCTCGTTCATTGGTCTTTTGTATTGTTTCCCTCCTTTTCCCCTATTTTTCTATACATTTTTCTGCATAATACATTTGTTACACTTATTTTAAAACATGATTGGTTGCACAGAGGCAAGAATGGAATATAACTCAGATAAGTATATTTTGTGATTTGTAATGTTTGTGTGTGCATGCAGGTGTGTGTACATGTGATCAACCAAAAGGTCCTTTTATTTTCAGGTGGAATTTCTGTGGGTGAGCTTGGTTTATATTCTTAACACTTAAAGAATTGGTTATATAGTGTGTTTTCAGAACACTATCTTCACAGACTTATGGTTATTTAATGTGCTCTGAAGTGTGTTTTCATAACAAACCAGCATTAACTGTACTTACATAATAACATTCATGTAGTGAAGTAATAAGAAACCATTCTACATAGAGCACAGTACTTTTTATACACTGATGAACAGAAAGATAGATTAGACATTGTAAGTGTAAAACTAGGTTAAGATCAAAGACACTATAAATAGAACTAGACTGTGCATGGCCAGTGACGCCGCACTGATAATGCGTGCCAAATTGACGTTGGCTTTGGCGGCCATGCTGTAGGCAACTAAGCACTGTTCGTTGTGTGTGTGTGTGTGTGTGTGTGTGTGTGTGTGTGTGTGTGTGTGTGTGTGTGTGTGTGTGTGTGTGTGTGTGTGTGTGTGTGTGTGTGGTGTGAGAGAGAGAGAGAGAGAGAGAGAGAGAGAGTGTATGTGTATGTGTGTGTGTGTGTGTATACATGTGTGTGTGTGTGTGAAAGAGAGAGAGAGAGAGAGAGAGAGAGTGTGAGCGTGCGTGCAAAAGAGAGAGCGGGTGTGATATGTGTGTGCGTGCATGCGGAAGAGAGAGAGGGTGTGTGTGTGTATGTCTCTCTGTGTGTGTGTGTGTGTGTGTGTGTGTGTGTGTGTGTGTGTGTGTGTGTGTGTGTGTGTGTGTGTGTGTGTGAGAGAGAGAGACAGAGAGAGACAGAGAGAGAGAGACGACAAGTTGACAGTTTCATGATTTACTGTCTTTAAAAGGATTCAGCCAAAACAAAATGAGCGTCTGATTTCAAAATAACAATAACATTGAATATAACAAATTTCAGTTACAGATACATTAACCAAGACATTAACCTCCTCTTCATTATTATTATTATTGTTATTAGTATTATTATTATCATTATTATTATTATTGTTATTATTATTATTTTATTTAAAAACCAAAGCCATATCATGGTTATAACAATCTTAAAAAAACCCTCGCTGATCCTGAAGAAAAAACTGTAAAAGGGAAAAGTAAGCACATGTATACCAATGCATATGCACACATAATCTAAGGATACTGATATATCCTGGTGTCCATTCTCCTCAATTTAACATCAGGGGTTTAAAAAAGAAAATGACGAACCTTGAATACAATTTTTAAACATAATTTATAATTTAAAAGAAGCTGGCTTAGATTACCTGAAATTGTTCCTGCACATCATATTTCCTCAGAGGCAAAAATGCAGTTAATACATGTAGGTCTACCCAATTATCAATCCGACTAGAAAGAATGTAAGGCTTTATAGAATGTAAACAAATGAATGGACTGGCAAGGCAGAAAATGGTATACAGCAAAGGAACAAGGTAGAAACAGACATACTGACAGAAAAGAGGAAATTTCTAGCACAGGATTTCCAAGAGGAGACCATATTATACTGAAGAAGCCATGGCATCCCCACAGAGGAAAAGTATGACATAACGTCATGTTACATCATAAGTCAGACAATAATATGCAGCTTATTTAGGTGATAAAATGTAAATTCTAACGCAACTAAACATGTGTATAATTTATCTACAAATATCAAAGAGTGCATAAATGTCTTGGACAAGAAAACCTGAAAGACTTGCACAGAGAAATTGCTGAAGAGGTAAAACATTTCTAAATCCCAGTGACAAACGTAACTAAATATTTGAGCTGCTTACCCTGTTACTGATACGACCTATTTTAACATCTATGACAGTGCAGTGAGTAGTTTTGTGTTATTGACTGACTCATTCAGTGACTGTGTGTTGAACCCATCATATCACTGAGTTTTTGCTGATTCAACAGGACCCAACTGGCAGTAAAAGGTTGACTTAATATATCCGGTATATGTACATCTAAGTATTCTATATATGTATATGTACATCTAAGTATTCTTTTAGCTGATACAAAATGACTAGTTTACTATGTATTATATTTTGTTGCATATTAATTATTACATCCCTGAATTTTGAAAAAGATTGAAAACTCCTAGTTTTTTTGTTTTGTTTTGGTAGAAAGTATATCGAACCCTGTCCTTAAAGTTGGGCAAGCCTGCTGGTTGGAGTCCTGTAGGCAGTCTGCCATGCATGACTTCCTTTGGCAAGTGACTGCCCTTCATTTGGTGCACATGTCCCAGTCTTTACAGTTGATGCTGACCCAGGAGGAGATGCATGCTGAAGGAGCCAGCTTACCCCAGCATAGGGATGTTGGTGACTTTATGTGATAGAGAGAAATCATCCTAGACAGTGAAGGTGAAAACTTTCCAGGCGTTTCTTCTGTCTGGCATAAGTTGTCCAGGATTTACTGCTGTAGTGCAGGATAATGAGGACATAAGCCTGGTATACCTTGAGTTTGGTGTTCAAGGTCAGCTGGATGTTGTCCCACACTCTCTTCCTCATATTGGCCATTATACCAGCAGCTTTAGCAATGTGCTTGTTGATTTCCCTGTTGAGTGATAGATTGCTGGTGATGGTAAAGCCCAGATGAGTGAAGTGCTCAGTGACTTCAAGCACTTTGTTGTCTGTGCTGATTGATGTTGGTGCAGGGACCTTCTGACACTGGTTTCTTAATGCTGATAGTCCACCCATATTCCCCAGGACAAGCTGGTTGGTCAGCTGCTGGAGGTCCTCTTTGGTGTATGAGGTCAAGGCTGTGTCATCAGCAAACAACATTTCACTGATGAGGACTGTGTGAACCTTGGTCGTCACCCTCAAACAGGCCAGATTGAACATCTATCCATCACTCCTTTGTGTGTGTAAGTGGGCTTTTTCTTCAGAGCGTTTGAATGCAAAGTTCATCAGCAGCGTAAAGAAAAGCCAAACAGAATTGGTGCAAGAACTCATCCTTGTTTTACGCTGCTCTAAATTGTGAAGGTTTCTGAGATTTTCTGATTGTAGCTGACCACACCCTACATGTCCTCATGGAAAGAGGTAGCAATGCTTAGCAACTGTGGGTGGCAACTGATCTTCTTCAGGAGCTTAAACATCTGCTCATAGGTCGATTGCCTTTGTAAGATTGATGAAAGTGATCTGTAATGACATTTACTGTTCTTGACATTTCTGTGGAGCTGATATACAGAAAAAATCACATCAACTATGGATCTGATAGCCCTGAATAGGCACTGGGATGATATACAGAAAAAATATCAACCATGGATCTATGATAGCCCTGAATACGCATTCGGATTTTGGATAGATATGATTGGCAAGGATTTGGAGTGAATTCAGACCACTCGGGTGAAGACTTTGCTCATGATGTTCAACAGGATGATACCCCGGTAGCTGTTAAAGTAGCTGCGATCATCTGTATTTTTATACAGAGTGAGAATCTTGGTATTGTGTATACTCTGATGTACCTTGCATTCTCTCCAGCAGAGACACAAGAGCTTGTGAAGTGGTTCCAGTAAAGCTGGCTTTCTGCACTTGATGATCTGAGGCGTTTTGCCATCCTCGCCTAGTGCTTTTCCACATGTTAGGGCATCATTGTTTCATTGAGCTCTTCCATGGTGGGTTCAGAGTCCATTTTGCCAGAACAGATAATCAGCTTAGCATTTATGACCAGCTCCATCACAGAGATGTTAGCCTTGAACTCCTCTTGCCTGAAGTTGACTTCAGTACTGTAGATGGTGATAAGAAAAGAGTTTCATCTATCTTCTGCACAGTGTGTTTTGTCACTGGTAAAGGTCTTTTAAAGCTGATCTATGAACTTTTTTTTCTTTCTTTTTACTGAATTACCAATTTTGCTGAGGTTGATTCTTGATGTACATATCTTCTAAGAATGGTGGAGTTTCTTTGGTTTTAGCTTAACCTTTGAAGCAATCTGGAGTGGTCTTTGTCACAGTTAGCACTGTGGTAAGCTGTGGTGTTGCAGACATGTTAGGGAGTTGCATCAGGTGATCACCAAATCCGGCTGATCCCGATGATTCGACCGTGAAGGAGGCTTTGTGGCATATGCCTTGTTCAGGTAATGGGTGTTGTTACACACAAGTTATGATAGAGATACAACGTTAGGGGCCTCTGGCCATTTTTGTTCAGTTTCCCTGTGCTTTGGTGGCATAACACATTTGGCCAGGACTCAGTCTGCAGCTATCTTAGCATTGAAGTCTTGCAGCAGGTAAATATGCTCTAATGCTATGATTCTGTTGATGATGCAGTCTAGTCATTTGTAGTTCTATATAACTAGTCATCATCATCTTATGCCTTGCCACATGGCTTTGGCGGTCATGTCCCTCCAACAGATCAATCTATTGTTGCTGCAGATGCATCTCCCACCCTTTCTGTCTTATCCACCCTGCAAGTCTGTCCAATAGTTTCTCCCTGGGTCAGCTGCTCTTTTTCCATCCAGCTTTTCTATTGTCACTAGGTACTCTAATTTCTCTTGCCTCGTAAAACGTCCTTCAAAAGTTGCTTGTCTTTTCCTAATCTTCTTCATTAAAGTTATGTTCTTTTTGTGTTTGCTTCTTTCAAGACAGTCTTGTTTGTTTTCTTTGCTGTCCATGGAACTCTTAACATTCTTCTTAGAAACCACATTTCAGCTGCCTCAATCTTGTTCTGACTTTGCGTGTTGACTGCCCACACTTCACATCCATATAACAGTATTGGTTCTGTTTTAACACTAAAGAACTCTCTTCCTGATTTTAATTGATAGGCATTTGTTGGTAAGAACATTTTTCATTTTCTTGAAAGCTGTTTTAGCTTGGGTTATTCTGCTGGCTATTTCTAATGTTTATCTGCTGTCTGGTGAGATGACTGTTCCCAGATATTTAAACTTTTATATTTTTATCATATTCACAAGATTTTGTAGGTCTTTTTTCATTTTATGCAGTTAGAATGGTGTCATCTGCATAACAAAGATTGTTTAACATTTTTCCTCCAATCTTTATCCCAGAGCATTCTCCTAGGTTCCTCATGATGGTTTTGCAGTAAATGAAAATGAATCAGGTGATAGAACACATCCTTGCCTAACCGCTGTGTTGATATTTTGGAAAGAGCTTACATCATTTTGTACTCTCCTTGCTGCTGTGTGTTCCCAATATATATTCCTTATTATTCTTAGATTCTTCTCGTCAACATTGAGCTTTTTAGTTGGTTGATCAATTCTTCGTGTCTTACCTGATCAAAAACCTTGGTATAATCAACGAAACATAAATATAATACCTTATTCAGCTCAACTGATCTTTCTATAATCGTTCTTAGTTCTTAGGATGTATGTAGATTAATGTACACACAAATACACATGTATACATGTACACACTTGCACATCAGCATGTCTGCACATGTACTAACATGCACAAACACATGCACACTGTACGCATGTGTGCACAGTTACGCACTACTGGTAACTGCAAAAGTGGATAATAAATTTCCTGCACCAAAGAAATGTGAAGTTTATATATAGTATTGTTGAAGTTTGCACTCATAGTATGTATGCAGTTGCATACATGTATACATACACACATACACATAACACAAACGCACACGCACACATACATACATCAGGGCTTAAAACATTCCGCGTCTGGGCGGAATTCCGCGATTTCGGTTTGTTTAAAAAAATAAAATTAAAAAAAAAGGCATCCGTGATCAGCTTGCAAGTGTTCATAGCAATGGCGCGCAAGTTATGGCCCCTGATTTGCCCCCGGACCCCTCTAGTTTCATATATATATATTATGTATAAGTATGTATATCTATATCTATCTACCTATATTTATCTATCTATCTATCTATCTGTGTATATAAGTATACTCACACATACGCACATATTCTTGTATACATACAGGCTCAGATCCATTCATACACAAATGTGAAGTTATATATACTATATATATATTTATGTATGTATGCACTTGCATGTGTACACACATTATACACACACACAAATGCACATATTCTTGTATACATACACACAGGCACATATCCATTCATACACAGATGTGAAGTTCATATATTTTATATATAGTATGGTTGAAGTTTGTATATATATATATATATATATATATATATATATATGCAAACTTCATTACTACATTATATATATATATATATAATTATATATATATAATGTAGTATAGATGCACTTGCATGCATACAAACACACATGTATATATACATACACATGCACATATTCTTGTACACATACATAGATCCAATCATACACACTATGCATGCAGCACATGTGCATGCGCATGTATTTGCAAACATACTTAACAGTTTTACACACACGCGCGCGGCACACACACACGCACACACGTGCGCGTGCACACACACACACACACACACACACACACACACACACACACACACACACATACACACACACACACACACACACACACACACACACACACACACACACACATACACACACACACACACACACACACACACACACACACACACACACACACACACACACACACAGAGCTGCATACAAACATACATAACCATCCATACACACACATGGAATAGATTATTCCATCCACTGCCATTGTGCCATTTCTATTCTTTCAGTAAATGAAAACTTTACACATATCCTTGGACCAGTTAACTTATTGAAAAAAGACACTTAAATTCTGGTAAGTTTAAACTTTACTCCTTTGACACATTGGACTTGAGACTAGTCTAAGGACTCTGGCATTCCCAGCTCCAGTGTTTTTGGAGTGGGTCGATTGTGCTAAGGCTCTCATATATTTCAAACCTGTCAATTGTTTATGTCAGAAGTAAGGTTCGGAAAGGATCCATCCCATTATTCCAAATGAGAAAAACGGTAAAACATAACATGAGTAACACATCTAGTCCTTCAGAAGGGGACAAAAAACAAGTTGTACCCTTGTGCCTTCTGGCTTGTGCATGCTAAAGATCCAACAGTATGTGGAAATTGTAAAGAACAGGGCTGCTCTGGCATAAAAACATTGGTCCCTCCCCTTGAAGGCTATTTAGCCTCCTGCCTTTCTAAAATCTTGGTTAAAAAAAAAGATTGGGTGACATATTCTCAAATGGGAGAGCAGCCCAAGTTTAACATGGTAAATCCACTGTGACAAAAGAAAGAAATGAATATCACTATAACAGTAACTTTTGCTTTAGGGGAAAGGAAAAATACTCAGTTTAAATGCTGTTGTGAGGATATGATATGGTATATAGCGCAAGATAGCATTTTAGTACACTGGTTTTTAAACATTAGTACTCATAATTCATATTGTACAATATTAGCATAATTAATACTCACCGATTGTGTAGAATTCTTTCGCATTGTCCAAATGATGGCTTCCCCATTTCACTTTCTTGACAGTTTTTACAGAAAATGTAAAGTTGTGTCCTTTTGCTATGTGTTGCCTATTTTCTCCATGGCTGCATGTGCTGCATGTTGCGCTGTTCTAGCAGACCTGAGTCAAGGGACTGGCTTGCTGTCACCGGATCCCACTGGTCCTTGATAAGACTTGATCGCCACAAGAAGGAAGAGTCGGGCCTTCTTCCCTGAAGATATAATGAGACGTATTCTCTTCTCTCAATAGTGTCGCGTGTTGTCGCCAGGAGAACAAGGGCCAGACGGGGAGTTGTGTGTCTGGTTGGTCGGTTTTGGTGTTTGCGGTATGTTGGGAATGTTGTACTGTTTCTGAGTGACGAGTAGAGTGAGGAGTTGTGCAAAACCGACCCAGCCGACCAGTGAGCCAGTCCCCCCACCCTCGCAGGTTTGCTTGCGTGTCAGGGCCGTGCCGGCAAACTGTTGTAGCACGATAGATTGATCCTGAAGGAAGGATACCAGCGATTTTTTATGACCGCTTTCTCCGAGTATCATGACGGAGTGATTTACCATGGCCAGACCGTGTTCGTGGTAAAACCCTTAATTTAATTGTTATGGGGATTATTGTTTGTTCTGGTCTGCCATTTGTGCGACATCATTTCCACCGTAACGTTCATCACATGATTACATGACCAGTTTTATTGTTGAAGCTGTTGGAAGAATATTTGCTAGTTGGAATTTGTGGGCGGAGACGTGCGTCTAAACAAGCGAGACCAACCTTGAGTGAAGAGAAGCGTGATATTGTGTTGGGGAAGGTTGGGGGTGTGGGGTGTGGGGTGAGTTAACCAAGAGGCTTGAAGTCGGCCTACTCCTGTTATGTGCTGTCTCCGTTTCTTGGACTGTTGCCATCCATCTCGGCGAGGAGAAAAGTGGAACAGCGCAGACCGCTACCTTGTCATCTGTTTCATTGTGCTACATTTCGACGTTCACGACCCCCCCTACCAACCCAACACGTTCTTCTCTCCCACACACCGACCAGCTTAGCTCGTTCGCCTCCCTTCCTTCCCTGTAAAATGAGCGAGGACAGAGTTGGCAAGAAGTGTCTCGCGTGACGCAGCCGTCTGTCGTCAGTTTTCACCTGGCTGTGTTTTCTGTAGTAGAACCCCCATGCCTTCGGCTTACAGCAGGAGAAAGAGTTGTACTCCTACTGTGTGATTATCAAGGTAGATTGTTGACCAGGGAGTAGGCCTATTTAGACAGTGGTCTGTAGCGTTTTGTTTTGTTCGGTCTTTCTTTTTTTGCCAGTACATATACTGACGGTGTCGAGTGAGATTACCTTCGTAAACAACATCATAGCAAGATCTATCTGCCTCACTCTCAGGCGTTGCTCCGACATTTTCATGCTTAGATGTACGTTTTTATTCTCGTATGAGGAGTGGAAAACGAGGAAATGGCTGATGGGATTTAAGTGTTCTGCGTTTTATTTGGAGTACACGATTAGCTTGTTCATTACACTATGTGTTCCGGGAGCTGCTTTCTAGAAATGTGATATTGTCAGTATTGGGTAGGCCTACATGATTTGATGGCCCCTAATTTTCTTAGCTTGTTTATCACAGAGAGAGAGAGTGTGGGTGTGTTTGTGTCACTGTGTGTGTGTGAGAGAGAGAGAGAGAGAGAGCGAGAGAGCGAGAGAGCGTTGTGTATCCACAGACTGCGACAGCTTATGTTATTGTTCTCTTCGTGTTACCATACTACGAGTACGATTGTGACAGCTGTATTTTATTCTCTGTATTTTTTCCCTCCCAGTTTTGTAGCTGTATAGCAGAATATGAACTAGCCTGTGACTTAAAGGAACAGTGGACCCGTTAATCACAAAAGAGGATTTATTGAAAAGCCATGGAACTGTAGCTTAATGTTGTGACTGGAGGAGACAGAAACACCAGGGGCATTGGTCCTGTGCCATTATCAGCTTTTTCTGCACGGAACAACAAACTTCCATTGACAAGATGGAGAGAAAAGGGTAAGATTTTGGCTCACTGCTCATAGTCATACCAAGCATCTTATGCTCTCCCTTCCCCATTCTTTAACGGGGAAAAAAGTGTATGTCTCAACTCTCACTGACCGTGCAAGTCATATGAGTGTGTGTATGTTGTGATGTGTGGAGGCATTGTGATTGTGTACTGTGTACTGTGTATATTTGTGTGTGTATGTGTGTGTGTGTGTGTGTGTGTGTGTGTGTGTGTGTGTGTGTGTGTGGTGTGTGTGTGTGTGTGTTTAGGCCTGGGGATGGGTTGGCCAGTATCGGGTATTAAGGATGGATGATTTACACCTATTGAAGATGGGTGCAGTTGTTAAATGGATAAGAGATTGGACTTCCAATTGGAAGATCTGAAAGCTGTAGCTTTGATCCTGTGTGGGTATCTTCCATCTGATGGACAAAAGCAGTAGGCCTACATAGATTTTTCTAATTTCCCAGGTCCGCATGTGTGCAGACTTGTTACTGCCTAGACCTGTTTGTGTATACTCATGCAGAACATCAGATAATGCACATTTAAATATCTTGTAAGTCATGTCATTGTCCAATGGCTTATGGAAGCATGAAAACTTCAAGCATGAATGTCATTGAAAACATGAAGGCAGACAGTGCTGTACCATATGGCTGGCACAGTGTGGACAAAACAACATGCACGTACATCAGAGAAAGATCAGAATACTTAAAAAAAAAAAAAGGCTAAGTTTAATTGTTGCCATGTATTAATGTCTGTGGGATGATATGTCAGTGTCAGCCTGGTTAGATCAGTTGATAGAATGTGAGACTTCATTCCTAGGGTTGTGGGTTCAAGCCCCACACTAGGGGAAATTTTCCCCAAGAACATGTCAGTGTGTAGAGCTTAATCTGTGGGTGTAGGGCATATCCCATGATCATTTAAGATGTTATCTATCACTTGGCATCTGGGGCATTTGTGGATATGGAGTGTATTCTAAGTATTGAGACACCATCTTGAGAAACTAAAACTAAAACTGTGAACATATGATATGTGTTTGTATCAAATGTTTAAACATTGATGAAAAAATCCCACACCCATCCCTCTACTCCCTCCCTACATCCCCACCATTACCATCACCACAACACCAATAGAAAGTAAAGAGAGAAAATTTCATGAAAATGGAAGAGCCATTGCAAATTTTATTTCCCTTGCAACAATATATTTTGTTGAACAGGTGTGTGTGTGTATGTGTGTGTGTGTGTGTGTGTGTGTGTGTGTGTGTGTGTGTGGTGTGTGTGTGTGTGTGTGTGTGTGTGTGTGTGTGTGTGTGTGTGTGTCCATCAAGCCTAAAATGTCTTTTGTCATCCTGTTCTTCTTTGCTTTTCTTTCAACTCTGGGAATTTTTTTTTTCCACAAACTACATTTATCGGATTTGTAAAATTTGTCCATTGTGCCTCATTTTCACCAGTGTCTTCCAGAGCACTGCATTTGTTTTGAACATATGTACGTTGTTAAATTTTGCATGAATTCATGAGTTGATTCATTTGTCATTAAGAGTCCAAGATTTAGTTTGACGTTACTTTTGGTTTGTTTCCTTGTCTTTAAATCTCTCCATTACAGGTCTCAAGAGATCAATAGATTTCACCTGATATGATTTTACGTCCGAGTATGATTTTCTTTAATTGCGTTTTAGACATCAAGGTTAACGGTGAGCATGGATTTTAACTGTTGTCTTTTATCTTAATCTGGTTGTATGTTAGCCCTGATATGGCTCTAGTAGTCGGCTGGGCTATAAGCAATATGAACTTGAACTTGCTTTTCCCTTCTTTCTTCAAGTTGTCTTCTTCCATAAGATTGGCTATAAATATCTCCATTTGCTCATCTTCCACCTACATCCCCCCTTTTTTGGGGGGGGAGGGGGGATTGGGGAAGGGTGTCTTAAACACTTAAATGGATATATAGGTATTATATCAATGACTTTCATGCACACAAACACATGTGCGTGTACTCACGCACACAGACATGCACACATGCATACACACATGCGCACACGTGCGCGGCCACACACACACACATGTAATTTAAACATGCTAGAGATTATCTTGTCAGCAGTTTCTCTTTTGTTGATGCTAAAATATACCATATTAAAATACTCTGTGTTGTGTGTTTAGCTTGAAAGATTAGGTGCTTTTACATTGGTGTATGTGATGAGGTATGTAGATTTAGTAGAATGTTTATCTTGGCTACTCTTGGTAACCAAAGTAGAATAAATGAGGTCTGGGCACATCAGCCACATGAGCTCCAATTGCTCAGCAGAATTATCAGTTCAGAAGATAGCAGGTAGGGCAGTTGAATTACTTACACACATGTATAGATACTCAGTCTAGGTGTTTTTTAACCTTTTTTTTTTTTAAGTGTGTGTGTGTGAGTGAGTGAGTGAGCAAGTTATTCTCACTGCTTATGGATGGATCTGAAGTTACCAAATCCGGGTCAAAAGTGTGGACTGTTGAGAAAGTCATGAATGCATGAGTTTGGAAGTCATTGCACCAAGGTCAAGATCTTGTGAGCTAAAAAAGGAGCAAAGAATTGGCCCTTTTTTCAGGAAGGTGTGTATAAGTGCACTTTCTGAAACATCTTGAAAGTATTTGAATTGTGTTTTCATTGTTGTGACAGTTTACTATTTCCTCATTTGACTTCAAAGTTTATTTCATTGTATCATATTGACCTTGAGGAATACAAAGTCGGTATTGTTAAAACTGTATGACACAGAAAATATGTAGCATTCATGAAATGCATATAATTCATGTATGCTAAATGGTTTGTATACAAAGCATCAGTTTAAACATAACTGCTCAACATGCCCCCTGTATATAAAAAGTATTTGATTTTGTGTTATTTCATGTCTTATGCCCTCAAAGATGCTATGTATACGTGACTATGTATTTGCATGAAGTACATTAATAATGCAAAATAGGAAATAAACTTATGTGTGCAATTTTTGTTTTTGAGCTTTTAACTCATTTTAAAGTTTTGAATTAAAGGTTCAAATTTGCATGCAAAAAGGAGTTCAGAGTTTATAGATTAACATGTAAAAATACAGAAATAGTTTATCTATTGTAGGTTTCTTTATCTGTCATTCTTTGCTAGTGGTCACTAAAATGTGGAACTTGACCATAAATTTAAAACACTTCCAATAAAGCTGTTATTTGGTGTTATCATACCTATATCTATAGTCTTTATAAATTTGCAAAAAGGGAAGCAGCAGCTAACAAGGTTTGAATGCAGCGTGGTAATTAATGTTTCTACTCTAAAAAGGTAACATGCATTACACTGGGACACTAACTTGGATAAAACTAGAGATGTTATTGTAACATATACTTACTTTTGATTTGAAGTTGTAGAGGATGTTGTATGAAAGGTTTGATGAATAATTTGTTGATTTTGGTTTACATCTAATACTTCGAAAACTGGCATAACACACGGGACATGGTAACACGAGTGACCTACTCATTTATATTTTTCACAGTGCACATAAAAAATAAAAGTATTTCAGTTATCTTTCACACACATGTACTATGCAAGACCAGCATCACTCTCACAAGCTTTTATTTCCCAACAGCCAAATACAGAGGAGTTGTGCAAATGTTTTCTCGAAAGGTAACTGTGTTACATGGGATACACTCAAACAAGAATGAAAAAAAAAAAATTTGTTCTTCTATGTCTTTTAGTTGAAAGTGAAAGCCAGGTGTCTTCCAGGCACAAGGCTTGGTCACAGTTGGTGGTGGCACAATGTCTTTGATTTGGGATGTGGGATGCCAGGCCTGGTCTTCCCAAATGAAGACACCGTCCTTCTTGACCAAGTAGTGAAGCAGGCAATCACTGCCCTCCTCCATGTCAACAACCTCCAGAACCTGACAAAAAGACATAACCAAAAAAAAAAAAAAAAAAGTCAGAAGTGAGACATGTTCTTCTTTTACCGGTAGATGTAAAATTTCTTTATCAGATCAGTGTCCCTTGAAATAGAGTTAGCAATGATCCATTATTGCCAATCATGGAAAGGATTCATGATAATAGAAGACAAAGTTATACTTAGTATCTAAGCTCAAGTTAAAACTACAAAATGGACCATGCACAACCACTCTTTGGATCATTATAAGACACAACAGGCTTTTTGCAGTAACTGGCGTATCATGGGACAGCAGACAACAAAGCTTGAGGCACAGTGCATTTGTACTTAAATGGTATTGAGCCAGAAATAAAAATATCAGCAACACTATTTGGTGAATAATCATCTAAAACCATTTTCCTTACCTTCAAACTCAGAAGATTGTTCACAAACCCTCTAAACAAGCGGCGTTGCTGATACAAACTGCCAATACAAACATTTAATCAACGATCGACAGCTTTTGTGGTAACTGTGTTTCTGATTACACAAACATGGGACACGTTACGGTTTTTGTGTCCTCATGACCCACAGTTGGGCATTTTCACGGGAAACGTCATCAATCAGTGTGTAAGAGCAAAGGTCACCTACACTAAAGTGTTTGAACGGAACTTTCAAAGCGCGTGGTGGAAAACGGTCTTAGAAGTTTTGAAGTAACTGTCGTTTCATTTGGGACACGGTGAAAAATACCCGACCCTATTCAAATAGGAATGCAAAATCGTTCTAAAATTCACATCAGAATTAATTGCTGTGATACAAACTTGCATTCTGTCTGGCATGGGGTTTCCAAATTAGCTGTCAAGAAGATAGAAGCACACGACTTGGATGCTGTGTGCACGGGACACGCTATGTAACGCGGTTATCATAATCTTTGTCATCCGAATTAAAAAGCTAGAATGAAAATTTGATAATTTTAATCATTTGAACCGCTTATTAAGCTTATTGTTGTGACATAAGTACATTAATTTAGTTAAATGATTGACATGCTAACTTGAAAACATACTTTTGAAAAAGTCAGGTTAACCATGTCATAAAATCAGACACCATTTTGACCACTGTTTTTGCATTTTGTTTTCATTTTCTCTAAAAATGTTCACACTACAATATCAACCTTGCTCATGCTGTTTCTTTATTATTTCAGCAAGACAATCACATTCATTTCACATGAATTGAAGCGAAACATTTGTTTGTAAATTATGTTATTGTATGCTGACCCCCACTTGTGACCACTAGCAAAGAATGACAGTTATAGACTTACTTAAAATTACATTTTAGTGTGCTTTTCACCTTAAACATTTGGGAACTTGACGACTCAAAATATACAAAAGTCTCATCATAATTAAATTTCAACCCTATCCAGTTACCATTAGCTATGGCTCTGACTGGCTGACTGTGACTTTAACCAGGGTTTTCCATGCTGCATCACATTTGGTTATGTTGATGTAGATATCTGCGTATATGAGTGTAATTGTGTTTCTGTATTTAAGCATACAAAGTATATCAGTTTAACAAAAATCTGGATTGTGTTCTGGGCAGCAGAAATTTTAAATGGACTTTCCTTAGGCATTTATAATTTGATCATTTTCACTTTTGGCAGAGTCATTGTACACATGTGTAGACAGAAATCGTCAAACCATATAAAACAACTTCTGTTACTTATTATATAGGTTCTTACATCATTTGTGTGAACAGCAGTATTATCATTACAGATTAAGGTGAACACAATTGCTTTCATAGCTTTGGTAATATTTGGAGCCAAAGTTTAGATGAATCCCAAAGTTGCAACTACAAAACACATAGATCTCATTATAACGCTGAGGTTTTTATCAGCCAGATAGCAAATTCAGTTATATTATAT
Source organism: Monoplex corrugatus (assembly GCA_030674185.1). Lineage (NCBI taxonomy): Eukaryota > Metazoa > Mollusca > Gastropoda > Littorinimorpha > Ranellidae > Monoplex > Monoplex corrugatus. The sequence goes on along the minus strand of CM060308.1, from coordinate 18,838,651 downwards.
TGGTATCTATAGTTAAATGATATTCCCTGTGGGGATGCTGGGCATGGGGGCTCTTTCAGTATAAGTAGTTCCCACTTTCTGGAAATTCTGTGCTAGAAATTTTCTTTCTACTGTCACTCTTATTTTCTTCTTTCCTTCTTTGCTTTCTGTCATATATTCCTGTCATATTCAGCCTTGCTGGTCCATTCACCTGTATGTCTTCTATAAAACCTTACACATTTTGTCTTAGGATTGATAATTGGGCGCATGTATTGACTGTGTGTTTGGGTCAAAGGAAATGTACAGGAGCAATTTTAGGTAATTTAGGCCATTTTTTATGTGTGCTCTAGTGTCTTTAGTTATGTTCACATTTGTAGTCATGTTTTTTGAAAACCCCTAGTGATAAATTGGACGCAGTGGTCAATACCAGCGGCATATCTTTAGGTTATGTGCACACATGCATTGATATATGTAATTGATTTTCTTTTTCAGCTTTTTTATTTTTTTAACCCCAACCAGATAGTGTATGTTTTGGCATTACTACAGCTTTGTGTAGTCAGCTGGGCTTTAAAGAATAAGTTAACTAATACATTCCAAGAAGATATTAAGAAGATTTATTAACATTGGGTTATTTTTAATGTAATTTGTATTTTTAAGGCTTGACTAGAGCTGCCATGTGTCACACTTTTGGCATTGCATCTTATGCTTTCATTGAAAATGCTATGCTGCTCCACTTTGTGACAAACTGCCATATGGAGGAAAAATAAAGGGGGGGGGGGGGGGGGAGTTGATCTTCGTGGACTTATGGTGGGTTAAACAATAAAAGCAAAATAGATCTTTAGAGTGTAAATTTTTTTCATGAAAAAAGGCCAAGTTCTCTACAGGGAAGAAGAGAAAGCAGAACAAAAATCATTAAAGGTGATGGCGAATTTTCCACCTTATCAAATGGTTTTGTTGTCAGCCATTTTGAACATTTGTAGGTCAAGTCAAAACCACATGATAACTTGGGAGATATCTGTCTTAGTTCACCGTCATAAGTTATGTTATGCACACACACACACACGCACACACACACACACACACACACACACAACTCTGATGGTGTCACATACAAATGTTAACGTAAATTTGGAAGATCACGCTTAAAATGTCAGATGCTACTTTTGTACTTTCTAGGCCTTGGAAGAAAGCTCTGAAATCAGCGCTCTTTTGCAAAGGTGAATGAACAGCCCTTTTTCATAAACTTCACAAAATATCGGCCCTGATTGCTCAGGGGTCCTAGGTTTGACTCTCAGATGGGCAACAAGTTTATATCTATGTTAGGTCTTTTTTTTTTTTTCCATGTATTTCATCCAAAGCATCTTCAAAGTCACGCTGTTCATGAGAAGTACAAAATCTGGATTCTGAGCTGGTAAAATTTCAGATTGAATTTTCTCAACTGTTTGTAGATTGAGCAGTCTGATTTTGGCAGTGTCATTGTAGGCATAGGTGATTTCAACTATTGTTATGAGAATATCAGAGCCGTATAAATCTCTTTTTATCATAAGGGTTATATCATTTGTGTGAACTACAATATCACTATTATTGATTAACGTATCGAGGACCTAATAAACACACACACACACGCACGCACGCACGCACACACAGCCGCGCGCAGCGCCACACACACACACACACACACACACACACACACACACACACACACACACACACACACACACACACACACACACACACACACACACCACACACAACACCGTCCTCAGTTATGTTTATGTATTTTGTTTTAAGGTATCTTTTTTTAAATCCCTGGTGATAAAATTAATTGGATGGAGTTGTCAATGCCAGAACATATGAGATCATGTTTGTGAATGCATTGATATGTTTACTTAATTTTGTTTTCCAAGGTTTTTTTTTTTTATATTCTTCTGTGAGGTATGGTGTACTTTTTGGGATAGTTATAACCCTGATATGGGCTTTAAGCAACAGTAACAATGCATGATTTGTGAATGAATTAGATTAAACAGAAAGTGATCCCAATTAAAAGTGTGATATTGTAAGTTTTATTTCAGTGATTTGAAAAGTTCCCCTATTTCCTCGCCCCCTTTAATGTTTAGAGCTATTTTGGAAAAAAATGTTTGGGCTGAATCTTCCTGTCTTCCATCCTTGTTAATCTTTTCTTCTAGTATAATTGAATTTTTGGTTGTTTTCTTTGACTGTGATACTATTCAATTGTTTTTTTTAAAGTATGTTTAAAGAAAGTGTGTGTTTTGTGTCCAAATAGTTTTTCTTTATTTCTTGATTACAGCTGTCGGACTATCACACTATTCCAGGACTAGCCTTTTGCCTGTGTGATGAGTGTGGGATGCTAAATCCTAAAGTTAATGAGTTTAAAGAAATAAGGAAAACAAAACAAAACAAAACAAAACAAAACTAAACAAGAAACAACAACAGCCCCTGGACTGTTTCAGGAGAGTTTGTATAAGGTACTTTGTTTTTGACTGAGACAAACAGGAACAAACTTGGCAATGTAATCAAGTCAGATGGTTGCAGACAATGTTCCTTTGATGTATGTGTTGCATTTTGCCTTCTGATTCACTGACTCTCTGGCAGTCTGTTTTATTAGGATTGATTCCTGAGATTTGTAACCTTTGTGTTCCCCAACTGACGTGTTAGCTACATTACAGTTCAGAGACTTGTTTCAGTAAGAGGGGTGGGTGGGTAGAGAACCAGCTGATCATTTATAAAGGAGACTCTTGTGTGTTGTGATTGTGTGTGTGTGTGCGCATCATGCGTATGTTTACAGATATTGACGCAAAACTTCAATTTGTGCTTAAAAATGATTGTAGTTAATGCCATGTTTGCTTTGATAGACTCAAAGGAGGGGTAAAAAGAATGAGGAAAAAAATGAGAGAGAGAGAGAGAGAGAGAGAGAGAGAGAGGAGAGAGAGAGAGAGAGAGAGAGAGAGAGAAGTTGATAATTGACTGTCGCAAGAGGAGTTGCAAGGGAGCAAGGTTATAGACTCGGCAGGACTTCTCATTGGGCCATCATAATGAAGACGGTACCACATTCTTTTTGTCACTGCTATATGACAGTGGGGTGGACTGGGGCAATCTATTGAAGCCAGGATATGAATCTGGTCATCTGTTTCCGTGGCCATCATGGTCAGCTATGCTTGTAAATTAACTTGGGTTTTTTGGTGCAAGTACACTTATCAGTGTGCTTAAACCCTTTGACTCCTGCACCAGGTCCAACAGCATCCTGCATTATCAACCGTGCCAGCAAAGCAAAAAAACAAAACAAAAACAAAACAAAACAAAAAACCCCATCCATTTCATTCCCTCATCCTATGCACCAGTTTCCTGCTGCAGGAAGCTGGTTGATAGGATGAGGGAGTCAAAGGGTTAATTTTTTTTGCAGTTGGTGGATACGGGGCGGGAGTCAAAGGGTTAACTGTGGTTGCATGTTTGTGTGGGTGTGCATCTGAGTGCATGAGTCCAGTTTCCAAAAAAGTGTGTAAGAATTTTTATGTCTCTGATTTAATGTTTTTTTTCCCCCCAGAATTAGGCATAGTTTCAGCTATAACTATTATGAATTATGTGTAAGTTCGGCTGAAATTTGAATTCATTTGTGGTATTGAAGACTTCATCAGTATAATTAGTTATGATAATCAACATGTTGAAATTTTGTTGTAGAAATTTTCTTTTTTCTGTCAGATTTGTGTCTGTTTCTCCACCCCCCCACCCCCCCTTTTTTTTTGTTTTTTGTTTTTATTTGTATTTAAAGGAAATTCAGCTGTCGTTTTTTTCCTGCCATACAATTCCATTTACATTTAATCCTGTTCATTCTTTCTGAATATTAGAAAGAATAAACAAGCCTTACCTGGAGGGGGAGTTCTCTGTATAACTATAAGTGAGATTATGAAAAGTTCTATGATGGGAAAATGTAATATGTCAAGGCTGATGCATCTGCATCTATCCAGGATTTAGACCCAAAATGCTTCCTCAGTATTGAGACAGCCTTGGAAAGGGAAGCAGTTCAGTTCTTGAGTTAGCAGGTACATGATTATGTTTTCCCATCAGTAAAATCAGTGATCCCAATTAAACTTCCCCATCTAGGTAACTTTTATTCAATTTTGTAATAATTTGTCATTTAGTGATTGGTCTAGTGTAATTATGTGAAGACTTTAGAGGAGAGCATAAGCAGAGCATGAGAACAACAGAACATACCTGTAAATAAGAAAAAAAGGCTGTATGTTATTTACTTGTGACAGATTTGTCCAGTAAGGACCGACTGGAGCTTTTCTGTCGTATTGGTTTGTAGAAATGTTGAGGGACTCTCTTTCCTTCTACTGATTTTAAAATAGCCACCCTTTTGAAAGCTACCAAGTTTCTGGCAGCTCAGGTATTATGAGCAGAGAACATTGATATGCCTGTTTTTGCACCTTGAAGTACTTGTTTAATCCAGCAAGGTTATGTGTCTGTAGAAATTTGTTGTTATGGTTTCACACATGAAATCAGCAGTTCTAAATCAGCAGTTCTTTCCCTTGCCTTGAAGGCTTAGTTCATTGTAATTTATATTCTTTCAAGTGTCTTATAATAATTTTGTTTGTTTGTTTTTGTTGGAAAATTTGGCAAAATCCAGTTGTTTCAAATTATATACGATATACTTCTTTTTTAATTCAGCAACATCCTATGGTTTCAAATAAAGTCTAGACTTACTTTGTTTAAAAACTTTGCTATGCATGTTTTTATGTAAATGTCCTGACAATAGCATGTCATCATCCACAGTCGAGAGTTTGTATTACTATTAGCTATCCCTGCTGTCCACTGAGCAAGACTTACAGCTTCACCGAACACAGTGATAGTTGCTTCAAGTTTAGTTTGTATACAATCTGACCAAGTGTGTATGTGTGTTGTCACATTATCAGCATTGGTTTTAAAAAAATTTTTTTTTTACTGTTTTACACCTGTGGCTAAATGAGAAATAGTTCACAACCAAAGATGGTGTATATGTAAGTCAGTAACAACTTTTTTGTGTGTTTTGTGTGCCTTTAGTTCGCTCAGACCTACTGAAACATCATGGTGCTTGAATGCAGGAAAATTAGTCTTGATACAATAAATTGATGTGGTGATAAAAGTAAATAAGTAAACAAATAGAAGAAATTGCAGCTAAAATGTTCACAAATTTTGTCAGAAAAGAATAATTTCTGCATTTTCTTCAAAAGAATTGTTGGTTATGTGTTTGATAGGAGAAAAATATTTTCAGAATATGTTCACTATTTTCATTTGTTGTATCTTTATGGATTTAAAATTTACCATGTATGAATACATTTTATGTTGTTGCCTTTGGGTGGTATGTGTGTGATCATCATTAGATGAATCTTTTTATAGTACTTTGTTCTTTGATTTAAAAAGGACCTTTTGATTTTCTTCCATGATACTTTTTCTTTTTTCCATCTTTATTGACTTGCTACCTTTCTCTTAATCGGTCTGATGTCGGTCTATTTCGCATTCCACTTCATACTTCTCTCTGATGTCGGTTTCACTGGCTCTCTGACTCTTTTTCCATCTCTTTCTTCTGTTCTTCTCACTCACATTCGTGCATGCACACACAGGTAAGTGCTAAACATGCATGCGTACATAGTATACACATACATGCAACACTACATGCAAATGGTCATGTGCACACACCCACATATTCCAACATGTGCACATAGACACACACAAATGTACACGTGCATACACACACACTCACACACACGCAAATCTCTCACTTTTCTGACTTTCTGTATCTTCCATTCTTTCTTCTGCTTATTGTAATGTTCCTAACTTTTCATGGGTTCTTCTTTGTTGCAGAAGTAAAAGATTTCATCGTTACCGGAATATCATGCAAAGCCTGAAACGTCGACTGAGCTTCCGGAAGAAGAAAGATCATCTTCCTGAATGTTCAAAACCCCACCAGTGGCAAGAAGATGAAAAGAAAGTGCGAGAGGGCACTTGCAGTTTCCAAGTCAGAGTAAGCGGAAAATAACACACGCACGCACGCACACGCACACACTTACACACACACACACACACACACACACACAACACACACACACACACACACAACACACACACATACACACACACACAGACACACACACACACACACACACACAGACACACACACACACAGACACACACACACACACACACACACCACAGACACACACACACACACACACACACACACACACACACACACACACACACACACACACAACACACACCCCCACACACACACACACACACACACCCATCTTTTTAACTTCTATACAGAGCAGGTCATTAGAGAGGCACATTTAGAAGAGATTGAATAAAAATTTGAGGAAGGAACATCACCAACCTGAGATATGCAGACAACACTGCATTAATGGCAGGTAACATCACAAGCATGAAGAGAATTCTCTATTGAGTAGATGCAGCAGGTTGCAGGGCAGGATTGAAACTGAATGCTAAAAAGTCAAAGTCATGCACATTGCGAGAAAAGAAGGTCAGGAACAACCAAACATTCAAATAAATGAAACAGACTTAGAAAGTGTCCATTATTTCAGGTATCTAGGATCTGTAAAAGCAATTGACGGCTCATGCACCAAAGATGCGAAAACAAGAATTGGCATGGTGACACACACACACAAAAAAAATTGTCCAGTTAAACAAGGTATGAAAAGACAGAGGGCTTCTGAAAGATTTAAATCTAAGAATCGTGAAAAATTTGATTTGGCCTGTTTTATTGTATGATTGCTAAAATCAGTGCAACAGAAATGTGGCTTTCTGACGACTTCTCAGAGTCAAATGAACAAACAGAACAAACGATAGCACGATAAAGGAACTGAATCTCAGGCGCCAGGTGCTGACAGAGGTCAACAAAAGAAAGCTGAAATATGTAGGCCATGTGATCAGAAACACCAAAACAGATCTGATGTCCACAGTCCTGCAGGGGAGTGTTCAGGTGAGGATAATAAAGGGACGACTGAACACCTGTTTCAACAAGGTCCTGCAGGGGAAGGTTGAGGTGAGGATAAGAAAGGGACGACTGAACACCTGTTTCAACAAGGTCCTGCAGGGGAGTGTTCAGGTGAGGATAAGAAAGGGACGACTGAACACCTGTTTCAACAAGGTCCTGCAGGGGAGTGTTCAGGTGAGGATAAGAAAGGGATGACTGAACACCTGTTTCAACAAGGTCCTGCAGGGGAGTGTTCAGGTGAGGATAAGAAAGGGACGACTGAACACCTGTTTCAACAAGGTCCTGCAGGGGAGTGTTCAGGTGAGGATAAGAAAGGGACGACTGAACACCTGTTTCAACAAGGTCCTGCAGGGGAGTGTTCAGGTGAGGATAAGAAAGGGACGACTGAACACCTGTTTCAACAAGGTCCTGCAGGGGAGTGTTCAGGTGAGGATAAGAAAGGGATGACTGAACACCTGTTTCAACAAGGTCCTGCAGGGGAGTGTTCAGGTGAGGATAAGAAAGGGACGACTGAACACCTGTTTCAACAAGGTCCTGCAGGGGAGTATTCAGGTGAGGATAAGAAAGGGACGACTGAACACCTGTTTCAACAAGGTCCTGCAGGGGAGTGTTCAGGTGAGGATAAGAAAGGGACGACTGAACACCTGTTTCAACAAGGTCCTGCAGGGGAGTGTTCAGGTGAGGATAAGAAAGGGACGACTGAACACCTGTTTCAACAAGGTCCTGCAGGGGAGTGTTCAGGTGAGGATAAGAAAGGGACGACTGAACACCTGTTTCAACAAGGTCCTGCAGGGGAAGGTTGAGGTGAGGATAAGAAAGGGACGACTGAACCTGTTTCAACAACATAACATCGCTAAGTCTGTAATCTGGAGATCCAGGAGATCGCCCACAGGTATCACAATTGTGTGACATGGAGAAAACTTGTGATGTCGAACATGGCTTCTACTGCTGATCCCAGCCAGGGAGAGAGGTGAGGTGAGGTGGTGTGTGGAAGTATAGATATCTTATATCAACAGAAGCCAGAGGAGGTTTGGAATCCCCCAGTGGAGATGCCGGGGACTCAGTATAGGAAGAATCCCCCCTTCTGGAAATAGTGTGCTAGAGATTTCTTCTTTTCTGTCATACTCTGTTTCTGACTGTTCCTTTGCTTTCTGTCATTTCTTCCTTCTCATTTCTGCCTTGCTGGTCCTTTCACCTGTATGTGTTCGATCAAGTCTTACGTACTTTCTTTTAGGATTGATAATTGGGTGTATGTATTAAGTGCATTTTTGGCTTTAGGGAAAAGAAATATGTGTAGGTAATTTAGGCCTGTTTTTATATATGTTTTAGCGTCCTTAAGTTATCTTTGTATTCATGTATGTTTTTTAAATCCCCTGTGTGATAAATTGGATTGAGTCCACACTGCTTTTGGTACATGGACAAACACTGCGTAATAGCCAGTACATAGCGGCCCGTCGAGACACCCAGACAATGACCTGTATGGAGGTTGTGTTGCGGTTGTTTATGCTTCGTTTACACGAAGGCAACTAACTAGGCAACAACGGCAGTTGGCAGGTTTGGCAACTTGTTGCCACGTTGTGGCCTAGCAGTTGTCTGCAGTTGTCTGCAGTTGTCACCTTTTTGGATTTTCCCGATTCCAGTTGACTCGGCAGTTGTCATGTCCAAATAGTTGATAGATCAAACCGAAAACTTCGAGGTGCAAGGCAACTGTTTTGCGGTTGCCTGCGGTTGGCAGAGCGTTCACACACAGTTGTATCTGTTGCCTCGTGAGGCAACCTATACGAATTGGCGCCAAAGCCAAGGCCAGCGTGGCAGACGTGGCACGCTTCACGGCGTGTCCCGCTCGCTCGCTGTGCGGGCCACACACACAGCGCCAGTGACGCAAACAGGGGGCGGAGCGTAGCTGTTGTATGGTAGTTGCCCGTACCGTTTACACTGACGGCAACTAAACCAGTTGCCTGCTATTAATAGATCACAAGGCAACTGGCTGGGGCCCGAGTTGCCTAGTAAGTTGCCTTCGTGTAAACGTAGTATTAGGACCTAGAGCGGACTGTCTTCATTCCACACCACGGTCGGTACCTGGGCAAACAAACGCTATGAAACAGCCAGTATATAGCCGCCCACTGAAACTCTCAGACAATGACTTGTAGTTGTACACCAGTTGTGTGTACCGAAGCACTGCGCTAGTTACAACTGATGTAAGACTTCTGTTCTTTTCTATCAAATTTAACTTGCTACTGCTTCAGCCCCTATGGCTGAAGGGCGACACGGGTACGGGTCTCCTTTGGGAGGCAGGCAGGCCAGCACTTGGGCAGAAAATGGCTCACCCCCTGGTTCGCCAGGTGGGCCAAGGGAGACAACCCCCCTATTACGGGCGTCAGATCGTAGATCCGCCCAGGTTGTCTCCTTTCCTCCCCTGCAGCCTGCTTGTGCCCCCGCTCCAACCTCTTTGTCCCCTCCGGACAGAGTGTTTGGTCGCCTTGGCAAATGCCAAGCGACCCACTGCGGGCTGGCACATCTCTGTCCCATTGTGGACAGAGCGCTTAGTCGTCTTGGCAAATGACAACCGACCCCCAGCAGGCCCTTGGGCACTGGGGATCCGGGGACTCCATCGGCTCAGCCCATGATGCCTCCCATGGCACCGTACATGGCGCCATGGCAGCACTTCCCATCTATGGGATTTCCCCTTGCCTCGTTCGCAGGGTATACTTGGTGGCCCCGCTTTATGCCCGGCGCCCCACCCACACAGGCGTCTGCCTTGACCACCCCCCCCCCCCAGGTCGGATTTATCCCCAAGGGGGCCTCCCCGGGGCTTCTGACCCCAGTCCGTTGGAGTTTGCCCACACTTGGGCACTCCACAGTCCATCGTCTCCTCTGTAGGCGGGCTGGGGGTACACTGACTCCACAGCCCCAGCCTCCCCTTTCCTAAAAGAGTCAGGCTCGGTGGCTGACTCGGTGATGCGAGGGGCACTGAGGCACAGGACATTCTTCCAGGCTCTGTGGCCGACTTCCTTGGAGCTCTGGCTTACGGGAAATTCCTGAGGCCAGAGAAACTCCCTTTCCACAGAGTGGTCCTCGCGGTCCATGAGGCCATTCCAGAGTCGCCACTCTCCCTCACACAGGATAACCTCCTCTTAGCGCAAGAGAGGTCTCAGGCGCAGCAGCGGCATAACTCCCTCTCGCAGCGCTGCCTGGCAACTAGGAGGAGACTGCCAGGGGGGTCTGGAAGTGGATCCAATGGTGGATTCCTTCTTGGGTGCGGTCTGGTGTCCGCTCTTCAGGACCCAGACTACGAGCCCGCTTCTCTCCGTCAGTCACCTGTCTCTTCCACAATGGTTGCTTCCATTCACTCCATGGTGGAAAGAGCTCAAGCACTCAACCAATGCCCTTCGCCAGATTGTACCTCAATTCAGTCCTGTCAAGGCCAAATGCAGTACTCTTACCATCTTTGGTCACCCGCTCTTCATCTGCCAGAGCTTCCTCGAGAGCTGTGCCACTTAGGTCTAGTTCCCTCTTCGGGACCCATGTGCAGGCCACTATCAAGAGTCAGGACGAAATCAGGAGGGACCTCGCCCTTCACTCTGGTCCCGCTTGCCCCGCGGCAAAGCGCCCTGCTCCGGCGGCTCCCCCACCTTCCAGGGGCCTCCACAGGAGACATTTTGAGCCTCCTTCAGCCCCAAAGGGGCTAGGGCAAGCACCCCCCCCCCCCCACACGCGATCCTGTGGGCAGTCTGTCCCGACACATAGACACTTTCAGATGGAAACCCCTAGGTCCATCTGTGATGCCTTGCTCCCGGACGACTGGGGGATTTCCATTGATCTCAGAGATGCGTATTCCCATCTCTTTATTCACCCAAGGGACAGGACGTACCTCCAATTCGTTTCGAGGAACCGATTCTTCCAGTTCAGGGCTTTTCCCCAGGGTTGCTTGGGACCAATCATCAGTGAGCAAATGGCACTCCCGGTCCCGGTTAGCCCAGGGAGTCCATATCACACCCCCCCCCCCCCCTCCTCAGCGGACTTGTTCACGGATGCGTCCTAATCCGGGTGGGGGGCCTACGTGGGCCTGCTAACAGCAGCAGGTCAATGGTCACAAGACCTCCTTTCCTGTCACATCAACATTCTGGAACTGGAGGCAATTTTTTCAAGCCCCCAGAGACTTTCTCCCCTTTCTTAAGGGAAAACATGTTCGCATCGACACGGACAACACTACTATGGCTCGTTACATCAACAAGCAAAGGGGCGCTCGCTCCCACTCCTTGTCTCGAAGAGCGGAACAGCTTCCACTTTGGTGTGTAGAACAGTCCTTTCAGATCTCAGCGACGCATGTCCCGGGAAAGATGAACATACTTGCGGCCTCCGTCCGCAGCTCCCACACGATTCTTCCCTTAGAACAGGCACTGGTCTGTGCAGTTCTGCAGCCAGTGTGGGCAGCATGGTCCAATTCACAAGTGGACCTGTTTGCCACCAGATTCCACCGCCGCCTTCATCTGTAGGTCTTTCCAGTCCCAGATCCTTTGGCTTGGCCCGTGGATGCTCCGTCATCCCATGGTCAGTCCTGTCGGGCTACGCCTTCCCTCCGTTCCCCTAACTGGGAAAGTTCCGCGGAAGGTCCGGGCAGACTCTGCCACGATGGTTCTCGTGGCGCCTCGATGGCCTGCCCAAACATGGTTTCCGGAACTGCTGCACCTGTTCCATGTGCCTCCAATAAAACACACCTTCACAGGCCGGTCCTTGCTTCAACCAAGGTCACGCATTCTGCACAGCAACCCGGAGGCTCTAAACCTTCCTGCTTGACTGCTGTGCAGGCCTCAATGTCTCCATTAGGCTTGTCCCCGGCAGTGATCGGCCCTTGGTGCAAGCACACAGACCGGACACTCAGGGAACGTATAGTGCCCACTGACACAGTTGGCCTTCTGGGAGCTCCTCAACTTTCCAGTCACCCTCGCGCTCGCAGTGGGCCAACTACCACGGCCTTCTTCGTCGGGGAAAAACCTTTTGTCCTCCTCAGTGAAGGGACGCAGGGCAGCCATCTGCAATACCATCAGCCAATCGGGTAGTCCTTCATTCGCGGACAACCCTGTCCTGCTGGATATTGTCCGTAGGGCTTCCCTTCGGGAACTGACTCCCCGCGGCACCCGGCCGAGGATCTCCTTTTCGTCCTCTCCTCCCTGGGACTTTCGCCTTAACGAGCCCATCAGGGAGTGTTCTCCCAACTTCCTCTCATTTCGGACGGCCTTTTCGGACGGCCTTTCTATTCACTCTAGCGTTGGGGAGACACTGTAGCGAAGTGCACGCTCTTGGCGGACTCCCCGGGGATGTTGCTTTTGAACCGGAGGGCTCAATGTCTCTCCGCCTACTCCCGGACTTCTTGGCCAAGAACCAGTCGCCAGGTTCTCCTACTCTATCTCCATTCATCCCCTGACGTCTATCCTTGCTCCGGATGACGAAATCTTCTCGCCAGAAGCAGCACCACCTGTTTCTCTCTTACAACGAAAGTTATAAGAAGACCATTAGCCACGCATCCCCCTCTCGATGGCTGTGAACAGTCATCAAGGATGCGTATGCCAGGCCGGGCTCAGATTCGGCTGTTTTCTCCCTGAGGCCCCATGAGATTGGAGCATTGGCCTTGTCACTGGCGTTCACTCAGGGCCAGCCCCTTGAGTGTCCTGGACACCATGCATTGGCGTTCTCTGGGCACGTTCATTCCATCCTACCGGCGCGATGTATACTGTCTGCGCGACGATGGATCTAGGGGTATCACTTCCGCTTTGGTGGCTCAACACCCCATCTCTGCTGCACGCCCTGACTTGTCTCATTCCTCCAGGCGTTAACCAGGTAAGCCCTCCTTCCGGGTAGTGCTATTCTGCATTAGTGAGCCACGGTATAGTATGTGTAATTAAAAGGAAATTTTCCTTCTAAAATTACGTTTAATCTAACATACTTACCGTGGCTCACGCAGAGTCCCTCCCGTCCTCCCCGCCTTCCTGGTTCCTTCCGTTCACAGTCAGGGTCTTGGTTTCCTCGAAAAGAGGAAGAGCACATGCGCATGCGCAAGACATGGATACTCTCAAGAGTTATGGTCCCTTCGGACTTTATTGTTTATGAGGCAGGAATGGCAAATCGCTGCCGCTTATTGCTGCCGCTTATTGCATTAGTGAGCCACGGTAAGTATGTTAGATTAAACGTAATTTTAGAAGGAAAATTTCCTTTTCAGCACATACCAAGTGTTCATTGAGTAGGTGATAACAACCAATTAGACTTATCATTTGATCGTATGACCATCGCACTTTGTTCCCATCATCGCGCTTTGTTCCCAAAGAATATAAATTGAGAAGGTGCACCATAGCACATCTTGTCTTGCCGCCACTCTCACCAGAAGTGACTGATCTCACGTTAGACTGCTGTCACTGCAGCACTGTTTTCTTTTTCTTCTTGTCTTTTATGTCTTCTTTTGAAGATGTACTTTGGTGAGAACTCGTACACATGTAAATAAAGTTAGGGAACCACTGTCCTGGCTTTATGTGTGTTCGAATGGAAGAGTCCTCCATCTGCCTCTGACCTTGCACAACTATGTCCCCCTATCCTTAACCAACTCCGGTTTTCCTACCCCCATCACACATATTTTCTCTTAGGATTGATAATTGGGTACATAAGTGCATTTTTGGCTCTAAGGAAAGGTGATACGCACAAGTAATCTTAGGTAATTTAGGCCCATTTTTATATGTTTTAGTGTCCTTACTTATGTTTAAATTTGTATTCAGGTATGTTTTTTTTAAAATCTCGTTTGTGATAAATTGGACAGTGGTCAACACCAGGGCATCTCCTTAGATTATATGCGCAAATGCATTGATGTGTATACTTCATTTTCTTTCCCCATTCTTCTCTTTCCTTTTGAAGTATTGTGTATGTTTTGAAATTGTTATAGCCCTGATATGGCTCTGTGCAGTTGGCTTGGCTTTACACAAAAATAACAACTCGGTGATTGCCTGTACACAGTTGAAGTAATGTAATTAACTTTTATGGGACAGACATCTGTGGAATCACTGAAAGAATCTTTGTCTAAGGAAACTGACACTGTCATATAAAACATCTTTTACTGAAAAATACATTTTTATACCTTTTTTTCTCCACAGTTTAATCTGTTTACTGCTTCCGACCGAATAGTCGTCGACTTTTCCTATTTTTAGCCAAAAAACCCCAACGCTTTCAATGATGTATGAGATATCAATGGAAACTTCAGTATTCCCTCTATATAAAGATGCTAATTATGTATGTGTGATGTCTTTTCTGCCCGTGTGGTTGAAAATGTGACCCCGTACTATTCAGCGAGTGTAAACAATGGCGGACGAACTCGCTTCAACACCGAGTGTCAATTGGACACGAAAAACAACTTATGAAGCAAAAGAAGTTGCAGAAATCATTACTTGTGCAGCTGATTCTGATTTGCAGTCTTCGATATGAGTGAAAATGACGATAATTTGGCGCATGCAGGCGATATTTCAGTGTTGAAGTCGGACTTGTCCCAGATAAGAATCGGAGTGACATTACTAGCACTGGCGATCATAAAAACGAAAGTACTGCTGCTCCTGGTGTGATGTAAAGTATACTGAACAAAAAATATGTATTGTTGTGAGGTTTTCTGGGCTGGATGAAGAGATATGAATTTTTTTTAAATTTTAAGTCAAGACGTTTAAAATTTCGTGGCACAGACGATTCACCTTTTTATTTACACTTTGGTAGTGAAAGGGTTAAAATAAAATTCAGTATAATTAATTCTGAATTTATCATATAGAAATTAGGTTTAGCTACCAGTTCTTTGTCATTGCCCAAACCTGTATGTTTATTCATTCTATGAAAAGCAAGAAACATCCTTTCAAAATGGATTGCATCTGCTTTTCAGAAATCATGTTTGGTCCATATAGGTTTAGGTATTTTAGTTCTGGACATTCAGTATTTCAGTACTGTTTATAGTAAATACTTTTGACTTGTATTGAGATGAAATACGCTGTTAACATGCACAAAATTATACTGAAACCTTACACTGATTTAATGGTGTGATGTCAAGAAAATGATATGTAATTAACTGTGCATCTACAAATGGATCCTTGTAAAGAACGGCTTAGATACTATTTCTTGACATTGTCACTGGAGATTGATCAAAATTCATGCTGATTTGACAGTTGTATATAGGGACAAGTGTCTATCATATAGGACAGTTTCAGTTTGCTACTGGATTGATGGTTTCAAATGAGGTAAAACCAGCTTATACAGATGTGTGGGTCCCAGTGAGGCCCAGGCTGAGCAAACTGTTTTGCTTTTAAAGATAGTAATTGAAGAGGATTTACATATTTCAGTTTGTGAAATAAGCATAGGATCCTGTGATATTACCTTGTGATGGGAAAGTGGCTGCCTGATGGAAATACTTTTTTTTTTCTTACAGAGGAGCAGAAAAAACCAGACTTCTGAGCGATTGCTTGAAATGTGTTAGCCAGAGGGCCCCAAACAAGTATGTGACATTACATCCTGAACAGACAGTGCGAACAAATGTGAGGAAGACCAGCTGTAGGGAGACTTGAGATATTCAAATCTGGAAGAGACTTCTGTTTTCTTTTATTGCCAAGGCTCTGTAAAGGTTGACATTTTGCCTGAAAAGTTAGCTCTTCCTGCTAGGTATTATGTAGAAAGTGTTTTGCCCAAAATTATGCAGTTTATCTATGAGCTGTGTCCGAATGAGGGTATGATCGAAACATTCCTTCTACATGACAACTCAAGTACCCATAAAGCTGAGGTCAGTGTGACCTATCTATGAGAGCACATTATAGTTCTGACTTGGCCCGATTCAACTTTTGGTTGTTTTCCCTTCTAAAGCAAAACCTGGCTAGCAGTAAGTTTTCAAGAATGCAGGACATGAGAAAAACATTGAAATCACAGCTTGAGATTATATCTCAATCAGACCATTAAAAAGCATTTGACTGTCAGCGGAGGAGCCAGAGAGAGGAGGAGAGTTCTTTGAAGTAATCTGAAAACTTCAAGAATATTGGGCTTTCCATTTAGGTTTTGTGAAATAATGTCAAGACTTTTGGATCAGTCCTAATATTTTTCGTTGTATAAAAAAAGTAAGCAGATGTCTTCTGAGTGAAAATTTTGTGGATTTTATTAATTTTTTGAAAACGTCTTTTTAAAGTAACATTCATTTAAAAAAACACCTTTTGTTTGGCTTTTCAGTACTTGGGTTGCACCGAGGTGTTTGATTCCCGGGGCATGCAGGTCTGTGAGGATGCTGTTAAAGCTCTCAAAGCCGTAAGTTTGCATTTTCTTTTTCTGCCAACTAGCTGTATAGTATTTGTAGTATTGACAACTGGAAGGGAGGCTGTCAGTTGATTAACTTTGATGTGTGAGTGTGATTGATACCTACAGCCTTTTCCAGCTATCTGTGATCTGTTTGTAGAGATGATGTAGTGTTTATTGATTTGGCTTATTCTGACTTTGGCAGCAGAGCAGCTGTCATTGTTGAAAAGCTGACTTGGCAGCGGAGCAGCTTGTCATTGTTGAAAAGAGATTCCTCTCGTGCTTAAAACTCTTTACTAAGTACACTGCAACATACGTCATACACACATCTGTCCATAATTGAAATGAACTAAGCGTACCTTGAACATTTAGGTGCATGGTTCAAAGGTTGTGTGCGAAACTGAGCAGTACCTCGGTATTCAGTAGCCGCCCTGAAGTGGAAGTGTACTACTACACTGGCTCTGAATGACAATAAAAAATATATACACAACACTTAGCACCAAAAAATCGGTAGACAGTTTCCCACACGCGACACAACTTCCTTGCCCGGCACCATGTTTGGGAAGTTGTCTACTGTTTTTTTTGTGCTGTTGTGCATTTATTCTTTGTTGTCTTTTCCAGAAATTTTCACCCGTTTTGTTTTGTTACATAAAATATGTTTTCTAATTCAGTGTTAATGTTTTTCTGAATGCTTGTGAGAGCCTAGTCCGACTGACTTTGAACTATGTAGTTATACAAGAAGATGACAAGCATTCTTACCAACAAATGCCTATCAAATAATATCAGAAAGAGAGTCCTTGAATGTTATGTAGAACCAATACTGTTGTACGGATGCGAGGCATGGACAGTCAGCAAGCAAAGCCATAGCAGGATCGAGGCAGCCGAGATGTGGTTTCTCAGAAGAATGTTGAGAGTTCCATGGACGGCAAAGAAAACAAACGAGACAGTCTTGATGGAGGCAGACACAAGTAGATCACTCATAAGGAAGATTAGGAAAAGACAAGCAACATTTATAGGCCATTTTATGAGGAAGGGGGATTTGGAGCACCTGGTCACAATGGGAAAGCTGGAGGGAAAGAGAGCACCAGGTAGACTCAGGGAGAGAATGCTGGACGGACTTGCAGAGTGGCTGGGGATGAGGAGGGTGGGGGAGATACTGGGGGCGGCAGGGCACCTGATGATGATGATGATGAGTTATTACCTATTAAGTTTTTGCAGTTGGTGGATAGGGTGTGAGGGTCAAAGGGTAAGTGTGTCCTTGAGGTTGGTCATTGGAATGAAATGTGTGTTGATCAACATGCAATCTTGGTCATGTACGCAAGCATGGTCAACAAATACAAATGTACGCAAGTTTGTATGAAGTATTTGATCATCATGATCTAAGTCATCTTGTAAGATATGTTTTCCATGTCCCTTTCTTTTATTGTTTTTGATTTATTTGTTTGCAGTTTTCCTTTCTTTTTTCTTTGTGTTTTGTTTTTGTGGCAGATGGGGGTTAATCACTGCACACAGTCCTTTGAAAAAAGTGTTGATGCTTACCATCATTTGCTGCTAAGTAGTAAGCCACCAGCAGTAGAGTGGCACAATCTGCAAAAAGAGTTCTTTAGGAGTACCCTGTAGTATGCCAAATGATACAGCTGTGGTCTTAAACCATGGTATGTTTTGACATATGATTCAGAAGTCTTTGTCTTTCTCCCTCCATCTCTGCCTCCATGTGGTTAGAGAGTGAGTGCATGTGTACAATTAGAGGGGCTGTGTTAATTGCAAAAGTGTGCATTTAGATACAGAATTATTGTTATACAGTGCCTATTTGGCTAGATTCTAGTGTATTTTTCATACATATTAATATATCATCCACTTATGATTCATACAGTGGCTGAGGTGACCGCAATGTGATGGTAACAGTTCAGTTGTCAGGTGCAGTAGTTAAGTGGTAAACATCAGACTGCCAGTTGGAAGATCTTCGCTTTGACCTTGCCTTGATACCTCTCTGCCTGGCAGGCAAAGGGTGGAGATTTTTCTGGTTTCCCAGTTTAGCATGTGCGCAGACAGATCTGCTTGTGCCCTAATCCACTTCATGTATGTATGCATGAGGAACATCAAACATGCATGTTAAATATCTTGTAAGTCATTTCAATGTTTGGTGACTTACAGAAACATGAAAATACCCAGCATGCATACCCACCAAAGGTGGGGTAAGCAGACTATTGCAGCATACTGCCACGGTCTTCACAGTGTGGGCAAAACAGTATACATACACGCACCTGAGAGGATGGGGAAGGGGAATCGGAAAGCTTAAGAAAATACAAACAAACAAAACTAAAGATAAAAACAAAACCAAAAAACAATGGTTCAGTAGACCTAGGCTTCTGAGAAGATGGGAATTTAACCATAACATTTCAGTAGGCTTTTGCTTTTTACCTTTCATCAGAAGCTTGTGCTTCTGGGAAGCAAAGTTTGTCAAATGTTATATTTACAGTTTATTGCAGAAGTGTGCATCAGTATCAGATCATTAATGCATTAGAAATTGAGTGAAAAGTTCGTGTTCCTAAAACTTTTATGCTGAATGGAACAGGCTATGCCCAAGACAGTTAAGGTAATGTAGTGTTAACCCTTTGACTCCCGCTCCCTGTCATCCGCAAAAACTTAACCCTATGACTCCCTCACCGTATCCCCCAGTTTCCTGCGAAAAGCTGGTGGATAGGATGAGGGAGTCAGGGTAAAGTGTTTGTCTCGCTAACATGCTTCACAATGCAGGTGCTGGTGAACAGGGTGCAGGAGTCAAAGGGTTAAGAAAGAGCACATTTTGCAGACTTCTCTGTATCATCATTACTAGCATGGTGCTGTGTATTTTTTCGAGTACTAATATTTGTCAGTTGGACACTTTAGTAAATACACTTGTACTGTTGTTTGCAGTTTGCTTTTCTGTTATTGGTATGCATTAGAACATTTCATGTATTTGTGATGTATTCATATATTTTACAGTTTTGCTGTGATTGTGAACATTAATTTTTGCAAACTTAAAATATGCAGTGTGATTGCTAGTGTCAGTTTGGAAGTAAGGAAGTGCGCACACATGTATGTATGCTAGTTAATACTGTGCAGCTGCATCACAGATTTGTTGTTCAAATTAACTGTACTACTGCTTTACGTTTTAGAAGACTAGTTCACAGTAGTATTACAATGAAATGATAAGAAGTGACAATAAACCTATATAGCAAATAATACTATATAAACTTTTATTTGGGCGCTAAAGAATCAATTGATCAGGGAAATATTGTGTACATTTGTTGTTTGAAATGACTCTTCATCATCTTCCTTCCTAACAGTGTGAAGACCCATTTGGGCATTAGGCTGAAGAACTGTTCACCAGATACCACCATCTCTGTCCTGGAGGTTATGTTGGTTGTGTGCTAAAAGCCTTGGTCTCAGCAAGTTGTTTCTCTGTCCATGCCATAAAGTTGTCAGTCGATCGCTTTTATTTCTGTCAAATCTTTTTTTTTCTCTCTCTCTTCTGTCTTCTCCGTGGTCTTCTTCCGTCAAAAGTTCCCTGGAGGATTGATTTAGCATGGCCATCGGATCTTGTGCATCCATGCGTATTTGCACACACAATACGCATGCACATGCACACGTACACATACATTGATATCATTTTGCATCTTATAGAGGTTAAGTTACAGGTTCACATGACAAATAAAAGGCTTGAGTTTCACTCTTATTGTTCAGTGGTATAACTAAATCATAATGCATTCTTATCTTTGATAAATTTACAATAAATATCAAGTGAATGCTTTTCAAGTTATTATTTCAGTTCATTTTTCATTTACTTATTTTCCCCTCCTCTTCTTGTCATGTTTACACAGCAGATTCGGTTTGTTGAAGTGGTACTATATGTGTATCTGTAATTAGCAAAGTGTTTCATGATTATTCGAAGAATCACATGTGAACTTAATTCTTCTTGAATTTTTTTTAATGTTAATATTAATTGTACTTGAAGTGAACTTGACTCCAGGCAGGAATAGGTCCAAACTGCTGATACTGGGACTCCATCTGGGCTTGTGGCATCTCTTGTTTTGTTTTGTCTTGATTGCTGTGGTGTTCTCCTCTCTAGACTGCCGGCTTCTTCTTTCCACTGTTTGCAGCACATGCAGAATTCATTTGTTGTCTTGTCCTCAGGGAGAAAAAGTTTGATCATGTCAGTGCTCTTCTTTGCTGTCTGCGCTAGTTGCCTGTTTTGAACAGAATTGAATGTAAGCTGTCTGCTCCATCTTACCTTTCTGACAACATCAGTATTTATATGCCAACTTGCACCCAGCACTCAGCTTCAAATGCTGTTTCCCTTAAGGTTCCTAGATTCAAACTATCGATTGTTGGTCAGCGTTCTTTTGCTGTTTCGGGACCATCTTCCTGGAATAAACTTCCATTCTCCCTTTGTCTATCACCTATCCTTTCTGCTTTTAAATCCAATTTGAAAACCCACCTCTTTTTCTGACAATGAATTCTGCAACTGCCTCTTTCCATCAGTTTGTGTGTGTTTTTTGTTCACTTGTTGTAAAGTAGTCTGTATTGAACACATGATTCAGACCTGCCAACCCATACGATTTTGGCGTATTTAGTACGCCAGTTTACTCAAAATACGACCAATACGCCGACAATAAAAAATACGACGAAAAAAAAATTAAAGATAAAAAAATCAAGTACCATTAGAAAGTGAATTTTTGGGCTCAGAATGCTCTAGATTGCACAGATTTGCACCAATTCTTTAAAAATTTTCCGGGGGGGCATGCCCCCGGACCCCCCTAGTTAGCTTGCGCCTTCGGCGCTGCGCACTCAGAATACACCAATATTTTCAAAAATACTCCATTTTTCCTGGACAAATACTCCAACTTAAAAGTCAGGGTTGGCAGGTCTGATGATTATGTCTGGTGCATGGCTGCACTTTGATTTGAATTGTTAAGATTTGGCGCCATATAAACACTGTAATTGTATTGTTATTATTATTATTCATGTGCCCTGCCACAAGATGTTGGCTAACATGGCCCTCCATATGCATTTATCCCTTGCCGCTGCAATCACATTTGCCACCCTCTCACTCCTCAGCCACTCTGCAAGTCCGTCAATATTTTCTCCCTGGATCTGCCTGGTGTTCTCTTTCCTCCAGCTTTCCTGTTTTGACCAGGTGCTCTTTTCTCATAAAATGTCCTGTAAATGTTGCTTGTCTTTTTCTGATCTTCCTTATCAATGACCTTGCATCTGCCTCCATCAAGACTGTCTCGTTTGTTTTCTTTGCTGTCCATGGAACTCACAACATTCTTCTTAGAAACCACATTTTGGCTGCCTCAATCTTGTTCTGGCTTTGTGTGTTGACTGTCCATGCCTCACAATCGTATAACATTATTGGTTCTATATAACATTCAAGAACTTTCTTCCTGATATTAATTGATAGGCATTTGTTGGTAAGAATGCTTTTCATCGTATTGAATGCTGTTTTGGCTTGGGTGATTCTGTAGGCTATTTCTGATGTGCATCTGCTGTTTGATGAGATGATCATTCCCAGTCTCGAAAGTTGTGCCATTTGCTGTTATTTTGCATGAGGTGATTTCTTGTTTTTTGCTGATTTCCATGACTTCAGTCTTCTTGCTATTTGGCTCCAACCCTTTATTTTTGCTTTCTGTTTCTAGAATATTCGCAAGGTTTTGTAGGTCCCTTTCATTTTCTGCAGTTAGCACGGTATCATCTGCGTATCGAATGTTGTCATTTTTCCTCCAACCTTTATCCCAACCCTGCCTGCCCCTCTTTTGATATTTTGGAAAGAGTTTATATTGTTTTCTATTCTCATTGGTGCTGTTTGTTCCCAACACATATTTATGATTATTTGTAGATCTTTTCTGTCGATATTGAGTCTTTCTAGTTGGTTGATTGATTCTTCGTGTCTTACCTGATCGAAAGCCTTGGTATAATCAACAAAGCATAAATATAAATCCTTATTCAAACTCGATTGACCTCTCTATGATAGTTCTTAGGATGTATATGGCATTAATAGTGCCTTTCCCTTTGACAAATCCACGCTGTTCTGCTATTTCTCTTTCGATTCTGTTCCTTGTCCTCATCATGATTGTTCTTAGTAGGATTTTTGTTACAAGACTCATCAAGCGGATTATACGATGGAGTCCGCATTCTACAGCCCGTGTTTTCTTTGGAAGTGCAATGAAAATTGATTTTGACATATCTTTGGGGATTTTTCCGGTGTCATAAATTTCATTTAGGAGGACTGTTATTTTTTCAATACCAAATTCCTCCAGGGTTTCAATCATCTCTGTAGTAATATTGTCTTGTCCTGGGGCTTTTCCCGGTTTCTTTTTTCAGTGCTACTCTAACTTCATCTTTCATTATGGGTGGTCCTTCAACGTTCTTTCTTATGTGTTCTTCGTTTGTGTCATTGGGCACACCGGTATGTAAGGTGCACCCACTAAATTATAGAAAAATCTTAACTATATTCACACATAATCCGCACTGGTTTATAAGCTGCACTTTTTCAATGGCCAGGTTGATCGCCTTCAACTTGAAGGCTGTTTTGTAGGCATTGCGTCGCGTTTTCGGCATGATGAGGTGTCCGCTTGAGCAGAGCAGATCTGAATACCAATCCATATGCTTCAATGTGTGCGGATTTGATTTAAAAACCTAAACAGTTAACAGTTAACTCTTTTACGTGAACAATTAACACATTAATATGGAGCTTACTGAAAAATTCATGAATAGTAAACACGATTTTGGTGAGTTAAAGAGAAGCTAAGAATATACAAAAATGTGACAGCTCCTGGGATCGGGAAAAATCCGCAAATAAGCCGCATTGTTTTATAAGCCGCAGGGGTTAAAGCTGAGGGATAAATTCGTGGCTTATAGCCCGAACTTTACAGTACTCTCCCCATCTATCTAATATTTTGTCTTTTTCCATGATAAGCATATTATCTTTCAATTTTAAGCAACCAGTTGATGTGCATGTCTTTCTCCAGTGGGCAATTTTTCAATTCTTCTGTATGTACCCTGAGGATCTGTTTTGTGTCAGTCATCGTGTTTTGTGATCCTCTCCTCAGTTGTGTTTTCGTTTGGATTTTCTTCGAACCTGATGAAGTCTATCTGTGTTTATAGCTACTTTTTACAGTTACAGAACCAAGAAATAATGTTTCTTAAGACAAGAGAAAGTTTTAAAACATCCCTAAATATCTATAATTACTGAGGTTAGAGGGTTCACAGCAGTATTCACTGACTTCTTCTTTTTTCTTTTCTTTTCTGCCATGGTTCTGGTTCATACCTCCTTTGGATCCTGCCTGTCATTGTGCGGGTCAAAGTGGTTGTACCACCCATCATGGCAAGAGAAGCGTATGTGCTGTGCGCGAAAGGCGTTGTAAACATCGAATCGCCAAAGCATTAAAATCAACTAAAAAAAAAACCAAAAAAACTGAACTGTTGGCTGCCAACCAAAGTTTGTCTAACCCCCGCACTCAACAATCTAATGTGAAAGTTGAATCGTTCAACGCACATGCTCTGAATTCCAACCACCGTGTCCATGAAATGCTGCAACTGACCTCGAAGCTCGCAGTCATATTTTAGCCATACAGGAGCATCGTCGACCATCATCGAAAACTAATGATCTCCAGCTCCCCACAGGATGGCGACTCCTACTTAACAACACATCTCATCTGGGTGTTGGCGGTATTGGCTTTTTGCTCTCTCCTCGTTGGACAAATTGGCTGATCGACTACAATTTCTACTCTGCCTGTCTTGGTAAAGTTGTCTTTGATATCGGCCAAAGAAAACTTCATGTGATGTGTGTACGCCCCGACAGCAGTTTCCCCGAAAGAAGAGATTGAGAAATTCTACGATGAATTGAGACTCACCATGTCATCAGTCCCATCTCGTGATTTCAGTTATGTCTGCGGTGACTTCAACGCGACTCTCCAACCTGATGGTCACAGGGTCAAGAACCGATGTGGGCTCCCGAACGTAAACACACCATTTCTCCAGAGTTGGATCAACAACCATGACCTCATAGCAGCAAATGGATACATGAAGCAGAAGTTCCGAAAACTACCTACATTTCATGGGCCTAACAACCAAGTAACGCAATTTGATTGGATTTTCTGTCCACACCGCTTCCGAACGTCTCTTGTCAAAGTGATCAACATCCGACCATCAATCATTGTATCTGACCATCACCTGTTGCTACTTCATGTCAATCTAAAGTGGCGCAGAAAAAAAAACGACCCCCTCGGCTGCCGATTGGAAGACTTTGGACGATCCCGAAATTCGATCTCTGTTCATTAGCAATTAAATGATCAAAGACACAAGGGCATGAGTTTCACAGAAGCCATCGACACTCTACCTCGAGATGTCTCCCCAAGAAAAGAATTGTCAGATCCTCATGCTGGCTTAATGACCCGATGCTCGTTGCTGCTAGGAGAAATGTCCAAAGTAACCGTGATCGATTTGGTGAAATCAGCAACGAATTCCGGACAGCACTCGATGAACTTGAGACAGCTCACGGTGTCAGGGCAATGGCCTACGCCAAAGATATGATAAGTGAAATCACTCATCACACCTTCAGATGTCGCCCATCAGCCGCATGGAGGGTCATGAACCGGTTCTGTGGGAGAAAACCCGAACAATTGAACTGCTTAGCCGCTAAATCAATAGAAGACAGGAAGTCAAAACTCAAAGACCGCTATAGTTGTATTCTCAACGTGAAGAACGACCACAATTTTGTCACGACTTCCACCGACAGTAACGTATTGCAGAACAACACACAATCAGAACCTTTCTCTACTGCAGAAATACGTGCAGGTATGATGACGACGTGGCGCAACACAGCCCCAGGGCCCGACGGTAATACCTAACCGAATTTTGAAACTCGCAGAACTTGAAAACGATGTCGTGGATTTTCTCAACAACCACTCGAAGATCAGTGACGCTGGAAACATGGTGCCAAGTAAGTGGAAACAAAGCATGATTGTTTTGATTCCGAAGAAAGGAGCTTCAAAGTCACTGGACAGTCAGCGTGGCATTTCGAAGACGTGCATCCTCGCAAAACTAATGAACAAAGTTCTTCTCAAGCGCATGAAATCGGTAGTCGAGCCTCAACTGCTATCCTTGCAAAGTGGCTTCAGAGCGGGAAGATTGACTTCAGAACAAGCAATGGCTCTGTGGTGTGTACTGGACGTGTGCCATACGACGAAACAAACAGCGTCGATTGTTTTTGTTGATTTCAAGAAAGCATTCGACTCGTTTGACCGAAGCTCTATACCGGAAATCCTTTCGCTGTACAGAGTACCCAGTGACGTTACGGCAGACGTGATGCAACTTTACGCCGACACATCAGCCTCAGTTTGGACCAATCAGGGCAACACAGACCTCTTCCTCACCACATCTGGCGATCCTCCAAGGTGACACGTTGTCTCCATACCTATTCATCACTGATCTAGATCACGTCCTTCGAAAGACGTTGAACAACGACGATGATTTTACCCTGATAGAGAGACGGAGCTCTCGACATCCAGCAATAAAGATCAGTGCCCTGGCTTACGCCGACGATATTGCTCTGGTCTGCGAATCAGCCGACACTGTAGAGAGAGTTCTTCAAAATCTCGAAAGGAATGCGTCAGCCGTTGGTCTCAAAATCAGCCATGGCAAAACGAAAGTCATGCACGTCGCCACAACACCATTCCCCCTGAATCTTTTTCCAGTCCGGCGAGGTGGTTCAGACATGCGAGTATTTCAATTACCTCAGAATTGACACCTCGTCTCCAAGTTCAGGGGTAGATGAACACTTCACCAAAGCATGGGCAGCGATGAACAAGTTGAAACCGATTTTCAGCTTGAAGGCCGATGACCAGATCATGATTAGACTTTTCAAGGCAGTAGTAGAGAGCATCGTATGCTACGGTCTCGAGTCCATACCTCTGACCGAAACTCTCTCGAAATTGATCGACTCTTCCCATCGCTCGGCACTTGGCATCTACTGGCCAGAGAAAATCTCCACCAAGGCGCTCTACTCTCCAATGAAGCTCTCACTCTTGAGCAAGACGCTTTGAAAACCCGACTTCGACTGATCGGCACAGCCTTTGAATGCAGACAGGATGTCCCACTCGCCTGGGTGACATATTGTCTGCCAACCTCAGCGATCGTGTCGACCTTCGACATGGACAAGGCAGAGAACCCTGACTCAGAGGGCTGATGTTACGAATGATCTTGACCACCTCGCGTTTCCCCAGCAATTGTCATGAACATGAATAGCATCCAATTTTCACATTGATTGTTTCGTTTTAATTTGCTGAACGTTAAATATATATTCTGTTTCTTTGCACTTTGTTTTCAGCCAAATTTCCTTAGCTTCATTGCACCTTTTCCTGATTTCTTTATCTTTTTGTGTTTTTCCTCTTTTCCCCTTGCCTTCCTCCGATCTTCCATCAAGCCTATAATTTCTTTTGTCATCCAGTTCTTTTTTGCTTTTCTATCTACTTTAAGGATTTCTTCACAAGCTGCATTTATCAAGTTTCTCAACTTTGTCCATTGTTCCTCACTGTCACCAACGTCTTCAGAGCACTGAATTTGTTTTGAACATGTACATTGAATTTTTTTACTGGTTGCTTCATCTGTCTTTAAGAGTCCAAGATTAAGTTTGATGTTACTTTTGGTCTGTTTTCTTTCCTTTAGTTTTAGCCTAATCTTCCCATTATAGGATTGTGGTCATTGTTGCAGTCTGCGCCTGGTATTGTTTTTGCTGTCAGCAAAGAATTTCTAAATCTTTTTTGATCAGGATGTAGTCAGTTTGATTTTTATTATTATCTCCTGGACTCATCCATGTCCATTTTCTTCTGTTAGGCTGCTCAAACCAGGTGTTTCCTATTACAAACTCATCTGTGCCCATTCCCAAGTTTCTCTCCCCTTTCATTTTGTGTACCAAGGCCATGAGGTCCAGCTATATCATCCACTTTATCCTGTCCCACTTTAGCATTGACCCATTGACTCCTACACCCTATCCACCAACTGCAAAAACTGAACCCTTTGACTCCCTCTGGGTGAGGGAGTCAAAGGGTTAAGTTTTTGCTTTGCTACCACGGTTGAGGATGCAGGTTGAGGATGCAGGATGCTAGTGGACATGGTGGGGGAGTCAAAGGGTAGAAATCTCCCATTATTATTGCAACTTCCTGTGATTTGCATTGAGCTTTGGCCATCTTTAATAGTTCATAGACTTAGAAGTTGTCACAATTTCATTTGGGAGTATTTGTGGATGTTGGTGGATACACCTGGATGATGATAATATCAAATGGCTTGCCATCTAATATAATTATTATTACTGTTATTATTATAATTATTATTATTATTATTACACTGGGTTTTTTATTAGGTTTTGCAATATGTTAGAGAAATTCTGATAGAAACTGTATTAAACCACTGTGTGTCAGTGAATGAGAGAATTGTTGTGTGTGTGTGTGTGTGTGTGTGTGTGTGTGTGTGTGTGTGTGGGTTTTATGACAGTGCTGAGAAATAATCTGTAAAATTATACAAACTTCTTTATGATTTACGTGCAGAACACATATACTGTTCAGACAGGATAGATCAAATTAAGAAAATATTAATCAGCATGGGTTTTCATCTTGTTGGGAATCTCTGAGTTTTAGAAACAATCACCCCAGTGTAAAAACGTTAATGCTCACTCCATGTTAATTGTCAGCAAGTGTGAAAGAGATGAAAACTGAAGTAAATGCATACTATACCGATATTTCGCAAGGGAAGTTAGAACAGAGAAATGTATTGCACAGTTACCAGACAGTTATGTTTTCTTTGATTAAATTTCAATGCAGCTATCACAAGCTTGAGGCTGAATTAGGCAGATGGAAGGAGTAAACGGACAATTCAGAATGTGTAAATTTTGTTGTGACAATGCCTTAGGCAAAGAGTTTCACTTTATTTTTGAATGTTCTAAATTCCATGATGACTGATTGAAGTTTATTCCACAGAAAATCTCTCGGTTGTATCACTGTTTTCTTTGTACAGTGTCATTTCTGAAAGGAAAAAGATCACTTGAAAGTTGCAAAATTCATGAAATTTTCTAAAATGTTGTAGTTATCTTCTGAACATTAGAGTATCCTATTCTGAGATCATTTCAGATGTACTTTTTTTTTTTTCTGTTGACAGTTTGAATTCTTTGTTTCATGTTGTATTTGAATCCCATTGGCTTTGGATTTATTTGCTGTTATTCTCCATGCCTCAGTTGGGGTTAAAAGAACTATTAAATATTATTGTGTGTGTTGTGTTTGTGTGTACATTAATTCTGTATTACAGCTTGGGCTTTTAACTGCAGGTTACTTTAACTTCATGATGAAGAGAACTTGGAAAAGATGTGTTATTATGTGAAGTGTGCTTGTGCTGCAAACAATACTTCTTATGAGTGCAGTAAATGATTGACTGTATGTTATTATGTGAAGTGTGCATTGCTGCTGCAAAACATATACTTCTTATGAGTGCAGTAGAAATGTGATTGACTGTAAAGAAAGAAACATTGTGTAATGTCGTTTGATAATTTTAATTGGATCATTCATCTGTTGACTTTGTAGCAATAATTTTTGAAGTTGTAATTAAAGAGGCCCTTAATCCTAAGATGTGGGTGAATGATGTGGTGAAGATCTTGCTACTCTTGGGTCAGTTTTTATTAGGATGGGTCCCATCCTCTATCACTGCTTTACCTTTCCCAGCCCTGAACAAAGGTATCATTCAGAGCTGGGTGATCTGAAAGCCTCTATTTTGCCCTACCAGGATCAAATTTGTACGATCAGATTGGCATCTACACTAGTTTTTAAACAACAACAGCAAAAAAACTAACCAGCTGACCACAAACAGACACACAAAATTAGAAAAAAATCACATTTTTGTCAAAAAAGACTAAGTACACAGAATCTTAGTAAATTAGTTATGTTAAAATTGCCTTTGAATTATACATTTAATTAAATTCGTATACACCAGATCAAAAACTTATAACTTACCTGACTGGCTTAGCACTCTGTCTTTGGCTAAAATTCGTATAGTTGTCCATGGCTTGCATGTGATCCACAGTGATCCTCCACCTCAGTGAGTGCTGAATACTTACTGCTTTTGTTTTACATTCTTCTGGCCAGCGCTCCATAGAACAGACACATTTAAGTTGACTTCAGCTTACTCTGTCTTGGCTTTCTCTTCCTTCACATTTATTGTATTTGAAAATCTCTGATGTTTTTCCACTCTCACTTTTTAAATTTTTTAGTAGTTGGCGATTGGAGTCAACATCTCATTGATTTCACACCCTCCAATCTTGAACTGCACCCTTTGGTCCCCATTTTGTCAGATCAACCTGTCACAGAATGAATTCCATCTTGCATCAATGGTCTTGCTCTGGATCCAACATTTTCAATCCTCTTGACCTGGTGATTGCTCTTTGTTGATGACCACGAGGCCACTTTGTCCAAGTTCTAGAAGCAAACTGTGGAGGAGGTCACACTTTTCTTTGGTTTCAACTGATTATCCAGGCTGAGTTTGACTTGACTAGTGTCATCCCGACCTTTGGCCCTCACTCCTCAGCACAAGAGCAAGCAGATTGTTCTTTGACAAAGCCTTATTGGTCCTTTTTGGCTCTGATTGTGGGTGACCATATGCTGTCATGCTTTCATAACACAAGCAGCTTTGTTGTCCTCCTTAGTTATCTTGGGTTTCAGAAGTGAACATAGTCGTCCCTGCAAAACATAGGCAGAGGTGGTGCTCTTGTGTCTTTGCCGAGGAGTAGATTGCCCGGCCGCTCAGATGGTCCCATGTCCAGTGTATTTTTCCTGCTTGGGAATCTCCCCTTCATATTCTAAGCCAGGTGAAGCCTAAGGCCTTGATTGCAAGAGACAGGCTTATTTATCCCATGTGATCAAGATACAGCTCAGTGAATGAGTGATCTCATGTAGTCAAGATATAGAGACTTTCTAACCTTTCCCCTCCCGTTCATGCTTCTTTCTGTTTCCAGTTAGGTGCTGGAGTCAGAGTAAAAGCTAAGCTGGGAACAGCTAATGTCCCCCCCCCCCCCCCCCCCCCCCCACATGCACCGGTTTTGAGCCCTCAAATTTTGGTATTTTCCTTGACCCCTGTGTTTTGGAGAGTTGTGTTAGGTAGGCTTTGTTGTAGTGGGCAAGTGTGATTTGAAGGCAGGACGTGTTGAACTACTAGACCAAGTAACCATCTGTTTTCACATGTGTGTGCAGCAACAACCGTTTCTATTAAGGGAGAGCATCATTGCTAAGGAACCTGAATATAAGTAGAGTTGTCTGTCTTAACCATAGGACAATCACACAACCTCTGCTGTTCTTTAGCTCTTGAAATTAAACAGTTGATCCTGTTGTTGATATCCAATTTCATATAATCACCAAAGCGTTCAAACTTGACATTTCAATAGATTTGTTCATCAGGTCTGGAACAGATTTATAGTTATTGAAATCTAAACAATGCACCACAGAACTGACTTGCTGTTTAAAACACAACTTGAACTGGGCATTAATAAGGTTGACTAAAACTTTGGCTTTAACAATGTAAAACACAATATAGCCCAAAATTGTAGTTCTAAATAGAAAACAAAATCTGTGTTGCCAGTAAGGTAATGCCATGTGACTTAACGCCACATGGGTTACACCACTATGAAGCACACATTCACTTGCTGGTTTCACTACACAGTGTCCAGAACGAGTAGTATATGGTTGATCTGCTTCATTTAATTTTCTTGAAGAGTCTGGTACAGACAGTTCAGGAGTCTCTGTTGAAACCTGGGGAGTTACAGGTTGTTCTGCTCCATCACTTGATGCTCTGGTTCCATAGATGGCTGCTCAGGAGACACAGGCTGACAGTCACTGGCTGTGTCTGGTTGGAGGTGTCTTCTGTTTCTCCACTAGCAGTCTTAATAACATTTGACCTTGGAGCACACTGCTTCATTACCACCCCTGGACACTTCCATCCCTTTTCCTCGTCCCTTTTTACAAGAACAAAATCTCCGGCCTGTAGATCTGGTAGGGGATGTGCTGTCTTGTCAAAGAATATTTTTGTAGATTCTTTGTATCCGTTGTCACAACTGTGCTCTTTGCCTGGATCGATCGTCTGTGGTGCAAGTTTTGATGGAAAAACAGGGAAAGTTGTTCACATTCTTATTCCAAGGGCCAGTTCAGCTGGGCTTGCTTTGAGTGCAAGAATAGGGGTAGCTTGTATGTCAGCATTGCCAATTGCTGGTCTTTTTGTTGAAGAATTTCTTTAGTCGTTCTCACAGCTCTCTCAGCCTCACCATTGGCTTGGGGGTAAAGAGGACTGGAGGTGATACGGGTAAAGTTCCTTTCACGAGCAAAGTTTTTGAACTCATCTGATGCAAACTGTTGTCTGACCGTTGTCTGACATAACTGTCTTTGTTGTAGTGGGTGAATGTGACCGGAAGGCAGGAGGTATTGAATTGTTTTAAGTTTTGGCTCATGGCCACTTGATTTCAGCCAAGTTTGTCAGAAAAAACAAATTGAAATTATTTTCAAAAATGAAATCTGAGATAAAATGACCAACAAAGGTAATATTCCGCACTTGGTAAGTGGGAAGGCCACAAATGGGTCAAAGCAGATCAAATGCGTGTCACATGAAAGCCATGGACAGCTTAATTATGGCCAGTGGCAGAGAGCTAGGCCTATCTATCATATTTGACTACAATTTGTGATTTGGGAAGT
Organism: Monoplex corrugatus; assembly: GCA_030674185.1. Taxonomy (NCBI): domain Eukaryota; kingdom Metazoa; phylum Mollusca; class Gastropoda; order Littorinimorpha; family Ranellidae; genus Monoplex; species Monoplex corrugatus. The sequence goes on along the minus strand of CM060308.1, from coordinate 18,806,608 downwards.
GTACTTGTTAAACAGGGATTTAAAAAAAGTAATCCTCATTTTTGTATGCTGTTTCTGGTGATATTTCTGTTAGTTTGATATTGGTAGTTTGATCTTGTTTACCATTCCAAACAAAACAAAAATACATTCTTTGAAGATTGTTGTCAAAATGTGACAGCATGGGAAAGCCAGGCTGAAATTAAAAAGAAAATTGTTTTTGAGTTTTTAGCCCATCTTTAGACTTCAGGGTTATAAATTAAAGTGCAAAAAGCAGCATTCATTTATCGATTGTAGTTTTCTTTTGAGATGTATCTGAGCTTGGTAAGTGTATTTTTGACAAAGGAAGAAGTACGCATAAAATTTTCGGGGAAAAATGTTTTCATGGAAAAATTGATTTTTAGGATTCTTTCAGGTATAATAAACATTTCAGGAAATTGAAGATTAGGTTTTAACCCTTTGACTCCCGCACCCTATCCACCAACTGCAAAAACTTAACTCCCTCACCCTATCCACCAGCTTCCTGCAGGAAGCTGGTGGATAGGGTAAGGAGTCAAAAGGTTAGGTTTTTACTTTGCTAGCATGGTTGATAATGTTGGATGCTGGTGGGCAGGGTGCAGGAGTCAAAGTTTAAGACTTGAAATATGGAAAGCTCTCAGTTGACCCAAATTTGACCCTATCCTGCTATTTTAATGTATTTTTGTAGGATCTTTATACTTAGGGTGATTTCTTTTGTGGTCACCTTTGCTTTTTAAAAAAAAAAAAAAATTTATTTCAACTTTTTTTGTTTTTTGCACAGGTTTAACAATGTGATGATGATGAGAAGGAGGATGACAGTTATGATACCATGGAGTTCCATCTGGTATGGAGACTGTGACAAGGCTGTACTCTACGCTCACTATCATACCCTGTCATAAAACACTATATCCTGGAGTCAACCAGATCTGAGATATACAGACATCAGTGGTGTGTGTCAGAAGATCTGAGTAATACCCTCTATGATTTATCTGCAGAATGGATGAGGCTGAACTGTATGATCCCAGTCTTCCCAATGAGCCCATAGCAAGGTAGGAGCCAGATGGAGCTGAAGAATCACACAATGATTTTTGAAGGGACTGATGGGGATTTGAACCCGCAGTCTTCCAAACGGTAGACCGTTGCACTAACCACTGCACTACACAGCAACTGGTATCCTGCTATTTTTAACCATGGCTCTGGCTGGCTTGCTGCAACTTTAGCATGGTTTTCCAATGTGACATTACTGGGGGGATTTAGGAGCACAATCCAAAGATTGTTTGGATATAGTTAATGCTTTTTTTGAAGCAACTCTTTCTAGAGGAGTTATATTTCTCTGTATCCTGATAAGCAAACACAACTTTATCTTTCACTGATGACTTATTTTGATAGGAAAGTGCATTACAAGAATTCCCCATACTCTTTGTCCATTACACAGTGAATCTTTTGACTAATTTTGTAACTTGTTGGTTGTTGGTTTCAGGGCAAGGGCAAGTATCAGCGAGCAGTACTGTATGTGTCAGGAGATGCTTTACGAGTTGTAGATGAGATAAGTAAGGTGAGTATCATTTTCTTTCAGTTTTTCTGCACAATAGTGAAATTTGAAATACACAGATGGTTCTGTATGATCACTCAAGTAGATCACTCATAAGGAAGAATTGGAAAAGACAGGCAACATATATCGGCCATTTTATGAGGAAGGGGGATTTGGAGCACCTGGTCACAACGGGAAAGCTGGAGGGAAAGAGAGCACCGGGTAGACCCAGGGAGAAAATGCTGGACGGACTTGCAGAGTGGCTGGGGATGAGGGGGGTGGGAGAGATGCTAGGGGCAACGAGAGATAGAGATGGAAGTCCATGATCGCCAACGCCATGCGGCAGGGCACCTGATGATGATGATGAGATGGTTCTGAGGGGATGCATGTTTTTACCTGTTCCATTTTTGTTTAAAAAAGACTGTACTGATAGGTTTCTTTGTTCACTGCTGGGGATAGATTTGTCCAAAGTCTGGATTCTCATATCCAGCTCATTGGAAACTCAAAAGTTTGTGTGTGTGTGTGTGTGTGTGCGTGTGCGTGTGCTGTGCGTGCGTGCGTGCATGGGTGTGTGTGTGTGTGCGTGTGTGACAATGTCCTAATGTAATTTTGTCATTGAAGAAATCACAACCATAATGTTCTTTAATTGACAAATTCAAGTTTGATTAGATTTTGATTGCATAAGACGCAAATAAGAATGGTGTAATGATAGCTGAAAGAGATGCTGTTATTATGTCTTGACAGGTTGTTAGTTTTCATGTGGGTTTTTTTTTCACTTTCAATCAGCAAAATATGTTTAGAGCAGGGGAAAAATGCTTCTGTATCATGATCAGTAACTCCTGTGGTTTACCATGATCTATTGTATATTAGAGCATGTGTCCTCTGCACTGAACTTTGTCTACATGTATTGTTGCTTTTACTGCATCTCGTGGTCCTAGTGCTACCATATTTCTTAACATTGAGAAAGAAAAATCTGCGGTTTTTTGGCTTATTATTAACGATACTTGCATAGTGCTCTGGGAAGATCATCTGGGTTCTCATGAATCCCCCAGTGGTCTTTTATCTTTTCTTTATTTCATTTTGTTTGCTTTGTTTTCCTCAAAGTTCATTTGCATGTTAGGCCAGATAGTTTATTCTGTCAAATAGGTCTGTCTTGTTTGCTTGTTTTTGTCTTTGTGTCAATCTGTTTTATTGCAAAAGGGACTGTCCATTCTGTCTCTTGGGGTTGTAACAGTATACTCGCATTCACTTTACTTGGCAATGTGGTCTCTTGCAGTCATTCTCCTTAAGAAGAATGAAATTATATTGAATTTGTATCAATTGTACAGTTGCCAAAGCCTTGATTATTTTGAAATATAAATCGTTGTGGCCCATATGTTGTTGAGTCAGTGTGACCTGAAAAGCATCAAACATTATCTCAGGAGATTTCTCAGCTGTTAAGCATTTGTGGATAAACCTATCCCAAAATTTGTGCAAAAATGCAAATGATCAAGGAGCTTGCAAGCGTGAGTGGGAGTGTGGGGTGTGGGGTGTGGTGGGCATTGTGTGTTGTGTATGTTGCATTGTGTGCTTATAATTATATGTATGGGAATGTGGGATGTTTGTGAGAATGTGTGTGTGGGCATATACATACATGTATATGTGCATTTGTGTGTGTTCTTGTGCGTTCTTCCTTTTTCCCTTTGTGCTTGTTTAAAGTGCAAAAGATATTAGAAAAAAAAAAAAAAACAATCTAGCTTGCCAAGTTGGAGACTTTCATATAAAATATAAACATGTCTTATGTAAAGTTACTGTGTCTTGAAGGGAAAATGAGATGCACTGGGATTTTAAATTTGCTAAGGTGGTTCTTTTGTAAAGAGGATATTCAGCAAGAGATCAATACTGGAAGAGGCTATAATACTTTCTCAAAGGGTTGTTCCTAAGGGAGAGATTGTACACGGAGATCAGTTAGGCTAATTTCTGTTAGGCACGCAATAGGGTGATATTGTGTTTTTATGCATAATCAATATCAGGGCAGTTCTTTTCCTTTGAACTCTATAAAGAATTAAAATGAATATTATTAAGCTGCACAAACATTTACTTTCTGTTTTTTTAAGGGGTGGGGGAATATCTGAAGCTTATAAACATTTCTTTTATACTTATTATAATGTATTGATTTTTGACACAGTTGAGAAGTATCATTTTGAATTTGATCCTCAGAATAGGCCATGCCTCTGTGAAGTTTGGATTTATGGCTTCTCTTTGAGCTAGATATATGAAACAGATTCTTTTATGTGATCTCAGAAACATTTGTATGTTGTATGTTTTGAGGCATTTTCAGGGTGTGTTTATGGGAGTATTAAATGTAATGGGGGCTCGTTTATGTTATGGAAATGAACCCTTCAGATTGATGAATGTTTGACTCTTGGCAATAATGTGATAAAAGCTGCCTGTAGTTTGTAAATAGTTAGGAAAATGTCACAGTCACTTAAAATTTTTCACCTTTTATTAGTTTTTGTTCATAATGACTGGGGAATGGGCCAAAGGAAAATTGGATTGGACTGGATGATTGTTTTATTTGTTGTCACAGTGGAATTTGGCTGTATGAAATGTGGATACTAAGAATAAGATAGTATCTCATTTTTTTGTGTTAGTGTGTGGTTGTGGGTTTTTTTTCGCCATTGTATGCATATAAATGTTTTTGTTTACCTATCATAATGATAATCATAGTAAAATTTTGTATGGAATTTTGCCAGGGACAGCCTTTTTGTTACGCTTGCATGTATGCTACATGTGACTTTGGTTTACTCGTGACTTTGGTTTATTGTCTTGACACAAACGTTAAATGAAAGGGGGTGGAGAAGAATGGTCAGTTAAGTGATTGACAATATTAATTGTTTCTGTATTGATTGAAGTAAATCAGATTTAAAGAACTTTGAAAAGTGTTTCTTTATGAGTGTATTTATGATACAAATATTTCAACAGGCTTTCTTTTCTTTGGTAGCATATTGATGTAATATATGTATTTCAGTGGACACAGATGTATTTCGTGTTTGGCTGATCATAATCGTCATTGTGTTAGCTGTGTGTATCTTTCATTTTATCCAGACTAGACTACTGTAACTTTGTTTTTGCTCGAATTTCTGATAATAACTTTTCTAGATGCGAACAGATCCAAAATATTGTAGCTGGAGTTGTCCTGTGGGAGAGCAAACATGCAGTGCAAAAGCACTCTTGCTAAAACAGCACTGGCTTCCAGTCAAAGCAAGAATTGAGTGTGAAATTGCCACACTCTGCTTTCAGTGCGTACATTTGAATACCGTGCCTACATATATGTCAGAACTCTTGCCCTACAAGTTTGAAAACTGTTCCAACATATATGTTAGAATTCCTTCTGCTCTACAAACCTTCCAAAGCTCTTGGGCCTCAGTTGGTTTTCACTAACTACTTTGTGGGAAAAAATCCTACTGTGTTCTTGGCCCAACAACATACAACTCCCTCCAATGTCTTTAAGACAAAGCAATTGTCTGCTTATTTTCAAAGAGCAACTCAAAAATGTACTCTGTGTGTCTGTGTGTGCTCTCGTATCCGCGGGTGTGTGTCTGAAAGATTGCATTTTTGTGATATATACCACATATTTCTAATTTCATACTATGATCTGTTAACATTTGAGCTGAATTTAGTTTATGTACATTGATATTTTTTGTATGTATGCGATTGTTTTGTACTGCATTAATGAGTTACATGGCCATCCTTCCCCCTTCCCTCCAAGATTTTCTTTTGCAACTAGACTGTTGCAGTATACAAATGGGATTTATTATTACCATGATATTTGTTTGAAGGCGCCTGCAAGCATTGTACCTTTACCCCCAAATGTGAAGCAATATGTTTTCCTGGGCAGACCTCCCTATCTGTCAAGGCACCACCCATTATACTTTTCAATCTTCTGTTCTGACCAACTGACCAGGACAGTCACTGCATGACAAATGATTCTATATATTATTAATAGTATACTGTGCTGAACCATATATTTCATGTGATAAGGATAACAAATATAATACATACATTACTTATGCATATTAACCCATTGTTTTGGTAAGGTCTTGATTCTAGTAACATCCAATTCCATACGTCATACTTGACAATAGTTTTGTCTGTTCTTATTACGTACATAACTATAGAATTGTCTGTTTAACTTTGCATACACCAAGTAAAAAATACAGAGCTAGCCTGACACAACTTAGCTTTCTTGACATTGGCCAAACTTAACTCAATTGAATCAGAATCATTTTAGGCCTTCCAACCCCTCAGACTGCAACTTTTCAGTTTTTCAAGGAAAAAAAAAGATATATCTATCTATCTATCTATATATATATATCTATCTCTATCTCTGTCTCTATCTCTCTCTCTCTCTCTCTCTCTCTCTCTCTCTCTCTCTCTCTCTCTCTCTCTCTATATATATATATATATATATATATATATCTGTCATTCTTTGCTAGTGGTCACTAAAATGTGGAACATGACCAAAAATTTAAAACACTTCCAATATTTGGTGTTATCATACCTATATCTTTAGTCTTTATAAATTTGCAAAAAGGGAAGCAGCAGCTAACAAGGTTTGAATGCAGCGTGGTAATTAACGTTTCTACTCTAAAAAGGTAACACGCATTGCACTGGGACACTACCTTGGATAAAACTAGAGATGTTATTGTAACATTTACTTACTTTTGATTTGAAGTTGTAGAGGATGTTGTATGAAAGGTTTGATGAATAATTTCTTGATTTTGGTTTACATCTAATAATTCGAAAACTAGCATAACACACAGGACATGGTAACACAAGTGACCTACTCATTTATATTTTTCACAGTGCACATAAAAAATAAAAGTATTTCAATCATCTTTCATACACATGTACAATGCAAGAACAGCATCACTCTCACAAGCTTTTATTTCCCAACAGCCAAATACAGAGGAGTTGTGCAAATGTTTTCTTGAAAGGTAACTGTGTTACATGAGACACTCAAACAAGAAAGTGTTGTTCTTCCATGTCTTTTAGTTGAAAGTGAAAGCCAGGTGTCTTCCAGGCACAAGGCTTGGTCAGTTGGTGGTGGCACAATGTCTTTGATTTGGGATGTGGGATGCCAGGCCTGGTCTTCCCAAATGAAGACACCGTCCTTCTTGACCAAGTAGTGAAGCAGGCAATCACTGCCCTCCTCCATGTCAGCAACCTCCAGAAACTGACAAAAAGACAAACAAACAAAAAACAAAAAAAAGAAGTGAGACATGTTCTTCTTTTACCGGTAGATGTAAAATTTCTTTATCAGGTCAGTGTCCCTTAAAATAGAGTTAGCAATGATCCATTATTGCCAGGAAAAGATTCAAGACAATAGAAGACAAAGTTAAACTTAGTATCTAAGCTCAAGTTAAAACTACAAAATGGACCATGCACAACCACTCTTGGATCATTATAAGACACAACAGGCTTTTTGCAGTAACTGGCATATCATGGGACAGCAGACAACAAAGCTTGAGGCACAGTGCCTTTTGTACTTAAGTGGTATTGAGCCAGAAATAAAAATATCAGCAACACTATTTGGTGAATAATCATCTAAAATCATTTTCCTTACCTCAAACCCCGAAGATTGTTCACAAACCCTCTGAACAGGCGATGTTGCTGATACAAACGTTATCGATTGTCGATTCGCTAAAGAATCGACGATCGATAACGTTTGTGGTAACCGCGTTTCCGATTACACAAACATGGGACACGTTACGATTTTTGTGTCCTCATGACCCACAGAGTTGGACATTTTCACAGGAAACGTCATCAATCAGTGTGTAAGAGCAAAGGTTACTTACTCTGAAGTGTTTGAACGGAACTTTCAAAGCGCGTGGTGGAAAACAGTCTAAGAAGTTTTGAAGTAACTGTCGTTTCATTTCAGACACAGTGAAAAATATTCGACCCTATTCAAATAGGAATGCAAAATCATTCTAAAAATCACATTAAAATTAATTACTGTGATACAAACTTGCGTTCTGTCTGGCATGGGGTTTCCAAATTAGCTGTCAAGAAGATAGAACACAGACTTGGATGCTGTGTGCACGGGACACGCCATGTAAGCGGTTACTGTAATTTTTGTCGTCCGAATTAAAAAGCCTGAATGAAAATTTGATAATTTTAATCATTTGAACCGCTTATTAAACTTATTGTTGTGACATAAGTACATTAATTTAGTTAAATGATTGACCTACTATCTTGAAAACACACTTTTGAAAAAGTCGGGTTAGCCATGTCATAAAATCGGATGCCATTTTGACCACTATTTTTGCATTTTGTTTTCATTTTCTCTAAAAATGTTCACACTACAATATCAACCTTGCTCATGCTGTTTCTTTATTATTTCAGCAAGACAATCACATTCATTTCACATGAATTGAAGCAAAACATTTTGTTAGTAAATTATGTTCTTGTATGCTGACCCCCACTTGTGACCACTAGCAAAAAATGACATATATATATATCTGTTTATATATATATAGAGTCAATCATTCGTTAAGTCCATGTTTACACACATGCACACACACTTCTTCTCTCTGCATCAGGATCAGGAGGGGTTGGGTTGGAAGGCAGGATGGCATGGTGGGTTGGGAACAGCCTTCTGCATTTTGCTGATGTGAAAGAGTGTGGAGTGGAGCTCCCTGAGCCACAAACGAAGGGCAGGTAACAATGAAAGGGATTCTGGTTGAGATCTGTTCGGGTTTATAGTGAAGGGTCTGGGATCTGGGGATGAGGCTAACATGATGTTTGGCATTCTGTCATAGCTTGGAGTTGTATCCTTGGCGGCCAAGGTAGCGTGACATTTCTTCACAGTAGAATTGAAGGTGGCAGGGTCAGAACACATGGTATCAAATTGTACATCACATGTCAGCAGCACAGCATTGAGGTTGAAAACGCCTCCAAGGGAACTCGTTAAAGACTGTGTATATATATATACATCATATGGTCCAAATTTTAAAAAATAAGCAGTGGTTAGTCCCCCCCATCCACCCAATAACAACAACAAACAAAACAAACCGCGCGCACCGCGCGCACACGCACGCACGCACGCACGCACGCACGCACGGCACGCACCACAGCACGCACGCACACGCACGCACATACACACACACACACACACACACACACACACACACACACACACACACACACAAGGGAACTCGTTAAAGACTGTGTATATATGTACATCATATGGTTCAAGCTTTTAGAAATACGCAGTGGTTAGTCCCCCCACCCACCCAATAACAACAACAACAAACAAAACAAACTACACACACACACACACACACACACACACACACACACACACACACACACACACACACACACACACACACACACACACACACACACACACACACACACACACACTATATTTTACTGTCACCTGGGTGAGGATATTCATATTATGATCTGATGGACTAATTTATTTGTTCCAGAGTATGATTGTTGACCAGACAATTGAAAAGGTATCTTTTTGTGCTCCTGACCGCAACCATGAAAAAGGCTTTGCCTACATATGTCGTGATGGGACCACTCGTCGCTGGATGTGTCATGGCTTTATGGCTGTGAAAGAATCCGTAAGTGTCAGTATCCATTTTATTTCTTATTCTCGTTGTTTGTCATGCCGACTTCACCTCTTGTCTGCTTTTCTGCTTCTGTTTGCATCTGATGAGGCCAAATTTTGATTCTTTTGTGTTAACATGATACTGATGAACCTAGCATTGTGTATTTGTGACTTTGTCTTAATTAGCTTTGGGTTTTTGTTTGTTTGTTTGTTTGTTTGTTCTCTTTTGATTTTGGCTTTGCTCTAAATTTGTTTGCTGTTTTCCATTGTGGTGAAGCATTACCTTCAGCACTTTGTTTTCCCTTGTTGGGTAGTTGATACAGATGTAATCACTATTCAAGAATATGTTTCGGTGTGGAAGAATTTTGTTTTTCTTTTTAAATTCAGTTTAGGCAGTTTGCCTAAATAAATGGATATGGTGTGACAAAATGTTACTTAATCTTTACAGTGACTGCAATTAGTGCAGAAACACATGGCTGTGAACCAGAGGAGTACATGATTGTGAGCCAGAAGAGACCACATCTACTTATACTAGAATTACATAGTGTTTAGTGTAAATCATCAGTTCTAAACTGCAAGCCTCACCTTGGCCTTCGTTGTTTTGTTATTTGGTGTTATGCCAGTCTGGTTTTGTATCACCAGTCTGTTTTTGTATCGAGATACGAAGTCGGACATACCCATTTCATGCTTAAGGGGAAAGCAACAGTATCCTATTTGACATGGATAATGGAAATGTGTGGTTTTTGTTGTATTGGTATATGATTTGAATGGGTTGAAAAGCACTGCACTAGATTTGTTGTTGTTGAAACTAAACATCTGTAGTCATACTGTTTGAATTGGGTGAAATGCACTGCATTAATTCGTCATTGCTGCTAAACTCCTTATAATATAAGTAGCAGCTGCTGTCTTGCATATATATCTTCACTTGTAGTGAAGTTCCCTTCTTTTTTCCTGTCCGCTTGCAAGCGGACACATTGTATATTTTGTAAAAATGAATAATCAGAATACTGCAATAACGTTATGAGAAGTTTTAATGTATAGTATATAGATCATTTTTATGAAAAGGTATTTTAAAGAGTATAAATAACAACAGACTTTATTGCTTCCTCTCATGTGGCCTTGTCTTCCCCAGTTCCTTTTTCTCTGTCCATCATCAGTTCCTCCATTAACTACCTTGCCTGTTTGGCATCTTAATTAAATATGCTTTTTATCTGGTGGAGTACTGTGGACTTAACACATAAATGTATACAGTTCACATATAAATTTATGAGATATTAATTAAATGTGCTTTTTATCTGGTTGAATACTGTGGACTTAACACATAAATGTATACAGTTCACATATAAATTTATGAGATATTAATTAAATTATTGCTTTTGATACATTCTATGGTGGTAGGTAGTACTGTGGACTTAACAAATAAATGATACAGTTCACATATAAATTTATGAGATATTAATTAAATGTGCTTTTTATCTGGTTGAGTACTGTGGACTTAACACATAAATGTATACAGTTCACACTATAAATTTATGAGATATTAATTAAATGTGCTTTTTATCTGGTTGAGTACTGTGGACTTAACACATAAATGCATACAGTACACATATATATGAGACGATGAAAAAGGTCACACACAAAAATGGGACACAGGCCAGATAATTTCAAAACTGAAATCGATGAAAATTTCTATAAATTCTATAAAGTTAAACCATTTGCCTGCATGAAAATAGAAAGGAAAAGTACTTTTTCTCATATAATGAAAAATGTTGGATCGCCCAGTGAAAAGTCACCTGTGATGCTGGACATGAAAAATATCTGCAGTTGTTCAGTAACAGCAGAGCAAGGGCCATGAAAACTAGGGCTTTTATGAAAGATGGATAATGTTACTAAGATAATGTGTGACAGTGGGATTCTGTCAGTTTATAAATGAGGAATGATGTACAGTTTTCATGTCCACCATCATGTCTGGCACCAGTTCATGTTTGTATATTCTGAGATGTCGAGCAAACATGCACTATAAATGTTAAGGAGCATAAAACAAACAATCTGCCCATGCTAAAGAACAAAACACCCAGAAACTATCAGTTTGTCATTTGTACCTCTTTGAAAGAATGGACATGTGTCAGTTGTGGCACTTTATAGTAAGGACAGTGACACTTTATAGTAAGGACACAACAAGAACATTGGAGTCCAGATTTGTACAGCTGTATAATAAATGAAAGCAATAAAAACCTTCATATTGTTACCGATGGATCATTCTTAGAAAATAAATGTGCTGGAGCAGCATTTTATGTTCCAAAATTTAAAATAAAAAGTCATTTTTTGTTGGGGCAAACATATCTATCTTTACAGCAAAATTAGTCACTATTTGTACAAGCATTGCATTATCTAGTAAATCCTCAACCCGTGTCTTTCAAAGTAGTTCTCTATGTTGACTCAAAATTGTATTATATGCCTTACGGTCTTTTGATGTCGACACAAGACCTGATTAAAATTTTAATTACTGAGGCAAATCATCTTATACATCGTTTAAAGGGTCAAAGGTACAGATATCAGTTTATGCTGGGTGCCTTCTCCATTGGTCTTCACAGGCAACGAAGTATGACAGAGCAGCTAAGCAAGGCGCGCAGAATTCTGGTAATTCTATAGAATTACATGTTCATACTTCTGTAAAAGAAACTTGCAACTTGCTTGAATCAGCCTCATGGACTCTATTTCATGAACATTCAAATGAACAGTTTGCATCACAACAAATGATAAAACTTACCATTTCAAAATGTATATAAAAATTTGCAGTATTCTTCCATGTATCATTTGAGATCGATTGTTACTGTTCTTTTTTGTATTCAGCTAAAGGCATTGAAAAACAAATATTGTAAAAATGTCAAGTGTATTTGCGGCGAACAGTTCACACTGTTTCACTGTTTATTCTACTGCAAAATGCTATGTTCGTTTTTACCGAAAATGTTTTCTCAAGAAAAGTATTCTGAAACTCATTTCCAAAAAGTTACATCAGTTCAGTCTTTGTTAGTTAAAATTTTTAAAATCAATAGTTCACAGTCCTGTTATTGCATTACTTTAACTTTATGTGGTTTGTGTTTTAGTGTTACAATTTCCCTTCACATTGTTGAAGTTAATTGTTAATGTTAAGTTTTTGTTCCATTTTTCTGTTCTCCCACCTATTTATGTCTTTTTACTCTGTTTCCCCTTTACCCCAATCCAACCCGTCCAACTATCATTCTACATTTGATTTTATTTATTCATTTTTTTCTCCCTCCCCCCGCATGTAATATCACTTATAGTGAAAAGACGTTAAGTCAAAGAACGAACGAAGCAATAAAAACACAAAATCTTACAGTATTCTAAAAGCAAGCAAGATGATCAAGTCATAGTTATTTCTTCCTTTTAACCCTTTGACTCTCATGCCTTAACCACCAACTGCAAAAACTTTACCCTTTGAATCCCTCACCCTACCCACCAGCTTCCTTCAGGAAGATCTGGTAAAGACTTCAGAAACAGCTGAGAAAATATTGCTGATACATTTAATTTAAAAAATTTTTTTTTTAGATTGTGTTGTATTCTGATATTAACAATAAGATAATTATTTGACTGTTTTTCTGGTTTTAAATCTCTGATCTTGACCAGTGCATAGAAGTCAGTGTGCCTGTCTATAGCGTGTGTAGGTCTATAGCAATGGCATCATGGTATTATATATATGGGTTGCCTGTCATGTGGCATTTCGAGTAATGACAAGTATGTATGAGATAATCCATATGATGTAATGTTGTGATGATTGTAGAAAAGAGACTGTTTTGAATCCTTTACTCCCTCAGACTGTAGAAAAGAGACTGTTTTGAATCCTTTACTCCTCAGATTGTAGAAAAGAGACTGTTTTGAATCCTTTACTCCTCAGACTGTAGAAAAGAGACTGTTTGAATCCTTACTCCTCAGACTGTAGAAAAGAGACTGTTTTGAATCCTTTACTCCCTCAGACTGTAGAAAAGAGACTGTTTTGAATCCTTTACTCCCTCAGACTGTAGAAAAGAGACTGTTTTGAATCCTTTACTCCCTCAGACTGTAGAAAAGAGACTGTTTTGAATCCTTTACTCCCTCAGACTGTAGCCAGCTTTTCTCCAGTTTTTTTTTTAAACTGTAGATCGTTTGAGGGAGTCAGAGAGTACAAATGCAAGGCTGCTTTTCTCTCCCACTTGGTTTATATGTATAAACTGTTTGTAAATGGTGAAGAGGTAAGCTGTTTTGTTAAAGCAACAAACTGTAGATATGACTGTGTCAGAATGTCAAGTTTTTGCTTGGGCCTCAGAATCTTTATGTCAGGCCACCTGTTCAGCTGTAAACATGATTAAATGGGGGTACATGTGCAGAACATGTTTTTTGGTTGTATAGAAACGTAGGTATATACATTGCAGTGATTGGCTTACTGAGAAGCAGGGAGCTGTTGTGTCATGCATGTTTTATAACTAGAGGGACATGATCCCGCTTATTCTAGCAGCAGTGATGTCTTATGTTAGGTGTTCCTTCACAGTTGTCAAGTACCACAAATATATGGAAGGCAGTTTCCCCAACAAGTTGTTTGACTAATGGGAAAATCTTACACAGGAAAAAGGATTCTCTTGGGTCTGCACATTTTAGGGTTGTCTGCCGGCTTCTTTCTTTGGGGGGGGGGGGGGGGGGGGGGGGGGGGGGAGGTGTGTGTGTGAGTGAGTGTGAGTGTTGTGAACAGGTTTTATGCATAGAGGAATGTCACTGCTCACAATTGTCATATTGCTCACAAGTTCTGATGTAGTTATATTGTCCATGCTGAGATTGGCTCCCGCAGACATTTTCTTACATGGTTGTTTCTCACGAGTTTGCCTTCGAATCAGAAAAAAAAAATTAAAAAGCTTAATATGTTTGCAATTTCCCATGCTGGACATCTATGGATTCATCAGATATATCATGTTTACGGAATGCTGGAAATAACAAAATATGATTTCTAACTTTGGATAAAAGAGTTTTTTTAAAGGTGCTTTTGTCAAAATATGTTAAATGCTAGATAGGTATATTGTTGCTAAAATATTTTCTTTCTCCTGTGTGTCTGTTTTTGCATGTTTTGTGGTATGTAAGATATAATGCTTAAATATTTTTATATTGTTTTTATAATACTGTTTAAATGTTTCTTGTTATGATTTTGAAAGTAGTCAATTCAGTTCATTATAATATGAAAAATATTGATGTACAACCACATCTCTGGGTGAAAGAAGTGTGTATACATTGAGTGAAAAAGTGTACTGTATACATATGTTTTAAAAAGAAATGGGAGAGAGAAGAAAACATGTTACCAGCATGAGAGAGCCGCCCTTATTGTGTGCATTGCTGAAAGTCACTATTTTAGTTCACATTTTCAAGGCACGATTTTAATAAGAGAGTGTGTGTGTGTGTGTGTGTTGTGTGTGTGTGTGTGTGTGTGTGTGTGTGTGTGTGTGTGTGTGTGTGTGTGTGGTGTGTGTGTAAGTAAGTAAGCTGTCTTGAGCATATAATATGAAAAGTGAACATTTCACGTTTTTATATACACTTGGGGTAAACTAAAATTTGTATATGTCTTTTCTCATGCCTGTAATTCTGATATCAGATCTGACAAGATGCAGTTAACACAATGTGCGCGTGCGTGCGTTTTCAAATTACAGTATTTTATCTTCGATTATGAGGAAGAAAGGGAGCCATTAAGAAAGATGAATTCAGTTGCTATATCATTCCAAGAGTCATTGCACACAATCAGTCATTCATTTGTGGGGCACAAATTCGGGAGTGGTAGGGCTGTGATGTATACTTCTCACCTGATTGACAGAACATCACTTGTTAATGACAGAATGGCTCAGACCCAGCAGTCTAACAGTGTTTATATATTGATCATCATTGATTGTCAGGCTTGAAGGGGTGGGAAGAGGAGGAGAAAGGGGGGATGTGAGATGACAGGGATCTAGGATCTATTGATTGTTGAATAAGTGAAGATGGGCGAGGGTGATAGTCTGTGGCCTTTCTAGCTTTTTACTACATGCGTAATACAGTCTGAATGATGGGTTTCTCTTCAGTTTCTGTATCATCACGATGATATCCCTGTATCAGTTTCCCTGTATCAATACTATTATTTATGCACTCTCCATGCCATTTTTGTTAAGTCTTCAGACACTGACCATGGCATTTTGGCAAACCCATTGTGATTCCATCACTTCTTTGCTGGCTTTTGAACAGGCCTTTCTTATTTTTTCTTCCTTCCTTGTTTCATTCTCTCAGCCCCTCTTCTGCCTATTGCAAATAAAAAGGCAAGAATGAAAACTGCCAAAGGACTACAGTGTTCACTACATAGCAGTAGGAACCTTTCATCCTACGCTGCTCCCTATTCTGCAAAAAATGACTGCCATGTGTGGTAACACGGGTGCCAAGTACAAAATCAGTGTAAAGAAAGAATTAAGATTGTGGCTAGCATGTGCCTGTCTGTCTGCACTGTATTTTCTCTTTGTCCTGCTACTCGTACATTGTATGGATGTCTAGCAAAACCCAGGGCTCTGTGACAGAAACTGCTGTTCACTCATGACAGAACCCCAAGACATTGTAGAGAAAAGATTTGCACAATTAATGTTTCAGTGCCTTGTATATTGAGCGCCAGCCTTGTATATAGAGCACCACACTCAACAAGCACATAAGAGGACCTGCGGTAGAGATTTGGCCAGTCTCTTTGGAAAAATGATGACATATCCAGATGACTCGAGTCATAACAAAGAACAGTGACATCAACACACTGCAACAAAACAAAAAGAGCACAGATGCACATCTTGACATCTTGACCACATCCAGCTTCAAGAAGACCTCAACCAACTTGAAACCTGGGCCATTAACTGGGGTATGAAGTTTAACCCCATCAAGTGCTACATCCTCAGTATACATATACAGCAGACTACCAACTATATCTACTCACTATGCAACCCCCCTTCAGCATATCCACACAAATCCCTATCTAGGTATTCAACTCTCAGATGACCTGAAATGGAGCACCCACATTGCCCACACCTGTAAGAAAGCACACAGCACCCTTGGCTGCCTCAGGAGAAATTTGCGTTTCTGCCCCATCCAATGCAAGAAAAATGCCTTTCTATCTCTCATCAGACCAGCCTTTGAGTATGGCTGTATCATATGGAGTCCCTACCTCAAACAGGACATTGACAAATTAGAAGAAGTGCAACGCCTGTCTGCCCAGTTTATAACCGGCGATTACAAATCCAGAACACCCGGCTCCATCACCAAGATGCTTCACACTCTGCAACTACCAACACTCCAACAGCACAGACGTGATCAACGCCTCATCTTCCTCTACAAGGTGGTTGAGGGGTTGGTACCGGCCATACCATCTGCTGAATACTTAACTCCACATAAACCAGGATGACTCATAAGGCCACGAACATCTGGCGACCAGTACGATACCACCAGTGCGATCTCAAATTACGTAAGAAACAACACGAGAACATTCCAAGTCAGCAGATGCCAGAAGAGCAGTTCAAACAGTCATTTTTTGTTAGCACAGTAAGAGACTGGAACCATCTGGAAGAAAACATCGTGAGAGCACCAACTCTTGAAAGCTTCAAAAGACTAATAACATCCAAACAGTGAACCTGCTAAGCTGCGCACACCCCCACCCATCGCGATCATGCCATGGATCTTGGCGATGGCGACATACCCTACAGATACAGATAGTAGAAGCAAACCTGGACAGACTTGAATCAGCATCAGAAAGAATGAACCTCAGATTTTTCAGTATTTATGAATATGCAGGAGGCGACCATTCCAGCAATGTAGAAGATCTGATGTCAACACTGAATTACTTCTCATCTGGTAAAACTTGGAAAACTAGTGACATAGAACGAACGTATGGCCAGGGACACACATAAAACTAACAGACAGATATATAGGCCACTGATCATGACTTTCTTTTGCAACAAGCTGTTGATTCTCTGGGACAGAAACCTGCGAGAGGGTCTCCGCAGCTATGGCATCCAAGTTACGGCTGACCTCACCCCATGACATAGAGAAGAAATCAACTACCACTAAGTCACGGTAAAGCAGCCTCCTTCTTAAACAAAATAGTCAACGTTGAAATCGGAAATTGTGGTCACCACTACAGGCAGGCACAACACGGAGCCAACACAGACATTAGAACAGACGGAAACCAGGAACAAATCCAGTGGACCTCTGACCAAACTAGAAGTTGCCATGACAGGTACTGTCATGTGAGACCAAGAAATTATTACAGTAGTAGCAGACTCATGTACACACACACACTTCTCATAAAAATTACTAGAAAAAAACCAACTATAAATGTAAATATTTTGTGTTTGCATGTGTGTGTGTGCGCACGCGCCTTTGTGCGTGCGAGTGGATTTTTTTCAGTTTGTCTGGAAACTTATTTTGGTGCCATTCTGTCTTTATGTACTTGCGATGTTATATTATTAGAATCGGGAATGGACGAATTGCAAAGGAATGTTCTTGCCTAACTTGTAACAGCTTTAGAGAATAACCAGCAGAGTAGGCTACTTGTGTTTTGCACCAGCAAGGGATATTGTTGGACGGATGATAGTATCAGCTGCTCGAGACATTTTGTAAAAACCTGATGGAAATGTGGGCTATGCAGAGGTTGAGCATCAGACTAATGGTTGTCTTACTGCCAGTATCACTATAGTTTTTAACGATATTGATATTGCATGTAGATCTCTGTCAGATTCGGGGGGCCCCTCTGTTGCAAGCAAGATTATTAGCAAGGATTTTGATTCCATTAATTCTTATTTCTTTTGTCTTGGGGGGAAATGTAAAACCCTGACGTTTCTTTCTGACAAACCATAGATACAGCTTGTAATATGTAATATCTACCGAGCATTTGTGTGTTTTGTCTGATGAAAATTTGATTTCAACAGTTCATTTTATTTGCTCAGTAATGTTCTTGCTTGCTTTTTGCATCATATTCAAATTTGATGAACAAGGAGAATGCGGTAGGTGACTTCATTGTGAGGAGTATTTGATATATATTTTTTAACCTTTTAAAGGGGCATTGTTAGTATTGCTCTCTATAACCACATCAGTTGTGATTTTAACTGAAATTTGTGAAAGGGAGATAAGAGAGTATTTGGATCTATCATCATGGAGAAATATTTGGAAGATCTAAATGATACCATGCAAATATGCTGTTCTTTTTACTAAAATGGTTTGGTATTGCATGAAACTGCAGTTTATTTTTTACAGTTAGCCCACAAATACATAGAAACACAGAGATGATATGAATTATAATGGTCTAGAAGACAATAAACCTGATATTTGATAATTCAAAGCTAGCCCATGTAGAGAGATAAGACAGGCTAGAGGCTTTTCCGTAAAGCAGTGATAGCTGGAGAGTGTATTGGCACCGCCCCTGTAATGTTAGTCCCTGCCACCTTATTATACCAGTGGTCACTTAGGTTACGGAAAAACCTGTGCCTTTTTAAAAAAAATTGCCTTTTGATAGGTTAATGCTTTTCTCAGCAGCCATAATGGTGGTATCATTTTTCTTGTCATTGGGATTTCATTGACCTAGTGTCATAGGAGGTTTTGTCAGTAATTGTAAATTTGCCACTGTTTCAGTGTTTGTATATTGGGTTATTTACTGTACTTATTAAAGGTAAGATCTTACCATAAAAGTCAAATGCTGTTTTAAAACTATCAATCCAACTCTCAAACCATTAATATGGGAATAGGGGAAGAGGAGATGGGTGGCTTCTAGAGAAAAAAATGTTTTATCTACAGGTTCATGAGGCTTTAGTCAAGTGCCTTTTTCAATAGAAACATAGAATAGTGCAGAGCAGAGGCTTCTGCAGTTGCCGGAAGACTAGTAAGACATGAAAAGTTAAAAAAGGAAAAGCATATTAATTGGTTATTAGACTTGTGTAAGATGGGTGAATTGAGAGCAGTATTAATGTACTGTATAGAAAAGTTACAATACAAAAAAGGAGAGTGGGATTTTTAGGAAGCAGTAGTGTATACTGTGTTTAAAAGAATTAAGGGTAGAATATAGCACTAGTAGAAAGTAATATGAAAAAATACCACATAAAATGTAATAGGAAGCAGTTTTGAAGGGGGAAAAGGGAGCAGTACCACACATTTGCCCCTTTAATGTTGTTGTTGTCATTTGTGTGGACATCAATTTATACCTGGCATGCAGTGTACTTTCACTCATCACCTTTGCCCAGATTGAAGTAATTATACTGGCTATTATTATTGG
Source organism: Monoplex corrugatus (assembly GCA_030674185.1). Lineage (NCBI taxonomy): Eukaryota > Metazoa > Mollusca > Gastropoda > Littorinimorpha > Ranellidae > Monoplex > Monoplex corrugatus. The sequence goes on along the minus strand of CM060308.1, from coordinate 18,787,177 downwards.
CTTTCTTTCAACTTGATTTCTTTCCTTGTCCACCTTTGATTTTGGCAAAAGGAATGAAAATTTTCCATTATCTCTGTATTCCTTCCCATTCCATATTCCCCACCCCACTCCTTGGTCTGTTTTACTTTCTCTGTCTGTCATTCACCCTTCTTTCATTGTTTATGTGTGTGTTTGTTCTGTTTCCCCTCCCTCTCCGATTAAACAAAATAGGGCAAAACATGCAATTGAATTGTTTGTTAACTATATATGTAACAAAAGCATTGCACTTTCCCCTGTGTTTCTTGTAGATTGTATATGTAGAAAGGAAGAAAGTTTTAAATACAAATGAGAGAATATTGTAGTATGAAGTAGCCAAGTATGATATAATGTCATTTCGAAGGTGGAAAAGGGAGCAATACCTTTACGTCCCTTTAATGTCGTCGTTGTCAGTTGTGTGGACATCAGTTTTATGCCTGGCATGCAGTGATCCATATACTTTTTGTAATATGTAATTGATTGTACTATAGGTTCTAGCAGTTCATTTATATGCATTGGACGTACACACACACACACACACACACACACACACACACACACACACACACACACACACACACAAAACACACACACACACACACACACACACACACACACACACACACACACACACACACACACACACACACACACACACACACACACACACACACACACACACACACACACACAGACACATACACACACACATGATTGCTTTATTTTATGTAATATATTTTGTAACAGCTGACATCCTTATTGTTGGATGGTTTGGTTGACTTAAATGTTTTTCCTTTAAATGTATCTTGAGATAATTCCTCCACCCATTCCCCATGTCTGCTGTTATCCCAGGTCACATATTATGCACCCCTCAGTGCAGAGTATCAAGACGATTGAATCATACCAGAACAACACCCTGACCAGCCCGCCTATCGCCATTATTGTCCATGCACACTATCTCCACCACAACTCGATATGAATGCTATACATTAAAATCAGTGGGAGCCAATACATAAGTGAAATTAAATCCTGTTGATTGTGCTTGCTGTGATACTGCTTTTCCCCTCAGTGTAATGTTGTTGCAATGAATGGAGAATAATTTGTCCTTTTAATGTCAGCGAAAATGGGGGCAAGGAAAGTATTAAAACACAGAGAGAGGGACATTGTTTATGACATCATTTGTTGCCAACCTTCTTGTAAGTTTCTAAGAAATATTCATGCCTTGTGTATTCATGCAGATGTGTGTGCACATATGCATGTACACACACACACACACACACCCCACACACACACACACACACACACACACACACACACACACACACACACACACACATTCTCTCTCTCTCTCTCTCTCTCTTCTGTGTCTATGTCTGTGTTTGTCTGTCTGTCTCTCTCTGTCTGTCTGTCCTTCTCTCTCTCTCTCTCTCTCAGTAGATAAGCAATGGGAGATATGCAAGTTAGCCTATGTACATGTGCTATTATCTCTATTGTTGGGAGTATGAAGTATTTCATTATTTCATTTCATTGTGCTAATAGTAATATTTACATTCTTGGAAAATGAAATTATTTCTTCTGTCTCTGCCCTCTCTCTCTCTCTCTCTCTCTCCCCCACCCACCTCATGGTTGCCATGGAGTGAAGAAGCACAAGAAAAAACAAAGTGACACAAGTAATTATTGATAAACTTGTAGTCAATAGGGCTAATCAGTGGCACTGACCACTGGAAATCACAATGCCAAGCTCAGCTCAAGGGCATCACAGCAGAATTGGAAAATTTCAGTCTGTGTGTATCAAGATTTTGATAATGAAAATGAAGACAGTGTAATTCAATTCATACTCATGCTAGTGAAATTTCTATACAGACTGTCTTACCACTTTGTTGGGTGAGGTAGTGTTTCTGTTCTGGGTAAAGTGTGTTTGTTTGGCGTTCCATAGTGGGGCTCAGTGGCCACTAATATTTGGATGGTATTATTCAATATGAAGTGACATTTGTTTGACAAACAAGAAAACATGTTCTCTGTCTTCTATCGAAGATCTGGCACAATGAATGAAATAATGATGCCACTGTCTCTGATTGATGTAGTGATTGTTTGAAAAAGTAAATGAACCCATCAAGCAGTCAGTTTTTTATTCTTAGTGGAAACTTTGATTTTTATTGGGGATTTTGCATTCAGTCCAGGGCCCCTTACCTTTGCTCTCTGTTTCTATTATATTCACAAAGTTTTGTAGGTCCCTTTCATTTTCTGCTGTTACCATGGTGTCATCTGCATATCGAATGTCGTTTATCATTTTTCCTCCAACCTTTAATCCTGGATCTTCTTCTAGGTTTCTCATGAAGTTTTCACTGTAAAGTGAAAACAGATCTGGTAACAAAACACAACCTTATCTTACTCCTCTTATGATATTTTGGAAAGAGCTTATATCGTTTTCTATTCTCATTGCAGCTGTTTGTTCCCAATACATATTTCTGATTATCCGTAGATCTTTTCGATCAATATAGTCTTTCTAGTTGGTTGATCAGTTCTTCCTGTCTTACCCGTTCGAAAGCAATGGTATAGTAGGTAGGCCTCCCTCGGTCATGGCTGACCATGGACAAAGTACATCCGTTCTAATGTCTAGATGGGCTGTCTGCTTGGTCCAAGCAGCGTCGTCTGTGACTGTAGAGACCAATGCGAGAGAGGCAGTCTCTGTTGCAGCGGTCGCATGTGTATGCTGATGCTGGTCTGTTGGCTGTCATCCCTTTTCTGCGAACTTGATTTTCTGCTGCAGCAGCTGACAGTTTGTCCTCACCAATCCGCAGCTGTTTCTTGAGAGTGGTTCTCCAGCTGTTGCGGTCGTCTGCGAGGTCCTCCCAGGACTCAGTGTTGATCTCGAGCGCCTTCATGTCACGTTTGCAAACGTCTTTGTATCTCAGCTGTGGGCGGCCAGTGTTTCTCTGCCCTGTGGCAAACTCACCATAAAGGATGTCTTTTGGGATGCGACCATCTTCCATGCGGCGAACGTGGCCCAACCAGCACAGCCAACGCTGTCTCAGCATGGTATGCATGGTTGGGAGGCCAGCGCAGGTCAGGACTTTGGTGTTGGTCACCTTGTCTTGCCAGGAAATGCCGAGTATGCACTGTAGGCTTCTCAGGTGGAAGGTATTGAGCCTTTTCTCCTGATGAGCATGCGTGGTCCACACCTCGCTGCCATACAGCAAAATGCTGAGGACACAGGCGTTGTATACAGCCATCTTTGTCTTCGTGGTCAGTTTGGGATTTGTCCACACCCTTTGTGTTAGGCGGGCTAGTGTTGTGGCTGCCTTCCCGATCCTCTTGTCGATCTCTGTGTCAAGGGAGAGGTTATCGGTTATGGTGGACCCAAGATATGTGAATTGATGGATGGCTTCAAGCTCGTAGTCATCAATGGTGATGGCTGGTGGAGATGGCGTGTCTTGGCCCAGGACGTTTGTCTTCTTAACTCTTCGGAGACGTAACAGCGGATATTCCGCTGCAGCTGGCCAAACCATTAGAGACGTGATAGCGGATATTCCGCTGTGGTTTTTAAAAATAGATGCAAGCCGGTCGCTGGTCTAAGGGAACTAACTACACATATAGGAACACTCTTTGGTATCTTCTGAAGTGTTTGTTACTTCCCTTGCATCGATTTTATCCCGATTAGTCACAGTTTCTTGCCTTTATCCAAACCAACCAGAGTGACCGTCCTTGCACCAAAATGGCGACATTTAGGCCTTCTTCTTCTTCTTCTTCTTCAAAGGATCATCATAATCACTTTGCCGCTTCACCTGTGTGAAAACAAAGCTGTGTTTTTTCTTTTATATCTTCTGGTCATACCAAGGACTTGTGATTACCTGGATTTCTGGATTACCTGGTCAAGAATGGGTGTTTCACTGACTTTATGTGTTGGATTACTGTCAATCAAAAACTTCTTTCCCAGAGCCAAAACCCTACCCCATTTCACCTTCTAGGAAGGTAAGTAGAATAGATGTATTGTCCTTGTATGTAGCTTCAGCTCGAAGAGCGTAAACTGAATTTTTTTTTTATATAAAATATGTTCTTGTGCTGTAAAATCTGTATTTTTGAGAATTTTTTGAAAACCACCCAAAATCATGCGTCACCAAGGGTTGTGGCAGGTCCTGTTGATCACGTCCACAGTGGTTGTGCAAGGCAACTATATTACGTCTTCAAAGAGTTAAGACTGATGGTCAAACCAAAATCTTTGAAGGCCTGGAAGAAGCGGTCCATTAGTGACTGCAAGTCCTGCTGAGTATGGGTCACAACTGCGGCATCGTCGGCAAATAGCATGTCTCTGATGAGGGCTTCACGGACCTTTGTCCTTGCTCTGAGGTGGGCGAGGGGTTGAAGAGCCTGCCATCTGATCTGGTCCGCAGGTGGATCCCTTCTTGCGCTGTGCTGAACGCATGCCTCCGGAGGAGAGCAAAGAAGATTCCAAAGAGGGTTGGGGCCAGGATGCAGCCTTGTTTCACACGCTGCGTACGTCGAAGGGCTTGGAGTGGGAATAGTTCGGGGTGGAAGGCTCAATTAAGCTGTGCAGTTTGGGGGGGCAGCCGATTTTTCGGAGAGCCCTGAAAAGGCCGTCTCTGCTGAATAGGTCAAAGGCCTTGGTGAGGTCAATGAATGCCACATACAGGGGCATCCGCTACTCTCTGCACTTTTCCTGGATTTGGCGAAGGGAAAGACCATGTCTACCGTGGATCTCTGCTCGAAAACCATACTGTGATTCCGGGTAGACGCGTTCAGCCAGTTTCTGCAGGCGGATTAGGAGGACCCGAGCGTAGACTTTGCCAACAATGCTGAGGAGCGAGATACCTCTGTAGTTGTTGCAGTCGCTCCTTTCGCCCTTGTTTTTGTACAGGGTGATGATCTTGGCGTCCTTCATGTCCTGCGGTACAGCTCCCTCATTCCAACACTGACAGAAGACTGCGTGCAAAGGGTGCAGAAGAGAAGTCTTGCAATGCTTGATGAATTCCGTGTTGCCAGGTGCCTTGCCTGATGCCAGGCTATCAATGGCCTTGCTGAGTTCGTCCACAGTTGGCTTTGCGTCAAGTTCTTCCATTACCGGCATGCACTTGATGGCATCGAGGGCTGAGGGGGACACCATGTTCTGTGTGGAGTAGAGGTCAGAGTAGTTTTCTGCCCATCTTTCCATCTGTTGGCTAGGATCGCTGATTACTTCCCCAGTGGAGGATTTGAGGGGGGCGATCTTGCTCTGTGTTGGTCCCAGTGCCTTCTTGATGCCATCATACATTCCTCGGATGTTGCCTCTTTCAGCAGCACTCTGTATCTTTTCGCTGAGCTCTGTCCAGTACTTGTTTGCGCAGCGCCTGGCGTTAAGCTGAACCTTACTCCTGGCAGCCCTGAGGATTTGCAAGTTCTTCTCACTGGGTGACCGCTTATACTCGGTGAGTATGGCGCGCTTGGCCTCAACAGGGGAGTCATCTCTGATGATTTGGCCTCATACCAGTTGTAGGACTTCACAGTTTTCTTCCCAAAGGTGGCCATAGCAATGCGGTGCATGGTGTCTCGAAGCGTTTCTCATCTCTCTGTGGCAGAGTCTCTAGGCTGCAATGCATCATATTCTCTCTCTCTGCGAACTGTTCTACAAGATCTGGCTGAGACATCTTGCTGACGTCAATGCGAGGGTTCCCTTGTTTCTTTGAGCAGTGGAACTTCTTTGGTTGCAGCCTGATCTTGCAACATACCAGAGAGTGTCGCAGTCTGCGCTGTGATAAGAGCGAGTGTGGAGAACGTTTTTGATAGCGGCACGTCTTACTAGGATCAAATCCAGTTGGTGCCAATGTTTTGAGCGCGGGTGCCTCCAGTAGACTTTGTGTTGAGGCTTCGTCTTGAAGAAGGAGTTGGCGATGCACAGTTCATGGCAGGCTCAAAACTCGAGCATTCGCTGTCCATTCTCATTCATTTTCTCCACTCCAAAGGAACCGAGGCAGGAGGGCCATGAGTCATTGTCTGCACCCACTCTGGCGTTGAAATCGCCCAGGAGAACAAGTTGTTCTGTCTTGGGGATGTTCCTTATGGTTGCAAGATTTTCATAGAACTCATCCTTGGTGTCTGGAGAGGCGGACAGGGTTGGGGCATAAATGCTGATGAGAGTGACATAGCCTTCGGTGGTGTTGAGGTGGAGAGTCAAGAGTCGCTCTGAACCGCCGCTGCCTGGTTCAATCATGTTCAGCAGGCTGTTCCTTACTGCAAAGCTTACTCCGTACTCTCTTGGGGCATCAGAACTCTTTCCTTGCCAGAAGAAGGTGTAGTCCCTTTCCTTTAGTGTTCCTGAGTCAGCCAGCCATGTTTCCTGCAGAGTGGCAATGTCCACATTGAGCCTCTTTAGCTTGCTGTTTATGACGGCGGTCTTTCTGGCATCGCTGATGTCTTGCAGATCTTGGGAGAGCCCAGGCATCGTTGTTCGGACATTCCAACAGCCCAGTTTCACTGCTGATCCTTTCCCTGATCCGTTTCTTGAATTTGAATTTTTCTTTTTGCCTGTGCGGTAGTTAACGACCTGCTTGTCAGATTTTCTCCTAATCTTCATGCACCCAATGAAGAAGGCAGGTTGTGGTGGGACAGCACGTGATTGGCTGGGGGCTGCCCAGCCTTGGCGGGCGGTAGCTGTCCAGTAAGACACGAAGGTCTCTCCCACCGTCAAAAGCAACCCCTGGCGTCAGCTCTACGCCAGTTGAGCAATGACTTATCACTGGTATCTGTTGCTTCCCGTGTTGTGCCGACTCTAGTGTTAGTAGCGAGGCTGGAGTCACCTCTCCAGGTCATAGGTGCAGAGTGTTTGTGGATGAATGGACGGATGTAAGCCTGAGCAGTGTAATATGGAAGACAGGCTGTTGCCCATGCAACTGGTCCCCCCTCTCCACCTCGCTGAAAGATCCAAAGGAACAGCGGGGCTGTAAGTTTTGGTGCCAACGTGGCCGCTGGAGCTGCCGGAAAGTGACAAAGTTTGCCATCCAGCCGCCTTAGGGGCTCCACACCGGATTTACTGTCAGGTTTACTCCCTTAGCTAGATGGCCATGGGTAGCTCTTCAGAGCTGGTGCCCTTTGATGGATCCAATTTATTTCCACCAGGGTTTCTAGCCACCCTCCTCACCATCCTGAGAGGACTGGTGGGGGTGCTGGTTTAGTCGCCAGCAATTCGACCCTGTGACAGGTAGTACTGGGTTCTAGGTTACCAGTAGCGGATACATCTATCCAACCTGACATGGTATAATCAACAAAGCATAAATGTAAATCCTTATTCATCTCGATTGACCTCTGATAATTCTTAGGATGTATATGGCATTAATAGTTCCTTTCCCTTCGACAAATCCACACTGTTCTTCTGCTATTTCTCTTTTGATTCTATTCCTTGTCCTCATCATATTCTTAATAGGACGTTTTGTTAATGACTCATCAAGCTGATTGTACGATGGAGTTCGCATTCTGTAGCCTTTGTCTTCTTTGGAAGTGCAATGAAAATTGATTTTGACATATCTTTGGGGATTTTTCCAGTGTCATACATCCCATTTAGGAGGACTGTTATTTTTTCAGTACCAAATTCCTCCAGGGCTTTAATCATCTCTGTAGTAATGTTGTCTGGTCCTGGGGCTTTTCCTGGTTTAATCTTTTCCAGTGCTGCGCTAACTTCCTCTTTCATTGTGGATGGTCCTTCAACGTTCTTTCTTATAATGTGTTCTTCGTTTCTGTCATCTTCAAAAAGGTCTTTAATGTAATCTCCCCATGTATCTAATATTTTGTCTTTTTCCATGATAAGCATACCTTTTTTCGATTTTAAGCAACCAGTTGATGTGCATGTCTTCTTTCCTATGGACAATTTCTTCAATAATTCTGTACATACCCTAGGCAGGATTGAGGCAGCCGAGATGTGGTTTCTCAGAAGAATGTTGAGAGTACCATGGACAGCAAAGAAAACAAACGAGACAGTCTTGATGGAGGCAGACACAAGTCGATCATTGATAAGGAAGATTAGGAAAAGACAAGCAACATTTATAGGCCATTTTATTAGGAAGGGGTTTTTGGAGCACCTGGTCACAATGGGAAAGCTGGAGGGAAAGAGAGCTGAGGATGAAGAGGGGGGGGGGAGATGCTGGGGGCAACGAGAGATAGAGATGGTTGGAAGTCCATGGTCGCCAACGCCATGCGGCAGGGCACCTGATGATGGTTGGAAGTCCATGGTCGCCAACGCCATGCGGCAGGGCACCTGATGATGATGATGATGATACCCTGAAGATCCGTTTTGTGTCGGTCTTGTATTTCTTTGGATTTTGTTGTCAGCCAAGCTTCCTTAGCTTCATTGCACCTATGCCTGATTTCTTTATTTTCCTGTATGTCTCCTCGTTTCTCTTTGCCTTCCTCCGTTCTTCCATCAAGCCTAGAATTTCTTTTGTCATCTAATTCTTTTTTGCTTTTCTATCTACTTTAGGGATTTCTTCACAAGCTTCATTTATCGAATTTCTCAACTTTGACCATTGTTCCTCACTGTCACCGTCTGCTAGAGCACTGAATTTGTTTTGAACATGTACGTTAAATTTTTCACGTATCACTTCATATGTCTTTAAGAGTCCAAGATTCAGTTTGATGTTGTTTTGGTCTGTTTCCATTTCCTTAATTTCAGCCTAAACCTTCCCACTACAGGATTGTGGTCACTGTTGCAGTCTGCGCCTGGTAGTGTTTTTGCTGTCAGCAAAGAATTTCTAAATCTTTTATTGAACATGATGTAGTCAATCATGCAATGATGAAAAGCATTACAGTGTATGAATGGGAAGACATGGTTGGTGTACAGATGCATTACCTATCCTCCAGTCTAAGTGCATGAGTTCGGGCCTTACTCGAGAAAAATTTTGTGTGCGGCCTCTGGTCTACCCAGATGTGAATGGGTACTTGACCCTGATCATGGAGAGGGAATAAAAACCAACCACCTTATACTGGTTGTGAGAGAAATTTAGGTCTTGACCACCATACCGTCAGTGACCTCAGGGTTATGTGACAGTTCTACCTCTTTTTAACATTTTTGTTAAATAGAAACCAACATTAAAACTTGTAAGTACTTTGGTAATAAGTATAACCACACATATGTGCAGTGGATAGAGACAACATCAAAATGATGGATAACGGCCTTATTGTATATACATACCAAGGAGATATAACACCAACTTGAAGAACTGTGTTAGGCATTACTGTGTACATGTATACATAACAATGGAAACGTATTTTAACTTACAAATGCATGGGATTTTAACAGTACAGCATTGTGCATTGTGTACATACCATGGATGCACATATTCTGGAAATACACACTCAATTTAAAAGTGCATAGGAATTTAGCATTACAGTGTATACATATCATACAGAGATGCATTTCAACTTATAAATGAATTGAAATTTAACACTAGAGCATTGGACATTACTGTGTATACACATACCGTGAAGATACGCATTTCAACATGTGAATGCATTGGAATTCAGCATGACAGCATTTGGCATTTGCTGTGTATATATACTGTAGTTATGTGCATTTCAGCTTATAAAATAAATGCATGGGAATTTAACATTACAGCATTGGGGATTGCAGTGTATACATACCATGGTTTAGTATCATAGTGTTGGGTCTAACAGCATAAAATGTATGGATACTGGGTAATTTAGCATTACTGCATTGGACATTACTGTCTATACATGCTGTCAAGACATTCTTCATTTCAAATTGTATGGGAGTTTAGCATTAAAGCGTTAAAAATAACTGATAAGGCTCTGTGAGGGTCTGTTGGTCTGATACCAAGCCCAGACTTCTGACTTCAACCTAGCCATCTGCAGCCTCACTTCTCTCTCCCTCCTTCCCTCCCTCCCTCTCTCTCTCTCCTCCTCCTCTCTTTCCCTCTCTCCTCTACTCAGCCAGTTTTGCTGTATGGAGCAGAAATTTGGGGATTAGATAAGGCAGATATGCATTGTAAAGCTGTACACTTCTTTGCTTTGAAAAGATTTTTAGGGCTGGATAAACGCACATCTAATGATTAAGTATATGGAGAAACAAACAGATACCAGTGTTTGTTCATTCAGTTGTACGATGTAATCATTTTTGGTTAAAACTATTGCACATGGAAGACAATAGACTGCTGAAAAAATCCTAAAAGATGCTATTTGATCTATATTTTAAAGGTACGAAGAATTGGGTAACTAGTATAGAAATCATATCTTCCACTTGTCTGTATATGGTCGTTCCACTTCTGCCATCTACAATCAATCAGTCTGCCAACAAGAGATAGAGACAGATGGAAGTCCATGAGCGCCAACGCCATGCGGCAAGGCACCTGATGATGATGAGTACGTATGTGTCTGAATGAATATGGGTTTGGTGATGTTTGTTTTATCCAAGGAGCTGGCAATGAGAGACAGTTTATTCATGATTTTTGACAGACTGATTGATTGTAGATGGCAGAAGTGGAACGACCATACACAGACAAGTGGAAGATATGATTTCTACAGAACTGTCATAGATTCTCACAGTGTTAAACCATACACAGACCTTGATCTGGATATTAATTTGAAAACCCCCCAAAAAACAATAGGAAAATTTAGACTTGGTTTATCAGATTTGAAAGCCCATCTATTGAGATACAAGCAACTCAGAGAGTCTGATTTGCTCTGTACCTTAAGTATGCAAGCTGAAGAAGACGGAATACATTTTGTCCTGTGTTGTCCAGCTTTAGATGAAATCCAGTTTAAATTGTGTTTGTTAATGTGTTCAACTCGTTTCGTTTACATGAAGAATTTTGGTTTGTTCCTGCTTAAAGCAACTAAAATCAGGGAAATTGCTTTATTGTAATGTACAGTTCATTTTGTTGTTGATTGTTAATCCTATAATGATATGCTGTCTGATTATTTTTATTATACTTACAAGCACCCCTTCAGTAGGGGCTATGGCCTTTCTTGAATAAAAATGTTGACGTCTGAAGTCTCCTCTACTCCCCCTTTCTTCCCTCTCTCTCTCTCTTAGTGTTGTCTTCTCAAAGGTTTCTGCTTTGTTTCATTTTGTATTCTAGACCAGACATTTTATTTCTGTTGAGTGAAATGCATGTCTGACTTTTTTTTGTCTACTTGTTTCTGTTTGTTTTAACCTTTGCAAATGGAACAAGCCTTCTTCCAACTGGGAAAGTCCATCATTCCAGCTGTAAAAGGAGCTAAATTTCTGGGATTGATCTTTGACCAAAAGTTGAATTTTCTGTCATCAACATCTTAACCCTTTTCCTACTAAGAAAATAGGTCACTGTACTAACTATTGACCAAGTAATGTTAGGAGAGAGAAAGGCCGGAGGGGGTATTGTCAGAAAACAAGGTATATCTTTCGCTTCATACGTCGTGTAAACACAGAAGGGAAATGACAAGAGTATACTCCCTTCGCCGGAAAAGGATTCACGTCAGCAATCCGGTCATTTTCTATTTATATACTAGAAACTGAAACTATGGTTCAGGGCATGAAATCCTCATGACGCAGTCCATGGAGAAAGAAAGCTGAGTCACGAGGATCTCGTGACTCAGTACGGAATGTGTTAAAACCTCCTGCCAGAAAGCTCTGAATATTCTTCACTCTAGACTGGACTATGGCTGCACAGTATATATGGCTCTGCGAGACCATCCTATCTAAAACTACTGGTTCCCATTCACCATCAAGGGCTGCACCTCTGTCTTGGTGCCTACGAATATATCTTTAACCCCAGATTTGAAAAGAAAAAATGCAGAAGTTTATTTTTATAAAATCTTGGGACGTAACAATAGATACAGAGAGGGTGGGAGATGTACTTGTTGCGACAAAGGATAGATTTGTATGGAGGGCCCTGATCGCCAATGCCACATGGCAGGGTAAATGATAGTGATGAACAATAAATAATAATCTTTCCTCATCTAATCATATAAGCAAGCTATATAAATCTGTTTCAATAAAACTATTTCAATTGTCTGAAATAAAAAGAAATCTTGAATCTAAAATTAAGAAAATTATTTTTCCATGCACATATTCAATCATGAATAGATCACGCATTTACCCTCTGGGATTCAGCCAGCGGTATTGTGCTTGAACCTTCTATTAGTCTCCGTAAGCAAGCTTTGAAATTCATTCTCTTGAAAAACACTAGTATAATAGACTCCAACCATAAGGAATTAAATATTTTACATTAAAACTTAGACTTCAGTATAACAAAGGACTATTTATGCACAAAATAATACATGGACATGGTCCAGATAACATAACCAAAACCTTCTTTATAAATCCTACACGCAAAAAGTCGAAAATTAATGTCCCCCTCCCTAGAATTAACCTCTTTAAAACTAGCCTCAGGTACTCGGGTGTTACTCTCTGGGACACACTTCCAGAAAACATGCAAAAATGTCTGAGCTTCATAATTTTTAAAAAGAGTTACTTTGCACAGCTCCTACATTAACCCTTTGACTCCCGCACTCTATCCACAAACCGCAAAAACTTCCCCCTTTGACTCCCTCATGCAAACCAGTAGCTTCCTGCAGGAAGCTGGTGGTTAGAGTGAGGAGTCAAAAAGAGGTAAGTTTTTGCTCTGATAGCATGGTTGACAATGGAGGATGTTGGTGGTTGTTTTTGATGTGGTGTTAGCCCTGATATGGCTCTAGTAGTGGGCTGGGCTATAAGCAATATGAACTTGAACCCCTCTTCCAATTTTCTTGGGCAATGACAGTCTGTTTACATTTGTCTTTCTTTATATTCATCCCTTGCAGTCATTCTTCAGATCTAACAGAGGCACAGCTGAAATGTTATTTGTGCTACAAATGCTTGTAGAGAAAATAAAAAGCACTGAAAAAGATTTTGTCACCTGCATAGACTGTAGCAAAGCATTTGACAGCGTCATTCATCTCCACCTGTTTGACACAGGGGTTAAATTGCATTTGACAACATCATCCATCTCCACCTGTTCAACACAGTGGTCAAAATGGGCTTTCCTAAACATTAGATTGCATTAATTGCCTCATTGTATAAAGACCAAAAGGCCACAGTTAGATGGAGTAATCAGAAATGTGAATTCTTCAACATCCACAGGGGAGTTAGACAAGGTTGTATCCTTTCACTGTATCTCTTTTAAAACCTCCTGCCAGAAAGCTCTGAATATTCTTCACTCTAGACTGGACTATGGCTGCACAGTATATATGGCTCTGCGAGACCATCCTATCTAAAACTACTGGTTCCCATTCACCATCAAGGGCTGCACCTCTGTCTTGGTGCCTACGAATATATCTTTAACCCCAGATTTGAAAAGAAAAAATGCAGAAGTTTATTTTTATAAAATCTTGGGACGTAACAATAGATACAGAGAGGGTGGGAGATGTACTTGTTGCGACAAAGGATAGATTTGTATGGAGGGCCCTGATCGCCAATGCCACATGGCAGGGTAAATGATAGTGATGAACAATAAATAATAATCTTTCCTCATCTAATCATATAAGCAAGCTATATAAATCTGTTTCAATAAAACTATTTCAATTGTCTGAAATAAAAAGAAATCTTGAATCTAAAATTAAGAAAATTATTTTTCCATGCACATATTCAATCATGAATAGATCACGCATTTACCCTCTGGGATTCAGCCAGCGGTATTGTGCTTGAACCTTCTATTAGTCTCCGTAAGCAAGCTTTGAAATTCATTCTCTTGAAAAACACTAGTATAATAGACTCCAACCATAAGGAATTAAATATTTTACATTAAAACTTAGACTTCAGTATAACAAAGGACTATTTATGCACAAAATAATACATGGACATGGTCCAGATAACATAACCAAAACCTTCTTTATAAATCCTACACGCAAAAAGTCGAAAATTAATGTCCCCCTCCCTAGAATTAACCTCTTTAAAACTAGCCTCAGGTACTCGGGTGTTACTCTCTGGGACACACTTCCAGAAAACATGCAAAAATGTCTGAGCTTCATAATTTTTAAAAAGAGTTACTTTGCACAGCTCCTACATTAACCCTTTGACTCCCGCACTCTATCCACAAACCGCAAAAACTTCCCCCTTTGACTCCCTCATGCAAACCAGTAGCTTCCTGCAGGAAGCTGGTGGTTAGAGTGAGGAGTCAAAAAGAGGTAAGTTTTTGCTCTGATAGCATGGTTGACAATGGAGGATGTTGGTGGTTGTTTTTGATGTGGTGTTAGCCCTGATATGGCTCTAGTAGTGGGCTGGGCTATAAGCAATATGAACTTGAACCCCTCTTCCAATTTTCTTGGGCAATGACAGTCTGTTTACATTTGTCTTTCTTTATATTCATCCCTTGCAGTCATTCTTCAGATCTAACAGAGGCACAGCTGAAATGTTATTTGTGCTACAAATGCTTGTAGAGAAAATAAAAAGCACTGAAAAAGATTTTGTCACCTGCATAGACTGTAGCAAAGCATTTGACAGCGTCATTCATCTCCACCTGTTTGACACAGGGTTAAATTGCATTTGACAACATCATCCATCTCCACCTGTTCAACACAGTGGTCAAAATGGGCTTTCCTAAACATTAGATTGCATTAATTGCCTCATTGTATAAAGACCAAAAGGCCACAGTTAGATGGAGTAATCAGAAATGTGAATTCTTCAACATCCACAGGGGAGTTAGACAAGGTTGTATCCTTTCACTGTATCTCTTTTAAACATCCCCACGGAAAAGTCTGAAATCTTACTCTAGACGGCATGGGCCATATCATGGCTGAGAGAAATAAAATACTGTTACACATCCTGCACTTTCCCATATACTTAACCCAGATTTGAAAAGAAAACATTACAGAAGCATAAAAAAATTTATAAAACAGGGTGAGATGTCAGCAGGCAAAAGGTAGATTGTAAGACTTGATCGCCAAGCAACATGAGTGCTAATATATCAAACATAAAACAATCTATACATCTTAATATAACAAAATATTTTTTAAAATTTAAACTTATTTCATTGTCTGATACAAATTGAATGATCCTGAATCTAAAATAATCAAAATTAATTGCATGCAATATTCAATAAATAGTCCTTACTTGGATCAGACCGGGTATAAACTTGATTGCAGAAGAATTTGAAATGCATCCTGAAGAGACATTAGTTAATAGACTCCAACATGGTTAAATGTTACGATTAAAACTAATGATAGTATACAGAAGAAGTTTACCACAAAAAATACATAGCAGTACATAACCAAACCATTGCCATAATCTACACGCAGTGAAAATTATGTCCCCTCCATGAAACCATCTTTAAAAAGCTAGTATCGGGTGTACTCAGGACATCAGAAAATCAAATGGTCTGAGCTTCAAATCTTAAAATGAGTACTTTGCACAGTCTCAAACCTTGACTCCGCACTAAATATCCAAAAACCGCAAAACCCTTGACTCCCAATGACAGAGCTTCCTGAGGAGTGGTGGTTAAGATGTGAGGAGCTCAAAAGCGTAAGTTTTGCTGATAGCATGTGACATGTGAGGATGTTGTGTTTTTTTATGTGTGTAGCCTGATATGCTCTATAGTGGGCTGGCTATGCAATATGAACTTGAACCCCTCTCCAATTTCTTGGGCAATGACAGTCTGTTTACATTTGGTCTTTATATATTCATCCCTTGCTGCATTCTAGATTACAGAGGCACAGCTGAAATGTTATTTGTGCTACAAATGCTTGTAGAGAAAATAAAAAGCACTGAAAAAGATTTTGTCACCTGCATAGACTGTAGCAAAGCATTTGACAGCGTCATTCATCTCCACCTGTTTGACACAGTGGTTAAATTGCATTTGACAACATCATCCATCTCCACCTGTTCAACACAGTGGTCAAAATGGGCTTTCCTAAACATTAGATTGCATTAATTGCCTCATTGTATAAAGACCAAAAGGCCACAGTTAGATGGAGTAATCAGAAATGTGAATTCTTCAACATCCACAGGGGAGTTAGACAAGGTTGTATCCTTTCACTGTATCTCTTTTAACATCTACACGGAACAAGTCATGAGAGATGCTGATATAGAAGGCATGGGCATATCGATGGGAGGAAAAAATCTTACAGACCTGCATTATCCCAATGACACTGTGCTGTTAGCAGACAACATTACGAGCATAAAAAGAATTTTATACAGGGTAGATGCAGCAGGCAAAAAGGCTGGCCTAAACTTGAACGCCAAGAAAACAGAAGTGCTATATATCAAAGACACTGAAAACAATCATGACATCTTAATTAACAAAATTTCTTTAGAAAATGTTAAGGACTTCAATTATCTTGGTTTGTACAAATTGATGATGGAACCTGCTCCAAAGACATCAAAATAAGAATTGGAATGGCAAAGCAAAAAATGGTCCTACTGGAAAGACTCGTGAGAAAAACTGATTGCAGAAGAATTGAGGCAGCAGAGATGTGGTTTAATCAGAGACTACTACATGTTAAATGGACGGATAGAAGAACTAATGAAAGTGTCCTGGAAGAATTGATACCACTAGAAAACTACTAGCAGTCATCAACAAGACATTGGCCATGTGTCATGCAGGAAGAACTTGGACCTCATGGCAACCATCTTTCAAGGAAAAATGGTATCAGATAGAAAAAAAGGCATGACCTCCAATCTCATACATCGAGAACATAACCAACATCGGTGGCCTAAATATCCAAGAAATTGTCCGCAAAAGTCAAGACAGAGCGGTCTGGAGGGAGATGGTGGTGTCAAAATGTGCAGCAGCCAACACCGAAGTTGGTGACCTCGACAGGTGAGGCAGTCATTCTCTTTTTATAAATACCGCAATGTAGATTGAAACTTCTAATTTGGTCTTGTATTTTGTTCATTAGTATGTAGCCACTTACTCTAAGCCATTCCACTCCCTCCTCATTAATACTGGTCTAATTTGCTATCTTCCTAGCTTGATTGATTGTATAGTCTGTGGTCCATCTTACTTTGACTGATTTCCTATCTTCTTTGCTAGATTCATTATATATTGCCCCACTGCTTCCACTTCATCCTGATCCATCTTTTCACTGTCTTCTGTCTGACTTCCAGTCTTCAATGTTTGCTGTGTAGCTTTCCCCTTTATATAAGTTAATGTGTTTACAGTAAAGTTTCCTACACAGATGTAGATTTTTGCGGTGTATTTGGTTTATATGCTTCCCCCTCCCCCTGTGCGCTTGTGTCCAGCTGTACGTTGTCTTAAGAGTATTATTATGATTTGTTACGTTTGTTGTTTTGCTAGTTCTAGCCAGTTACTGATACTTCAACTTACAGTGACTACAGAGGTGAATGTTTGCTGTGCGGGGACAGTACATATCTTGTGAAGCAAATTCAGATGCATAAAATGCATATGAAAATATCTTCTGTCTGTCTGTCTGTGACACAGACACACACACACGCATTTGCGCACACACACATTCACCACCCACACACCACACGCACCACACACACACACACACACACACACACACACACACACACACACACACACCACAACACACACACACACACACACACACACACACACACCACACACACAACACACACACCACACACACACACTCACACTCACACCACACTCACCACCACACACACACTCACATCACATCACTAATCACACACACACAACACACACACACCTACACATCACACAACACAACACACACACACACCACAACACAACACACACACACACACACACACACACACACACCCCTCCCCCACCTATGAGCCTCCTCTTCTCCCTCTCTCATTCTCAGTGTTGTTTACATCTTTAAGTGAATTAACATTCTTAGTAAATTTAGTGCATGAAATAATGAACAAGTGAATCTAAATTCATTGTTGTGTTATAGGTGCATGCACATGCATAATACCATTTTAATAATTCTGTAATGATAATAGTTACGATTGTCATAGTATGCTTTGGCTCTGCTGAACCTCACTTTGCAGGGCTTAAAAATTGTATTAATTGATTTGATGAACTGGTCATGATTTCATATCTTGCACATCTTTTTATCATAAGTTCACCTTCATATCACTTTGCAGTTATGTAAATATATTCTCTCTCTCTCTCTCTCTCTCTCTCTCTCTCTCTCTCTCTCTCTCTCTCTCTCTCTCTCTCTCTCTCTCTCTCAATAAGTTTCATACCCCTGATATATTTAGACAACAATTCAACCAACCCACACACTGTGGGCACATGCACACATATGAACATATTTATTATTTTGCATTATGTCTGCAGTATTAACAAATAATTTAGGACATCAGCACTTGTTTTGAGAAAGAAATTTTTTTTTTTTTTGTTAAAAAGTGCTGACTGTGAAGAAATATTGTCCAGGTTTTATCTGCAAACAAACTTAAACATGTCCACAGTGTTGACTTATTGTATATGGGGAGATGGTGCCCATGTCTTGTGTGTGTGCATGTGGAAATCCCGCCCACTTTGTGCTGCCACCACTTCTGCACCATTCCGGGGACTTGCAGGGGGAGCGACTGAGCCATGCAGTTGGCTGTGCCTTTGCCATCTGTCTGGAGAAGAAGCAAAAGCGTGACAAGGAGACGGGTGTTACTGTCACATACAGCCAGGATCGAACCAGCTTCACACGCACAGGCTCCTTTCGACAGACCACACTGACGGAACGGATTGTGGACCCACAGAGTGCCATTGTTGCCAGTAAGTAGGCAGAAGTATGTGTGTGTTCAGTGGGGATGTGTGTGGAAGGGTGTGTGTGTGCGGCTGCCGCGCATGCATACGTGCTGCATGCATGCATGCTCTCATACATGAATGTGGGTGTTCATCTGTGTGGCTTTGCAGAGTGCCACTATTGTCGGGAAGTAGGAACAGAAGGGTGGCTGTATGTGTGTAATTCAGTGTTAGTGCATGTTTGTGTGTGTGGGTGTTTTTGTGTG
Organism: Monoplex corrugatus; assembly: GCA_030674185.1. NCBI lineage: Eukaryota > Metazoa > Mollusca > Gastropoda > Littorinimorpha > Ranellidae > Monoplex > Monoplex corrugatus. The sequence continues at coordinate 18,768,243 of CM060308.1, read as the reverse complement.
CATGTGTGCGCACCAGGAAGCATAAAAGAAAAGGAAGAGGTGATCCCTGACACATTCAGTGTGGGCTCGCGTGATGACTCGGTGCCATGTTGGTGGTTTCATTCTCGTCCATCTGGAACAGTGCACATAATGATGGGTTGTACTTCATTTAATTGCAGCTATGGTGATATTCAGAAACTCGACAAAAAGGAGTAGCCTTCCATGGGTAAGCAGATTTTCTTTTTACTCATGAGCTAAACAGAGGTGTCAGAACAGTGTTCTTCTCTCTCTGTCTGTCTCCACCCTCTCTTCCTATGTCCCTCTCTCTCTTTCTCTGTGGGGCCGAAAAAAGTTTCATGCTTATCTGTTGCCCAAGGAAATAAAGATTTTTGGTGTCACATCTCTGTCCCTCCGTCTCTATTTGTTGGGCTAGAAAAAAGTTTTGCATGCTTATCTGTTGCCCTTGGAAAAAAGATTTATTGTGTCATATTGTATCTATGTCATTTGTTTCGTGATCCCAAAGAATGCAAAGAGTTCAGAAAAGTCAGTTTTAGCCTATCAGTGAGTGGTTGAAAGATAACACGAAGTGGTTATATAATAGTTAATTACACATGGTTAGTGCATTGATCAAGCAGACGATCTGCCATAGGTGTCAGATGGTTAGCCTGCTTTATAGTGTTTTGTTTTGTTTTGTTTTTTGGTGAAAGTATACTTGTATTACATAAGGATCGATTATCTAAATCAGCATCATAGTGGTGATGTGTACAGCGTCAGATACGAAACATTATAATGCCTCTGCATACAGTGAATAACAATTATACAAAACATTATAATACCACTGTGTACAGTGAATTCAGATACATAATATTCATAATGCCATCATATACAATGAATACTAGTGACAAATTAGTAGAGACAATGAGAACTGTTAAGATTTATCCTAAAAATGGTAAAAATGAATTAATACAGACATTGTAATGGTATGGAGCATTGATAATTGGTATGTCAGTGTGAGCATACCCATCACATGTCACTGTCATTTTCAGTCTTTATCTCAGCAAATTGAAGCTGCTAGAAAAATGGATTTTCAGCATGAATTGGACAGGATTGAACAGGAAAATGTGGGAGCCTGGCAAGTCTGTAAAATTGATCTACTCACTTTAAGCAGGAGGACTATTTTGACCAAACTGAACAGACCACCAGTATGATACCCAATGCTGTGCCAACAGTCTTTGATTTCCCAAAACATCCCAGTAGGTACACATTCTCTGTGTTTTCCTCTGCCTGTCTGTCTGTCTGTCTGTCTGTCTGTCTGTCTGTCTTCCTCTCTCTCTCTCTCTCTCTCTCTCTCTCTCTCTCTCTCTCTCTCTCTCTTCTCTTCTCTCTCTCTCTTCCCCCTCTCCCTTCCACACCCCCCCACACACTATGTGTACATGCACATGAAAACACACACACACACACACACACACACACACACACACACACACACACCACACACACACACACACACACACACACTCACCTCTCTCTCTCTCTATAAATATATAAATATATCTATAATATATTTTTATATATATATATATATATATATATATATATATATATATATATATTATATATCCACCTGTCTACTGCGCGTCACGGAACATGTTGGCCGTGCACATGATGTCTCAAGTTGTCAGCACTCTCGATTTGCAAGTCTACACTTAGTTTCTGCACTGATTTTGTGATGTTTCTAGCAATATGAGTGCGTCTCGTTATATATATATATTATATATATATATATATATATACACATGGATGCACACACACATACTCCCACTCCCACATGTACACAAGCATTGTTGATTATTCATTCATCTGTTTGAAGACTAATGATGATTTCTTGTGAGAGTTAGAGAGGTGTTTGTTTTGATGCATGTATACTGTTTTGTACACATAAAATATATGTGTATATATTATGTGAGTGTGCGTGTGCGCGCGTGTGTGTGTGTGTGTGTGCGCGCGCACGCGTGTGTGTGTACACGTGTGTGTGTGTGTGTCCGTGTGTGTGTGTATGTGTGTGTGTGTTGTTCTGTTTGCTGTCACAGAATGTGGCAATCAGATCAACAGAGGCATCAAAGAAAGCTACTGCTTCACTTGACCTGGATCTGCCTGCTTCTTAGGGCCTACCATGTCACCCAAAGAATTAATCGCTACAGACCAACGCAAATCATTCCTCATTCCCCAAGAAAACTTAGTGGAAGTTGGATGACGGTGAGCAGAAAATAGATACAATGAATACACAGCTGAGGATAGAAAAGGCAAAGAAACATCATCTGCAACAAAAGTTCATCGACTTATCTTCAGTCATTTAGTCCTGGAAAGAAAATGGCAAATCTGACAACTGCACTGAAGTACTGGAAAATTCTTCAGTGGCATTCCAAAAGATCTGATACTTTGTTTGCTTCAAAAAGTTATTAATCATTCTTAGTATTCTGAAGAACTGAAAGTGTTTGCCATGACCTTACAGTTTTATTTATCTGAGGTGTATGATTATGTCAGAGAAACATTTGACCTTGCCTCCCCACATCCACGGCAGATAAGGTCAGGTTTCTCTGACGTTGATGGTGATCCCAGCTGTACAAGAACTGCTTTCAAAGCACTATCGCAGAAAGTCAAAAAGAACGGAGAAGAACAGAAAAATACCTTGTGCAGCCGGATGCTGGATGAGATGGCCATCAGAAAGTAAGTGGAGTTTTCAGAATCATGGCTTGGTTGACACTAGAAGCCGATGAGTAAATGACTCCACATCTGTGGCAAAGATGCTTTGGTTCTAAAGGCGTCGTCCGTCAGTAATTCATGGCAAGTTCCTGTGTGTGATTTCCTTCCTGATGGCTTGTCAGGGAAAAAGCAGGCATTTTGTTCAAGAATGCCTGCACAGACTACATAACATTAGTGTGACTGGTGTCTGAAATATGCAAGGGGCCTTCTTTCTACATGTCTGTGCTCACTGAAATGGGAGCCTGTATGATTCCTGATTTGCTTCGTCCATTGTTTACCTATCCTGCAGACCCTGTGCATGTTATGCTAAATGTATGTCACATGTTGAAGCTTGTAAGAAATGCTTTTGCAGAAGGTGCAGTTTATACTGATGATGACCAGGGAAACCTTAGCTGGAAATTCGTAGGAGCACTTCATGGTGTATAGGAAGCAGAGGATCTCAGGCTTGCCAACAAATTGACAACAGGGCATATCGATTGACATAAGCAAAATTGAAGGTAAATCTTACAGCATAAGCCTCCAGTTCCAGTGAGGTTAATGCTGTTCATTTTTGGGATAAAGACTTTCAGTGGTCAGAGTTAAGTGACTCCATGAGCCACGTTCAAGTTTCTGCAGGATTTTGATCTGTTCAATTCTACAAACTCTGCAGGAAAGGCAAGAACGCCCCAATGAAGCCAGGAAACAGATAGAGATGGGAGGAGATAATTTCCCTGGGCAAAAAGTATATTTTTGGCTTCAGAGACACAGAGGGTAAAGTTCAATGGATGACAAGAAAAAGATGGGATATGTTGGGATTTTTTGTTTGCCTGAAACTGTCTGCAATATATTTCATAAATACGTTGAAGATGACAAGTCTCTGATGTGCTTGCTGACATAAAATTCAGCCAAGATCATCTGGAGTTTTGCTTCTCTGCTATCTGATTAAGGGGAGAGTTCAGCAACAACCGTACTCCCACCCAGTACAGGGCTGCCTACAAGTGACTTCTTGTGTATCACAATGTCAAAACAACAGGTTACTGCTCCATTTTGGACAAGACAGCCGTTCTACATGCAAATCCCAGACTACTCCTACATTGTTGAGACCATAGCGAAGACAGTTGAAAGTGTAACACTCTACAGAAGCAAATGAAGCCGCAGATGGGTTTGAGCGGATCCCATATTTGCTGTTTCCATATCTCTGGCTCACACCATCACCGGTTAGTTTCATCAAGGTCATTGGTAGCTGCTGCAGTAGGCGTCGCAACAATTCTCCATGTACTCCAGTCTTGACTTCTCTCTGCTACTTCATAGACCTTTAAACTGCTGATGTTGGTGAAGTTGCTTTCGTAGGAGGTGGCTGGTCTGCCCAGACTTCTCTTGGCCTCAGCTTTTCTTTGCAAGACCGTTGTCATTAGCAGGCATGGGAATGTCCAATTTTTGGCGGCTTTCCGACTTGTCAATTTTAAGGCAAAAATATTTTTTCTGATCAAAAAGGTCAGAACCACCAAAACTGATTTATTTTCAGACGGCTTCTCTGACTTTGAATGGTATGTGTTGCTGCTTTGTGGGGCCCTATATCAAGGTCGATTTATTAAGGCCTATATGTAAACAGCCTCGGGATGGTTTTTTGTTTTGTTTTTTACGTTGGCCATTGAAGCAAAGATACTGGCATTGGTTGACAACAGAGGAGATAAATTCAATGCAGAAAATATAACAAATCAGTTAAGGTGGGATTGGATATCTTGACGGATGGGGGAAGAATGAGTTGGAGAATGGTTTAGAAAAATCAGTGTTGCTGAGCGCACAAGATGCTTTCTGTGTCAGACATCAATTATGCCAAACATGAAGATGGTGTAGCGTACTGACTTACTATTCATTAAGATTTTGCCTTGTTGAAAATGTTACTTTTCATGAAAATTATCATGATCTTGACTGCCACAAATATGCGTTTTTATGCTGTCAGATCGCCAGACTGCTCAGATCTTAACCTTGCTTTTCAAAATTTTCCAGAGAAGCCTGTCCCCAGACACCCTATATTTTCAGACTTTTTCATTCTGACCAGTTCCCATGCCTGACTAAGGCTGTGCTGGTGTTGCAAGTTGCATTGCCAGTGTATTTCATTTTTCTTTTGTTGAGTTCTGCCTTCAGGTGATATTAGACTGTTACTTCATCCAAAATGTTTGTTCTTTTATCAGTAATTAAAAAAATCCAAAATGTTTGTTTGTTCTTTTAAATGTTTGTTCTTTTATCAGTAATTTTGACTCGAAGAAACCACCTATAGAACCACATCTCTGCTTTGATGTTATTTTCAATGGCTTTAGTGCATGTCCAGTCTTCATAGTCATATAGCTTTACTTGCCAGATCAGACATTTTAGAATTTTGATTTTAAGGTCTGTTGGTATGCTTCTGTCTTTTCAAGTGTTACCGAGTCAGATCACTTTCTGTTTTGCCATCCCTACTTAATTTGGATGTCTTTAGCACATGTGCCATCATGAGCTTTAAACCAAGCCTTTTGACAAAATGGCAGAAAAGCGAACATAATCCAAAGTGTGCATTGATGCAATGGCTGACCCAAAGACAGATCTCATCCTTTTGTCCTGTTCAAGTCAAAAGTCTGTTGTTCATATGTGCATTGAAACTGAGAAACACATTCAGCAGTGCTGAAAGCAACACAAGGTCAGCTACCCCACTGTGAAGATCTCCCATTCATTTTGTCTACAGCTGTGTTGACCAAGCTGTCTGACGGTCATCTCTTCCTTGATCTAGCAGATCACATGCTGGACACAACAGTAGATGACAACCATTTACACACACTGACAAAGTTCGTATGTCATTATTCATAAACCAGATTGTACTAAAGTCAGAAAATGACTCAGAACTGATTCTGTTTTAATACTAGCAACATTCAGAAATGAAACACCACTCACATGTGCATTTTTGGCTCTAAACAAAGGTGATGTGCAGAAGTAATTTTAGGTATGTAGGCTGTTTTTTACGCATGTTTTAATGTCCTTGGTTATGTGTAAATTTGCATTCAATTTTGTTATCTTAGACCCCCTGGCGATAAAATTGAATGGTGTAGTCAGTGCCAGGTGCGTATCCTTAAATTATATGCACAGATGCATTGATACAGGTACTTTTACACCCCCCCCGTGAGGTATTGTGTACATTTTGAGGTTGTTATAGCCCTGATATGGTTCGTGCAGTTGGATGGGCTTTAAATAGAAACAACAACAAAATTCCCCAGTCACACAGAGGAACCATTTTCACTCAGACATGACCAAACCCTGCAGATGATTATAAATATTTACTTAAGGTCAGAGTAGGGTGTGTGTGTAGAGAGAGAGAGAGAGAGGAGAGTCTTGATTGATAGCATTTCAGTATTAACATGGGTCTGCTGGAATCCTTTGTACAGTTACTTTTCAGAGATTGGGAATTTTCCATCTAAATACGGAATTCCATATTTTTTGAGAGCTGCACAGGTCGTTCTCATGAATCATGTAAATCTGTTCAGAAAATTTTAGGGCGTATACTTTAGTGCATGAATGTCAAAACTCGCTTTGCCGTCAATTGATATTCGGTTCCGAAACGGTTTCTATTTTGTTGACGATTGAGAACACAGGCTGTTTCCATTCTGTTCAAGGATTTGTGTTCACTCGATGTTCTCTCTTGAACTGGGCAACCACCGGTTAATGTGAAGGGAATCATGTTTCGGAAGCTTGCTGATGACCAAAGGACCGTTGTTCATGATATTGATAAAGGTTGTGGTGTAAAAAAACTATTTGAATTTTAACTGGCTTGAAGAAAAAATAAAGATTGTGTGGAAGGAAGACGGAAAAGAAAGGAAAATAGAAGTGCGACTTCGGGAAATCATCACAAAGATCAACAAAGTAGGCAAATACTAGTGTTCCATTTGTGTGGTGATTTTCTTAACTGCGTCTCAAATGGCAAAAATGCGCTGATAAATGGCATAATAAAGAGAACTGTGAGGCACTGAATGAGTCTGCTGTACAGGAAATAAAACTTGTGTTGCTCTTTGATCTTCAGCTCTTCTTGAATGAAATATTTGTGTGAATTAACTGCAGGATGAATGCAAGCCACTACATTCTGTATTTTTAGTTTGTTAAGAGAATTTGCTTGTCATATTGGCAGATGTGATGCGTCTAGTGTGTCGGCTTTGGCCTGCACCGCTGGCTAGTACTGCTGTGCGAAAAGAAGAGCAAGGCGTAAGTCTCTTCCTGTCAGTACATAGCCTCCCCATCAGCAAGCCCTACGCTGTGCCTCCTCGTGGCGACAGGCGTAACTGAGCACCTCACGGACTCAGGCTGAATCTCATAGGACTCGGAGGAGGTCTGCCCCCAGACGTGAGGCATGCAGGCCCACCGCGTGTGGACACGCCCTGGTGCCCACGAACCAGATCCCCAAGCTATGGGTAAATAGCTCCACTGCCTTGTGGACATCTCGGGAGAGAGTAAGGCTAAGGGAGTTAACCCTAAAAAAAAAAACCGATGGAAGGAAAGGGGAAACCACCATCGTAGTTTTTCCCCAGGAAAACCCTGGACAGGAGAAAGAGAAAGAAGAAAGTTAACGACGTCAATAGGTGCGCCTGCGGAGCACCTTCGTCCGGTAGGGACTGTCATGTGGTGCAGGTGACACCAGACCGTCAGCCAGCTACTGCGACCAAAATTAAATTCAACACCAAAATAGCAACATGGAATATAAGAACAATGCTGCAGAAAGGTAAATTAGACAACATCAAAATGGAGATGGAAAGGCTTAACATTAGTATTTTAGGACTGGGGGAAGTGAGATGGAAGGGGGCAGGCATGATAACATCAGGGGAATATACAGTGATATACTCTGGTGGTAATTCACATGAAAGAGGAGTAGGCATCATAATGGACAAAGACAAATCAAAAGCAGTTAAGGGATACTGGGCAGTGTCCGACAGAATTTTACTGGTCAAATTCGGAGGCAAACCTTTTGATATCAACATCATACAGGTGTATGCACCAACATCCGCGAGTACTCGGAAGACATCAACAACTTCTATGAAGTTTTAGAGATGGCCAAGGTCCAATGTAAATCACAAGAAGTTAAGTCATAATGGGAGATTTTAATGCTAAAGTGGGACAGGATAGGGTGGAGGATATAGTTGGACCTCATGGCCTTGGTACACAAAATGAAAGAGGGGGGAAGCTTGTAGAATGGGCACAGATGAATGAGTTCATAGTAGGAAACACCTGGTTTGAGCAGCCTAACAGAAGAAAATGGACTTGGATGAGTCCAGGAGAAAATACCAAAAATCAAATTGACTACATCCTGATCAACAAAAGATTTAGAAATTCTTTACTGTCAGCAAAAACACTACAGGCGCAGACTGCAACAGTGACCACAATCCGGTAGTGGGAAGGTTTAGGCTGAAATTGAGGAAAAGGAAACAGACCAAAAGCAACATCAAAATGTACATGTTCAAAACAAATTCAATGCTCTGGAAGACATTGGTGACAGTGAGGAACAATGGACAAGTTGAGAAGTTCTATAAATGAAGCTTGTGAAGAAATCCCTAAGGCAAATAGAAAAGCAAAAACAAGAGTTGGATGACTAATGAAATTTTGGGCCTGATGGAGGAAAGGAGGAAGGCAAAGAGAAATGAGGAGATATACAGGAAGATAAACAAAGAAATCAGGTATAGGTGCAATGAAGCTAAGGAAGCTTGGCTGAACACAAAATGCAAAGAGATAGAAGAACGACACAAATGGATCCTCAGGGTATGTACAGACGAATTGAAGAAATTGTCCACAGGAAAAATACATGCACATCAACTGGTTGCTTAAAATCGAAAGATGGCACACTTATCATGGAAAAAGACAAAATATTAGACAGATGGGGAGAGTACATTAAAGAACTTTTTGAGGATGACAGAAACGAAGAACACATTATAAAAAAGAACTTTGAAGGACCACCCATAATGAAAGATGAAGTTAGAGCAGCACTGAAAAAGATGAAACCAGGAAAAGCCCCAGGCCCAGACAACATTACTACAGAGATGATTGAAGCCCTGGAGGAATTTTGCATAGAAAAAATAACAGTCCTCCTAAATGAAATTTATGACACTGGAAAAATCCCCAAAGATATGTCAAAATCAATTTTCATTGCACTTCCAAAGAAGACAGAGGCTATAGAATGCGAACTCCATCGCACAATCAGTTTGATGAGTCATGTAACAAAAATCCTGTTAAGAATAATCATGATGAGGACAAGGAATAGAATCAAAAGAGAAATAGCAGAAGAACAGTGTGGATTTGTGGAGGGGAAAGGAACTATTGATGCCATATACATCCTAAGAACTATCATAGAGAGGTCAATTGAGATGAATAAGGATTTGTATTTATGCTTTGTTGACTATACCAAGGCTTTCGATCGGGTTGTGACATGATGAATTGATCAACCAACTGGAGAGACTCAAATGTTGATGGAAAAGATCTACGAATAATCAGGAATATGTACTGGGAACAAACAGCTGCAATGAGAATAGAAAACATTATAAGCTCTTTTCAAAACATCGAAAGAGGAGTCAGACAGGGTTGTTTTTTATCACCAGATCTGTTTTCATTATATAGCGAAAACATCATGAGAAACCTAGAAGAAGACCCTGGATTAAAGGTTGGAGGGAAAATGATAAACAACATTTGGTACACAGATGACACTGTGCTAATTGCAGAAAATGAAAGGGACCTACAAAACCTTGTGAATATACTAGAAACAGAAAGCAAAGGTAAGGGGTTGGAACTAACAGCAGGAAGACTAAAGTCATGGTGATCAGTAAAAAACATGAAATCCCCTCATGCAAAATAACAGCAAATGGCACAACCTTGACAAAGGTTAATAAGTTCAAATACCTGGGAACGGCCATTTCATCAGACGGCAGATGCACATCGGAAATAGCTGGCAGAATCGGCCAAGCCAAAACAGCATTCAAGAAGATGACAAGCATTCTTACCAACAAATGCCTATCAATTAACATCAGGAAGAGAGTTCTTGAATGTTATATAGAACCAATACTGTTGTACGGATGTGAGGTGTGGGCAGTCAGCAAGCAAAGCCAGAGCAGGATCGAGGCAGCCGAGATGTGGTTTCTCAGAAGAATGTTGAGAGTTCCATGGACAGCAAAGAAAACAAACGAGACAGTCTTAATGAAGGCAGACACAAGTAGATCACTCATAAGGAAGATTAGGAAAAGACAAGCAACATTTATAGGCCATTTTATGAGGAAGGGGGATTTGGAGCACCTGGTCACAATGGGAAACGCTGGAGGGAAAGAGAGCACCAGGTAGACCCAGGGAGAAAATGCTGGACGGACTTGCAGTGTGGCTGGGGATGAAGAGGGTGGGGGAGATGCTGGGGGCAACGAGAGATAGAGATGGTTGGAAGTCCATGGTCGCCAACGCCATGCTGCAGGGCACCTGATGATGATGATAAGAGAATTTAAGTTTTTTTTGTAAACCATTGTCATGTGACGTTTTTAGCTTTAGAGATTATATTGTCGGTCTTTGTTTCTTGATTGATTGAGTCTATGTTGTAGTCTGTGATAGTCTCAATGACACTAACATACACTTATCAGATCTCTCACTCACCGCACTGTCTGTCTCTTGCACACCCACACACGCATATGCATGCACCACACACACCACACACACACACACACACACACACACACACACACACACACACACACACACACACACACACACACACACACGCACACCGCATGCATGCAAGTATGATGCTTTCTTTTCTATTGCACATGATACTGTAGAATTAATTTCCTTCATTAACATGCATTGGGATTGCCAGAAGCTCTTTGAATATTAATAGTATCCGCCCCTTCTAGAAATTCTGTGCTAGAAATTCCTTGTGAATATTAATAGTATCTGCCCCTTCTAGAAATTCTGTGCTAGAAATTCCTTGTCTATCGCATATATCAGTCTCTTTGTTTCTGCCTTGCTCCTTTGCATTCTGTCATCTCTTCCTGTCACTTTCTGCCATGCTGGTCCATTCACCTGAATGTGTTCTATAAAGCCTTGCATACTTTCTCTTAGGATTATTAATTGGGTACATTTATGAAGTGCATTTTTGGCTCTAAGGAAATTGCAGAAGCAATTTTAGGTACTTTAGACCCAATTTTATATGCATGTTGTAGTGTCCTTACTAATGTTTACATGTGTATTCAGGTGTTTTTTAAATACCTTATTGATAAATTGGACGGAGTGGTCAGTGCCAAAGGTGTATCCTTAGATCATGTGCACAAATGTGTTGTTACGTATATTTAATTTTCTTTTCCAGTTTTTTTTCCTGTGAGGTATGGACATTTTCTTTAACAATAACAGTAACACATGTGCACATGCAACACACGCACACGCACACGCACACACACACACACACACACACACATCTCTCTCTCGCTCTCTCTCTCTCTCGCTCGCTCTCTCTCTCTTACACACACACGCACACACACAGAGACGCACATGCATACAGTCTGAAGTGTGACACTGACCTGTCTTTCTCAGTTCACTGACAGTGACTTTGACTCACATATTCATGACACTCTCTTCTGGATATATCATTCAGACATAGTGAAAACTTGTTTTTATAAATGTTTACAACCCCCTCCCCATGCCCTTATCAACACCCTGGCTATCAGCAGTGAGTAGTATTGTGTAAACACTGTGAAGCCCTTTCCTGCCACAGCCATTGGAACCATTCATATGGTGGGCTTGCAAAGGGCACCTGTCACCTCTCCCTTTTCTTTTACAGTCTGTTGCGTGCACATGTGCTCATTGGCATGCATGCTTGTATTATGTCTGGATCCAGATGTGTTTGCTGTATATGTGTCTGCGTGCGCAAGAGGTGCTTGAAATTGCAAGGAAACTGGGAAAATAGTAATGAATAAAACAACATGTTGGCGGAAGTGATTGCGTGCATGTGCATACTCCAGAAATCGAGATTCATGTCTTGTGTAGAACTGGATATTCTTTTTAGTCCATGTGTATGTGTAGAACAGAATAATTCAATGTTACATCTTTCTAAACAGCTGTTGTAAGGCAGTGGAAAAAAAAAAGATGATAATAAAACTAAAGTATCGGTGTAAAATACAGTTGTAATAACACTTTTTATATTTGACATTTTCAGTTTGTTTTAAACTGTTATGAGGTATTACACTTAAAAGATACTTGTAATATAATATTTGGAAAAAGTTGTGCATTTTTCTTGTTATCTAGAGTCCATCTAATTTTTGCCCGCATGTGACTCCTGTGGATGTCATCATCAAATGATAATGAGACATTAAGGAGATTGTTTTGCACTTGACTGTTGAGTGAAAAAATCCTTTATGTGGATAACTTGATCAGAAAAGTCATACAAAAGCTTGTGTTACTAATATTCCGTGAGACAAAAATGTAACTGGCAGACCATTGGTCTGTTCCTTCATAGCAGTCTTTGACATGTTAGCAAAAATTCTGTGCGTTTTGTATCTAATGTTAGTAATAATTGCTTGTTTTATTCTGTTTTTTCCCCAGTTGAACCTGTGCCAGTAAGAAAAATTGAAAACCCATTTGCAGTCCAGCGGCCACACGCTTCTGCCACGGCTCTGCAGCGACAAGGATCTTTTCGAGGATTTGAGAAGTTGCAGGAAGTTTCGTCGCCATTTAAGCGAACATTATCATTACGACTTAATGACCTACCCTCCACACTTCAGCGCCAGAATGCTGTGTTGGAATCCCCATCACAGAATGGCAATGGTGGTGAGTTACTGCATGCAATAAGGCACAGACACTTACAATAAGAAACTTGATTCCTTTGAAAATGAAGATCAGCACCTGAGTCCGTCATTGTTAACCCCTTCAGTGCCACGTACATTGTTTTGCTATTTGCCAAGTGATTTTTGCATGGGTAGGGTTATAATTAATAAAAAATTATAGCATATAAATTATTGCATGAAAGTAATCATAACCTTTCTTCTGAAAGGGAAATAAACAGACTGTGACAATACCTTGTTGAATAATGTAGCAGTGATCGATAATAGATTTTTTGGACATGCACATTCGAGCATGAGGGAGACTTCCGGACAATGTTAAACAGTCGTAGATTGCGTCTTCGCTTCGTCCTCTGTATTGTTCAGTTTTCTAAGATTTTAGATAACCCAGACTAATATACAAGTGATGACACACAGACTGTCCATTTATGATAGTTTTAACTGTATTTGACACTTTTGTTATTGAAGAATGGGCCATAAAATTGACATAAATAAATTTCACACAATTTATTGTTGTACATTATGGATTAGTAATTTGAAAAAGAACACATTCTAAGAAAACATAAATAAAAATATTCGAGATATGTATCCAAACCCTGTGTACATATTAAGTGTTGAATAACTCATGCACACACAGGAACACCCCCACACACACTCACACTGTCATTGCCACACCCACCACTTTCTTTTCATTACCTCCCAACACAGAACACTAACATCATCATCATCATGTGCCCTGCCACATGGCGTTGGCGATCATGGCCCTCCATATACATCTGTCCCTTGTTGCTGCAAGCACATCTTCCAACCTCTCTGTCTTCAGCCACTCTGTAAGTCCGTCCAATATTTTTTCCCTGGGTCTACCTGGTGCTTTCCCTCCAGCTTTCCTGTTGTGACCAGGTGCTCTAATTTTCTTGTGTCTGCCTCCATCAAAACTGTTTCATTTGTTTTCTTTGCTGTCCATGGAACTGTCAACATTCTTCTTGGAAACCATATCCCGGCTGCCTCAATTTTGATCTGGCTTTGCCTGTTGACTGTCCACGCCTCACAAACTGTATAACATTATCAGTTCCATATAACATTCAAGAACTCTCTTCCTGATGTTAATTGATAGGCGGCCTATTTGTTGGCTAGAATGCTTTTCATCTTCTTGAATGCTGTTTTGGCTTGGGTGATTCTGCTGGCTATTTCTGATGTGCATCTGCCGTCTGGTGAGATGATCGTTCCCAGATATTTAAACTTATCAACCTGTCTGAAGGTTGTGCCGTTTGCTGTTATTTTGCATGAGGGGGATTTCATGTTTTTTACTGATAGGAATGACTTCAGTCTTCTTGCTATTTAGCTCCAACCCTTTACTTTTGCTTTCTATTTCTATTATATTCACATGTTTTTTAGGTCCCTTCCATTTTCTGCAATTAGCACATTGTAATCTGCATATCAAATGTTATCATTTTTCCTCCAACCTTTAATCCAGGGTATTCTTCTAGGTTTCTCATAATGTTTTTGCTGTAAAGTGAAAATAGATCTGGTGACAAAACACAACCTTGCCTGACTCCTCTTTTGATATTTTGGAAAGAGTTTATATCATTTTCTATTCTCATTGCAGCTGTTTGTTCCCAATACATATTTCTGATTATTTGTAGATCTTTTTCATCAGTATTAAGTCTTTCTAGTTGGTTGATCAGTTCTTCCTGTCTTACCCGATCGAAAGCCTTGGTATAGTTAGGTACCGGCAGCCAAAAATTAAACTTCTGAAAAGGTTATTAACACTTATATTTCTGAAAAGTACAAGAAAAAATACGCACAATGCAAAAAAAAAGATAAGTCTCTAGCTGTATTAGGTCCAGAGATAACACACTTTGAAAACGACAGTTTACGTACGTTTTCGCCAATTGTGAAATGTAGCAAGTTTGCAGGAACCTAAATTTTCCAGAAGTCCTCAGACAGAGAATGTCATTCCTGATTTCAATTCTTAACAACATAAACTACATGAAAAAGCAAGCATAGAAGCAGCACTGTTCATACATTTACACAGCAGTGCTGCAAACTTCATAAATATACCATTTTGTCAATGTTCAAAATTGCATGACAAGCCATGTTTGCATCCCATTACACAAAAATAAGAAGACAGATTTGGCTAGAGTTCACTTTTTCTCAGAAACAATGTTATTGTATGAAGCTTAAATTTTGGGGGGCAGCGTAAAGTGACAAAGTCATGAGTTATATGACTCCAAAAATGGCAAAATATCTCATTTGAACGATGGAAAAAGCACGGTTCACATACCAGACCAAATTAAAATGCACATATTTCGCTTATTTTGTGATGGATTTCCTTGAAATTTTGCATGTCAATCAAATAGACAGAAAGCTACCAGTAAATTATTTACAAGCTTAGTTATATACAAGATATAAGATATTTTGTATGATCTGCACCAAATAATGTGAGGGCCCATGTGTCGGGCCAACTTAAAACAGACATAACTCACATTATGTCTTGATGGAATCTCCTGAAATGTTGCATGTGAATCAAATAAAAGCTACAGTTTCACTCTTTACAGGCAAATGTTGCTAATATACGAGATTTTAAGATTTTGTATGCATGTACTGATTTAGTCTGAAACAATGTGATCCACAGATGACTTTGTATCATACTGGCACAGAAAGACATCCTTCTCAATAACATAATGAAACTAAAATGTGTAACAGCAGAAGATACATGCCTGGCAATGCAGTATATGACTTACAGCCATTTCTACACTCATTCCTAATGTTTATCAATAAGTTATTTCGCAGTAACATGCATCTTCCCATATCCACAGACAAAGAAATGTTCAATGTCTGGTCTATCTACTGAAAATCTCTCCTCTTCTTTTAAACTGTCTCAATTTTTGTCTTCAGATTTAGCCCCTGAGGTGATGATTAATTGGTGTTACTAATTTTTTAAACAAAAGCCGCGTTCTCGTCCCGCGACTTATCACATTCAGTTCTCAACAGTTTTAACTGTAGAAGTAGTTTATTAGTGAGTATCTGCAGTTGAAGTTTTGGTGGCAGTGATGGTTAAGTTCATCCACAAAAAATCATCATTGCCTTGAAAACCATAGAAATAAAATCCTAATTTTTTCTCAAGTGTTTCTTTAATTTGTGCCAGCTATTACTTTTGAGAGTAAAGTATTCTTATATTTTGCCATTAGAAAGGCTCATTGGACTTTGTGGAGCTATGTGTCCGTGTTTGCCTGATGCTATATAGTGTTCTGATAATGTGTGCGTACCTGCGTGCGCGCGTGTGTGATTGTGCAAAACCGCTATTTGCTGTTTCTTTGCAATGATAAAAATTGTTGAATCTGATCCGAAAGACGACATGCACTCGCCGACCAACTTCCGGTTTGGATTTCTGGCCAAGTACTAGCACAAATATGATGATTTCGATGCATTAAAAACAAAATTCCATCGCAATATAAACACCTTTGGAAAGCAGTCACTTCACACAGTTTTACTTCTACTAGTTCCAAATCGCTTAAAAAAAATCCCTTGGTGATAAGACATCAAACCGGAGATCATACTTTCTATTCTTTGCTTATGCAGGCTGTACCTGCCGCGGATTTCACTAAATAAAGAGAAACATTAAAAACAATGCACTGAATCAAACTTCTAAGTCAATTTTCATGAAAAATCAGTCGATGTTTACAACGTTTGTCCTTCAGCTTGACGATCACAGGTAGAAATCCATTGACTGGACTTTCATGATTCGAGGTTCCCATATGCTAAAATGGCAGATCACGGGTACTCGCCCTTCAGAGGCTCGCGCACATCTGGTACAGGTCACATCTCATAGTTCCGTAAACGGTTAAATTCAGCAAAAAAAATAAGCTGTTTACGCATCCGCGGACGCAATCTGATATATCAAGGAGGTCGTCAGATATTCTTCTTCAACGTTTGCCAATATTCCGACCTTTAGAAGACTAACAAACTAATAATCTTATAAAACAGATATTATATGGGAATGAAGGACAGGGTTTCGACCTGTCAACTGTACTAATTTGCATGAAGGTAGTCCTGTGTGACCCGTAAAATTTTAAGTTGCCGTTAACCGGTCACCCAAGCACTGCCTTGAGCCAGTCGCCATTACGTGACACGCGGTGAAACTTTGTCGGTCGGCTTGTTTTTTTTGTTTGTTTTTTTTTTTGATTTTTGCACAGATTTTCGTATGGGTGCATTATACAAAAGCAAACAGCACAGATCGATTGAGGAAAGAACAAACAGCACAGATCGATTGAGAAAGAACAAACAGCACAGATCGATTGAGGAAAGAACAAACAGCACAGATCGATAGAGGAAAGACCAATCTTTATCTTCATGATGACAACTTCGTCATTCATGTTCATCTGCAAGAATATTTGACTGATAAACATGTGCAATTTTTCCACTGACTGACACAATTCCCGCTTTGCTAAAGAGAGGCTGCCAGTACCCAGTA
Source organism: Monoplex corrugatus (assembly GCA_030674185.1). Lineage (NCBI taxonomy): Eukaryota > Metazoa > Mollusca > Gastropoda > Littorinimorpha > Ranellidae > Monoplex > Monoplex corrugatus. The sequence goes on along the minus strand of CM060308.1, from coordinate 18,751,233 downwards.
TAATCTACAAATCATAAATATAAATCCATATTCAACTCGACTGACCTCTGTGTGATAGTTCTTAGGATGTATATGGCATTAATAGTTCCTTTCCCTTCGATAAATCCACACTGTTCTTCTGCTTTTTCTCTTTTGAAATTTGATTCTATTCCTTGTTCTCATCATGATTATTCTTAACAGGATTTTTGTTACATGACTTATAAAAAAAAGAACTTTGAAGGACCACCCATAATGAAAGATGAAGTTACTTAGTTAGAGCGGCACTGAAAAAGATGAAACCGGGAAAAGCCCCAGGACCAGACAACATTACTACAGAGATGATTGAAGCCCGGAGGAATTTGGCATAGAAAAAATAAGTCCTCCTAAATGAAATTTATGACACTGGAAAAATCCCCAAAGATGTCAAATTCAATTTTCATTGCACTTCCAAAGAAGACAGGGGCTATAGAATGCGAACTCCATCGCACAATCAGTTTGATGAGTCATGTAACAAAAATCCTGTTAAGAATAATCATGATGAGGACAAGGAATAGAATCAAAAGAGAAATAGCAGAAGAACAGTGTGGATTTGTGGAAGGGAAAGGAACTATTAATGCCATATACATCCTAAGAACTATCATAGAGAGGTCAATTGAGATGAATAAGGATTTGTATTTATGCTTTGTTGACTATACCAAGGCTTTCGATCGGGTTGTGACATGAAGAATTGATCAACCAACTGGAGAGACTCAAATGTTGATGGAAAAGATCTACGAATAATCAGGAATATGTACTGGGAACAAACAGCTGCAATGAGAATAGAAAACATTATAAGCTCTTTTCAAAACATCAAAAGAGGAGTCAGACAGGGTTGTGTTTTGTCACCAGATCTGTTTTCATTATATAGCGAAAACATCATGAGAAACCTAGAAGAAGACCCTGGATTAAAGGTTGGAGGGAAAATGATAACATTTGGTACGCAGATGACACCGTGCTAATTGCAGAAAATGAAAGGGACCTACAAAACCTTGTGAATATACTAGAAATAGAAAGCAAAAGTAAGGGGTTGGAACTAAACAGCAGGAAGACTGAAGTCATGGTGATCAGTAAAAAACATGAAATCCCCTCCTGCAAAATAACAGCAAATGATACAACCTTGACACAGGTTAATAAGTTCAAATACCTGGGAACGGTCATTTCATCAGACGGCAGATGCACATCGGAAATAGCTAGCAGAATCGGCCAAGCCAAAACAGCATTCAAGAAGATGACAAACATTCTTACCAACAAATGCCTATCAATTAACATCAGAACGAGAGTCCTTGAATGTTATATAGAACCAGTACTGTTGTATGGGTGTGAGGCATGGACAGTCAGCAAGCAAAGCCAGAGCAGGATCGAGGCAGCCGAGATGTGGTTTCTAAGAAGAATGTTGAGAGTTCCATGGACAGCAAAGAAAACAAACGAGACAGTCAATGAAGGCAGACACAAGTAGATCACTCATAAGGAAGATTAGGAAAAGACAAGCAACATTTATAGGCCATTTTATGAGGAAGGGGGATTTGGAGCACCTGGTCACAACAGTAAAGCTGGAGGGTAAGAGAGCACCGGGTAGACCCAGGGAGAAAATGCTGGACGGACTTGCAGAGTGGCTGGGGACGAGGAAGGTGGGAGAGATGCTAGGGGCAACGAGAGATAGAGGCAGATGGAAGTCCATGATCACCAATGCCATGCTGCAGGGCACCTGATGATGATGATGATCTTGATGACACTTTGCTGTAGCCAAGCTGATTTCTTAGGATCCTCGATGCAGTCGACAAATGAATGTCGAGACAATCAGCGATTTCTTCAAGGCTGACTCTTGAATCAGCATCAACCATTGCCTTCACACTAGCACAAACTTTTCATCGCACTTTTTGCTTTTTCGCAATTTCAGCCTGTTGTCTTCAGTGCTGGCCTGGCCACTTGCAAAATGTCCACAAGTATTTCGGATACATTCTTTCCGAGGGCGACATGTACCTGGATGAGGCTGCAATAATCTGCTATTCAAAACGCCATTTTCTTTGCCATTTTTCAAATCAGTGTCTGACAGGGCCTTGACATACACTGTCAGAACCGTAAGATGGATCAGATATGAATAACGAAATTTGGCACAGAATTACATCATAGACTGATGTTTTCTGTGACATAATTTTCCATTTTCTGTAAATGCGTTTTCAAGCTATACAGACGTGGTCTCATTCTACTGGAAAGTACCCTCGTATTGCTGAGAATTCAGTGCCAAAATGCTTATAGCGTGGCATCACAAACACCCGGTCCATAATGCCCATGTAGCATCAGTTTGTGCTCTTGCCTTTGCCTACTTTTCCAGTGCGCATATAAGACATATTTGTTTCCTCTTCTTTTTCCACTTCTTATTCCAGCTGTAGTGTTTGAGGCCACTATGGCGTCCAACTGTGGGTCTGGATCTAGACATGCGGCGACTGATCCTTCTAGGGATTGTTTTGAACTCTCAAATTTCCTTACAGCCAGTTCAATTGCTCCCCCATGGCAAGCATTGTTGTCTTTCCAAGCTGAATGCTTTATGTTCATTCTATGGCATTTTCATTTATTTGTCATTATTCTTCATGCCTCAGTTGGGGTTATAAGTTCTATGAAACATTGAAAATTGAACACTGTAGACGTGTAGTGCATGTTACATTTACTTTTTTTTTTTAATAAGTTTGGATTTGCTCAAGCAAACATACCATTCTAATTTAAATAGGAGTGATAGTGTCATCAATAATTTGTTTAAAAAGAAAGGGGGGGGGGGGGGAGAAGAAAGAAACATCAAAGCACCCTTTTCCAACCCACCCTCTTTTGAAATGAAAATATGCTAATGAATAATAACAAGAATTTACTTTAAACAAAACTAAAAACAAAACAACAAAAAAAAAACAACTCTAACTTGGTGTAAGGTTTGCAGTGTTTCACTTTCTTAGCCATAATCGTGGCTTTGAAAATGAGAAATCATACTCAGTGTCATTTGATAGCAAGATCATTCAGTAAGTAATCTTAACTTCAAAACTCAGTGTAGTTGTATTGCGTGTGTCAGCAGTAGGCGAGACGATCCAGGAAGTGTCTCCGGAACATGAGGACTCCATCACCATGATGTGCCAGCAGCTCACCCAGGGGCTCAGTGCCATGTCCTCAGAAGACCCCTTTGCCAACTTTGGGCGTGGTGGGATACAGGGTCACGTGAGCAGCTCATCCACAGGTGCCCATCTGACACATCAGGCTTCAATGCCCGTTTCATCTGGTATCAGTCAGCAACACATGCTGACTCGACAGCATACCTCACCTGCTTCCCACAGTGAGTAATGATGGACATTCTCTTTGGAAACTTGAGAGCTGTTTGTTTGGGGACATAATGCTAATGTCATTCACAGAAACCTTTTGTTTTTTTCATTCATGTGTCTGTAGTGATTGTGGGATGAAGTTTGATCTGACTGTGTTTTCCATTGTAATAAACCCTTCCTTTCTTCTTTTTTCAGCCTTCCTCTCCTTTGTTTTTTGTTTGTTTGTTTGTTTTGTTTTCATTTTTACAATATTGATGCTGACCAGTATGTGCTGCCAATAATACTTTGTAATGTGCTGCCAGTAACAGATGGAATTAATAGTCAACACATTCCATATTTCCTATGTGGGCCCATATGTATTAGTATTATCACTGTTTAAAACCCAACTTTTAACATTCTTCTTAACAGAATTCCATGGACAGCAAAGAAAACAAATGAGACAGTCTTGAAAGAGGTAAACACAAAAAGAACATTAATGAAGGTGCTTAGGAAAAGAAGCAACATTTATAGAACATTTAATGAAGCAAGGGAAATTAGAGCACCAATCACAATAGGAATGCTAGAGGGAAAAAGAGCACCAGGTAGACCCAGGGAGAAAATATTAGATGAAGTGAATGAAGACAGAGAGGGTGGGAGATGTACTGCAGCAACAAAAGATAGATTCGTATGGAGGGCCATGATCACCAGTGCCATGCGACAGGGCAATTGATGATGATAAAAGCCCAACTGAACCACAGAGTCGATTTAGGGCTATACCACCCATCACCTGTCAGCATTATCGAGTTCGATGGTGGCCACTGCAGCAAAGGTCACAACAGCTCTCCTCCATTTATTCTGGTCTGGACTTTTTTGTGCTACTTTGTAGATCTTCAGACCACTGATGGGGGATTGTCTGCCCAGATTTCTTTTGACCTCAACTTTTCCTTGTAAAGTTATTGTCATTGGGTTTGTGTTGGTGTTGTGATTGCACAGCCAGTATGTTTCTCATTTTTCTTTTTTTGATTTATGCAAGCAGTTGACTTTGGACTGTGAGTTCATTCAAAATTCAAAATTTCTCGGACCATTTAAACTCCAAGAAGTGCTGTAGAGCCACGTCTCCTACCTCAGTTTTTTTCCATCCACTTTTTTGCATGTCCATGCTTCAGAACCATATATATAACATTACTAGTCAGACCAGACATTTTTCAGACATTTTAGAAATTTGATTTTAAGAGCTGTTGGTATACTTCTATCTTTCCAGATGTTATTGAGTTAGATCACTCTCTGTTTTGCCATTCCTGTTACAATTTTTATGTCTTTAGTATAGGTGCAACTGAACGTAAGTATTTAAAATCACTCATGTTCTAAAGTAGTCTTTACTGATTTGAATATCTCAATATATACTTGACTTCCTCCTCCTTTTAGAAGCATTACATTTGTCTTCTTGGCATTTAGATGTAGACCTGCCTTCTTGCCCGCAGCATCTACTCTGTACAGATATTTTTTATGCTTGTGATGTTGTCTAACGTCAGTGAAGTATCATTAGCATATTGTAGATTTGTGATGTTTCGACTGTCAGTTTTTATTCACATCTTCAATACCTGCTTCCCTCGCAACCTGCTCCATATATAATGTTGGAAAGACGAGGTGAGAGGATGCATCCTTGATCGACTCCTGTCTTGATGTTAAAATATTCTGTTTTGGCTGTTTCATCTGATTGTTGCCTTTGGTCTTTGTATAGAGTCACAATAACAGAAATCAGTTGTTGGGGGAGCCTATCTTCTTCATGATGTCATAAAGACAATGGTGTAGACATTTGTCAAACACTTTGGTGTAGTTTGTGAAAGGAATGAAGACCTCTTAATCTTTGATTTTCTGGATCATGATTTGTAAAATGACTTGCATGTGCAGTGAGTTCTCTGTTGGCTCTGGAACTTCCTTGACAGTCTGATGGCTCTCTTCCACTTTTGATTTCATTTTATTTAGTATTAAGATGAGCAGGATTTTACTTCCATGACTAAAGAGAGCAGTGGTTCTGTAACATGACAAACTTGTAGTTTGCGGTCTGTTGGCCATTCACATGATTTCCATATCTTGCAGCATAGGTGGTGCAATGCTTTAGCCCTGATTTGCTGGTGTTTTTCAGCAGTTCTCCAGAAATATTTTCTAGTCCTGGTGATTTTTCAATTTTCAGTTTACCGACAGCTCTAATCACTTCAATTGAGATTCTGGTTTGGAATTGAAAAATCAAGACAGTGTGTGTCTTGCGGATTTGTTGCTGTGGTTTCATAGAGTAAGTTTTTACCTTATTCATGCGATCTTTGAAGAACATCTGTCTCCATTAGAGTGGCACAAATCTTTGCTGTTGATATACTGATTTTATGGTCGAAATTGAATTGTTTTCACCTTCCAAATTTGTTCAAACATTTTTTAAATTTTCTTTCTGTATTGCAGTTTGAGACACTTAGCCTTGCAAATATCTTACTGGATTCGTTTCCTCTGTGGGGATGCTGGGGGCTATGCCAGTATAAGTAATTTCCCCACCTTCTAAAATTTCTGTGCTAGAAATTTCCTCTTTTAAGTCACTCTCTTTGTTTCTGCCTTGTACCTTTGCTTTCTGTCTTTTCTTCTTATCATTTTCTGCCTTGCTGGTTCATTCACCTGTATAGGATTAAAAGTTGGGCACATGTATTAAATGCATTTTTGGCTGTAAGGAAACGAGACATGCAGAAACAATTGTAGGTAACTTAGGCCCTTTTTCATATGTGTTTTAGTGCCCATAGTTATGTTTCAGTTTGCATTCAGATTTGTTTTTTAAATCCCCTGTGTGATAACTTGGATGGAGTGGTCAACGCCAGGGCATCACCTTAGATTATGTGCAAAAATGCATTGATATGTCTACTTAAATTTCTTATCCTTTTTACCCGTTGAAATATCATATGTTTTGAAATGGTTATAGCCCTGACATGGCTCTTCTAGGCAGTCGGCTGGGCTTTAAACAGAAATGACTAATAACGGCACTGCAGTATTTTGGGGGACATCACAACTTCATTCCAGATACTGTCCTATTTCAGTCATATTCTACAGAATCTCTACTTTCAAAAAAAAGTATAGGTTTATTTGGCAAATAATATTAATAAGCATAGAAAAGCCCTAAAACTGGTGTAGGTAGTGGCAGGTACCTGCCTTTTGATTTTAACCCTTTCGGTGCCAAAGTGTAAATAAAAAGGTGAATCGCCTGTGCCACGGAGTTTTAAACGTCTTGACTTAAAATAAAAAAGAAATTCATATCTCTTCATCCAGCCCAGAAAACCTCACAACACTATATATTTTCTTGTTCAGTATACTTTACAGCACACCAGGAGCAGCAGTACTTTCGTTTTTATGATCGCCAGTGCTAGTAATGTCACTCCGACTCTTTATCTAGGTCAAGTCCGACTTCGGACATCAACACCGAAATATCAACTGCATGCGCCAAATTATTGTCATTTTCACTCTTATCGACAGACTGCGAATCGGAATCAGCTCCACAAGTAATGATTTCGGCAACTTCTTTTGCTGTGTATGTTATTTTTCGGGTCCGATGGACGCTCTGTGTTGAAGCGAGTCCGTCCGCCATTGTTTGCTGTCTCTGAATAGTAATCAGCTGTAGGGGTTACCTTTTCAACCACACGGGCAGAAAAGACCGTAAAACGTCACACATACATAATTAGCATCTATTTATAGAGCGAATCCTGAAGTTTCTGTTGATATCTCGTACATCACTGAAAGTGTTGGGGTTTTCTGGCTAAAAATAGGAAAAGTCACTGACCGAATATTCGGTCTGTGGCACTGGAGGTGTGTGTTTCTTCCGACCAAATATTCAGTTGGAAGTAGTGAACAGGTTAAGGTAAATTTGTGAATACATGTTCTATGTTATCCAGGACTCTAAGTATTAACCAGTGAAATTGACCATTACAATGTTACTATTCATGTCATATGACATGAAAATCCTGTAGAAAGTTCCCGTTAGAAAGAGGCATGAACATAACTCACAGCATGTGTTGGCTAACAGATCATCTGCTGCAAATGTCTGTCTGCAAGTGGCTAAGCCCAGTTTTGCTTCCTGTGAGTATTCCTGCAGCTTCTTGAAAATAAGTCAGTATTGTGTGAGCATACTAAAAAAATGACCCACATGCATTTTTAATCTGTGTTTCAGCCATCATGCCAGCTTCCCACAGCAGTCCACAGATGATAGCTACTAATCCTTGGGCCAATTCCAGTGCTGACAGTCGTGTTCCAGATCCCACCATGACATCAGTTCCTGCTTCCTCCCCCCACCCACCAGCCCAGGCTAGCCCCAGCAACCCCTTTGTTGCCAGTGCTCACAATGGATCCCCAACTGCTACATATGCCTCAGCTTCTGCTGCTCAGCAGCACCACCAGCGGTTACAAGGATTGCAGCACAATCGCAGCCATTCCATAGATACAGGAGAGCTGTCCATGCCAGGCAGAGGCTGGACCCAACATCAAGCCACCCAACAGGCTCAAGGTCAGAAACCTACCCTCCTGTCCATGGCCAGACAAGGTGGAGCCAATTTCCAGCAACAGAATGGAGCCGCTGCCTCCCCCTGGCCCCAGCCTGTTTCCACAGACACCACAGGAGGCTCTCAAGGTGTTGATCCATTTGATGTGGCCTGGGCTGCCAAGGCAGTCAACAAACCCAACACATTTTCTGGGAAGCAAGTTAAACAGTTTGAGGTTCAGTTATGAGGTGGCTATTAGGTAAGCATGGAATTAATAGAAATGAGGTAAGTCAATACTAAGTGGCACTAGACAGTTGAAAGGGTCGATTGATGACAAGTTGTCTCACATCAGATGGCCAGTAGAGATAAATACAAAACCGATAGGAGAGTTTGTAAAGATTCTCTTTTCCAGCCACATGGACACTTTGTGGAGACATCCATATTTGAATTCATGGAAGCTTTATATTTTTCTGTGTGGAATCATGAGATTGACGGACTCAGACTTGATAAAAGCATGAAAGCTACTATTAATCGCTGTCCGGCTTTCTGCGAGTCTGCCTGATAAAAGACTCCTGGCCTGGTGTTGTGGAGACTGAAGTGGGTGTTAAAAGTTTGAGGTGACTACCTTTGCCTGGTCCCAAGAGGTGCATTCAGCTACCTGTCCATAAACACTGGAACTGTGGAGATTATCACAGGTTGTGTGTGAAGTTGTGAACTGTTGTGGTGGGTTATTTGAAACTGAAGATCAACACTGAGGTCTTGACACTTGGTGGTGTCTCAGACTTGCTTGATGTTTTGAAACAGTTTTGAGCAGTTCCAGTCCAGATATTTTTAACAAGATTTTTATCCAACACATGGAGCTGATGAAGATTGCCCTTGGTCGGATGCTTGGAATTACGCATTTTCATAGGATGCCTATGACCAGGAAACATAATAATATACGTGTATACAGATCAGTTATCTTGTAAAGGAAGTCCTGGTTGAGTTGTTGTAGGGGAGAAGGGTGATTATGCAGGAGCTCAGCTGTAGACCAATTTTTCTGTGAGTGAGTATTTTGGAATAAAAAAAAAATCCTCTCCTCAGAAAAAAACAAACTCCCAAATAATCCAGATCAGTATCACACTTCTGTATTATTTGGATCAGGATTACGTATGTGAATTTTGTGTAATGTCTAGAAATCTGTTTTTACTGCAAGACACCAGTTGATGAGCATTTTTGAAGCAACATTGGAAAACCCAGCTTAAAACGCAGCCTGCCAGTCATAGCTATGGCTAAAATCACTGGATAGAGTCTGAATTAAGACAAGTGAGATTTTTCTACATTTTGAGTATTGAACGTCTGATCTTCAATTGCCCAAAGGTATATGATTAAAATCCCTTAAAAACAAAGTTGAATTTTTTTTTAATTTTGAAAATTGTATTAGATTTTGACTTTCCTTATCAAAAATAGATGTTCAGAGTTTGAACATATGAAAACTGTAATACATGCATTATTTCTGGTTTTTGCATTTTACTTTATAAACTTTGAAATTTTGAAATGAGTTAAAAACTGAGGATTGACAATTTTGCACTTTAGCCTGGTTTGCTTATGTCACGTCACATTTACCTTTTTTTTTATCATTGCACATTCAGATGAAACATGAATAATATCAACCATATTTTTTATGAAAATCAGGGTAGCGTTTAAAGGATTTCTTGCATGATTCTCTGAATAAGAATTCATTTAGGACAGGGGGATGGGGTAGAGAAAATGAAGCTGGTGGGGTTTTTTTGTTTGTTTTCATGGGTGGGCTGTCCCATTTCCCTACGCTTTGTACATGGCCACAAAATCTGGGACACTTTTTCACAGAGCTATGATCAGACCTGTTTACCCTTTAGGTTTTGGTGTATTTTACTACTATTTTCAACCTGAATTACAATACCATGATTTTTACCATCTGATTACAATTTTGTAAAAAAGCGAAAGTATGAAGTCGGTATTGGTACTGTACAGATAAGTGGTGGCTGTCTGATCCAGCTTTTTAAAGGTACTGGTAAACTGTGCATTGCTACTGCACATCTTCATTACCATTTTTAAATAACCAGTTGGCATGAGGCCTGTTTGCACTGAGTGTGCATTTTTTACTGCACTTGTTCTTTTTATCTTGATCAAAGCTTTTGGTCCACAGCTTAACAAAATGAGTGAATATTTGCGAGCAATGACCACAAAACTGACAACGAAGAATCTGGTGGTATGTCGAAGAACAGCAACAAAGTTTTGCAACAGAAATATGGAAGTGAATATGCGGAGCTGTGATCTTGTTTTACATCATCAAAAGGCATGACGTGTTTCTTTGCTAAGTGTGCAAAAAGGACTTATCCTGCATTCATGAAGGCAAAGTGACTGCAAGAAGACCCCTTTGCCAACTTTGGGCGTGGTGGGATACAGGGTCACGTGAGCAGCTCATCCACAGGTGCCCATCTGACACATCAGGCTTCAATGCCCGTTTCATCTGGTATCAGTCAGCAACACATGCTGACTCGACAGCATACCTCACCTGCTTCCCACAGTGAGTAATGATGGACATTCTCTTTGGAAACTTGAAGATGTTTGTTTGGGGACATAATGCTAATGTCATTCACAGAAACCTTTTGTTTTTTTCATTCATGTGTCTGTAGTGATTGTGGGATGAAGTTTGATCTGACTGTGTTTTCCATTGTAATAAACCCTTCCTTTCTTCTTTTTTCAGCCTTCCTCTCCTTTGTTTTTTGTTTGTTTGTTTGTTTTGTTTTCATTTTTACAATATTGATGCTGACCAGTATGTGCTGCCAATAATACTTTGTAATGTGCTGCCAGTAACAGATGGAATTAATAGTCAACACATTCCATATTTCCTATGTGGGCCCATATGTATTAGTATTATCACTGTTTAAAACCCAACTTTTAACATTCTTCTTAACAGAATTCCATGGACAGCAAAGAAAACAAATGAGACAGTCTTGAAAGAGGTAAACACAAAAAGAACATTAATGAAGGTGCTTAGGAAAAGAAGCAACATTTATAGAACATTTAATGAAGCAAGGGAAATTAGAGCACCAATCACAATAGGAATGCTAGAGGGAAAAAGAGCACCAGGTAGACCCAGGGAGAAAATATTAGATGAAGTGAATGAAGACAGAGAGGGTGGGAGATGTACTGCAGCAACAAAAGGTAGATTCGTATGGAGGGCCATGATCACCAGTGCCATGCGACAGGGCAATTGATGATGATAAAAGCCCAACTGAACCACAGAGTCGATTTAGGGCTATACCACCCATCACCTGTCAGCATTATCGAGTTCGATGGTGGCCACTGCAGCAAAGGTCACAACAGCTCTCCTCCATTTATTCTGGTCTGGACTTTTTTGTGCTACTTTGTAGATCTTCAGACCACTGATGGGGGATTGTCTGCCCAGATTTCTTTTGACCTCAACTTTTCCTTGTAAAGTTATTGTCATTGGGTTTGTGTTGGTGTTGTGATTGCACAGCCAGTATGTTTCTCATTTTTCTTTTTTTGATTTATGCAAGCAGTTGACTTTGGACTGTGAGTTCATTCAAAATTCAAAATTTCTCGGACCATTTAAACTCCAAGAAGTGCTGTAGAGCCACGTCTCCTACCTCAGTTTTTTTCCATCCACTTTTTTGCATGTCCATGCTTCAGAACCATATATATAACATTACTAGTCAGACCAGACATTTTTCAGACATTTTAGAAATTTGATTTTAAGAGCTGTTGGTATACTTCTATCTTTCCAGATGTTATTGAGTTAGATCACTCTCTGTTTTGCCATTCCTGTTACAATTTTTATGTCTTTAGTATAGGTGCAACTGAACGTAAGTATTTAAAATCACTCATGTTCTAAAGTAGTCTTTACTGATTTGAATATCTCAATATATACTTGACTTCCTCCTCCTTTTAGAAGCATTACATTTGTCTTCTTGGCATTTAGATGTAGACCTGCCTTCTTGCCCGCAGCATCTACTCTGTACAGATATTTTTTATGCTTGTGATGTTGTCTAACGTCAGTGAAGTATCATTAGCATATTGTAGATTTGTGATGTTTCGACTGTCAGTTTTTATTCACATCTTCAATACCTGCTTCCCTCGCAACCTGCTCCATATATAATGTTGGAAAGACGAGGTGAGAGGATGCATCCTTGATCGACTCCTGTCTTGATGTTAAAATATTCTGTTTTGGCTGTTTCATCTGATTGTTGCCTTTGGTCTTTGTATAGAGTCACAATAACAGAAATCAGTTGTTGGGGGAGCCTATCTTCTTCATGATGTCATAAAGACAATGGTGTAGACATTTGTCAAACACTTTGGTGTAGTTTGTGAAAGGAATGAAGACTCTCTTAATCTTTGATTTTCTGGATCATGATTTGTAAAATGACTTGCATGTGCAGTGAGTTCTCTGTTGGCTCTGGAACTTCCTTGACAGTCTGATGGCTCTCTTCCACTTTTGATTTCATTTTATTTAGTATTAAGATGAGCAGGATTTTACTTCCATGACTAAAGAGAGCAGTGGTTCTGTAACATGACAAACTTGTAGTTTGCGGTCTGTTGGCCATTCACATGATTTCCATATCTTGCAGCATAGGTGGTGCAATGCTTTAGCCTGATTTGCTGGTGTTTTTCAGCAGTTCTCCAGAAATATTTTCTAGTCCTGGTGATTTTTCAATTTTCAGTTTACCGACAGCTCTAATCACTTCAATTGAGATTCTGGTTTGGAATTGAAAAATCAAGACAGTGTGTGTCTTGCGGATTTGTTGCTGTGGTTTCATAGAGTAAGTTTTTACCTTATTCATGCGATCTTTGAAGAACATCTGTCTCCATTAGAGTGGCACAAATCTTTGCTGTTGATATACTGATTTTATGGTCGAAATTGAATTGTTTTCACCTTCCAAATTTGTTCAAACATTTTTTAAATTTTCTTTCTGTATTGCAGTTTGAGACACTTAGCCTTGCAAATATCTTACTGGATTCGTTTCCTCTGTGGGGATGCTGGGGGCTATGCCAGTATAAGTAATTTCCCCACCTTCTAAAATTTCTGTGCTAGAAATTTCCTCTTTTAAGTCACTCTCTTTGTTTCTGCCTTGTTCCTTTGCTTTCTGTCTTTTCTTCTTATCATTTTCTGCCTTGCTGGTTCATTCACCTGTATAGGATTAAAAGTTGGGCACATGTATTAAATGCATTTTTGGCTGTAAGGAAACGAGACATGCAGAAACAATTGTAGGTAACTTAGGCCCTTTTTCATATGTGTTTTAGTGCCCATAGTTATGTTTCAGTTTGTATTCAGATTTGTTTTTTAAATCCCCTGTGTGATAACTTGGATGGAGTGGTCAACGCCAGGGCATCACCTTAGATTATGTGCAAAAATGCATTGATATGTCTACTTAAATTTCTTATCCTTTTTACCCGTTGAAATATCATGTTTTGAAATGGTTATAGCCCTGACATGGCTCTTCTAGGCAGTCGGCTGGGCTTTAAACAGAAATGACTAATAACGGCACTGCAGTATTTTGGGGGACATCACTTCATTCCAGATACTGTCCTATTTCAGTCATATTCTACAGAATCTCTACTTTCAAAAAAAAGTATAGGTTTATTTGGCAAATAATATTAATAAGCATAGAAAAGCCCTAAAACTGGTGTAGGTAGTGGCAGGTACCTGCCTTTTGATTTTAACCCTTTCGGTGCCAAAGTGTAAATAAAAAGGTGAATCGCCTGTGCCACGGAGTTTTAAACGTCTTGACTTAAAATAAAAAAGAAATTCATATCTCTTCATCCAGCCCAGAAAACCTCACAACACTATATATTTTCTTGTTCAGTATACTTTACAGCACACCAGGAGCAGCAGTACTTTCGTTTTTATGATCGCCAGTGCTAGTAATGTCACTCCGACTCTTTATCTAGGTCAAGTCCGACTTTGGACATCAACACCGAAATATCAACTGCATGCGCCAAATTATTGTCATTTTCACTCTTATCGACAGACTGCGAATCGGAATCAGCTCCACAAGTAATGATTTCGGCAACTTCTTTTGCTGTGTATGTTATTTTTCGGGTCCGATGGACGCTCTGTGTTGAAGCGAGTCCGTCCGCCATTGTTTGCTGTCTCTGAATAGTAATCAGCTGTAGGGAGTTACCTTTTCAACCACACGGGCAGAAAAGACCGTAAAACGTCACACATACATAATTAGCATCTATTTGTAGAGCGAATCCTGAAGTTTCTGTTGATATCTCGTACGTCACTGAAAGTGTTGGGGTTTTCTGGCTAAAAATAGGAAAAGTCACTGACCGAATATTCGGTCTGTGGCACTGGAGGTGTGTGTTTCTTCCGACCAAATATTCAGTTGGAAGTAGTGAACAGGTTAAGGTAAATTTGTGAATACATGTTCTATGTTATCCAGGACTCTAAGTATTAACCAGTGAAATTGACCATTACAATGTTACTATTCATGTCATATGACATGAAAATCCTGTAGAAAGTTCCCGTTAGAAAGAGGCATGAACATAACTCACAGCATGTGTTGGCTAACAGATCATCTGCTGCAAATGTCTGTCTGCAAGTGGCTAAGCCCAGTTTTGCTTCCTGTGAGTATTCCTGCAGCTTCTTGAAAATAAGTCAGTATTGTGTGAGCATACTAAAAAAATGACCCACATGCATTTTTAATCTGTGTTTCAGCCATCATGCCAGCTTCCCACAGCAGTCCACAGATGATAGCTACTAATCCTTGGGCCAATTCCAGTGCTGACAGTCGTGTTCCAGATCCCACCATGACATCAGTTCCTGCTTCCTCCCCCCACCCACCAGCCCAGGCTAGCCCCAGCAACCCCTTTGTTGCCAGTGCTCACAATGGATCCCCAACTGCTACATATGCCTCAGCTTCTGCTGCTCAGCAGCACCACCAGCGGTTACAAGGATTGCAGCACAATCGCAGCCATTCCATAGATACAGGAGAGCTGTCCATGCCAGGCAGAGGCTGGACCCAACATCAAGCCACCCAACAGGCTCAAGGTCAGAAACCTACCCTCCTGTCCATGGCCAGACAAGGTGGAGCCAATTTCCAGCAACAGAATGGAGCCGCTGCCTCCCCCTGGCCCCAGCCTGTTTCCACAGACACCACAGGAGGCTCTCAAGGTGTTGATCCATTTGATGTGGCCTGGGCTGCCAAGGCAGTCAACAAACCCAACACATTTTCTGGGAAGCAAGTTAAACAGTTTGAGGTTCAGTTATGAGGTGGCTATTAGGTAAGCATGGAATTAATAGAAATGAGGTAAGTCAATACTAAGTGGCACTAGACAGTTGAAAGGGTCGATTGATGACAAGTTGTCTCACATCAGATGGCCAGTAGAGATAAATACAAAACCGATAGGAGAGTTTGTAAAGATTCTCTTTTCCAGCCACATGGACACTTTGTGGAGACATCCATATTTGAATTCATGGAAGCTTTATATTTTTCTGTGTGGAATCATGAGATTGACGGACTCAGACTTGATAAAAGCATGAAAGCTACTATTAATCGCTGTCCGGCTTTCTGCGAGTCTGCCTGATAAAAGACTCCTGGCCTGGTGTTGTGGAGACTGAAGTGGGTGTTAAAAGTTTGAGGTGACTACCTTTGCCTGGTCCCAAGAGGTGCATTCAGCTACCTGTCCATAAACACTGGAACTGTGGAGATTATCACAGGTTGTGTGTGAAGTTGTGAACTGTTGTGGTGGGTTATTTGAAACTGAAGATCAACACTGAGGTCTTGACACTTGGTGGTGTCTCAGACTTGCTTGATGTTTTGAAACAGTTTTGAGCAGTTCCAGTCCAGATATTTTTAACAAGATTTTTATCCAACACATGGAGCTGATGAAGATTGCCCTTGGTCGGATGCTTGGAATTACGCATTTTCATAGGATGCCTATGACCAGGAAACATAATAATATACGTGTATACAGATCAGTTATCTTGTAAAGGAAGTCCTGGTTGAGTTGTTGTAGGGGAGAAGGGTGATTATGCAGGAGCTCAGCTGTAGACCAATTTTTCTGTGAGTGAGTATTTTGGAATAAAAAAAAAATCCTCTCCTCAGAAAAAAACAAACTCCCAAATAATCCAGATCAGTATCACACTTCTGTATTATTTGGATCAGGATTACGTATGTGAATTTTGTGTAATGTCTAGAAATCTGTTTTTACTGCAAGACACCAGTTGATGAGCATTTTTGAAGCAACATTGGAAAACCCAGCTTAAAACGCAGCCTGCCAGTCATAGCTATGGCTAAAATCACTGGATAGAGTCTGAATTAAGACAAGTGAGATTTTTCTACATTTTGAGTATTGAACGTCTGATCTTCAATTGCCCAAAGGTATATGATTAAAATCCCTTAAAAACAAAGTTGAATTTTTTTTTAATTTTGAAAATTGTATTAGATTTTGACTTTCCTTATCAAAAATAGGTGTTCAGAGTTTGAACATATGAAAACTGTAATACATGCATTATTTCTGGTTTTTGCATTTTACTTTATAAACTTTGAAATTTTGAAATGAGTTAAAAACTGAGGATTGACAATTTTGCACTTTAGCCTGGTTTGCTTATGTCACGTCACATTTACCTTTTTTTTTTATCATTGCACATTCAGATGAAACATGAATAATATCAACCATATTTTTTATGAAAATCAGGGTAGCGTTTAAAGGATTTCTTGCATGATTCTCTGAATAAGAATTCATTTAGGACAGGGGGATGGGGTAGAGAAAATGAAGCTGGTGGGGTTTTTTTTGTTTGTTTTCATGGGTGGGCTGTCCCATTTCCCTTCGCTTTGTACATGGCCACAAAATCTGGGACACTTTTTCACAGAGCTATGATCAGACCTGTTTACCCTTTAGGTTTTGGTGTATTTTACTACTATTTTCAACCTGAATTACAATACCATGATTTTTACCATCTGATTACAATTTTGTAAAAAGCGAAAGTATGAAGTCGGTATTGGTACTGTACAGATAAGTGGTGGCTGTCTGATCCAGCTTTTTAAAGGTACTGGTAAACTGTGCATTGCTACTGCACATCTTCATTACCATTTTTAAATAACCAGTTGGCATGAGGCCTGTTTGCACTGAGTGTGCATTTTTTACTGCACTTGTTCTTTTTATCTTGATCAAAGCTTTTGGTCCACAGCTTAACAAAATGAGTGAATATTTGCGAGCAATGACCACAAAACTGACAACGAAGAATCTGGTGGTATGTCGAAGAACAGCAACAAAGTTTTGCAACAGAAATATGGAAGTGAATATGCGGAGCTGTGATCTTGTTTTACATCATCAAAAGGCATGACGTGTTTCTTTGCTAAGTGTGCAAAAAGGACTTATCCTGCATTCATGAAGGCAAAAGTGACTGCAAGAAACTATCGCTCAGAATGTCTTGTGTAGATGTACATAGAGAACTTTTTCCTTGTACTCTCATTTCATTGTGATAGCAAAGACAGTGTTGAGTGTATATAGATATGTTTGGTTATTTGCTGACATTTTTTTTTTATTGCTTTGAACTGATTCCTAAAGTTACCATCATACCTGAAATTATCTTATGACAGCAATGAATACTGTTTTGTATGGCTCTTCATGCAATCACATAAAGAAAAGCACCAAGTTACTATTTTTACTGTCATACTACTATTTTTGGCTTTGGCCACTACTACAAAATCTTTTAAGGGTAAACAGGTCTGTATAATAATTATGACAAAAGGTAATGGTATCATGATGGTATGGAGTTCCATCTAGGATTGAGACTGTCTATACTTACTATCATAATATATCCTGGCATGATCCAAGCCTGAGAGACATGGACATTTATGTTTAATCAGTAGATTTGAGCAACATCCCCAGCGACGAATCTGTAAAGTGGATGAGACTGGACTGTGTGGTCCCAGTCTTCCCAATCAGATCATGCCACTCAACTGTGGATAAGAGCCGGTTGGGGATGGTGCTATTTTAGTGCACGCATATGCTTAAGGGAAGAAGACTGGATACTTTTTCAGCCTCATGCACAATTACTATTTCTAACATGTACTATCTCTTTGTCCAGTTCTCTGCCTTGGCCTGAATATCGGTCAGAGTGATGTCCCTGAACCTCATTCAGATATAGCTAGTCAGTGTCTTTCCCGCCTGGTAAGCCTCTTGTCAGCTGCTTTTGTTTCATTCCTTGGCTATGCTTCCTTCCTGTGCAGATGTTTGAAGGTTTTTTCATTCTGTTTCTACAATCTTTTGTTCACATTCTTTGTGGTTTGTTGGTTAATCTGTTTTCATTCTGTCATGGCAGTCTGTTCACTTGCTTTCTGTGTTTGCTAGTTGATCTGTGAATATTTTATTTACTGGTTTCTTCTTTTTGATTATGAGCAATTCAAGTGGCAATTGTGAAAATTATCAAAAGAAAACTTATAGTATTTTGAACATGGTCCCCAGTATTCCTTCTTAACCAGAAAATTATCAAAAGAAAAAATATAGTATTTTGAACATGGTCCCCAGTATTCCTTCTTGACCAGTTTTGGACATGCACCACATCAGCACTGAAGAAACGGGGCTGATCCTAAACTGATCGACTCTTTCATCTCCTCCTGCCCCCCTCCCAAGTAATTGATTCTCCTGCCCATTCATCACATGGGTCTGAAGCTCTTCACATCCGTGTGAACCTCCAAAAATTCTAATTTTGAGCCAGTCATTCGGTCAATTAGGCAGCTTCAGTCCTCTTCCCTCCACAGTGTGATTCCATGATCCTATAATCAGACAATCACAGAGATCATGCAACCACCAATATCTTGAACTGGAATCTTTCAACCTACATGACAGTTTGGGTCTCGTTTTGAGATGAATTTGTCAAGAGACTTGTCTGTTTTCCATCCCATACCTAACTTTGCACTGTGCCTGGAGAGACGGACACAGATGGCCTTTGGAGTTTCCCCCAAGTGTAAGACACAGAGACCATATGACCTTGCATGGTCCAAATGTAAAAGCTTCATGCCCTCCCTAAAGGGGTGACGCCCATTCTTGGATATGCACCTCACTCCCCTCCTCCCATCCTGCAGGAGACTTCTTCTGGATACTGTCCTGTACCCATGACTAATTATGGTCTCTCCATGGCCATCCTAACCTCTGGAAAGAAGAACAGAATGTACATACCATGAAGACTTCCCCTTGATGCCATTTGCAAAAGGGGTACCTGGGAAGCTCCATGGAGGCATCCAGTAGGTAGCTATGTGCAGAGCTAGTGGGTCGTGAACTTTGCACTGCCTACACACCAGCTGCAGAGTACAGTGACCTAGTGGCCTGAAACGAGGCTAAGAATGACCAAGGAATCTGTTTCTGGCCGTTACTTTCGGATAACGGAAATAGTGAAAGCCCTTCGAATTTTCAAAACCCCAAGTCAGGTTTCTCCGACGCTCGTATACAAGCGTTGTTGAGACATGATCGGGAAATCCCAATGCTCGTAGAGTTGAAACCTCCTGCCAGAAAGCTCTGAATATTCTTTGAGTTGTAGCTCATACAGACTGGGGTGCTGACAAGAAAACACTACTTCACCTGTACAGAGCGTTAATTCACTCTAAACTGGACTATGGCTGCGTAGTATATGGGTCTGTGGGACTGTCCTACCTAAAACTACTGAATCCCATTCACCACTAAGGGCTGCGCCTCTGTCTTGGTGCATTCAGAACAACTCCTGTCTATAATTTGTATGCAGAGGCAGGGGAGACCTACCTGACCAACCGTAGACTGAAACTAACCTTTAATTTCTGTTTGAAACTGTTCTCTGAACCGGAAAACCCAGCTTACGACTGTCTTCGACCCCAGATTTTAAAGTGAATTTGAAAAACATCGGAGGGTCACTCCTCCTTCAGGAATCCACATCCGTCCTCATATAGAAAAGGCAGATATAAATTTAATAATTGTTAACGACATCTCGAAATTTCCAGACAGCCCACCATGGACCTTGAGAACACCGAAGGTTTGTTTTGATCTTGCTTCCTTCCATAAAGACTGTACTAGTTCACTGGCATACAAATCGTTTTATGCAAAACTGTGTCAGAAATTTCGGTCATCCCACAGAATCTTCACTGATGAATCCAAGTCTGATGAAGGTGTTGCTGCTGCTGCCTTCTGTTCCATGGTCCCAATCGAGCATTTTCAAAACATTTTCCATCTGACAGTTCCGTTTATACTGCTGAACTGACTGCTCTGGTTTTGGCACTAAAAATGGTGTCCCAAATCCAAGCATAAAGATTTTCTCATTTTTTTCCGACTCCTCTTTCTGCTTTGCAGGCAATTGCTGGCCGAAACTTTTGTCACCCTGAGCTTCTGAAGTTCTTTCAGCTGTTTTCTACTCTTACAAATGAAGGTTACCGGATTGTTTTTGCCTGGATTCCTGGCCATGTTGGTATTGGAGGCAGTGAAAAGGCTGACAGCCTGGCCAAGAATGCCACAAGGGAAAAGACGTCTAAATCCTTCATTCCTTACACAGATGTGAAATCCAGTGTACACAGTTATGTGAGAAATCTGTGGCAGGAGGATTGGAATAAACAGACAGATAACAAACTTTTCTAAATCCGCCCCAATCTGAAAGAAATGTTCCCATCTGCTGCAGGGAATCATAAGAAAGAAAGAGTGTTATGTAGGTTATACATAGGTCACACATCCTACACTCAATCATACCTTTTAAAAAATGAAGAAGCACAGTGGTGTATACATGTGACGAGCCGTTGAGCATCAGACACCTCCTCTTGATTGCTGGGACTTATACGATGTGAGACAAAAGCACTACACGGCAGACTCCTTAAAAAAGTTAAAGATCCTTTCCGAGACATCCCTCCATATGCAATCTTACATTTTTACAATAGATCAATAGATTTCACGTCTTTCATGTCTGAGTATGCTTTTCTTTAATTGCATTTTAGACTTGCAAGGTTAACGATGAGTATGCTTTTTAACTGTTGTCTTTTATCATAACTTGGGTTTTTTTGATGTGGTGTTAGCCCTGATATGACTCTAGTAGTTGGCTGGGCTGTAAGCAATATGAATATGAATATGAATGGCTGAGGACCTCCAATCTTGTTCCTGTACATGATTCCTACTGCTCTTTTTCCTGGCTACCATCACACATCTCATTGCCAGAGACATTGGAGGGGCATGAGGACACTCTCCTACATGATTGATGTGGACCACCCCGGCTGATAGAGGATCCTCCAGATATTTGCAGCAGACCTAGCCCCACCCCACTCCTCCCTACAGGATTGAGAACTCGGTCCCTCAGCATGGGTCAGATTGTTCATGGGGACACTGCTTGTCATTCTTCTCAGATGGCAGCCGATCAGCAATAGTTATCGAACCACCTCAACACCATGGAAATGTTGAAGACATGTCTCCAAAACCTCATCATGGAGGTACAGCCGAAAATGACTCCCTCCACAGATGTACCACCACTTCGCAGAGGTTCAATCTGCCTCTCAGAGCACAATACACGTGATGCTTCCTTCCATGAGAACGAGTGTAGAGCTACGGTGCCCAAGTCCAATGGTATCATCCTCACCCCCCCCCCCTCTCTCTTGACCAAACATGTCTGCCCCAGGTGCGTATGGAGTCTGCAGGTTTATAAACCAACTGCATCCAATTTTCTATGGAATCTTTTCCAGGAGGCAGCCTCCTGGGCAGCCATTTCAGCAGAAGACCGCTTCCTGCTGCCACACAGGAGAAATCCAACATATGTCCGCCTTACCTTTTCCACCTTGGTGGAATCAGAGGAGTGACCTGGCCAGATCATCAGCAGTTTTTTTTTCTGGCCTTGTGCTCTCTGGCTCCTAAAATGAACTCCCAGTCTGAGGAGCTCACCAACCCCTGGACCATCAGGACAATATACCAACATAGTTGATGCACTGTCCGATGCCATGGAGTTTACAGCCAAACTCCACTCCAGCACCATCCTGGTGAGGAGGTACGAACTATTGGAAACCTGCAAACTGCCAGCGTAGAACCATAGAGCATTCCACAGCCACACTCCTCTTCAGCAATACACTCATGACTTCCTGAATCGGAGAGCAGCAAGACTCTGCTCCTTTGGATTCCTCCATCCTTCCCTCCAAAGTGGAGGTCAGCTCTCAAGATATGCGCTGATTTAGGCCCATTTTTTATATATATATATTTTAGTGCCCTTAGGAAGGACACTGAATGGCATTTCCAGGACAAGGTCCACTTCGACTAAAATTCTTACCAAGACAGAATTGATAGCACATGTTAGAAACAACAAGTGCACATATCTTAACAGGGATTTGAGAAGTCCCCTTATGAAAAAAATGAAAGAATCTTATCCATTACTTGTGTGATGTCCATGTTCATGATTTTGAATAGTTCATACATGTTTATGTTGTAACTAACAGTTATTCACATTGTGTAATGTCACTATTTATACAAACACAGCACTTTTTGACTGTGGTTCTCAAGACTGTTGACAAAAAATTGATTGCATGAATTCAGAGTAAATCTTTTGGTTAGTTCATGGTCTAAGAATTATGTTTATTAGCAGAATGGCATTGGGTTAAAGTGGCAGAAATACTTTTAAAATATTTTGGAGGGTCTTTTCTTTGTTGAACTTGCAGTGTTAGCGGTAAAATAGGTGTTATGGTAGCTATTGATACTAAACTAATGGTGTTATGATTGGGTAGGTTTTGTTTTTTGTTTGTTTTGTTTTTGTAATGCAGAAGTAAGTTTCTTTTTGACTTGAAGAGCAAGAGTATAATGTATTTAGTTTCGCATGTATGAAAGCTAGATATCTTGCCTGAAGATGAATACACATTTCACTGGTTTGTACTATCACCCCATTTTTCCCTAACGTATATTCCTTATCTCTCATCTTTCTGCATCAACTCCCTTTTCCTCTTCACACATGCATGTGCAAACATGCAAATTCAGACACAGATGAAAATACCCTATTGAGTACATTACAAAAAAATTGCACACACACACACACACACACACACACACACACACACACACACACACACACATCTCACACACACACACACCACACACACACACAACACACACACACACACACACAGACACACAACACACACACACACACACACACACACACACACACACACACAGCGTGGTGTGGCGTATGTCCCCTTTGTGGGGTAAATGCCTTTCATTTGAGTTGTGAGAGGATTTAACCACTAGTGTGTCAGTTCTTTTCATGTATCATACATGTGCACTTTATTTGTGTTTATGTGTAGTGTTGAAATTGATCATGTTTTGTGATAGATGTACTGATTGTTTATGCCTGAATGAAGCAGCTTGACTTTTTCTTTTCTGTGTAATTGGGAGCAGAAGCATCATTGGAGTGAATATGGACTTACCACCAGAGGATTGGGGGATGTACATTATATGTCATTACTGTTGGAGGAAATTGTGAAACTGGGATGGGTGGGAGTGGAGTTTCTTTGTGGGGTAAGGAGGAGAAAATGGGTTGGTTGGTAGCGTGAAAGAAAGCAAACCTGTCCTTGAAAATGTCCGGAATAGCTGATATGTAAGTATTGATGAAGTATTATAATATTCCAGTGATTCTGCAGTACTACATAAAATTATGTCCATAGGATGTGACTTTGAGTTGTGAGGGAATGATTCTTTTTGGTGAAACAATTCCCTCCACCTGTGTTGTGATGTTTACTTATACATCTTTTACTCGACCAACTGTCATTTATTTATGACTAATTTACATAAGTGTTTGTGTAATATATTATAAACATGTATGTACTCGAATTACAAATGTGTATATATCTGAATTTTGTTTTTTGTTTTTTTTTGCACACAGTCATAAAATCTGCTTCAGGGAGTTCATTGCCCATTATCATTACCTTTTTGTTGCTGGAGACATTTCTATTTTGCTTTATTCTCAATTTTTTGTAGAAGGAACAAAAACAAACCCAAAAAACCCAAACCCAACACATAGGAGACATCTTTAATTTCTGCTCTAATTGCCATCTGACCATCCATAGAATTTCATCAGTTCCAACCCAACCTTTGTAGTCTTCGCCCCAGACATGGACATGGAGAGACAGACAGGTGAATAACTTGTTCTGTGGTGTACGCTATGTTGGTCTCGCTGCAACTGCCTGACTTACGCAATGCCGCAGAGGGATGTGTACGATTAAAAAAAAACAACCAGCATTGTCGCTCTTGAGATGAGTTGTGCATGTGAAGACTAATCACTGGCATCTATCAGAGACTTTGATCACCAGTGAAATTGTTGAGTTGCCAGTCTCTCTATCACTGTCTGACAACACTGTGATTCTGTCACTGACAGTAAATTATGATTGCATTCTGAATTTCATCTCATAACATTGCTTTTCTACTCTTGATGTAATTAGGTTTTTCCTGTGTTGATTTCACTGTTGTTAGAGTGGTTTTGTAAGTTTTTGAATGGTGCTGAAAAGAGGCTGGTATATGAAAATTAGGCTTTTCCCCTGGATGTAAAAGACAGATCATTAATTTCTTTGTATTTGTGGTTTTCTCTTTAATCGGGCTCAGTTTAGATGTTTGAAAGAACCAAAGCACCAATGTGCTGTGTGTGTGTGTGTATATATGTGTCTGTGTCTGTGTGATGCATTTATTATTCAGTCAGCGTAATAAAACAAGACCGCTAGATCCTGATCATAAAATCAGTTTCGTGCATTTTCATTTTTTGCTGAACATGTACAGTGAACAATCTTTGTTCTTTTCACCTTGAAAATTATAGACATTTAATGGGGTTTGGAAAGTATTTGATAGAAGGATATGTTAAGATCAAGAGAAGCCAGGTAGGCATGTAATTATGATAATATATTTGATACTGTATCTTGCAACAAAGTCATTTTATCTCAATAATCATGCTAATAATACATTTTTACAACTGCATAGTGTATCAGATTATTGATTCGATTGTAACCAGTCCTGTCTTTGTGCAGCTACTGTTAGTGTTACTATAAACAATAATCTAAAAATGAAGTAGGAAAATGCTTGGCGATAATTTTTTTTTTATTAGTTAATTTCTTTTATGCAGCATTGCAGTATCTAAAAATGTAAGTGTGTTATAACATCATTAACGTAGTAATAAAACACTTTCTCTTTTATTTGATTTGTATGTACTTGTTTTATTGTTTGACATGATGTGGCTGTACTCCTGCTTTTGTTATGCCCCACTGTCCTCCCGCATATTTCTTATCCTGTTTTAAATATCTGTTTGTAGGATCTCTTGGTAATCTGTATTCTGACATATTTTGCCATTTAAGTAAGAGTTTTGGCTTACAGGGAAATGCAAGTGCATTTTATGATCAGAGTTGTTGGAGTATTAAGCAAGAGGCTTTTATAGATGGATAACTTCTTAGACTGGAAACAAGACATTTTCAATATGTGTTAGGTTGATACTTTGTTATTGAATTTTTGAAATGTTAACGTTAGATCAATGGAAATAAAAAGTGGTCAGCAACTATGTGTTTGAGTGTTTATAAGTTTGATCACATAATTATATAGTGGACAGTCAAATGATGATGTCAGTCAAGTTGCCATTTTGTGGTTTTGAAAATATTAAACCAAAAATTTAGTTCTGAAATGAGATAAGAGGGGAAAAAAGCAGCAAAAGCAGAAAAAAAAATGTTTACATCAAATGCCTAGTGCACCCCTCTTTCCTGCCTTAGAAATGTACAACTTATGTAGGGTCACAGGGCATAATTATGGACGTTACTATAGTTTTATAGAAATGCTGCGTCGAGTAAAGCGCATTATACTCAAGCAAGGGAAGGGGAAGTGCCCTTGCCTTACTATGATTATGCCGAGGTCGCCCTAACATCCAGGAAGGGGAATGGAATGTCCAGACCGCACAGCCTTGTCAGAGAGGAATACCAGGGAAATTCCCTGGAGACATCACAAGCAGGCTGGTGTCAAATTCATGCTCTCAAGCAAGAAATCCTAAACTAGGGCCAGCTGCCAAGAAGAAAGTCGTCATATACCAGCCATTTGGGTGTAAGACTCAGACCTCGGTCCTTCACATGGCTCCTCAGGAGGGAGCACTGCCATCATGTTCCTTTCTGATCACTGTTTGAATCAGAAGGCTGCTCTCAGGCGAGACTGTTCCCCTAGACACTATCATAATGGGATTCAAACCAGAGCCATAAGTGTCTTTCTTATAATATCAACCAGTTCTGGCTGCGACCCAGTCTTCAAGAGCAAAATCTTAAGAGGCCTCAGTAGTCGTCAAAAAACAATATTTGCCCTTCAGTGCCCACACTTAACAGGTCTGAGGCACAATGGGTCTCGACACTGGTTCGCACTGGTACTAGAGCTAGGGTACAAGTTGCCCTGGGAGGGCTCCAAACCCAGTTTTTGAAACACCCCCTCCCCCAGTCCCTTTTCCTGCTCACAAAATAAAGAGCAACAAAGGGCTCAGAAACAAAAAAAGTGTGCATCTTTCTGATGAAGGGAACAATTATGGAACATATCACCCCCCTGCGATCTGGGATTCTATGAGCCACAAGGTGAATAGACAACAAACATAGATCTCAGTGATGCTTAATCCCTGCCACAGTTGGCATCTGAGGATTGTGTGGCACACTGTGCCTGTCAGTTCTGCGCACCTCTGTTTGGCTACCCTGTTGCCCCTTCCTGTTGAGAATTGGCTGTCACGGCACAAGCAGATTTGATTCACCTCATTTGCTTCCTGGACAGTTAGCTGATCCTGACCAAGTCAGATGACCAGACTCACACCCAAACATCTTGGTGCTCTGCATCATCTTTGATTCGTCACAAACCTCGAGAAATGCAACCTCTCCCCAGCCAGTCCTTCATTGTCTTTGAGATTAGGCTCAACATTGCGTTTGTTCTCCTTTTTACTACATCTGCCCATGCTGACAAGCTGACCCTCCTACTGTCTCACGTTTAACAGAGAGGATGTCAGCGAGAACCATCAGTCCTTCTCTTGGAATAATGGAATCTGAATTTACGCTCTTTGAGACATGCCACAAAATGCTCCATTCAGAAGGCATCTCCCTTGGGGATGCTGGGGGCTTATTCAGTATAAATTGTGTGCCCCCTACTTCAGGAAAATTTTTGCTAGAAATGTCCACTTTTCTGTCACTTTGTTTTTGCCTTGCTCCTTTGCTTTCTGTTATCTCTGCCTGTCATTGTCTGGTCCATTTCACCTGTATGTGTTCTATAAAGCCTTACATAGTTTCTATTAGGATTGGTGATTAGGTATATTATTATGACATGCAAAAGCAATTTTAGGTAAATTAGGCAAGTATTGACATATGTTTTAATGTACTTAGTCTTATACATTCATAATCAAATTTGTGTTTCCTTAAATTATATGTGCAGATGCATTGGTATGTGTATTTAATTTTCTTTTCTGGGTGCTTTTTTTTCAGGGTCAACAAGAGGCGTGTGTTTTGAGGTAGTTATAGCTCTGATAAGATTGGCTAGTTGACTGGGCTTCAAACATTAATGATATTAATGTCTTGAAGACATTCAGGGAAGACTGGGCTTTGTCTGAACGGCCCTATGATAGCACACCGATTCTGACCAATGGTTTCAAGGTGGTATGGCTCATGTAGACTTAAGACCTCACGATTGTCATCCCAATTTCAATGCCCATCCATGCGGTCTCCCTGTATACTGACTCCTTGACAAGGGCAGAGGAGCACATATAAAAAGCCCTTATTAGGTAGGTCTGTAGATTGAAGTGGTTCTCAGAGCCGTAGTGACCTTCTTACCAGATGTACAAGGGAAAGTGGTTTCTGTCTTCGCATTCAACTCCACAATGGTATTCTGTGCAAAGAAGACAGGGGTACACACTCAGTGAACTTCTCTGTACTGCGAGTGAGGCTCCTCTTTGATGTTATGGAGACTTCCCTGTATACATAGACACATAGAAGGGAAACTGAACATCCTGGCAGACTCCATCAGCAGGTCACACTGCAGTCTTCACATAAAGTGAGCCTGAACAAGGAGACCCTGGAATGGCTCTGGAGTTTCTGGTTGCAGTCCATCGCAGACATGTTGACATCCATATTCAGCAAACGTCTTCCATTGTATGTATCTGCAGTCTATGACCCAGATACCTGTAAGAGCAACACCCTGTCGATAGACTGGGGCCCTGTCAGAAATCGGGACTTGAAATCACAAAGAATGATTCCAATACTAGACCTCTGATGTCTGTCCCACAAGAAGGTGGAACGTTCCCCTTATCAGAATCTCCTCAAACAACCTTGGTCAGGAGTGGTACACTCCAATCATCAGCTGCTACACCTTCACAGATGCCTGTGGCAGAACCTACCATCACATCAACCAGAAATCCTTCATAAAAATTAGGTCAGATTGCAACACATTTGTCAGATCAATCCACCTGAGTTGGAATTCTTTCAAATACCTTACAGATCGTCCCCACTTTCAGGCACAAAGTTACTGAATCCATTTACAACTGAAAGTGAAAGGAATGGGTGTCTTACTGAATCCATTTACAACTGTAAGTGAAAGAATGGGTGTCTTACTGAATCCATTTACAACTGTAAGTGAAAGGAATGGGTGTCTTACTGAATCCATTTACAACTGTAAGTGAAAGGAATGGGTGTCTTACTGAATCCATTTACAACTGTAAGTGAAAGAAATGGGTGTCTTACTGAATCCATTTACAACTGTAAGTGAAAGAATGGGTGTCTTACTGAATCCATTTACAACTGTAAGTGAAAGAAATGGGTGTCTTACTGAATCCATTTACAACTGTAAGTGAAAGGAATGGGTGTCTTACTGAATCCATTTACAACTGTAGTGAACAGAATGGGTGTCTTACTGAATCCATTTACAACCTGTAAAGTGAAAAGGAATGGTTCTTTACTGAATCCATTTACAATGAAGTGAAAGGAATGGTGTGTACATTCTGAATCCATGTACAACTGTAAGGAAGGATGGGTGTCTTACTGAATCCATTTACAACTAAGTGAAAGGAATGGGTGTCTTACTGAATCCATTTACAACTGTAAGTGAAAGGAATGGGTGTCTTACTGAATCCATTTACAACTGTAAGTGAAAGGAATGGGTGTCTTACTGAATCCATTTACAACTGTAAGTGAAAGGAATGGGTGTCTTTCTGAATCCTTTTACAACTGTAAGTGAAAGGAATGGGTGTCTTAGTAAAACAAGGAATTAGTAGATTCAATCTGCCCCTTTAACGACGAGTTGGCCAGTTTTATGACCTACATCCATTTCCAGCAGAACCATATGACAAGCAACATCCAAGGTTACCACTCTTCGGTCTGTACCACATTTCAATGGATAAAGTACTCAGATTTTTTTGTAAACTATTTTCTGTGAGAAATACCGTGGGGCCCGACATTTAAGGTAGGCCTACTCAGAACCCCATGCGAGTCTCATACTTGGATAACCTACATGTTCCCAATGCTTTAAGGGAAATGCCGTACAAGCCTCCAGATTAAGCCCTCTTTACAGTATGATGGCCTTTCTACTCACCTCCACCACTGGCAGACGCAGTAGCAAATTGCCTGGCTATTAGCAGTAAGTGCACTAAACAGGATATCAACTTCCACAAAGACAACTGACTCCATATCCGTGGCTTTTCTTCAAGAGTTCAGAACAAAACCCAAACTGGAAGAACCATTGCTTCAACTTTCCATTCATTCATCACCATACATTATAGATAAGGGAGGAATGTTGTCATACACTATTTCAAATAGTACTGGAATTGCACCAAAAGAAATATGCCACATTATCTTTTCTTCTCAGTCAATGATAACCATGAAAAAGACATCATCACTGAGCATTACCCTAATGGATCTCCCAATTGATCCGCTGAGCAACAAATCACCCAATAAGACACAAGCACATTGAATCCAAGAGCCCTTGAAATTTGGGCCATGGCTACATTTTGGGGGGCTTCCATCATTCTGTTTCTCAGAAGAACATCTTAGCAGCAACGTATTAGCACTCAGATAACTGCTCCATAAACTACTGTCATAGGGATCTCCGCTTATGTCAGGCAAATGATCCCCATGGAATCTCATTTGTGATACTCTACCATCTCCGTTCCAGGGCCCTCAGTTTGGCCATCACACAGAAACACTTGTGCATGAAGCCAAAATAGTGTTGTTTTTTGTTTTGTTTTGTTTTGTTTGTTTTATTTTTATCAAATCCCTGTTAAACTTTATGCCATTACCATTTTTAACAGAAAGTCCCATCCTATCATCCTTACTCATATCATCCTGGTTTTCACAAGGGGCATACTTAAGAGACCAATGAATGAAACAAAGCAAGTTGAACAGAGGCTTGTCAAGCAGGAAAAGTATTGGTTGGCTGTACCAGGGATGACACTGTACAAAATTCTGGCAAGGACAGAATTGAGTTAGCAAGGATGGCGCTTATTAAAAATGGTAAATGTAAGTAGCTAAACAGGAATTTGAGAAAAAATAGTTATCATTTCAAACACAATACCCAGTGGTACACTTGCACCAGGTTCACACCATGAATACATCCAAAATAACCTCCCCTTTTCCTTCTATCAATTCTTCCCCAACTTACTTCCCCACAATACAAAACTTGATGGGGGTGGGGTGGGATTCATGTTCTGTAACATGTCAGACTATTTGCACCAGGACCGAGGTTTTATGTCCGCCTGTTTGTCATACCCAAAGTGTCTGGAGGATGGCATCTCATCATGGACCTGTTGGCGCTAAACAAGTTCCTAGTACCAGCACACTTCAAACGAAGACCCTGATCCTCATCAGAGAGGCCCTCAGACAGGAAGATTGGACAAGACTAGTGGATTGGAAGGCTCCATATTTCCACATCCTTATCCACAAGTCTCACAAGAAGTAGGTCCACTTTGTTTGGAAAACCAGTATCTTCCAGTTCCGAATCCTCAATTTCAGCCTCTCCCAAGCACCATAGCAAATCACCAGGTTGATGCGAGAATTGGAAATATAGGCGCGCAAGGAGTCCATTTGCCGATTATGCTGTCATGATGATTGGTTCATACTGATTCAGAGATGTTGACAGATGGCTAAATCTCCTTCAAGTGGAAGTCCTTATTGTGATGGGGAGACCACATAGGTACCTACTATGCCTCACAACCATGATCGGAGGACGAACTGACTCAGCACATAAATGTCCTGGAGTATGAAGCAGTCTGACAAGCTTTACTGGCATTTGAAACCCATGTCATGGTCAAGTAATGAAACTCCTCACAAACATCATTGTGGTTTCCTACATTAACAGTAAAAAAAGGCAGGGGTGGGTGGGCAGGGGCACACAATAAGGACAGAGACTCTACATAACAAGTCACAACAGGAAATAACCTTTATAGCCCCAACACATAGTTCTGAGCAGACTGTCAGCAGGTTCCTGTTGTGTTGTAGTCCCCCCACAGATTGGACCTGAACTCTCAAGTGCTTCCGAGTCTGAGAACACTGGTTCAGTGAAAGATCTCTTCTCAAAACCAAGTTCAACAAGAGACTCCCTACTTTCACTTCTCCAGTGCAAGACCCCGGAGTTTATGTGATCTGTGCCCTGAATCTAGGCTGGAGCAGTCTACTAGCCTACACTCACTTTTCCGCCCTTACCAGTCTTACAGAAATAATCAGGAAAATTTGATTCGGAAAGATTAACCATGACCTGATCGCCCCAGAAGTAAGTAAAGTATAGTGCAGAGTATGTCATTTGAGTGTGTTTTATCTTATGAAAATTTCGCAATGCATGTTCTTAGTTTCTATTTTATAAACATAACTTTGGTTAGTGCTGATAGAAAGTTAACTATCAATGCCAGAGACTAGCAGGATGGATTGGGGCTTTTTTTTCCTGCAGTTTTCCACTACTTCAAAACTGATTCACTGTAAATAATATTTGTGTTGTAAGAATGCATTGTGTGTCAATGGCAGATGTGATGCGTCTAGTGTGTCGGCTAGTGACTGCATCTGCATGCTTGTCACCTCTCACATTCAGCCTGCACCGCTGGCTAGCACTGCTGCTTGCAGCTATGGGAAAAGATGAGCAGAATGCGTAAGTCTCTTCCTGTCAGTAGGCTACATAGCCTATCCATCAGCAAGCCCTACGTTATGCCTTCCTCGTGGCGACATGCGGTAACTGAGACCTCACGGACTCAGGCTAAATCTCGAGGGACTCGGAGGAGGTCTGGCCCCCAGACTCCGGCACGCAGGTCCACCGGCGTGTGGATATGCCCTGGTGCCCACGAACCAGACCCCCAGCTACAGGTGAATAGCTCCACTGCCTTGTGGACATCTCGGGATAGAATAAGGCTAAGGAAGATAACCCTGAAAGAAAAAATCACCCTACTGCCTTGTAGGTTGTCGTGGAAACGACAAAGGCTAGCGGAGAGGAAAAAAAAAAAAAAAAAACAACAACAAAAACTCTAGAAAAATTACGGACAGTGAAAATAAAAATGGGAAGATAACGACGTGATTAGGTTCTCCGATGGAGCACCTTTGTCTGGTAGGGACCGTCATGCAGCGCAGGTGACACCAGACCGTCAGCCAGCTACTGGCCCAAAACCAAACTCAAAAATACTAAAATAGCAACATGGAACATAAGAACTTTGTTT
Source organism: Monoplex corrugatus (assembly GCA_030674185.1). Classification (NCBI taxonomy): domain Eukaryota; kingdom Metazoa; phylum Mollusca; class Gastropoda; order Littorinimorpha; family Ranellidae; genus Monoplex; species Monoplex corrugatus. The sequence continues at coordinate 18,718,792 of CM060308.1, read as the reverse complement.
CAAAAAGCAAATAGACAATGTCAAAATGGAGATGGAAAGCTTAACATTAGTATTTTAGGACTAGGGGAAGTGAGATGGAAAGGGGGCAGGCATGATAACATCCAGAGAGATACAGTGATATACTCTGATGGAAACTCACATGAAAGAGGAGTAGGCATTGTAATGGACAGGGACAAATCAAAAGCAGGTAATGGATACTGGGCTGTGTCCGACAGAGTCTCTTGCTGGTCAAGCTTGGGAGGCAGACCATTTGACATCAACATCATTCAGGTGTATGCACCAACATCCACAAGTACTCAGGAAGACATCGACAACTTCTACGAAGTATTAGAAATGGCCACAAGAAGTTACATAATAATGGGAGATTTTAATGCTAAAGTGGGAAGGATAGGGTGAGGATATAATTGGACCTCATGGCCTTGGTATACAAAATGAAAGGGGAGGGAAACTTGTAGAATGGGCACAGATGAATGAGTTCATAGTAGGAAACACCTGGTTTGGCAGCCTATAGAAGAAAATGGACTTGGATGAGTCCAGGAGATAATACCAAAAATCAGATTTGACATCCTGATTAATAAAAGATTTAGAAATTCTTACTGTCAGCAAAAACACTACCAGGCGCAGACTGCAACAGTGACCACAATCCTGTAGTGGGAAGATTTAGGTTGAAATTACGGAAAAGGAAACAGACCAAAAGCAACATCAAACTAGATCTTGGACTCTTAAAGACAGATGAAGTGATACGTCATAAATTTAATGTACATGTTCAAAACAAATTCAGTGCTCTGGAAGACGTTGGTGACAGTGAAGAACAATGGACAAAGTTGAGAAATTCGATAAATGAAGCTTGTGAAGAAATCCCTGTAGTAGATAGAAAAGCAAAAAAGAACAAGATGACAAAAGAAATTTTGGGCTTGATGGAGGAACGGAGGAAGGCAAAGAGAAATGAGGAGATATACAGGGAGATAAACAAAGAAATCAGGAATAAGTGCAATGAAGCTAAGGAAGCTTGGCTGAAAACAAAATGCAAAGAAATAGGAAACCAACACAAAACGGATCCTCAGTGTATGTACAGACGAATTAAAGAAATTGTCCACAGGAAAAATACATGCACATCAACTGATTGCTTAAAATCGAAAGATGGTGTGCTTCTCATGGAAAAAGACAAAATATTAGACAGATGGGGAGAGTACATTAAAGACCTTTTTGAAGATGACAGAAACGTAGAACACATTATAAGAAAGGACTTTGAAGGACCACCCATAATGAAAGATGAAGTTAGAGCAGCATTGAAAAAGATGAAACCAGGAAAAGCCCCAGGACCAGACAACATTACCACAAAGATGATTGAAGCCCTGGAGGAATTTGGTATAGAAAAAATAACAGTCCTCCTAAATGAAATTTACGACATTGGAAAAATCCCCCAATATATGTCAAAATCAATTTTTATTGCACTTCCAAAGAAGACAGGGGCTATAGAATGCGAACTCCATCGCACAATCAGTTTGATGAGTCATGTAACCAAGATCCTATTAAGAATAATCATGATGAGGACAAGAAATAGAATCAAAAGAAAAATAGATTAACAGTGTGGATTTGTGGAAGGGAAAGCAACTATTAATGCCATATAGGCCTACATCCTAAGAACTATCGTAGGTCAATCGAGGTGAACAAGGATTTATATTTATGCTTTGTTGACTATACCAAGGCTTTCGATCGGGTAAGACATGAAGAATTGATCAACCAACTAGAAAGACTCAATATTGATGGAAAAGATCTTGATGGAAAAGATCTACGAATAATCAGAAATATGTATTGGGAACAAACAGCTGCAATGAGAATAAAAAACGATATAAGCTCTTTCCAAAACATCAAAAGAGGAGTCAGACAGGGTTGTGTTTTGTCACCAGATCTGTTTTCACTTTACAGCGAAAACGTCACGAGAAACCTAGAGAAGACCCTGAATTAAAGGTTGGAGGAAAAATGATAAACAACATTCGATACGCAGATGACACCGTGCTAATTGCAGAAAATGAAAGGGACCTACAAAACCTCGTAAATATACTTGAAATAGAAAGCAAAGGTAAGGGGTTGGAACTAAACAACAGGAAGACTGAAGTCATGGTGATCAGTAAAAAACATGAAATCCCCTCATGCAAAATAACAGCAAACGGCACAACCTTGACACAGGTTGATAAGTTTAAATACCTGGGAACGATCATTTCACCAGACGGCAGATGCACATCAGAAATAGCCAACAGAATCGGCCAAGCCAAAACAACATTCAAGAAGATGACAAGCATTCTTACCAACAAATCCCTTTCAATTAACATCAGAGTTCTTGAATGTTATATTGAAACAATACTGCTGTACAGTTGCGAGGCGTGGACAGTCAACAAGCAAAGCCAGAACAAGATTGAGGTGGCCGAGATGTGGTTTCTTAAGAGAATGTTGAGAGTTCCATGGACAGCAAAGAAACAAACGAGACAGTCTTGATGGAGGCAGACACAAGTAGATTATTTATAAGATTAGGAAAAGGCAGGCAACATTCATAGGCCATTTTATGAGGGAAAGGGGAATTGGAACACCTGGTCACAACGGGAAAGCTGGAGGGAAGGAGAGCACTGGGTAGACCTAGGTAGAAGATGCTAGACGGACTTGCAGAGTGGCTGAAGACAAGGGGGATGGAAGAGATGCTTGAGGCAACAAGAGATAGAGACAAATGGAAGTCTATAATCGCCAACGCCATGCGGCAAGGCACCTGATGATGATGAAGAATGCATCATTTGTATGATTTATACGTTGCTCAAAACTAGTTGATGGAGTAAGGTACTTCTACTCATCAAACATGTTTGTGTTGCGTTTTCACAAAGAATAGTTTGTATTGGCCTTTACTTTCATAATAAGCACACATTATTGCGCTGGATATAAAACAAAAAGCAAAACAAAAAATATTCCTTTTATGCTTGGCTGTGACAAAGAGAACTTAATCTCCCTAATTAGTGTCATTCACAATTACTGTTTCTAAAATGTGCTAACCTGGCAAGCCCAGTTCTCCCTCTTTACCATGATTTCAGTCGTACAACATCCCTGGTCCTCGTTCTGGTACAGCCAGTAAACGTCTGTCCAGACTAGTAAGCTCCCAGTTGCCTTCACTTCCTTGATTCCCTTGCCATGCTTCGACTTTTGCAGATGCTTCAGGTTATTTCTGTCTTTGGCTGTCCCTGCTTGGTTTGTTGATCTGGGCCTGTTGGTTTCTTGGTTGATCCTTTCTTTCTTCTATTCAGCCTTCTTCCCTGTGATCATGAGTAATATAAACAGTGAGTGCAAAAACTTTGCAAAACAGAGTGAAAAAGTTTTGAGTGAGAACACAGCCAGTTTTCAATGGACACCATGTCAACATGGAAGACACCAGGCCAATCCATAGTCGGCATCCACAACTCCTTGATCGTCTGGATTCTTTTCCCAACCATAAAATTGTCCTACTAATACGTAGAAATTACAGTTAATCCGATTGCAATCTTAGGTTTAAAATCCAGAGCATTTAAAGGGGATTGGCCCCTAAATCCACCATACAAAGCACTTTCGTCCTGACCTCGGATTCAACTGGCCCTCAATCAAACAATTGTGCAGATCGCGTGACTGCCAACATTCTGACTTCTGCAGAAAATTTAAACAATCAGTTTTCTAAACTTAATAGTTTTAATGGCACATCTTTCGACATCTCTTCCCAAGTGCATTTCTGGGAAGGGACCTAATAACCAGATCGTTTGGCCCCTCAGATGTTCCCCTGCCTGGTTGTCAGGGATTTCACCATACAGCCATTTCACCCTGCGCAATCTGGATACAGGCCGCATTTCCTCCCCAAAGGAGTGAAGCCCACTCTGAGCCTTGGGACTGTCACTCATCCACACGGAGAGAGACTTTCTTCAGAAACTCTCCTTTGACCTGGAGAGATTGGAAGGAGCTGTCTCCGGGTGCTTTCCCCATTGCTGGGTGGGTGGGGGGCCTTTGCCTATCTTCGGTGTGTGATTCGAAACGGTTATAGCCGTGATATGACTCTACGCAGTCTGCTGGGGTTTAAACAACGATAACAATATTCAGTCTCGCCAGGGTCAATCCGCCCTGCTCACAGACATGGAGCCATACAGACAGCGCAGGGGTTCGACAATATTCCTACTGGACCCGATGCCATGTCTGCCCCAGGGAGGTTCATGAAAACCTATCCTATCAAAAGGCCTTCAGAATTTATTTCAGAAAGAGGCCTTCTCCTGTGCAGACACCTCAGCAGAAGACTGCCTCGTACACCACATGGGAGGTATCCTGAACATTCCCATCTGACCACCTCCACCTTGGCTGATTGGCAGAAAATCGCCTGTCAGGCTTCACTTGCCTGCACTTCCATAAAGGTGTATCTGCAAGCTCTGTGCTCCCTCTTCCCCTGAACTGAATTCCAAGTGTGAGGAGCCCAAGGACATGGAGACTGCCAAGATGAGGGCCCAGATGCACCTGTCGAGATGCAACGTACCCTGTCACACGCCACGGAGCCCGCAGCCAGGTTCCTAGCAGTCTCCAAGCTGCTGGCCAAAGATCACAGAGCTCTCCAGGCCATTCCACCACATACACACCCCCTCTTTGGGCAATGTACTCACCACGTTTTGATCAGGGAGCGGCCCTCGGGAAAGGCTTTGCTGCTCTGGACGACACCCCCCCCCCCCCAGCCTCACAGGAGATCAACCAGTGCCCTTTTCAGGATACCCACTGGCCAAAACCTGGATTCAGTCCTCGGGATTGACATTTCAAGAGGCCTTGGCTTTCAACACAACCGCAGAGGTTTGCCCCAGCTGGGCACCTATAATGCCACAGACTGGATGCATCCAAGAAGCAGCACCCCGGTGATTGAACCCGTCTAACCTTCATTCATCTTGGTCTGGCTAACCGAGAGTCTGTCCCATCATGCCCCCACTTGCGCTTGGTGGGTTTCAAAGTATGGATCATTCAGGTGCTATAAATGGGGTACAAATTGGCACCCCCACCCCCATTGCGATCCTCTCCACTGGCCTGTATCACCCACAGTGTGGAGCAGGAAAAGGCCTTCGACAGAAAGTTTTCAAACTTCTGGAAAAAGAGGCAATCACAATCCGCACGCCCCTTTCGACCCAGGTTTCTACTTGGACATCTTTGTTGTCTCCAAATTGTTAGGTGCCTGGTGCTCAGTTATGAACCTCTCACCTTTGAACACATTCCTCACAAAGGCCCACTTCAAGATGGAGATGGCCTGCCAGATGATAAGACGTCCATCAGACAGGACGACAACCATAGACCTCAAAGACGCCTATTTCCATACCTTGATCCATCCTCACTACAGGCAGTAACAGGTTTGTGTGACATGACCATGTTTTCCATTTTGGATCACTTTCGTATGGCCTCTCTCTCTCTTCCCTTCCCATTTACGACAGAGCAGATTTCATATATTTTCACTATATCTGGACAGTTGGCTGGTTCTAGCCAAGTCAGACAAGTCAGAAACCCTTTGTCAGTCTCACATCCAGACAGTCTTGGCCCAGAAACCCTTTGTCAGTCTCACATCCAGACAGTCTTGGCCCAGAAACCCTTTGTCAGTCTCACATCCAGATAGTCTTGGTCCAGAAACCCTTTGTCAGTCTCACATCCAGATAGTCTTGGCCCAGAAACCCTTTGTCAGTCTCACATCCAGATAGTCTTGGCCCAGAACCCTTTGTCAGTCTCACATCCAGACAGTCTTGGCCCACTGCTCCTGTCTTGGATTTGTCATGAACTTCGAGAAATGCGACCTCTCCTCCAGTCAGCCCTTCAACTTCCTGAGGATGAGATTCAACAAGGTATCTATGTTCGTTTTCCATACTCCTGCCCACATAGATTAACCTTGCTTCTGTCTCGTCTCCAGCGCTCAGAGAAAGAATCGGTGAGATCCATAAACTGTTGGCCGAGACACAAGTCAACGAAATGGTCGCCACACTGAAAAGGTTCAACATAAAAAATTACTGGTATTGTCCGTAGCACAAAACAAACTTGGCAAGTTTGGGAAAATAGACCAGAGGAGAACGACGAACTTTTACTTGCCTGTCATTGCTTGTGATGCATTCTGTGTGCCTCCATCCTCCTGTCTCTGTTAACCTGAGAGGGACACAAAACAGTTAACCTGACAGTGACACAAAACAGTTAACCTGAGAGGGACACTTTTGGCGGTAAACAAACACTGTGACCTGGATACATGGCAAGGGGCTGGCTGATAGGTATTGTCAGTCTTAATACAACTGTTTGATGACCTTGGCTTTCAGTTCTGAGGGAAAAAAACGCTCATTTCCTTCAGTGTCACATTTAAGAGTCCTTCGGTAGGCATATTTGTTGGAATACCTTGGAATCTCACAATATGATTTTCTCCACTATTGAAAGGTCGTTTTGCTGGCAACCAGAAAAAAAACCCAAAAAAAACCAACCTATTCCCGTGTGACGGAGAGAGAGAGACAAGTACGCAAAAAACAAACAAACAAACAAACAAACAAAAAATTGCAAGAGGCAACTTTACTGACTTTATGACTTGAAAGATTTGGTCTGACATGGCGGTATGTATTGGGGTGCTCATTGCACCTTAGTTAGGGTGTGGGGGGGGGGGGGCCTGTTCCAGTGAAACTTACACTACTAGTTAGGGTGTGGGGGGCCTGTTCCAGTGAAACTTACACTACTAGTTAGGGTGTGGGGGGCCTGTTCCAGTGAAACTTACACTACTAGTTAGGGTGTGGGGGGCTGTTCCAGTGAAACTTACACTACTAGTCAGGGTGTGTGTGTGGGGGGCCTGTTCCAGTGAAACTTACACTACTGGTCAGGGTGTGGGTGTGGGGGGCCTGTTCCAGTGAAACTTACACTACTGGTCAGGGTGTGGGTGTGGGGGGCCTGTTCCAGTGAAACGTAGACTACTTAACATCTGTTGCCAGGGTTGAACTTTCAGGGGTACTCTCATTAAAGAAATCTCATGAATGACAGAAAATAATATTAACAACAACAACAGAATAAGTGGTAGAACCTAACAGTTTGATAGACCCTTAAGATCTGTCCAGCACAGAGGGCATGGAAAAGATTGAAGAGATGGTCAAGATTTGCAAATTCTCTCTTCAGCTTATCAGATAAACCTACGTATGCAAAGCGCACACACACGCACGCCAGCATGCTCCCACACATGGATACACCCACACGCTTTCTTTTTATGTATTTATCTTAAGTGTAGTGTAGTGTAGTGTGTGTGTGTGTGTGTGTGTGTGTGTGTGTGTGTGTGTGTGTGTGTGTGTGTGTGTGTGTGTGTGTGTGGTGTGTGTGTGTGTGTGAAAAGTGAGACTGTTAAAATGGCTTTATGTTGTTTCTTTGTGGGGTTTTGTTTTGTTTTTGTTTTTTGTGGGGTTTTGCTTTGTTTTTGCTGCCCCGTTCTCTTTTAACACTGTGTGTATTACTCCTGTGCTGCTTACCCTCAATGCTGCTCATGTGGGCAATCCAGCACACCTCTAAACCCACTGAAATGGACGTCACCATGAGAGCAGGATGTGAAGGGCCGCAAAAATCTGGGACAATTTTTTTACGATGCTGTGAGGATGGCGAGGATAATGATGATGTTATGTACTTCCATTTTGGATTGAGACTGTATGGCAGGGCTTTACTCTAACCTTTCTTCTATGATGTTTATTGGAATTTGAGCAACAACCACAATGACGCATCCGTAAAATGGACAGGTGACTGCGTGGTCCCAATCTTTCTCCACTGAGCCCATAGCACAGTCAGATTTTGGAGAGGACCTGGTAGAGGTCGAAAAAAACACTCAATGATTTGTTTGGACAGATAGGGGTCGTTTTGTTTGTTGTTGTTTTCTTTGTTTTGTTTTTGTTTTTACGTTACATATCTTTGGAGACAACACCAGAGTTGAAAATTAGATGGGTTAGATATAAGTTGACCGTCCATTCGTAATCTTTTCTATCTTTCAGTCGATGGTAATGTTATGGCTGCTACTGTTATCACACATCGCAGCTAATATGATTTCCTGCGTTGGACATGTGTATGTTTTTCTTCTCCAAACAGTTCCTGTACTCTTGATTGGCACGAAGAACGTAATTTGTATCGCATAACAGTCAGCATTGTGGAATTCAGGGAATGGAAGGGGCTAGGCAGAAATGTTGTGTGGGGAGGTGACAAAATGATGTATGAAGTTTATGATGAATGACATTTATGAGGTGTGGCCTTGTTTTGTCATTGCTCATATTTATCTCACATGTATTGTATTATAATTATATGATTATGTCATTATCAGTTATGCTTTCAGGTTGGCCGAAACTCTTATCATTGCACTTACATGGAAATTTTAGGTAACTTCGGCCAGTTTTTGCATGTTTTAGTGTTCTTAGTTATGTCTACATCAGTAATCGGGTTTGTTTTTGTAAACCCTTTTCTGATGAATTGGATGGAATGGTCAGCACCAGGGACATATCATAGATTATGTGCGCAAATGTATTATTATGTGTGCTTATTTTTTCCAGTATTTTTCATGGTCATGAGGGTATTGTGTACATTTTGCAATGGTGATAGCCCTGATGTAGTTCTGCGCGGTCAGCTGGGCTTCAAACAGTAATAATTTAATACAAATAAACTTGCGCTTCAAGCTTTGCAGAGTCCAAGTACCCAGGGGAAGAAAAGACATATAGAGCACATGTTGATAGCAGTCCAAATGACCATACACATAGTATTTAACACTTCCCTTTTTGAATGAAATAGAAATGTACTGACTACTAATCTTAATAAACAATCATAACAGACAGGACACCAACCAATTTCGACCTTTGAGTCTTCAGCAGAGCAAGAACAATACACAGATAAATTTACAAGACAGAAACAGCACATAGAATTATTAACTTAGCTTTGTTCAGCAGCTATTGGCGATGGGGAATTTTAGCTGAGTGGGAAAATTTAGGTAAGTATCGTAGAGCAGAGTTGTCCTCCTCTGTTGTGTATTGTGTGTATCAGTGTGTTTGTATGTATGTGAGAGATAAACAGATTCGATAAGAGGGGCTGAGATTGTTGGTGTTGCGAGGCTTAGATCGTAAATATAGGAACCTGTACATAATGTATGTATAATCGAAATCTGTTTTGTTATTAGTATTATGTCAACCTTTAAGGAACTTTTCTTTTTCATGTTTTTATTTCTCATCTTACCTGCAATCATTCTTCTTTTTTATATTTTAGGATTCTTCTCTTTTTAAACGGATGGTAGCCATGTTTCATGTTTGGTTGTGAGAGTTTTAAAGTTGCCTGATCCCACACTGATTATGGCAAAGTTTGGTGATAGGGTTATTTGACTGTATGACATAACTTATAACAAATGTTCTCCCATAAGGTTGTTAGGAAGTGAGGTCGTAAGAACCTCAGTACTTTTGGGCTGACTTCTTTGCAAAGCCCATCTTACTCGTCTTTCTCGTTGTTTACCTTCCCTAACTGTGAACAGGGTTCTGGAGGCTGCACACCAGATATTAACTTCAAATGACACCTCTGTATAAGTAAAGAGATTGGCATAAATATCTTGATCTGGTGTTGTATCACAAATGTGTGTGTTTTACCACGAACATCATCAATCCTTGAGAGTCACCATAGAACAGGGTGTGAAGGGCCAGAGTATAGGAGACAGTTTTTCACACCATAGAACAGAGTGTAAAGGGCCAGAGTATAGGAGACAGTTTTTCACACCATAGAACAGGGTGTGACGGGCCAGAGTATAGGAGACAGTTTTTCACACCATAGAACAGAGTGTAAAGGGCCAGAGTATAGGAGACAGTTTTTCACACCATAGAACAGAGTGTAAATGGCCAGAGTATAGGAGACAGTTTTTCACACCATAGAACAGGGTGTAAAGGGCTAGAGTATAGGAGACAGTTTTTCACACCATAGAACAGGGTGTGAAGGGCCAGAGTATAGGAGAGTTTTTCACACCATAGAACAGAGTGTAAAGGGCCAGAGTATAGGAGACAGTTTTTCACACCATAGAACAGGGTGTAAAGGACCAGAGTATAGGAGACAGTTTTTCACACCATAGAACAGAGTGTAAAGGGCCAGAGTATAGGAGACAGTTTTTCACACCATAGAACAGGGTGTAAAGGACCAGAGTATAGGAGACAGTTTTTCACACCATAGAACAGAGTGTAAAGGGCCAGAGTATAAGAGAGTTTTTCACACCATAGAACAGGGTGTGAAGGGCCAGAGTATAAGAGAGTTTTTCATACCATAGAACAGGGTGTGACGGGCCAGAGTATAGGAGACAGTTTTTCACACCATAGAACAGGGTGTGACGGGCCAGAGTATAAGAGACAGTTTTTCACACCATAGAACAGGGTGTGACGGGCCAGAGTATAGGAGACAGTTTTTCACACCATAGAACAGGGTGTGACGGGCCAGAGTATAGGAGACAGTTTTTCATGTTGCTATGATGTTGAGGATAGGGGTGATGGTGATTTTGTTGCTGTATAGCGTTCCATTTCAGGTTGAGACTGGGTCACAGGTCTGTAGGCCTACTGTATGTATGCTTAGGGTTTGCTTTTATTGATATCCTGGCGTCAGGCAGGCCTGAGATATACAGACGGCTGCAGTGTTGGTCAGGAAATCAGAGCAGCACCTTAATGATGCATAAATACGTAAAGTGAGTGAGACTCGACTGTGTGGTCCCGGTCTTGCTAACTAGCGATTGTTCAATTTCAAGCAGGAGCTGGTTTGGTTTGAAAAATCCGACAATTGGTTTGACTAATGGAGGGGTTGCCGACAATTGGTTTGACTAATGGGGGTTTGAAAATTCCGACAATTGGTTTGACTAATGGGGATTTGAAAAATCCGACAATTGGTTTGACTAATGGGGGTTTGAAAATTCCGACAATTGGTTTGACTAATGGGGGTTTGAAAATTCCGACAATTGGTTTGACTTATGGGGGTTTGAAAAATCCGACAATTGGTTTGACTAATGGGGGTTTGAAAAATCCGACAATTGGTTTGAATTATGGGGGTTTGAGCCCACAACCTCCCAGCAAGCAGTTGGTTGCACTAACCACTCCATGACACTGACTGGTTATTGTTTGCCAAGTTCATGAAGGAAACATTTTTCATATCAAACTATTTCCAAATACCTCTATAATATGAAGAGAATGACTGCCAGATGCCGACAGCAAAGTAAGGCAAATGTAGATAAGTTGTCATAGTCCCAAGAAAAGGGAAAAGGGTTGTTTCCACTGCAAAGATAAGAACAAATGAAAAGGAGACAAAGAAGAGACAATACTGACCTTTTACTCGACAGGACAAACTGTCTGGTCTAAAATACAAAATGAAACAAAACAGCTATTAGAAAGGCAACTCTAAATAAACTCTAAATATAGATAAATAGATAAATAAATAAATAAATAAAAATAAAATGAATGAATGAATGAATGAATGAATGAAGAGTGAATGAATGAATGAATATAAAATAAAATTGAAAAAGAAATCCAGCCATCAGCAGTCATTCTTTTTTTTTTCCTTCTTCTTCTTTTTTCTCCCGTTGTCATTCTCAAGGGTTTCATATTGGTCTCTCTTCCTCTCTCCTCTCTCTCTCTCTCTCTCTCTCTCTCTCTCTCTCTCTCTCTCTCTCTCTCTCTCTCTCTCTCGCGGGCCTCTGTAGCTCAGTTGGTTTGAGCGTCGGATTCACATGCTAATGGTTGTGGGTTCGAGTCCCGGGGTGCGCTACATTAAATCTGGCCTTCTCACTGTCCCATCTTAGCATCATTGTTGTTCTGGTGGTGTCAGTATAGGATTAGATAAGTCCCCCATTGCCCCCATTTTCCTGGGATGGTTATCCCCGTCGGCCATATCACCTGAGGTGGGTGCTGACGTAAAACTGAATCAAATCAATCAAATCAATCCAATCTCTCTCTCTCTCTCTCTTGTCTCTTTGTTATGGTTGGTCTTACCTGCAAGCGAAGCAACCCTTCTTTCCCTCTCTTTGGACAATGACTACATTTGCCTCACATCTTAAATAGTTCAGTGTGTTAATTGTGTGATCTGATCCCTGTATAATAAATGCTTTAATCAATGTGGAATTTTGCACGAGCTTGATTAAATGAAATGTGTTATTGGATCTTAAATCTGTGTCATACCCAAACAGTGTATGCGTTTCCGTAAATTGTATATATCTGGCATTTTAGTGCAAACATTATTCACAACTGTTTGGAGTTCTTGCCAAAAATATTGCAGACTGTGTGATCTTGTACCCATGCCTTCTATATCACTATATCAGCATCTCTCATGACTTGTTCCATATGAGATATGGTGAGAGGATACAGCCTTGTCTAACTCCCCTGTGGATGTTGAAAAATTCACATTTCTGACTATTTCCATCTAATTGTAGCCTTTTGGTCTTTATACAATAAGGCAATTAATGCACTGAATAGGTGAGATGAATGATGCTACCAAATGCTTTACTGTAGTCTTTGAAGGTGACAAAAGCTTCTTCATCAGTGCTTTTTATTTTCTCTGGGAGTATTTGTAACACAAATAACATGTCAGTTGTGTCTCTGATCTGTAGCCTGCCTGGCAGTCAGATAGTTCTTCTGTCTTGGACTGTCTGTTGAGAATAATTAATGATGAGCAAAGTCTTACTGGCATGGCTGATTAGGGCAATGGTTTGTAGCTGTTACAATCTTTGACATTGTCATCATAAAGCATTACAAATTCGTAAAGTTCCCAGTCTGTTGGCCACTGATAATGAGTATTCCGGAATTGCAATATATAATTGTATATAATATGCTCTCTATAATTTTCCATTGTTTTTATTCTTTCTCCCCATTTATAGCCGTGTGTGTGTGTGTGTGTGTGTGTGTGTGTGTGTGTGTGTGTGTGTGTGCGTGGGTGCGTGTGTGTGCGTGCGTGCGTGCGTGTGTGTGCGTGCGTGTGTGTTTCAGCGTTTAGATTTGATTTTATCAAGATTTTGCGCATATAAATATTGTAATTATTATAATTATTATTATTAGACTGCACAGCAACATATGTGGCAAACTGTCTTGGTCATTACTTCAAACTGCAAATGATATCATTTTAAATACGTATTTTCATCAACACAGTGTTTGTTACTGATAATGTGTTGTATCAGTCCAATCAGAAACCATGGAAATTTCATTTCCTTCCCATTTTCATTAATGTTTCATCCATTTAATATCGTAAGTTTTATCTCCCATTTATCACAGAATTTAGTTGAAACTATTCTGCAGGTAATTTTCACGTAGTTTGCTCACTTAAAACCATTTTGTCACACATCTGCTAGCATTGTAGGCTACACTGTTCTGAATGTTGCCTATGGCTTTGTGAACACAAATAACCATGAATATTCATTTTGCATGATATCACCAGAATGAACCATACAAATGTGTGTACCCTGTGTATTGCATGTACAATCGCTTGGCGTTTCAAAGTATTTAAATATGAGTGATTTTTTTCTCTGATGAATGAATGGCCTTTATGGAATGCTGCCACCTGCGTAAATATTTACGCACAGCAACTGATGATCTATCTATTGCTGTTAAAATTGTCTTTGCATGTGGGTTGTTACTTTCATTGCACACTTGACGACTTAACTAAGCAATTCTGTAACTTACACTTCAAAAACAGAAATTGTGGTCTGGTGGCATCACTTGTTACATGTGTGAATGTCATATTGGACATCACTTACTTCTTGGATCATTTGTCACTTCACCCAGCTCTTCTGTGACAATTTTTGTGTGTGTGCTGATCGAATAGAAAGATGAGATTTTTGTGAAGATTTCTGTGATTGGCATGTCAACAGTTGTTGATTTCATTATCCTTGCTCTCCTGACTTTCATCATGTTATAAAAGAACGTCTGCTTTTTTCTTTTGTCCCTGATTAAAGTTGCATGAAACTCACTGTTTGTTTGTTGGTTGTTTGATTGTTGGTTGTTTGATTGTTTGATTGTTTTTTTTGTTTGTTTGTCGGTCACTGCTATGGGGAAGACGTGAATGGAACAAAGTGTACTGCATCATTGTGTAACAAACATTGAACAAGATGGTCAAACCATTCTATCAACCTTCAGACACATGCATGACATTTACCTTGAAAATTGGCCCTGCATGATCGTGATAAGTGAGTTTGTCAAAAGTAAGGACCCATCAATAAACAAATTGAAAATTCTGTATTGACAAGTTTGCACAGTCGGAGACACATCTTGTAAGTTCGATTTTTGAAAAGGGAGATTAAAAAAGAAATCATCAGTATGTGTCAACGAGCGTGCTTTTGACGCGAACCGTTTTGTGCTATTTTTGTTATCATTGTCATTATTAGTAGTAGTAGTGGTAGTAGTAGTATGGTTGTTGGTGGTGTTGTTGTTGTTGCTGTTGTTAGTATTGTTGTTGTTATTATCATTATTATTTATTGTTGTTACTATTAATAGTATTGTCATCATCATCATCATATACACACACATAGAACCATTTGCCATGGTGAATTGGTTGTGCTACAAACTACTGACTGGGAGGTTGTGGGTTCGAAAACCCATCCGGTCCAATAAAATTATTGTGGGATTTTTTCCCGCTGACTGGGTTCTCTACCCAGAGTTGAGCATGCTATGGACTCACTGGGAAGAGTGGGACCACACCGTCGAGTCTCGTCTCCATTACTGATGAGTCATTTGAGTGTTGCTCAACCACCCTGACTACAAGTGCATGTGTTAGGATGTAATGTGATACTAAGTGTGTAGTGTACACTGTCACGCAGTCTCGATCCAAAATGGAACTCCATAGCATTATGATCATCATCACCATTATCATGAAATCTTCAGTCATGATAGTTTAGCCAGGTGGTAAAGAAGAAGTGTGGAAGAATGGTGTAATTGTGTGGCGAGTTCTCAACTACTTCCTAGCACAGGTTCATTCACAGAGAAAAGAAAAAACAGGAAACAGGAAAAAGAAGGAGCTGAAAAGCACAGTTTTCTTCTGCATCAGCAACACACAGTCCACAGGCCCGGGGAAGCTTCACCGATCTGTATATGTATTCTTCTTCATGATGTTTCAGTCAGTGGTACCTTTACAGTATGCCTTGACCATAACTAGAAAATAACAATCTGTTGATTTCTGGATCAATATTAATCACATCTCTAACATCAGATAACTGACTTGCA
Organism: Monoplex corrugatus; assembly: GCA_030674185.1. Taxonomy (NCBI): domain Eukaryota; kingdom Metazoa; phylum Mollusca; class Gastropoda; order Littorinimorpha; family Ranellidae; genus Monoplex; species Monoplex corrugatus. The sequence continues at coordinate 18,703,577 of CM060308.1, read as the reverse complement.
TATTAGCCACATTTTCATATTTAATCAGTCTTTCTTGAGAAAGCAGAGAAGCTCTGATCTAAAGCTACATGTTCTCCCAGTCAACTAATAACTCTCATATCAAGACCTGCTCCTTCCAAAAGTGAGGTAACCCAACAAAACACATAGTTTTATTTATTTTAATAATTGTAACAATACATGTAATGTATGAAATATATGCCGACATTGACTCATCAGGCTTTTTAGCATTTCTTCATTTTTTCTTCTTTTCAAGTCGTCCTTTCTTTTTCTTTTTTTTTTCTTAAACTGTATGTTAGCATATTATTATTACTTATGTAAGTTGCGGGTGTAAACAGGCATCTTTGTTTTCATTTTGCTCAAGGTTCTATGCGTTTTGTTATCGACGTTTGAATGCATATGTCTGGGTCTCTGTCTCTCTTTTTCTGTTTTTCTCTCCGTCTTTCTCTCTGTCTGTCTGTCTCCTCTCTCTCTCTGTTCGTGTTCTAGTGTTTATCGGTGTGGTAAAGCTTCAGATGGGTACATTTATCCGGGTTTATTGTTGCTGTCGTGTCTGTGTGGATAGTTGAAAATATTGTTCATGTACAACGCAACAACAGTCATGCCAGTGAACTTGTTGGTACAGATTCAGTGAACTTGCTGAAGCAAAATATCAATCCGTCAAGTTCATTTGAAAACATGAAACTTGGCAAAGCAGTTCCTGTCTTTCTTGAAGCACAACCAGGCGTTGGTTGATTGGTTGACGTTTTTGTTTATTTGTTTGTTTGTTTTTTGTTTTATTTTTTGGTTTTGTTTGTTTGTTTGTTGCTGTTGTTGTTCTTTGTTTTGTTTTTGTTTTTTGCATCTGTACTACACCTCTTCATCATCCAAAGCATCATCATTCTGGAGTATCCATAGTATCCACTCATCTTCGAACTTATTGGAAATTCAAGTCATTTTCGTTGCATTTTCGTTGTTGGAAATTCAGTCATTTTTGTCTCTACCCTCGAAGTGACAAACATTTGTCACAGGGACCCTTGCTGACATGTTGAAAGAAAGAGAAAAATCACATAAGTGACCTGTAAAACTCTGGACCATTACATTACACTGCGGACAAGAAAAAAGCGAAAACAAGATTGACCAGAACGCTTGTTCTCACAAAGAAGTACTGCTAAAAGGGATAAACAGAGCATAACTTATTTTCTTACATTCCCTAAAGACCTCTAATGTGTTATATTTGACACAAACATTATCACCTCCTTTGGGCATTTATCATTTATGCCTGTTGTGCCAGATTTAGCTTTTTAACTTTGACGTGATGCTGTAGTAGAATCTTGAAATACCGAGACTCTTTTTATATTGCAATGTCAGCTGAACGCGAACAGTCAAGATGTAAAAGTAAGACACGTGGCACCGCCAACATTTCCAAGTAATGATATTCAGAAGTGGGCTCGTGTAACACGCACTCCTGCAGCAAAGCCTGGACAAGGCGGGAACTTTTTTTGGAATGCCACTGATGCTGAGATGTAGTGGTGTAGCGATGAAGACACAGACTACATTCCAAAGCTTTCCACTAGAAAAGATTAGTGTACTCCACCATCAGTGGATTTGACAGAGAGAACCCCAACGGTCTCTGTACCAAGTTTGGTATAATCTGTGCTGTTAGAACAAAATCCCCTTGGATATAAAGGAAAGTGACTTACCGGTCAGCCAAGTCACATGATGTGACAACAGAAAGTGGGCATGCCAGGACACATGATATGACAAGCATATGGATAAGCCAGATCACATGGTTGACTTTTGACCGTTATTGCCTACACAGAGCATACTGTGGTAACATTTTTCGAAATACACAATGTTCATTGCCTCTTTCAAGACTGTCTCGGTTTTTTTCCCTGTGCATTGAATGTTTGAGTTCCATGCACAGCAAAGAAAACAAACGAGACAGTCTAGAAAGAGGCAAACATAAAAAGAACATTAATGAAGAACATTAGGAAAAGACAAACTACATTTATAAGGACATTTTATGAGGCAAGAGAAATATGAGCATTAGTCATAACAAGAAAGCTGAAGGGAAAAAGAGCACTAGGTCGACCCAGAGAGAAAACTGGACGGGCTTGAAGAGTGGATGAAGACAGAGAGGGTGGGAGGTGTACTTGCAGCGACAAAAGATAGATTCGTATGGAGGGTCATGATTGCCAATGCCATGCAGCGGGGCACATGATGATGGTGACAGTGATAGAGATTTTCATCCTCTCACATTTGCTGCCCTCCCCTCCTCCCAAAACATGTCAAAACAACTAAACCGTGACCGAAATTTGGGCACCAAAAATTGTAGGCCTACATTGAATTGGACAAAATGTAGCACTGCAACCATGTTCTAAAATAGTAAGGTAGAAATGAAATGCAAATTAAAAAGTCTCGTAAAACTACAAACACGTAAACAATACATTGTCTTGTACACTTTCCATTAGTGCACCCACAGTGTCCCACAAGGTCATCCAATATGCTGAAGTCAAACACTGGTTTCTCGTACACTCACAGTTCCTAGACTACACTGAGTTCGCCAGACGATTTAAACATAACTATCAAGGCAACTTTATGCTAACACCCATGATACCCGGGATATCTTAATCTATTTCTCATTTTATAACAAAGGTAGCCACACAAGTTGTTAGAGAAAGTTCTACAACCCGTTCAGTCCCAAACCAAACCACTGTTCTTTTGTGTGTACAATTTTAAAAGAATTGCCCAAACCAGCCCACAAAGTCTACATGCCCAAACCAGTGTGTCACTGAATAGTATCTTCAACACAAACAAGAATGATTGGTACTTGGCCTGTTATGAAACACATGCAGTTAACTCATTCAGCATCACATATCTAGGGAGCAATGACTGTTTTCCCCCAAACCAGGACATTTTAACATTTTTGTACGAGATGAAAGATTGGGCGCTCTTAACCATTGGGTGTGCATGCATTTATACTTTTTCAATAGGGCACAGAGTAATTATTAGTAGCCACACACCCATACTTTATCAAGAGCAAATTTATTATGACTTCATTTCTTTTCAGTGTAGGTGTGCACACCCCTTACTTTATTAAAGGAACATGAATGACTATTCATTTCTCTATGTACGTATACAAACCCATATTCTTATCATAGGGGAATTGATTATTTCTGTACGTCGTAACTTACGTATACTTACAGTTATATTACCTTTACTATGAATTGCATAGTTCTTTTCGGAAGATTTCAAATGTTCTAGGCCAAAGAAAGACCGATAAAGAAGAAAAGTCATTTCCATTTTTGTGTGTGTGTCTATGGCAGGTATTGCCAGGTTTGTGTGTCTGACAGGTATTGCCAGGTTTGTGTGTGTGTCTGACAGGTATTGCCAGGTTTGTGTGTGTGTCTGACAGGTATTGCCAGGTTTGTGTGTGTCTATGGCAGGTATTGCCAGGTTTGTGTGTGTCTATGGCAGGTATTACCAGGTTTGTGTGTCTATGACAGGTATTACCAGGTTTGTGTGTGTCTATGACAGGTATTACCTGGTTTGTGTGTGTCTGACAGGTATTACCAGGTTTGTGTGTGTCTATGACAGGTATTACCAGGTTTGTGTGTCTATGACAGGTATTGCCAGGTTTGTGTGTGTCTATGACAGGTATTGCCAGGTTTGTATGCGTATCTATGACAGGTATTGCCAGGTTTGTGTATGTGTCTATGACAGGTATTGCCAGGTTTGTGTCTATGACAGGTATTGCCAGGTTTGTGTGTCTATGACAGGTATTGCAGTTTTGTGTGTCTATGGCTAGGTATTGCAGGTTTGTGTTGTGTCTATGGCAGGTATTGCCAGTTTGTGTGTCTATGGCAGATATTACCAGGTTTGTCTGTGTCTATGACAGGTATTACCAGGTTTGTGGTGTCTATGACAGGTATTGCCAGGTTTGTGTGTGTGACATGACAGGTATTGCCAGGTTTGTATGGTGTCTATGACAGGTATTGCCAGGTTTGTGTATGTCTATGACAGGTATTGCCAGGTTTGTGTGTCTATGACAGGTATTGCCAGGTTTGTGTGGTCTATGACAGGTATTGCCAGGTTTGTGTGGTGTCTGACATATTGCCAGGTTTGTGTATGTGTCTATGACAGATATTGCCAGGTTTGTGTATGTGTCTGACAGGTATTGCCAGGTTTGTGTGTCTGACAGGTATTGCCAGGTTTGTGTGTGTCTGACAGGTATTGCCAGGTTTGTGTGGTCATGACAGGTATTGCCAGGTTTGTGTGTCTGGCAGGTATTGCCAGGTTTGTGTGTGTCTATGACAGGTATTGCCAGGTTTGTGTGTGTCGATGCAGGTATTGCCAGGTTTGTATGTGTGTCTATCGGGCTTTCATATTTATGTTCAGATTCCTTCCTTTTTTTCACAACGGATTTTGCCATGTTTTCGCGCTTCTCTCCACGTTGAGAGCGCGTCGCCGTGGTGCAGCGCCACTCATTTTTTGACAGACTTCAGAAAGGCAAGAACGTTAATTGGCCTTCAAGGGAGAGACTTGGAAATATTTTATGCCATGACAGCCGAGCGAATGCCCTGCTCTTCACAAAGCACAAGATTTTCTACTGTAAAAATTCGTCCACACACTGACTTTCTTGTGGAAAGCGAAGTAATGGTCTATACATACCAATCTTCCTGTTTGACTACGTTAATGACTTCAGAGTCAGCAATTTGACTTTAGACGGCGTCTACGTTAGGTGGGCTCTATACATAACATCCCTGGGCACTTTGTGTAGGGTTCATGTGGCACTTGTGTAGGGTTCATGTGGCACTCTGTGTAGGGTTCATGTGGCACTCTGTGTAGGGTTCATGTGGCACTCTGTGTAGGGTTCATGTGGCACTCTGTGTAGGGTTCATGTGGCACTCTGTGTAGGGTTCATGTGGCACTCTGTGTAGGGTTCATGTGGCACTCTGTGTAGGGTTCATGTGGCACTTTGTGTAGGGTTCATGTGGCACTTTGTGTAGGGTTCATGTGGCACTTTGTGTAGGGTTCATGTGGCACTTTGTGTAGGGTTCATGTGGCACTTTGTGTAGGGTTCATGTGGCACTTTGTGTAGGGTTCATGTGGCACTTGTGTAGGGTTCATGTGGCACTTTGTGTAGGGTTCATGTGGCACTCTGTGTAGGGTTCATGTGGCACTCTGTGTAGGGTTCATGTGGCACTTGTGTGTAGGGTTCATGTGGCACTTTGTGTAGGGTTCATGTGGCACTCTGTGTAGGGTTCATGTGGCACTTTGTGTAGGGTTCATGTGGCACTTTGTGTAGGGTTCATGTGGCACTGTGTAGGGTTCATGTGGCACTTTGTGTAGGGTTCATGTGGCACTTTGTGTAGGGTTCATGTGGCACTTTGTGTAGGGTTCATGTGGCACTCTGTGTAGGGTTCATGTGGCACTTTGTGTAGGGTTCATGTGGCACTCTGTGTAGGGTTCATGTGGCACTCTGTGTAGGGTTCATGTGGCACTTTGTGTAGGGTTCATGTGGCACTTTGTGTAGGGTTCATGTGGCACTTTGTGTAGGGTTCATGTGGCACTCTGTGTAGGGTTCATGTGGCACTTTGTGTAGGGTTCATGTGGCACTTTGTGTAGGGTTCATGTGGCACTTTGTGTAGGGTTCATGTGGCACTCTGTGTAGGGTTCATGTGGCACTCTGTGTAGGGTTCATGTGGCACTCTGTGTAGGGTTCATGTGGCACTTTGTGTAGGGTTCATGTGGCACTCTGTGTAGGGTTCATGTGGCACTCTGTGTAGGGTTCATGTGGCACTTTGTGTAGGGTTCATGTGGCACTTTGTGTAGGGTTCATGTGGCACTCTGTGTAGGGTTCATGTGGCACTCTGTGTAGGGTTCATGTGGCACTTTGTGTAGGGTTCATGTGGCACTTTGTGTAGAGGTTCATGTGGCACTTTGTGTAGGGTTCATGTGGCACTCTGTGTAGGGTTCATGTGGCACTCTGTGTAGGGTTCATGTGGCACTTTGTGTAGGGTTCATGTGGCACTCTGTGTAGGGTTCATGTGGCACTTTGTGTAGGGTTCATGTGGCACTGTCTGGAGGCGACTATGTGTAGCAATCTCAGTGATCTTGGACAAATAGTGGCAATAGAGCAATCATGTGCTGTGCTGTACTGCATTAAGTTGGATATGGTATAGTGTATCACACCAATTGCGTGCACGCACGCACGCGTGCGCGCGCGCACACACACACACACACCACACAGTTTTCTGACGCCTGAACCGGGTTTCATAATAATTCATTTGATATAATGTATGCTCTCCACAAATTAAACATGAATAGAAAAACATAGGCCTATCTCCAATCCATGATGGTATATTCATTCTGCAATATTTGGTCCAAAATCAAACAAAGCACAACCAATGATACGCAAATGAGGATCTTTATGATATGCACCCTAAATTAATATTTCTTCAAAGCAAGCTCCTTACAAGTTCAAGACAAAGAAATAAACGGTTAACAATTATTGACATCTCTTCAAATCCTCTGAGTTATGGCAATGTTACAAATCCTCAAAGTTTTTTTTTTTTTTAACCCCCAATTCTGAGCATTCGTGTTACTAATTCTGCTTACCACAACCAGTCGCCATGGGGTAATAATGGTTAGTGTGACGGATACCAACTGGAAGATTGTGGGTTCAAATCCCCATCAGTCCCTTTAAAAATTATTGTGGGATTTTTTTGGCTCTAACTAGAACTGAGCATTCCATGAGCTCATTGGGATGACTGGGATCACACAGCTGAGTCTTGTTCACTTCATGCATGCGTCACTGAAGGTGTTGCTCAAATGTTTCGACCAACACTGCATGTGTCTCTCTTGGGCCTGGTTGATGCCAGGATATGTCATGATAGTAAATGTAGAGTACAGCTCTGTTACGAAGTCTTAATTCCCTAGATGGAACTCCATAGCATCATGATTATCATTCTCATCACCAACATCATCGCACTGTAAAAAATGTGCCAGCCTCTGTATCCAGTAAGGTGGTGGTATAAAAAATAAGGTAAGCACAAAGGTAATTTCCCGGAGTGCAATGATCCTTCAAAAACAACCACTACCACCACCACCAGACCTTTACACTGAAAATCTGGATTTCTGATCTTTTAACATGACTGATGCAAATCTGTGCTTGTCAGAAAGCCAAGAATATTACGTATTTTTCATTTATTCACAAACCCAGAGCAGAAAACAGGTTTACTTTCACTGATACACACATGATCAGTTCACAGTAATTAAAGACTGCAGATACTGTAGGCCTACATACCAATCCCTTTTATGACTTACAGCTCAGCAGCACAAATAGAGCCCAGACGGTAATAAGCACTCTGCTATTTGATTATGAATGTCAAAACGTTTTGGCTTGCTGCAAATAATAAAGTATGGAGAAGATACTGAAGATGTATTTTTCACTGATACATTTCAAGATAATGGAACAGCCAGCTGCTGCTTTCTGTCTAATCTGTGTCTAAGACTGGCAGTTTCCCTCCCTCGCCACACCCCTTCCCTACCACCACCTCTGAGATTTTACTCTTAAAACATCTTGGGCAGAGTCTTTTGGTTTGAAATTTTATCAAGCCAAGTCATATCGAACTCTCTGTACAATCAACTGCCATGTGATCTAAGTCATATCGAACTCTCTGTACAATCAACTGCCATGTGTTACAAACCCTAAGAATATTCATCTGGTAACCAGACATAACAAACAATCCTATCTGAGACCTCTTACTAAAACCATGGAAGGATACATGATGATGGACTACTGATACACAAAACAATGACAAAACAAATAAAAATTCATCTGTAAGTTTCTCTGAAATTAAATGAGGGATACACGACACCTGCTCACATCTTGCTTTAAAACATCAAATGAAATTTTCACCATTCACTCAAATCACATCTTTGATTATGCACAGATTTGTCTTTTTTTTTGTTTTGCGTCAACAGGAATGTGTTACACATAAACATCAGCTATGCCATTTAAGTATCCCAACAGTAAACCAAAGGTACAAATGAATGAGTATCACAACATACATCACGCCGAGTCATACATACATTTTTAAAATCAACAAGATCATTATAACAAGATGGAAAACTGTTGTTTTTTTAACTTGGATACTCTTATGATCACTCTCCATATCAGTTTACAAAAAAATGAAAAGAAATTACTGCATAGCTGTGAAGATAAAATTCATGTTCATACATACATGCAAGAAAAAGTGAAACACTACGAAGTCCACAAATGTAAGAAACAAGCATACACCCACACATGGGAGGGGGAGGAAAAAGAGGGTATGGTCACAAACAAGCCAGTGATTACAGAAGGGAAAAACTCGTCACTTTATTAAAATCATTCAAGTTAAAATGAATTCATTCAACCCGAATTAAACGCTTTGCCATACATTGCGAGTAAAAAAAAAATCACCCATATATAAAAAGCCATACCTCTGTCACGTTTTATACCATCTCCATTAAGTGTTCTGACTTTGTACAACAAAAGTTATCAAACAACAAAAATCACGTTAAACCCTGTCTACACGTTGTGGGAGTGTTTGTTTAAGAACACTAAAAAAAAAAAGTTATCAAACAACAAAAATCACGTTAAACCCTGTCTACACGTTGTGGGAGTGTTTGTTTAAGAACACTAAAAAAAAAAAGTTATCAAACAACAAAAATCACGTTAAACCCTGTCTACACGTTGTGGGAGTGTTTGTTTAAGAACACTAAAAAAAAAAAGTTATCAAACAACAAAAATCACGTTAAACCCTGTCTACACGTTGTGGGAGTGTTTGTTTAAGAACACTAAAAAAAAAAAGTTTATCAAACAACAAAAATCACGTTAAACCCTGTCTACACGTTGTGGGAGTGTTTGTTTAAGAACACTAAAAAAAAAAAGTTATCAAACAACAAAAATCATGTTTAACCCTGGCTGTACATTGTGCACGTAAGCACGATCATACTCTGAAAGAACAAAACCTACAGACTGTTAATCATAGGTGTGGAATCACCAATGGCTTTTATGGAAGCAGACTAGGCAACCATCAAAAGAGGGTTGCAACCAAGTGCACCAACATGAGAGCGCCTGTTGTGTTCGTCTTATTCTTGGGCAGCATGAAATGAAAGTAGAAGGAAACACTGGGGAGAGCTGAACAGCAGAAGGTCCCCAGAGAAATCACGACAAGCAAGTGTTTGAACCCTAAACTTCTTACACTCTAAGGAGACTGGGCTGCTTCCAGTCATGACTCCTGGATGCTCCTCTGCTGTCATCTTATATATACACACAGACACAAAATTAGTCCTCTGACCTGGATTTGAAAACGCACATCCAGTGTGGTCAGGTGTCTCAAGCCAAATCACCCTTGTGAAAGATGTCTTAACCACTTAATTATCAGGACATGCCATTGCCTTTCCTTCCCTGAAATGGAGAGCTGATTCATGTGGTCACAGGTTGATACACCTACTCATCCCTTTACTCTGTCCTCTATGACTTGAATACCAGCTTTATCAAGTTGTGGCTAGACTGGCATACTTTTCAGCCTTGTAGAAATGGGCCTCCACTATTCTACTTTCATACAACACAGTGAGTTTGATCAGAATCGTTTGTTTTAATGAATGGATGGAGCGCTATATGTCTCATGCCACTCTTGGTAATGATCACTGGTGGTTTTTCTATTCCCGAGATCTGCTGTTCACCTCCACGATCAAACAAACTCACTTGTGACATTTGAGTGGGGTTTTGCAGACCAGTATGAAGTCGGGATAGGATCAGGCGACAGTTCATCAGACTGAATATGCAAATGGCACAGGCAGGATCAGGCAAAGGGGGGGGGGGGGGGGGGGGGGGGGGGGGGGGGGGGGGGGGGAGGAGTAGAGACTCGGAAGAAGTAAGGAGACAGACATCTATTTCATTCAATGTTTTGTTTTTTAAAAGACCTATTCCATACACCGATATAGATCAAGGGCGAGGCGCCTGATCCTATCCTGACTTCATACTGGTTTGCAAAACCCCACTCAAAGGTTACAAGGCGAGTTCATTTGAGTGTGGAGTTTTGTTTCCAGAATTCCGTCAGGAATCTAGATCATGCGAGATTTGAAAGACCTGCGCCTATTTACTTTCATTTCCTTGAAGGACAGCTTTGTCAGAGTGACCATTTGTGAGTACCGGTGCAGGCTTGTGGCAATATGCAGCTGAAGTCTTACATGTTCAAGACAGTTGTTTTCAGAATTGTCTTTGATAGGACAGTGTCTCAATCTTTGATGTAGCATTGAGCTGACAAAATGAGGTGTGAAAACAGTCACATCTATACCAATCTTGATGTAGCATTGAGCTGACAAATGAGGTGTGAAAACAGTCATCTATACCAATCTTGGATATGCAGTAAGCAAATTTCGTCCACAGTCTTAACGCGTCTCAGGAGGTGCTTCTATGAGGGTCCCGCCAGGTGACAAGGAGTCCAGTTTCTGACTTTTGTGATACTTCTAAACGCTTGAGGTATGCCTGTAGTAGGTAATAGGGCAAACACGTCTGTCAGGTGGACAGGCTGTTAAGGGTAATTCCTACTGATGCCATGTAGTATTTAAAGTTTTGATCAAATTTCCAATCCTAAATCTAACCCCTCTTTACCTCCAAGGCATGTTGTATCTATCAGCCAGGCAGTCGACTCCATCGTCCTGACATTCAGAAACATAACAGCACTACCTTTAGTGATGACTGGGGGAAGGACAGCAGATGATCATTGTCTAAGAAAGTCAAAAACCACAGATCTGTGCAACCAAAGTAACTCCAGTGCCTGGTAAAGTAAACTTGAGCTTGAAGACAAATGAGTAGACGTCGGCAGACCTACAATCATTCAAAGAGAAAAGACACAACACGCCTGGTTACATTCAAGGAGTTATAACCTTTGCGTTCTCGGAAGACAACAGTGAGAAAAATCAATAATGCTGATGGAGAAGGAGAAAAGTGATTTTTATCCCATTCATAACAGAAATTTGAAACAAGCATTGTGTCTCTTCTTTGCCCCTGGTCTCCGAGTTGATATGATAAATGTTGTGGTCTCTTTTGGAAATCGCTGTCCCTGCAAACTCTCTTGATAATTTATAAGATTACTGGATATCATCTAATTTTATTATGGAGCTGATGAAGTTCACTTGTTGATTTTATCAACAGACTGGGTTTTTGAAGTAGAAGCACTGGGCATTCTGTCAGAAGGTGAAGGATCTTGGTGTGTTGAGGTTGGATTGGTCTCACTGAAGCAATGAGAACATATTCTATAGTTACAGTAGAGTCTTTGGGATAAGGCTCAAAAGAAGCAAAAAGAAGCAAAAGCTGAAGAAATGGTCTCAGCTGAGGCTAAAGGCACCAGTAATCCATGTTTCAGATTTAGTTTTCAGGACACATATTTCGGCATTTTACTATTTAATTCAGATGTGAACAGGTCAGCTGAGCATGAATTTGGGCATAGTGTTCATAACAACATCAGAGTTTAGGTTCCACTGTAGCAAAGGGGGGGGGGGGGGGGGGGGGAGGGGAGTGAACAATAATACACGGGCACATAATTGGCAGACAAATGGGAATAAATCATTTATTGCCTTGAATTCAAAGTGGCTATCTTCACACACAAAATCCTTACAAAAGGAAGACCAGACTGCGCACATTAAAACATTGTCTGACAATAGCAAAAATGTCATGTGCAATAATAATAAAATGGGCAACACAAAACCCAAGCATAATAAAAATTACCAAGGAAACTTGACTGTAGTGTTTTTAGACAACCAGCTTTGTGCCAACTACTGTTTTAAGGCTACAGTGGAACCTAAACTCATCTAGGCAGCTGAGAGAGAGAGAGTAATTGCTTTCTTGTATCCGAGCTGTACATGCAGAGGCAAGTGAGCCTCGACAGAAACATTGCCATGATTAGGCTCTACACTGTTCTGTTTTTTAGCTCACGCAGAAATGTTACAGCAATTTATTTTACTTAAAAGCTGCTCTCAGATTTTACTTACAAGGAGTCCTCAGACACCCTGCAAGTCAGTGCACTTTTATTGGCAGAGGGCTTAAAAAAAAATTTTTTAAAAAGAGAAGAAAGAAAACGCTTTCTGCCAGAGCCCTTCATGAACCCCAGAAGATAATCCATAGCTGAACTTTTGCAGAAAGCATTCTAGTCTGCTACCAAACGAAAGAATGTAAGAACGTAGTCCTCCTGAGCATCATGCACCATGACAGCATCATGGAGCCAACAACATCAACAAATCAGAAATTGTCTGGTTTTATAATTCAAACAATGTTGCTGTGGATGCGCTTGACAAATGGTGCATGCCTTCTCCAATGATCATGTCTTGTAATGTCCTCAAGCTGAGAACCTTCACATCCGACATTGACGACCCTGTGCTAGCAAATTCATCTAGACAAGACATTCCCGACAGACCCTTTGCTCAAAGACACACAATACATTGCAATCCTGACAGACCCCTTGTGCTCAAAGACACAAGACAACTTTTCATCATCTAGACCAAGACATTCCTGACAGACCCCTTGTGCTCAAAGACACAAGACAACTTTTCATCATCTATGTGGCCAAGCAACTGGTCATGGCCCAGCGGAAGAAATGACTGACTTGCTGCACACAACTAGTCAAAGCCTCTCTTGAGAAGACTTAAGCTGAGCATACGAGCAAGTTGGATGGTAATCTTTCTGCTACAAACAATCACAGAAAACACACATACACAAACACAAGTATACCACAAATCCTCTGAACATGTCCAAATAAATACTGGATATGAGTATATCTATGAACACAGTATGAAATTTGTTATATGCAAATCATGGGGTGATCAGACATGCAAATGCGTGGTGAGGAATATCTAATAAAACTGCTCTTTAAAATTCTGATGGGTTACTGGACATCTCTATAATGGTGTGCAATTACAATGGCGACATACTGGGAACATTAAGAAGATCCAGCCACATTAGCCCTCCTTATTACCCCCCAGCCATTCCCTTCCCCCTGGCTTCCTTTATTAAATTGTGACCTCTTATCTGGAACTTGTAAAGCCGACACTTGATCCAGCTACATTAGTCCCTCCCCCCCCCCCCCCACACACACGCCATGTCAGCGCCCACTGTTTATGTAGAGCCAGTCCAACAACACTGATGCGCCACACATTCAGTCATAAGCAGCTGTTCAATCCTTGATGACCATGTTTAAATACTATAAAAAAAATTATATTGATAAATCTGAATCTTTCCATTAAAATAACTAGAAACCCAATTAAAATGTGATCCTGGTAAATGATATGGGTAACTATTATTCTGACAACCAAAATTTCCATTAAAATTTGCATATGAAAGCAAAATACAGATATGGGCTGTATACCATTACATTAAAGCAGTTAAAAAACCATGCAAAAGTGATTTGTAATGAACTCCCAAACATTATAAGACAGCTCATTAATTGTTCATATAAAACTCCTTGCTGTGCCACAGAGATTACTGATAAACACAAATGTTATAAGGCATGATGATACAAACTACCATAAAAAGGCAGATGCAAATTCTAACTAGAATATAAAAACACTCCAATTCTGGTTATTTTACACTGCACATTTTACATTGCATCTTGAATACAAATTGCTCCTAGTTACATATGTACTTCTTAACTTTGCTCTACCGAAAAATGAGCCTGAAAGCAAGCTATACGTAGTCACACAAAACACACCTTAACTTCTCACCAGGACAGATATACGAATAACTAACTTGGTAAAAATACGCCAACAGGAAAAAAACAAAGACTGGAAAGGGGCTCACTAAGACAGTATAAACTTACCTGAAAAATGTATTTAAGCAAATCCTCCTGAACATTATTCTGACAAATCCATGTCAACAAATGTGTGAACATGACCTTCAAATAAAAAAGAAATGTTACAGCCATACAAAATATGTGTTCCTCACCAGGCTAGATCTATAGCAGGCCCAACTTTGTGTCCATGAACCTCTTCAGCAGATATGCCTGTTGATGTCACGCTTATCAAAACATACTGCCCCTTCCCTGTATTATGTGAAAGGAGAAAATCAAGCACCTGTCTACCACTACACAATTATCCTTCAAATGAGACATGGACTTCCCCATTTAAATCTGATCACCCACATGGCACCTGGAATTGCAAACAGAGAACTTCATAGTAAATGATGTGTTTTGTGGACTCTCTGTCAAGTAGTCATGTGGGTAAACATGGACTTCCTTTGGATGGTCCTGGGTTTGATCAACCTTAGTACCGGCATCTGGTGGGTGAAGAGTGGAGATGTTCTGACTTCCCAGACCACTGAATATGCAGACTTGCTAGTGCCTAAATCCCCCACCCCTTCAAGTGTTTATGCCAGCAGAACATCAATATGCATGTTACACATCCTGAAGTCATATCAGTGGCTGGTTTATGAAAGCATAAGAACACCCAGCATGCACTCCCACCAAGCATGCAGACTGCGCAACAACACGGAGCAATGTGGTCAATTCACCTAGCAGCTTGAGTTCACCACATTTTACTCTAAAGTCTGATTATGCAAAATGGACAATGAGCCCAAGTAAGTCTGGAGAACAGTGTTATACAAGAATGATTTATAATAATAATTTATAATAACTGGGCACAAAGAAACTTTATGATCAAGCCATAGTTTACAACAACAAAAAATCTTCAAAACAGTTGGAGATGACTGTTTTAAGCATTCTGTATTTCAAAATTACCATTACATTTACATTAAAACAAAAAGAAGGAAATCTCAAACTTGCTTTCAAAATCATTTACTAAATACATTTACACTTATGTCTCTCACACAGTAGCTCTGTACTCTTAAGAAATTATTACTTGTAGCAATCAAACAGACCATTACATACTAGCTGTATGTATAATAACAAAAGTCTACAACAGCCGTGCAAAACATAATACCATGTACATGCTTGCAACAACTTTTAAAGAATGAAATCTAAATGAGAGATGGTAACTGCGCTGTGATATCACAGATTTGAGACAACGTGATCTGAAAACATTTTCCAAGATCACAGCATGCCTTTATTTGCTACTTCAAAACCTGTTAACAGGAAGAATAACATCACACTTCCCTAAACAAACCTGCTGATCTGACGACAAGTTTCATAATACAGGGTACGTGAGCTGTCACCAGAAATATGTCACAATCACAAAAGAGTTTAACATTTTGGTCACATGTCAAGCAGAATGTAAAAAGTTATCTGTACCTAGTAACTCTCACTGAACATTATTTATTATATGTATAATATCATTATCATTATCATAATTATTATCATCATTCTCAGAGTTTAAAACCCAGCCAACAGCACAGAGCTGTATCAGGGCTTACCCATCTCAAAATACCCACTAACATCCCGATGACCATTTAAAAAAACACCTGAAAACTTAAATCAAATACACATATCAATGCTTTCAGGCATATAATCTAAAGTTGCGTCCCTGGCGTTGATCCTTCTTTCCAATCTATCACCAAGCGGTTTAAAAATACAAACCTAAGTACACAAAAACATAAAAAACTGGCCTAAAATACCAAACACTGTTTCTGCACAGCACATTTCAAAAATGCAGTCAATATATAAACCCTATTATCAATCCTAATAGAAAGGCTTTACAGAAAATATTCAGGGGAATGGACTAGCAACACAGGAAATGATAAAAAGAGATGGCAGAAAGGTATCTATGGTGAAGTATTTATAATACAAAAGCCCCCAACATCCCCCCCACAGGTGAATTCACAGAAATGCACAACAAAATAATGACATCTCATCACCCCCATCCACACACACAAAATAGCATGCAAAAAGACTAACACATATTCCCTTATATTTTGTTTAAAACAATTTCATGACAAATAATTCCTTTTCCTACCAATATTACTAATAAACCATTCGCAAACACAGAAGCTGAAATGTTTGTCATAAAACATCACAGAAACAAGAAATGAGAACACAATCCACTTCAGAAAACAATGCAGTGATATGACTAAGTTATATCAAAGTAAAACAACACAGCTTTATAACCATGAGCAATTTGATGTTTGAGCACTATCAAAAGTTGCATGTTCACACAAATCAACCATGAATACCGTTTTATCAAGTTGTATGCACTTAATTTGACAAAAACTTATCTCTGGCAGCCACTATGTCAATTTGACACCCACACAGCATCAGCTATGAGGCATACAACATAGCAACACGGAGTTAAACAATCAAAAACACTCTTACCATTTCTTTGCTGATGACTTATAACTGTACCATTTTGCGTTCTCAAGACAAGCACCGCTAGAGAAATTAAGAATACCATTGAGAACATAGCTGCCTGGATGAAAGCAAAACAAACTGAATGAAGATTAAAAAAAACTCATGTACATAAGTACATATTCAAACCTAAAAAACAAAAAAACAGAAAACAAGTACCCTCAAAAACCAGGGTAATCTCAGACAGTACTACGATCTTCACCCAAACTGCAAGGAAGCGTGATGTATTTTTTGGTAACTCCCTGTCCATGGAAACTCATGTTAACTGAGCAAAATCCTGTATTTCCAATAATGTAGAAGAAGCAAAATCTGCCCATTTCTTTCTGCTACAAACAGGCTGTGTGTGTCTTCCATTTTATCTAGACTAGACAACTGTAAGTCTTGCTTACTTATGGTACCCTATCCAAACTTAGATGAATCCAAAACAGCACACCTCCACTTGTCCTGTGACAGTACAATGCAAAAGCATTCTTCTTGTGAAAAGTATTTTGGCTTCCAATCAAAGCAAGAATGGTGCATAAAATTGCCACAGCCTGCTGTCAATGTTTTTTATTTGAATACTGTGCCAACACATATGTCAGAACTCCTCCAGCCGTACAAGCCTTCCAAAACTCGCGTTTCAAAGAACTTCTCTCTTAACCATATCTCACTAACTACTTGCGGAAAGAAAGTATCCTGTTTTTGGACCAACAATATAAAACTTCCTTCCTGTGTCCTTCAGCCGAAGCAGTTGCCTGTCACTTTCAAAAAGCACTACAAAACATATCTCTCTCAAAATATCTCCAATATTCCACAAATTAATGCCTAGATTATGTTTGTTTAAAGCCCAGCCGACTGAGCAAAACCATATCAGGGCTATAACCGTTTCAAAATATATACAATACTTCAGCAGGAAAAAAAATGCATGTGCACACATAATCTAAAGAGATGCCCCTGGCACTGACCACTCCATCAAATTTATCACTCGGGGGATTTAAAAAACATACCTAAATACAAATTTAAACACAACCAACAACACCATAACATATATAAAAACAGGCCTAAATTACCTAAAATTGCTTCTGCATATCCCATTTCCCTAGAGTCAAAAATGCATTTAATGGAATGTTCCCAATTATCAATCAAAGTATGCAAGAATATCAAACACATATAGGTGAATAGACCAGCAAGGCAGAGAATAGTAAGAAGAAATGACAGAAAGCCAAGGAACGAGGGTACTTTCCAGTAAATGAGACCACATCTGTATAGCATTTACAAAAAATGGAAAATTATGTCACAGAAAACGTCAGTCTATGATGTAATTCTGTGCCAAATTTCGTTATTCATCTCTGATCCGTCTTACGGTTCTGACAGTATATGTCAAGGCCCTGTCAGACACTGATTTGAAAAATGGCAAAGAAAATGGCGTATTCAACAGCGGATCGCAGCTACATCAAGGTACGTGTCGCCCTCGGAAAGAATGCATCCGAAATACTTGCTCCTTCAAAAGCAACTGTGTTCAGATGGGTAAAACATTTTGCAGGTGGCCAGGCCAGTACTGAAGACAACAGGGGAAAAATGTGAAAAAGCAAAAAGTGTGATGAAAAGTTAGTAGCTAGTGTGAAGGCAATGGATGATGCTGATTAAAGAGTCAGCCTTGAAGAGATTGCTAACTGTCTCGACATTCATTCGTCGACTGCATCAAGGATCCTAAGAAATCAGCTTGGCCACAGGAAGGTGTCATCAAGATGGATCCCTCATATATTTTGATGCCAGAAAATAAGAGGGGTAGGTTACGTTCCTGCCAAGATATACTGAAAATTTGCAAGAACTGCGACCCTAAGCAACTGGATGAAATTGTGACAGGTGACGAAATCTGGGTGTACATGTATGAACCTCAGAGAAAGTCACAGAACAAGGCCTGGATTCCTAAAGGTGGGATTCCTCCTCAAATTGCTCGTCGTCAACGTTTGCAAAAGAAAGTGTTATACACCATCTTTTTCAACACAAAGGGGATTGTGCTACAGAAACCATGCAAACAAGGAGAGACCATCACTGGAAAGTTCTACAGAGACTCAGTACTGTCTGACATCAAGAAGTTTTATGCAACTTCCCGACCAACCGCAGGCATGAGAGGAATCAAGATTCTTCATGATAACAACACACCTGCTCACAAATCAAGTCTCGTACGAGAATACCTTGCAACTGAGAACATCCATACTTTGCCACACCCTGCTTACTCCCCAGACCTTGCACCCTGTGACTTTTACCCGTTTCCACATCTGAAGAAATCACTGGCAGAAAGAAGTTTCAAGAGCTGAGCAGCCTTGGGAACGGCGGTTTTCCAGTGTCTGTCACATATGCCCAAAGAAGCCTACAGAGCGGCATTTTTAAGTGGATCAAGCGAATGCAGAAGTGTGTAGCAGCAGGAGGTGAATACTTCGAACAGACGAAATGAATCATTTTTTTTTGCCGGTGAGTCTGACATAAATTTCGTTGGTCTCATTCTACTGGAAAGTACCCTCATAAAAGGCAGAAACAGAGTGACAGAAAAGAGGAAACTTCTAGCACAGAATTTCTAGAAGGTGGGGATACTATTTATACTGGAAGAGCCCCCAGCATCCCCACGGAGGTACATTAATGCTTGTGGCTCTTCTAGGTCCTGTCATATAGTTTGTCTGTGTGTGTGGTGTGTGTGTGTGGCATGCATGATTGTATGCGTTTTCATGTGTACGTTTGTATATATACAAGCCCCATACTAATGAAAATGAAAAGTTTATGTTCAATTGTGTACATATTTCTTCCTAAATAGTAGTAGTAGTGGTATCTGTTGATGCTGCATCAATGTACTGACCCAACAACCCTCTTCCCCCTTCTGATGACTATACGTGTATGTGTATGCTTTCGTCAGGATATGTTTGTCTAGTTCATTTTCTTGTGGTGTGTGTGTGTTTTTAAAGACTGCATTCATCAGGTGATTTATACATATTTCTACTTGATCTATTTCTAATTCCATGCTACGACATTCTGCTATTTTTGATGAACTGTGTTTAATGCTGCACTGATGTATTTGTGACAATGTGTAACCTACTATGTTTATATTGCATTAATGGACCCCCCTTCTTATTTTCAATCCATGTAAAGTGCAACGAGCATTCTGTGACATGGACTGCTTGCATTATACAAATGGAATCATTATTATTATCAAGAAATCAAGAATAATCACAGATAAATAAATCATTTGATAAATACAGCTCTTTTATGCACACACACACACCACATAGATTAATTACAACATGACCTGACCTACAAAATTTCAGCCTTAATCTCTGCAGTTTGAAGATGTTCCTGAAGGACAAATATTTTTAGATGTTTCTACAAGTAAGCAGAAATATTTTTAGGAGTTTTTGAAAGCAAGAGGAATTTTACTTTTATTTTAAAGATAAATGTTTCTGAAAGTAAGCAGAAATGTTTTTAGGAGTTTTTGAAAGCAAGAGGAATTTTACTTTTATTTTAAAGATAAATGTTTCTGAAAGTAAGCAGAAATGTTTTTAGGAGTTTTTGAAAGTAAGTGGATTATTACTTTTATTTTAAAGATATTAGGAAGGAGAATTTGATGTTGTTGGGCCAAAGACAGAGAAGGACTTTTTTCCCAAGTGGATAAACAGAACCAAGGTAGGCCTAATGTCAAGAGAGAAGCTCCTTTGAGACCTGCATGCTTTCCAAGTTTATAGGGCAGAATAGGTTCTGACAAGGTATTCAAAACATTTCACAGCCATAATTCTTACTGATGTGCAAATCTATTTTTTGATATTGTCTTAACACGGAAAAATGGGTTACTTTACTAGTTTTCTAAAACACCGTGTGAAAAATCATTCAGTTGCATGATATATCTGCCGTCATTATTTGACAGTATATTTTGCTACAAAGTCAAAGAGAAGACTTAAGCAACCAATTATTTGCATACAAAGCGCAAGATAAATAGCTCATAACCCAAGCTAACATTTCAAAATCCCGTTGTTATTCACAGCTACAGAAACATCATATTGTCATGTAAAGCCACAAAAGACCACAAAACAGAAAACCCTTATGAAACAGCCCAAACAGAATACTGGATGCTCCAAGGACATGTTCTACAAGACAAAAGGAAAATACAAAAGAAACAACAGCACAAAGTTAACAGGAGATGATGTGGAAAATCACATGAATAAGAGAGTTGCAGGACACTATTTAAAAACCCCTCTGCAGGACAACATAAAAAGTCATATGTAAACGTCCTTCTTCACATATCAACATGCCAGCAGCAAGGCACAGATACTGTATCAAATGAAACTTGTACGGCAATATATGTTTAAAAAAAAACACGCAGGTTTTAATAACAAGGTGATGATCACATGGACATCTTTTTGAGAACTGAAAGTCTTCCACTTTTCAAACATACATGAAAGTTTTTTTTAGAGCAGTCACAACAAACTCCTCTGTCTTGGTTACTATTCATGTTCTCTTGATTAATCTCTTGATTATCATTTTCCGAGTTAAAAATTTCTTGGTTATTAATCCTCTTTCTTCCACAGTTAAACACTAGTTGCTATGTGCATTTTGTACTTTTCATTTTATCATAATAAAATCACATTCTGTTATATTCACACAAGCTTTTTTTCAAAAAAATCAATATGCTGTATTACTGTTGCTAAACTGCATCTGTAATATATATATATATCAGTAACAATTTCTTCTTCAATATTTATCAAAAATCATACCAAATCACCCGAACTAATTTGGACTCACTGTGCATTACACACAGATGGACTTTTTAGTGAAGCACAGAGAACTCGATCAGTTGACCACACTCCACAATGTTTTGCACAGTCTGCATCTCTGGTGGGCATGCATGCCACCAGACACAAACATGACATGCTAGATCTTTAATGAGCATACTTTTATGTTCTGCATCCATACACATAAGAAGGGAGTTTAAGTTTAGGCAGGTCAGCACATATGGTACCTGGAAGATAACAAAAATCTTCACCCTTTACCCACAAGGTGGATGCATCTAATCGAATAGAATCCAGGACCTTCCCACAAGGTAAACAGAAACCAAACATTGGGCACTGAATCAAAGTTACAGTAAGCATCTAAACATTTCTTAACTGAATGTAAAATTGCTCACTTCTGTAAACAATAAATACAGGGCTCATGAAACAGTCTCCAGTTTTCAGCATCTATCATTTTACTCCAAAAATTCACATACACACACACACACATATACACACACACACACACACTCTGTGCATCTTTCTCACATTCACTCACAAAATTATGTGAATGTCTATACAGACATGTGACACCAGACCTACTGGCAAATAAACCATCAACAAGAATCAAGCTGAATTGTGATCTATCTTCAAAAACGAGGAATGTATCTTGATGGGAATCTTCACAACGGCACTTTGCTTACAAAAGTAACAGGTTAATTTTTTGCAAGTTTAAGCATTTCACTCCTAACCATAGCTATAACCACAGATCAGGATTACCACATAAGTCTACATTAAACATATGACACTTATATCTTCCATTCACTTTCCTTTAAAAAAGACGTTTCATTTCCCTTTAAAATTCATATATTTTTATGTACTTTTGAGCATCATTTGAATTCTTTTGTGTGATTTTTTGTTGTCAGATTGTAGATTTTATTTGCCATTCTTTCTTTCTTTTATTGTTGTTTAAAGCCCAGCTGACTGCGCAGAGCCATAATCAGGGCTATAACCGCTTCAAAACACACAAAAACTTCAACAGGAAAAAAAAAAGAAAAGAAAATTAAGAACACATATCAATGCATTCGCGCACATAATCTAAGGACATGCCCCCGGCGTAGGACCATTCCGTCCGATTTATCGCACAGGGGAGATTTAAAAAACACACCTGAATACAAATATAAGCATACATAAGGACACACATATATAAAAACAGGCATAAATTACCTGAAATTGCTTCCGCGTATCTCACCTCCTTAGAGCCAAAAATGCACTTAATACATATACCCAATTATCAATCCGAAGAAAAAGAACGCAAGACTTTATGAAAAAATACAGGTGAATGGACCATTAAGGCAGAAAATAAGTACAAATGACAGAAAGCAAGGCAGCATGGCAGAAACAAAGAGAGTGACAGAAAAGATGAAATTTCTAGCACAGAATTTCCAGAAGGTGGGGATGCTACTTATACTGAAAGAGCCCCCAGCAACCCAACAGGGGGGATTTTATTTGCTAAACTTATAATTCCAGAAGTCAATGGGTTATGTGAAATATTATTATTACATTCAGCAAATGATATGCATGCAATGGTTTTCAAACTGGAAAGAGACAGGAAAAATTTGTCTTTCCAACTATCATATTGTCATATACACTGTTAAGTACAAAGCCCTTTCTTCCCCATATACACAAAATACACAACAGTGACAACAATATGGGGTGGGATGGGGCAGAGTAGCAGACAGTCAGAACAGGAAAACATTCACGCATTTCCATTTTTTGTTGAAACATTGATGACATCATGAAATCAGCCCAATCTTATAAAAATGTGAGCACTCATAAATCTTTCCTGGTGAGAAAAAAAATGAAAACAAAAAGGCAAATGAATCCCACAACCCATCTTTTACTACGGAGTGAAGGGTGGCAGGCTACTTTCCCAAAAATGTTGTTTTCAGAAACACAGATCTTTTAAATCAGACACATGGCATAACACTGGAACGCATTAGCAAACACATTCCAAACATTATTTGACAGAATCAGTCACTATCTTAATGAAAACAACAGCTTAACTTTGAAAATATCTTGTAATGTTATGTTCTGCTCTCCTTGTTCTTGAATCTTTAAGTTGGTTCTGTGCTTGAAAGCCTCCACATATTGTCAAATATCATCTCTCCCTCTTGATTTGACACTTAAGTCACTGGTGCCACTTCAAAGAATGCATAGAGGTATCCCGTTTTTTGCTTGGCTTGATGACGGGCCATTTTTCAGTACATTTCCCTCTGAATGTATGGAAACGCCACACAGCATTTTTCTTCAGAAGAGAACATCAAGATATCTCAATAGCGGATGCTGCCCTTTTCGAAGTCATTTTCTTTGTCTGCTTCATCAGTGAAGTCAGATCAGTGCCCAGAATTCATTAAGTGGATTCGGCAATGATTTGGCAGCATTTTCATTCGTTGTAGTGTGACTCCGAACGTCAAAAGTTGGTGCCATTCTTGCAAAGTAATTCTGGCCTTTAGTGGAAAGCTTTCAGCAGTTCAGTGAAAAGCAAACTTGTGCTCTAAAACCATGTACAGAAAAAATAGTAATCAGACTTTCTATATTTTTCTGGAACGGTTGATAAATAACTAATTCCTGCACACTATGACTGTTTTTCTGTGACTCTGGAACAAATATGGATTCTCACTAAGTACGGTGTAGACATCTATGGCACAGAGACCTCTAATACTGAGTCAATATCTAGAGGGTGGGTGAATTCATTACCATCACTGTCTTATTTTCCCCAATCTTATTTTCCCCAAATCTGAACAGGGCCAGTAGAAACCACATACAGTTTGACTGAAAGGCACATGCTCCACACTTAAGTCAACTAGTTTCCAATCCCTCTTAGACCAATAATTTAATCAAGACATGATCAGGCAACAATCATCCATCTGCAAATGAAAAACCCTTGCTGACACATTTCAAACATTTTGACCCCAAAAACTGATTGTACTCCGTTACAGACAGGAACTTGTGACTTCTCATTAAACCAAACAAAATTTCAAAATTTCAAGAAGGTCTATGCATGACATTTCACAATCAAGAAATCATTGCTAATACACTATGTTAGCAGATACAAGTTCATATAATCACACAAATATATACACATATATATATACATACACACACAAACACATACACACACACAACCTCATCTGCTTAATCTGAATAAATATCCACTTTTTCCATTTTCAATACTAATCAATTAATCATTGCTGATACACTGTGTTAGCAGATACAAGTTCATATAACCACACAGATATATATACACATACATACATAAACACAAAGACACATAGACACA
This sequence comes from Monoplex corrugatus, assembly GCA_030674185.1. Classification (NCBI taxonomy): domain Eukaryota; kingdom Metazoa; phylum Mollusca; class Gastropoda; order Littorinimorpha; family Ranellidae; genus Monoplex; species Monoplex corrugatus. The sequence goes on along the minus strand of CM060308.1, from coordinate 18,679,182 downwards.
CAACCTCATCTGCTTAATCTGAATAAATATCCACTTTTTTCATCTTCAATACTAATCAATTAAGTGAAATTTTAATAAAGTGAATCAAATAAACAAAACAGATACATAAGTGGTACATCATAATTAAAGATGCCGGTATAACTGGTATGTCAAAATAGATAAAACCATATTGCTTCCATTACATAAAACCACACATTTCATTTTAAGTGAAGCTGAAAAACAAAACATCAAACATGTAAATCGTACAGCAGAAACAGGAAGCATAATTATAACTGATATGTTTAAAAATTAAGATAAAACCAAAATTTTTACAGGACATGCCTGCCTTGTATTTTCACTGCTGCCTTCCTTGCTCAGCCATTGTTTTACAGGAAGACATTTTGACAGTAAACTGAAAGCCCAGGAGAGGAAAATACGAGTCTGTGAATGAAAATGTGTGGGAGGGTGGCAATAAGTGAGTGAGGGGGGGGGGGGGGGGGGGAGAGAGAGAGAGAGAGAGAAAGAGAGGGAGGGAGAGTGTGTGTGTGTGTGTGTGTGTGGTGTGTGTGTGTGTGTGTGTGTGTGTGTGTGTGTGTGCGTGTGGTGTGTGGAGATAAAAATGTGTTTGCAAAATTGTTTCAACAGAGGTTTAGACCATTCATTGGAAGATACAGTGCAAAGATCAAAGTCACACACACCAAAAATATGCCTAAAATCAGTGCTTTTGAAATAGTGTGAACAGCACTTTCTCTAGAACATCTGACAATATTCATTTTCCGTTTTCACTATTGTGACAGTCTACGACTGTCCTTGCATCAAGCCAAGTTTGTTTAATTGATGCTTCTTCAAGGTCACAGTGATCTGAACTATTGATTCTAGATTTTCTGGTGAGAAACACAAAGTTTTTTTTTTTTCACCCACCACTTCTGACTGAACAAATTTGATCTTTTGCTTAGGCATTGTGCATACATGAGTGATTAAAGCCATGACCACAAAACTGATGAAGCCATATAAACAATAACTCTTTTGTTTATCTAAATAGAATTAAATTATTCTGTGGTTATGATAAAATGCGTGATCACCATCAACGAATGAAGTGAACATAATCGATTTATCATTTCAGTGATCTCTCGAGTCGGCCAGAAAGTTACATAATGCCACCCAAAACAATTTTTGTTCTGTGTTTATCAAACATACTTTCTCAATTGTTTACATGACAATTCTTTAGCAATATCTGCAAAGTTAATGTGCTTTCATATATGAAGGGACATAATCAGTGACTTAAAACAAGACATACAGTGTTTTGAAAGAAACCTTAATAAAGCGTACACAAACAAACTTTGCTGGTTTTCTTCTATCAAAATTTGCTTCCTCGAATTTACACAAATTTATTCCATTATCATAACACTTTAGATAATAAACAGACATAATACTTCATTTAAAGATTTGGAGTGTTAGGGGCTATGCTTGGTCGCAATGACCGAATAATAGCCTGAACTTTTCAACAGTAATGTTTGCCTTGCTTATCTGCCTTTCCCCCATCCTCTTTGTAGTTTTTAACCCCCTTTAAACAAAAAAGGAGATTATTTCACACTGATCACGAGTGAGCATGTGTGTGTGTGTACATTTGTACATGTGAGTGAAAAAATGTATGGGGTCTAAGTTTCTGAGCTCTTTCTGGATGGATCTCTACAAATATGGGTTAAATGTATGGACCACTCAGTGGTTGCCAGAGAATAAGTTTGAAAGATACGACATCAAGGTCAAGATCACATGGACAAAAAAAAGTGTCTATGATCAGCACTTTTCAAGGCATGTGTGTGAACTGCACTTTCTCAGGAACTTCTGACAATATCTAAAATCTCTTTTCAGTTATGACAATCTGCCATTGTCCTCCTGCATATCAAGTTTTATTTCAAATAAAGCTTTTCAAGGTCACTGTAACTGGTATTCTAGATAATCTGTAGCTTCATAATTACTCTGAAACAAAAACTGTTAAAAATTTGAGGAACTGACTTTCAATATAGCTTGTTTTCAATGCTTATATCTTAATTTTCTTCTTCAATATGTCTGCTCATGTGCAAAACCTGATCTTAGCAGGAAAGAGAATATTACCATAGTACAACAAAAGTGTGCTTTTGAGCATCCTCCTTTTCCAACAGAAACTGAACTTTAAGAAACTGATAAATACATTCTGAAGGCTCGATGAATAATTTTATCATGTAAATTCCCATTTAGCTTGTATATGTACCATATCCAATACAGCACATAATTGCTGTATTTTTGGCCAACAAACAGAAACTGGAAAGAAGACACCTCCAAGCACATATTCCCAACCCAAACCCGAACTTAAATGCACTTCCTCTTCCTTTTTCTATACTTCATACGAAGACCACTACGATATCACAAGAGGGGATGGCTGGGTAGGACTAGGAGTCAACTGTTGGGGATTTCCAGGTTTTATCTGGAGAGACATGGATAGGTAACCTCCTGTTGGATCTGCTAATGAAGAGGTCGATCACAGGATAAGAAATGTGTAACCAACAGCCTGAGGGAATGGATGGCGACATTAACCTTCTGATAACGTGAGTATCAGATATAGGAATGAAGTTGTCCTGCACAATCTCAGTGGGATCTCAGCTTCTCTCGAGAGGATCAACAGGAGGCCTCTATTCCTTTTATTCACATAGAATGCAACCATGGTGTCTGTGAGCAGATTGACAGTTCGCTTAAGACAAGGTGTGTGAACACAAAGACAGCTCAAGACATCAACTCCATTTGGATGAAGCAGAGATGGCTTTCATCTAGAGACAAGATCCTGACAGGTAGGCTAAACTGACATCAGCCTTCCAACCTATGCGCAAGGTGAGGAGAGTGAAGATCTGATTGCTTATTCTGTCAGGTTGAAAGCTGGTGCCCATTTTGGGGTTGCTTTCAGAAAACCGGTTCTCAAAAGGGTTGATGTGGTCCCAGTTGCCTGTGAACCGGTATCATGGTTTGAGGAGGTCCTCCGAGGGATCTGGAGACCGCAAAAAGGCAGCTGAAGATGTGTGGAGTTTGGGGATGTTGGGCTAGGAGCTGGAGAAAGGACCTAAGATGGGTTTTGGCTCCTGTCAAAGAGCTTGTACCCTGTTATGGTCAAATAGGGGGTCTCCATTAGGTGGGTAAGGTTATTAAGTCTCACAAAGCTGCAACCTGTTCAATAATGAAGTAGTAGGCAGACAGACTGAAGAAGGAAATGGAATGTGGAGGGATCAACCAGAGGGCTTGGTGGTCCTCTTTAGGGAGATGAGATCTGGTGAGAATTGCTGTCATATCAGCGAAAGACAGGCTCAAATGGAATGTCGCATTAGTGGAGACAACCCAAGCTTTATACACTTCCTGCCTAGGTTGTTAGTTTTTGTGACAGGCTGTCAGAGTGTCCTGAATGGGCATAAGACATTCGTGCCTTGAATAGTTGATCGCTTAAGGCCTGCATGATGCACCAGTATAATCAACCATGAATGAAAAATAACATTATGTAGTTCTGGATCTATTTTAGTTCCCAACTTGCCTGGAGATTTGTAATGAGAAGTGCTCGAGCTACAAGTTAAATTTCTTTTCTTTTTACTAAATTTTATGTAAAAAAAGAGATAACAGAATGCCTTGATCATCTTGTTCATTTGCTTTTATCACATGAAGGTATTACACAGATATGTGTATCACTGTCTTACTAATACTATTCTGGTCTAGTTCTAAAGTTGTATGGAGTTTTGCACTAAGAACAACATGTGTGATAAAAGATATGTTTTTAGAAATGTTTTTTGTACAAAAAGAGATTGTTAGAATGCTTGACCATCATACTGTTTGTTTGCCATTTTGTTCATATAAGCATTTGTCTTTAATCAGCATATTTAATATGTCATGCCTGCGTTTCTTTCTTCAAGATGGGAATAATAAAAGAATTCTTTTTTAAATTACATTTAATAAACATATTTACCATACCTCAATGATGCATCCTCTGACAGCAGTCAACTTTCCTACCCTTTACAAATGCTAGTCTGCATAATGCAGAAATCACAAATCAGCACATGTCCTGTAACTTCCTCAATGAAAGCAACCACAAACTTGCCACATACTATCCCCTAGATGGGGAGGACAGAGTGAAACATGGTAAGCATGTTTATAAACGATATTTCAAGGAAAAAAAAAGTTCAGATGACATGCTTTACAGTGTCCCACTGATACAAATAATAATAGAATAGAGGATAACCTTAGTGATGGTATGATGAAGATGAAGAAATGGACACAGTAAAAAGGGCATATTAAGCCACTACCAAGGATGCAATACCTCTGGAACCATCTTGCCTGAGTTTAGACACATCTGTCTTATAGCCTTCATACCAAACAATGAAGAGGCAACATTGAGTAGAACACTAAGACCTCGTCTGGACCCCTATAAACAAAGTGACAAGAAAAATGGCTGCTGGAAGAGAGGAAGTTATACGACATGTGCTATGCTTCTACAGATTTGTGAATTCCGCAGTAGGCGGACTAGTATTGGCATGGAGTAAGTTCAAGTTCAGCCGACTACTAGAGCCATATCAGGGCTAACACCACCTCAAAAATAACAACAAGGTTAAGATAAAAGACAACAGTAAAAACCATGCTCACCGTTAACCTTGCAAGTCTAAAATGCAATTAAACAAAAACATACTCCGACGTAAAATCATATGCGGTGAAATATATCATCTCTTGTAAACACTGGAAAATTGCATAAGGAGGGACGTATCAGAATAAGTTCTAAGGAGTTTGCCATGTACTGCTTATGTCTCACATTAGACAAGTTCCAGCAATCAAGAAGATGTCTGACGCTGAATGGCTTGTCACATGCTATACACTACAGTGCTTCTTCACTTTTAAAAGGTATGAATGAGTGTAGGATGTGTGACCCATGTGTAACCTACAAAACATTGTCTGTTTCTTATGGTTCTCTGCAGCAGATGGGAGTATTTCTTTCAGGTTGGGGTGGATTTGGAAAAGTTTGTTATCTGTTGCTTATTCCATTCCTTCTGCCAGAGATTTCTCACATAACTGCGTACTTTGGATTTTACATCAAGGTAAGGAAGGATTTAGACATTTTTTCCTCTGTGACATTCTTAGCCAGGCAGTCAGCCTTTTCATGGCCTCCAATACCAACATCGTCAGGAATCCAAACAAAAAACAATTCGGTAACCTTCACTTGGAAGAGTAGAAAACAGCTGAAAGAACTTCAGAAGCTCTGGGTGACTAATGTTATGGCCTGAAATTGCCTGCAAAGCAGAAAGAGAGTCAGAAAAAATGAGAAAATCTTTATACTTGCATTGGGACACCATGAAGCAGGAAAGCCGATTGCTATAGTACTGTTATGGAGCAGGAAAGCCGAATGCCATAGTATTGTTATAGAGTAGGAAAGTCGGCCACTATAGTATTGTTATGGAGTAGGAAAGCGGATTGCTATAGTATTGTTATGGAGCAGTAAAGCCGACTGCTACTAGCATTGTTATGAGCAGGAAAGCTGGTTGCTATAGTATTGTTATGGAGCAGGAAACCTGACTGCTATAGTATTGTTATAGAGTAGGAAAGGCGGTTGCTATACTATTATGGAGTAGGAAAGCCGATTGCTATAGTATTGTTATGGAGCAGGAAAGCCGACTGCTATAGTACTGTTACAGAGCAGGAAAGCCGACTGCCATAGTATTGTTATGGAGCAGGAAAGCCGACTGCTATAGTATTGTTATGGAGCAGGAAAGCCAGCTGCTATAGTATTATGGAGCAGGAAAGCCGGCTGCTATAGTATTGTTATGGAGCAGGAAGCATGCTGATGTTATAGAGTGGAAGCTGCTCTATACAAGTAGTACTGTTATGGAGTAGGAAAGCTGACTGCTATAGTGTTGTTATAGAAAAGGAAAGCCCGCTGCTATAGCATTGTTATAGAGTAGGAAAGCTGGCTTCTATAGTATTGTTATGGAGCAGGAACGCCAACTGCTATAGTATTGTTATGGAGTAAGAAAGCCGACTGCTATAGTATTGTTATAGAGTGGGAAAGCCGACTGCTATAGTATTGTTATGGAGCAGGAACGCCGACTGCTATAGTATTGTTATAGAGTAGGAAAGCTGGCTGCTATAGTATTGTTATGGAGTGGGAAAGCTGGCTGCTATAGTATTGTTATGGAGTGGGAAAGCCGACTACTACTGCATAATGCATCAGTGAAACATGGTAAAGTATGTGTAATTAAATCAGTGTTCAAGACTACAATCCACTCTAGACCAAAACCTGAATATGACTTAGAATATCCCAAAATATCAATGTTAAGTAGGGGTGTTCTTGCTAGCATTTGTGTCGGTAGTTATTCCAGTAATGCATCATACTACAACAATGTCAATGAGGAAAATCACAAGAACACAATAACATCAACATGCATACTCATTTAACATTAACCCTTTCATTAATTTACCCTCTCCTGCAGAAAGGTGGTGGATAGGGTGAGATAATGAAAAGATAAAGAATTCCCAATGAAAACAAAGAAAGTGTTCCTATTCAATTTGACAAAACTTTGAACTGAAGTCTGATTTCTGTAAACACTAGCAATTGTTTTGGTAATTTTGATCCTGGTAATACTAGACGATCTTGGGTGGTGTACATGTGCCGGTGGGGCACAAAGGCCAAATGACATTACAATTTGGTGAATCACGGCAGTCTGGTGAGGCAGCTCATCTGGTGAGGTTACTCCGAGAAGAGCTGAAACTGGGGCCACCACCAATGAAGTCATCCATATCATCCATATCATCATCCTCTTGCAGCCTCGTCATGCGGAACTGACGGCTGTAACATATTGTCCATGTCATAAGGGAGACATTGATCAAAAATGAGGCAACTCAGACTACCATTCTCTTACTAATGACATCTACTCCTGTTAAAGATACACCAAAAGAAACAAAACAACTGTACATTTCTGTCTGTGTATGTGTGCATGCAAGATTGAGAATGAGTTTACACATGTTGTTTCAAACTATCAACCTTACTACAAGCACTTAATTAAAGTATGTACTATAGATAATTCTCACTATGCAAGCAGGTAACAATTAAGTATTTATATATAATATACTGTACATGTACTCTTATAAATCACACCACACACACACACACACACACACACACTCATATATATACATTATATGCGCACGCACACACATGTACACTTTCACCCACACAAGTTAAGAATACTGGCAACAAATGACTGGCTGGAACACAGGAGAGAGGTAGTGATGGAAAAGATGTAAGATACAAAGACTAGACTAGTGTCAAAGACTCACATGATGCCTCTCCTCTTGCCGCGCATGTAGAGGATGACAGCCACCAGGGTGATGAGGAACACCAGGATACATGAAAGCACAACTGCTACTGTAACAGTGGTATTACCTGCATAACACAATCAATAAGAATATCATCATTCACACTGTCCCTGACTGGCCAGCTTACAGATAGGACCACAGCCAAACACATCACAATAAATTACCGGTTTTCATTCATACATTGTTGTCACACCGATTTGCAACTTTTTGGCCAAAACAATTCTCAATATTTCCTTAACCAAAACAAATGCTACACATTCATGTATTTTACACATATACACACAAATATATACGCATCTCTTTCTCTCCATCCCCTCTTCCCATAACTCCGTGAAGAGTCGCTGGTATGCTTCACTAAAGAACCATTAACCAGATTCCACATGTTCTGTCTGTTGTGCGCCAAAGCCTGGATCTCTGAAAACAGTTTCTCTGTTCATTTTGCAATGTTGTCAGTCCATCGTTTTTTTTCTATCTTACCCTCTTTCTCCCTCCCTTAACAGTTCACTTGAGGCCGGATTTAGCAAGGCCACTGGATCTTGTTACATGGCCATACAAACAGTTTTCTCTTCTTAACTGAATTTAGCAGATGTTCATAAGTCCAATGTTCAGCTAGAGGGTTTGATGCATTTGTTCATTAGCGATACAATCAACTTACCTGATGTTTAGTATCTTGCCATAACACCTCATTTCCAAAGCTTGGATTTGTCTTTCCAAATTCGCTGTGAAGGTCCATGTCCCTCAAGCATACAGGAAGATGGAATATACCAGTGCATGTGAGAACCTAATCACGTGCTTCATGGAGATGTTCTTATCCTTCCATACTGGTTTCTGCCTGAACAATGCTGCTGTTGTTGTCTTTGCTGCCCTCAACAGGATTTCTGGTTTGGATCCCTCACTGGTAATGATAGATCCCAGATAAGTGAATTGTTGAACAGTTCCTAGCTTCAGTCCATGGGCAGTTATATCAATAATGATGGTGGTGGTGTGGCTGGCCAAAAGTTGGTCTTCTCAGTGCTGTTTTCCATGCCAAATCTTATTCATGTATCATCCAAACTTTGAACAAGTTTCAAGAGTTCTTCCTCACTACCAGCCAGGCCATCAATGTCATCTGTGAAGCAGGTTTATAATAGTTCTTCCTCCAATGCTGACTGTGCTGACATGATCTTCAATGTGTTCATGAAATATGTTGGAAAGTGTGGGAGACAAAAGACAGCCCTGACAAGCTCCAATGAAGATAGAACTACTCTTAAGTAGTAAGCTTTGTGCATCCACACTGTTTGCTTTGGAGTATAGTTGCTGTATGCAGTTGATTAGCTTTTGCCTCATGTTAAAGTCCTTCACTGATGCCTATAATTAGTATAACGACTCCTGCCAGACTGTCAAATGTGTTCCTGAAGTCCATGAAGGCATGGTAGATTCCCCTATGGTGCTGATGCTTTTCACAGGCTGAAGATCTGTTTTATGGTACTTTTGCCTTTGTGGAATTCAGCCTGTTCTTCAGCATTAATGGTATCTGCTTGTGGATGCGATCTATTCAGAACTGACAATGCAGTAGTTCTGGCAATGTTGGGAGATTTTCTTTCTTGGAAAAGATGATTAGTGATCGGGTCCATGGCATGGAAAATTGCCTGTGTGCCAGATTTTCTTGCAGCTGGCAGTTAGGACATCAAAATTACGACCTCTCCCTAATGTTTCAGGAGTTCTGCAGAGATGTTGATGGTGCCTGCAGCCTTGTCACATTTCAGCAACTTCACTGCAGCACAACTTCTTCACAGGGTATAGGAAAGTCATTGTCATTTGACGAATCTTGTACTGTCAACATACTTGGATCTCCTTTGTCCTGTTTGTTGTACTGTTCACAGCAGTAGGCAATCCACCTTTTCATGACACTTTTTTCTTGTGTAAGGCAGTTGCCATCTTTATCTAAATGGTACTGACTTGATTTTGCTTTTGTTTGATCAAGATTTTTACAATCTAAAAACTGTTTGTGCCACTGTTGTCAATGTCAAGGTTTTTCTCAATGTCTCTACACTGACGTTTGAGCCAGGTAACCTTTGCATTCTTCATTTCTTGACCACCCCTCTTTGTGTATGTATGTGTGTTCATGTGTGTGTGCATGTGTGTGTGTGTTTTAAGCCCCTTCTAGTCAACACATCTTAAAAGATATCACTTGTGATCCATTTGTGGCTTTCCACTGACTTATCCCTAAGACCTTAGTTTCCATTTCAGTGGTCACTTAAATGAAATTGTTTACACACTTCATGGTCTTCTTCAAGCAGAAGCAATGGAGCAAATTTTCCTCTCATGGACGCTTGGATTTGTTCAGCCATGTCAGGATCATTCAGTTTGTCAATACTGAATTTGAGACAAATGTTTTTCATTCTCATGTTGTTTTCAGAATGTTCTTTTAAGTTCATTGTGGTCACCACTTAAGTCATCTTCTAGTATCACACATACATTTACACTAACATATACTAAAAATAACAAAAAAAATATACTGTAAAGTTCGGGCTATTGGGCGCACCGGTATATAAGGTGCACCCACTAAATCATAGAAAAATCTTAACTATATTCACACATAAGCCGCACTGGTTTATAAGCCGCACTTCTTGAATGGCCAGGTCGATCGCCTTCACTTGAAGGCTGCTTCGTAGGCATTACGTTGCGTTTTCGGCATGATGAGGGTGTACGCTTGAGCAGAGCAGATCTGAATACCGATCCAAATGCTTCAATGTGTGTGGATTTGATTTAAAAAACGTGAACAGTTAACAGTTAACACTTTAACGTGAACAGTTAACACTTTAACATGGAGTTCACCGAAAAATTCATGAATGGTAAACACGATTTTGGTCACTTAAGTAGAAGCTAAGAATAAATGAGAACATAATGCTCCTGGGATCGGGGAAAATCTGCAAATAAGCTGCATCGTTTAAGCCGCAGAGGTTAAAGCTGGGGGAAAAAGTTGCGCCTTATAGCCTGAACTTTACAGTACTATAGATGTATATGTGCATGCATGAATACAACCCCAACACACACACACACACATACCTTTTTTATTGTCTAAAGGAGGATGGATGGTGATGTCTTTCTGACAGTTAGCAGTACAGTTAATGACAATGTACTTATGGTCGCCAACAATGAAAGAAGGGGTGTCGTTCACAAAGGAGGTGAAAGCAGCTGCCACTCGCTCTGCCTGACCCGCGTATGACTCCAGGATACGGAAAGAAAGAATCAGGTCTCTGTGACAGGTCAAATTACCTGCAGCAGAAATGACCACATCTATATCAATACAGTGGTTTTCTGTTTTTACTGAATATGTCATGAACACAAGGTGTCAAATCACGCTAATGTTTAATAAAAAATCATTCCAAGATCTACCATACTACCCAGCAACCACACAGTCACTACAACACATCAGATTCATTCTCAAGAAGATGATTCTGACAAATCAAGTCAGTTTATTTACATAAAGGTAGAAAGAAACTCTAGGGAGAGCTAGACAACAGAAGGTCTTCAGAGAAGTAACCCCCTTTAGACAAGTGTTTCGGCCCTGAACTCCTTACATTCTCGGGGGGCCGGGCCACATCCAGGTCATGACTCCTGGATGCCCTTCTGCTGTTGTCTATTTTTTTTTTTTTTCCCCACGCCGGGGAGTGAACCTGGGCGATTCTGCGCTTCAGAACTGCTGGTACGCGGTTTTACCAATGTGCTAACGGGGCACACATCATCTGTAGGGAATTTAATCCTTATGAAGTTCATTTTTGGTTCCTCCTTGCCCAGATCCAGCTTGAGCTCCTTTCTGCTGCCTCTGCCATCGCTTTAAGAGCTCTAGTCCTCTTCTTCCCAGAAATGGCGAGTTGTTTCATGAGATCATAAGCGGAGATGCCCACAAACCCTCTTGCCCCGACCTCTATGGCGAAGATTTTGACCTGCAGACCTGCTTTCTTCAGGGTGCTGGCAAGACCGGCGTATTTTTCGGTCTTGTATATATGTGCTTCTTCCATTCTGCTTTCGTATGGCACAGTGAGTTCTATCAGAATCACTTGTTTCGAGGAGTCAGAGTGGAGAGCGATGTCTGGTCTCATGCCTGTCTTGCTGATGACATCTGGGTAATTTCTCCACTCTGGGAGGTCTGCTGTACACTCCCAGTCGACTGCTCCATCCAGAAGACCCTTTGGCAATGTGCTGGTTGTCATAGCAATTTCGGGCCAGACCCGTTTCCCTTCTGCTTCGTAGAACGTTGTCATAGTAATTGGTGCGTTTGGGGTCATGGTTTTTTCGCTAACCACGTCTGTGATCACTTTCAGAACTTGGTTGTGCCTCCATGTATACCTTCCTTGGGCTAGCGCTACTTTGCAAGAGCTTAGGACATGTTCCACTGTTTGTTTCTTCTGACAGAGTGGACATGCTGGGTCATCTGATTTCCCCCATTTCACTAAGTTTGCATTCGAGGGGAGCAGGTCATATACAAATCTGAGGAGGAAGCTTATCCTTAGAGGAGCCATGTGCCACATATCGTTCCAGCTGAGACTTCTTTGGAGTGCACTGTCCCATGTTGTCCATTGCCCCTGTTGACCTTGCTGGACTGCCTTCTGCACTCTTTTGACATCATCTTCTTTCTTCAACTCCTGTATGATCATGTCTCTTTTTTCCTTCCCTTTGGCTTTGGACCACCACTGCATTTTTGTTGCTCCCAGTCCCTGTCTGTTGGTTTGCGTGTGTCCAATTATTTCTTTGATGCTGAGGTTTCTCTTGGCATTGTTTACAGCCTTTCGATTTTTTGCCAGTTCTCAGCTTTGGCTGAACTGATCTCACGATATTGTCTTTCGATTCCTCCAGCATGCTCAACAGTCTTGCTTTTCCAACTTTGTATTCCTCCACTATGGATTTGAGAGGTAGCTTCAGCATTGCTTGACGACAGTAGAATGCAACATCAGTGAGACCAGGTGGGACACCGAGCCATTTTCTTGTGTATTTGTTGATTTTGGCTTCCATTGCTTCCACTGTGCTGGTGCAAATGTCATAGATTAGCAGTGGCCACAGCAGCTTTGGTATCAGCATGAACTGTAGACACCAGACTTTGTATTTGCCTGGCAGTCCGCAGTTATATATTTTCTTCAGGCCTTCTTCTGCTGTTTGCTTGGTTTCACATCCCCTTTGTGTGTCTTTCAGGGAGTCATCATACCATCTTCCGAGACTTTTTACTGGCTCTTCTGTGACAGTGGGGATGGCTTGGTTGGCTACCATGAATTTGACTGAATCTGCCACTTTTCCTTTTCGCAGTGAGAGACTTCGGGATTTCTTTGGTTTGAACCTCATTCTTGAAGAGGCCACCAGCTCATCCAGCTGCTTTAAGATTAGGTGTGTCTCTTCCTCATCCGTGGACGTCAGTTTTTATTTACATAAATAACATACCATAAACAAATAAATATAATAACACTTCACAGGCTTAGTCAAACGAATAGTCCTATTTCTTCACCTGTCAAATTAATAAACTGGTTTTTTTTTTTTACCAAATATCTATCTGTCTTTATCTTAACCCTTTGATTCCCTTACCCTATCCACCAGATACCTGTAGGATCCTGGTGGATAAGGTGAGGGAATCAAAGGGTTAAGTTTTTGCAGTTGGTAGAATAGGCGCGGGAGTCAGAGTTAACAATGTAGGACCTTTTATGATCTGGACTGTGGACATTGTAATGTGTGAGAAAGTGTAACTTTGTGTGCATGCATGTACAGTTGTGTGCGTCTGTGCATGTGTGTTTATGAAACATAAGCACACAGAAGTATATTATGTATGTGTATGTTTTTATTTAAGAAAAAGAGACCATGTGCAGGCCGATTAGTTGTGCTGAATGTAAACATACATTTATGTTCGTCATACAAAGATTAACTCACTCGCGACAGAGAGTTTTTCCCCTTGCTTTTCCCCACAGATGGCCCATTTTGAAGGGTTATGAAAAAAATCACAAAAAATACAAAACATAAAGGAACAAAATGGAACTTTCAGATCTGAATATGTACATGCTGGGTTAGTTCATGCCAAAATATTGAAGTTCTTTCTTGAATATTTCTTCTTCATGTGCCATGTTGAAAATACCCCTTATTTTGTGGTCAGGATCACCGTACAGTCACACACTTTGATCAGCTCCATGAACACACAGTCAAAGGTGAGAAGGTCTTTGTATGCATAAAATAACATGAATAAAGTAGACTTTGCTCATGGTAAAAAAAAATCAAATTATTAGTGACATTATATAAATAAATGTTACAAATTGTTACACAGAGGAATTTGGAAAAAAAAAAGGAGCACACCGGATGCTTCAGTCCCTATGCACTTTTTTTCCTAATAATCAGTGTAGTTCTACACTGAGTGATACAGTTGGAAGCAGGTGATGGTCTTGTTGAGCTGGCATAGTTTGTCACAGATGACAACCCCACACTTTTTACACCAGTTGGGGGTTTGCCGCTGTTGAACCTCCGGGTGTCTCCTGTTGCCAGCACTACACACATGGCCTGCCGCTGGGGATGGGTGGCAGAGGGCAGGAGAAGTGCTTATTCTGCATGCCACTCAGTTCTCTTATGCATATCTGTTATGACAATAGAATTTAGAAAGTCTTCTGTCACAAACTGATTGAAGAAATCAGTGGGGGCGTGGCACTCAGCTGGGACATGAGGGCCACAAGAGGCAGAGAACGGAGGCAAAGTGGGGAAAAAAATAAAATCTTCGTGCCAGTCACACATAAGTCAATGAAATCTTCATCAGACATGTGACTCACTGTACATGGCCCACTGACCGCTCTCCTCATGTCACGTGTATGCCCACCTTCCTCTCCCACTTCACTGTCGTCTGAAACCGGGTCACTGTCAGTACCTTCTTGCTGGCAGCTTTCATACTGGAAACACTTTCACCATCATCTTCATCATGCTCGTTGATGTCGGATCCTTCAGTCTGAAGCACTTCAATCACTTCAGCAGCAGTAAAACGTCGCTGTCTTGATCTACTTTGCTCCAAAACTCGTACTCGCCTGCGACGCCATTTTCGACACGAATGCAGATTAGCCAGTCATGTGGGGTGCCGAAGTCAATCGTTTCCCGACGAGTGTATTGCTATGGAATCTCACGAAGTAAGTTTCCACTTGACCCTTGACATGTCCGCAATGCCCAGTGTAGCTTTGGCTGACATGCCACGTCACGAGGGAAGCATCGATAAATTTTTAATTATTGAAACCGCTATCGTGTTCCGTCGTCTGAAACCGTGCCTTACGTCAAGAACGCTATAGCGTTCCGTCGTACGGAGATAGTTAAAAATCCTTCATAAATATATATATATATGTGTGTGACCTGCTAGCACGAAATTAGTCTAAATAATCATTTTGGGTATTTTTAGATATACATATCACTGGAAAGTGTACATTTTGCTGATTATTTTGGTACTTGAATAAAGCTTGTACTCAAGAAAATGTAGAAGTTATGTATTGTTAAAGTCATCAAGTTGTATGATGGCCATTTTGAGAAAACTGCCTCTAAAGTTTTATGTATTCTCCTACAAATTTTCCTTAAATTTCTTTATTTGATGGCTTTGACCCCGTTTGTTTCTAATTTTAGCTGTCATTATCTGAAAGGTGCACCAAAGAGCTTTCTGTCAGTATATTACATGTGGGGGTACTGTACAGGTTACGGTTCATAATAAGAGACAGAAATAGGTACTTTAGGTAGGAAATAGCATTCTTTCTGCTGCGATCAGTGCATTAAAATACCATTTTAGATTGATTTATAATATTTTTTCAAGAAAAAAAATTCTGTGGGGGATAGATTAGAGTCCACAGAAAAATCAATTTTGAGAAAAAGTCAAAACGCCCCAGGTAGACCCTCAGTCACCTTTTCAGCTCCTAGTGCTGTTTGACTGACTGCGAGTTAAGACTGAATTGGTGGTGGGAGGTCACATATAGATATATGTGTGTGTTGTGTGTTGTGTGTGTGTGTGTGTGTGTGTGGTGTGTGTGTGGTGTGTGTTGTGTGTGTGTGTGTGTGTGTTGTGTGTGTGTGTGTGTGTGTGTGTGTGTGTGTGTGTGTGTGTGTGTGTGTGTGTGTGTGTGTGTGGTGTGTGTGTGTGTGTGTAGTGTGGTGTGTGTGTGTGTGTGTGTGTGTGTGTGTGTGTGTGTGTGTGTGTGTGTGTGTTGTGTGTGTGGTGTGTGTGTGTGTTGTGTGTGTGTGTGTGTTGTGTGTGTGTGTGTGTGTGCATTGTGTGTGTGTTATGACTATGATGGTACAATTAACCATGTGTGTGGTGTGTGTTGTGTGTGTGTGTGTGTGTGTGTGTGGTGTGTGTTGTGAGTGTGTGAGTGTGAGTGTGAGTGGTGTGATGTGGTGTGGAGTGTGTGTGAGTGTGAGTGTGGTGTGTGTGTGAGTAGTATTCTGCCTGTGTCTGTGTGTGTCTGTATATGTGTGTGCGTGCGTGTGTGCGTAAGAAAGAGCAAGGATGGTGGCTTGGGTCAGGGGTCACACACCCTACTCCCCTCCTGTCTTCCACCACCCAGTTTTGCTTGTGCTTTGAGCAATGGAGGTTTGGTTGTTGTTGGGTGATTGCTTAGATGAATGATTAGAGTGTGCGTTTTGGTTTATTTTTGAATCAAGATTTGGCACTTTACAATGTAATAATTACTGTTATTATTATTATTATTATTATTATTATTATTATTATTATTATATCATTATTATTATTACTACTATACTGCTACTACTACTCCACACCAGATGTCTTGTCTAGCTACAATCTTTTTCATCTCCTTATGACACCTCTAAGTGCAAGCTGATGGAAAAAGAATCAATTAATTTCTATATCATTTTGGGGAAAGATGTTATTAGATTTACTCTTTTTCTTTCTTTTTTTCTTTTCTTTGGTAGCGGTTCGACTTTTGCGTGACATTTGGTCTACTGTTCCGAAATTTTGAGTAGTATGTCTCATTCTTTGTGACAAATATCTTTAAATATGTTAAACATAATGCACTACTGAATTTTAACACATATGACTATCAGCCTCAGTCTGAATGTGGAAATTTTTTAGTCAATAGAATAAAAGAGCTCTTTCATATTTAATTTCTGATTATGCCATAAAAGTTATGTATGTTAAAATTGATTTATCAACATGACACTATATAATTTATTTAGTTTCTCGAATTACATGTTTTAATACTCAAACTGAAAGCAACATTTTTCAAAGATAAAAACATTTGGGGGAAACACTTTTTTTTCAGTGAAAAATTGTTGATACAGAACATATGCTCATGTTTTATCTGACAAAGGAATTTCTTTTCAATGAACTAAAAATTATCAAACTCCATCTAAGCATTTTACACTTATAACTATTTTAGAAAGTACAGAATCAGAACATTTGTCTTTGTCTTGAATCCCTTATCCCCCACTGCCCCCCACTCCCCCCAAGAAAAGAAGGAGAAGAGAGAATGTCCAACTCACTCTGAACCAGAAAAGTGGTGAGACCACACTGACAGCGCTTGTTGACTTCAATTATAAGCTGATTCTCCACCTTCTGCTTTCTACCGTCATTCAACTCTGAACTATTGCATAGCTGGACTTTTCACGTAGCTGCAAGTTCCAAAGGGAACTGTTACTGGTTTTGTTGCAATGATTTCCTTGTCCCGGGCTGGCGTAGGTCACCACAAACAAGCTGGGGTTCTTCATGCCCTTTCCGCATCGGGACAGGCTCAGGTTCCGGGACATCAATCTGAATAAAAACAATGTGAAATGACAAGGCTGTTTACTCCAAATGGAAAAATCAGCTGACTCCTGAATAATACAAAATGTAAGCTGAAAAGTAAACACCAAAAAATCTATTAAAAAAAAAAAAAAGTTGACAAGATAAACAAATCATTTTCTTCCTTAGAACTAAAAAGAAATTTACGACTGGCAATTCTCAGAGCACAGTCAAGTAGTCATGTTTCCAATGCTCAATCTTTTTCAGAAATTAATATATGATCGTTTTGATTTCATGAAGAATTGCTATCATTCTGAAAATAAACTTTCTTCACAAATGTTCCATAGTTTTAATGTTAAAGAGGAATGGAAGATGAGGTGGTATCTATAAATATACCTTTCGTCAGTCTTGTTTTTATTAAAACAATGCTATCCACACCTTTCTTTTACTGCCTTTCCTTTCCCAATGAATGTTGTTTACTGTCACGGCAGTTTTTTTTTTCTTTCTCCCTTTTCTTCTCATTTGGGGACACGGGTGTTTGGTTGGGTCAGCGTGTGTGTGGAATTTAGCCAACTTAGACAAAACTTACCTGCCAAGTGATGGCCGACTTGGGCCGGTGTGTGTATTTTTCTGTGCTTTTGCACTGGGGTTGTGAACAGCCCCATCAACTCGTGTTTGTAGCCTAAGATATGGTTTACGTGGGCCTGTGTGTGTGTAAAATTTTGCGTGCTTTTGCGCTATAGTTTGCAAACAGTTCTGTCAACTTGGGTTGGTGGCCTAAGTTATGATTTACGTGGGTCTGTGTGGATAGATTTTTGCGTTTTTTGGGATTGTTTTTGTGAACAGTAGTTCTGAACGTGTTGTGTTGGCTGTATAAGAAATGAGTTGTCAGTTGGTGTCTGGCCCCCTTCTGCAAAGATCGGTTTGCAGTTAGGGGGGTGGGGTCTGGGCCAGTTTCTGGTCGGAGATTCCACTTGTAGTTGGACTTTATGTCCTAGAAGTGGAAGAGTTTTGTGTTTGTACATATGTAGGAGAGTTGGTGTGTGGAGCCCTCTGCTACAGTTGCTATGCAGTCAGAGCGATTGGGACCAGTTTCTGGTCAGAGGCTCCACTTGTAGATGGATTTTATGTCCTAGAAGTGGGAAGAGGTCTATGTTTGTCGGATATGTAACCAAGAGTGAATTGATGTCTGTTCCCCTCTGCTACAGTCAGTATGCGGTTTGGGTGTTGAGGACAGTCATCCGAATTGTAGTTCGACATTGTTATATGGAAGTCTAGAGTGTCTGTGTCTTTGTCAGGCATGTAACCAGGAGTGAATCAACGTCTGTTCCCCTTTGCTGCAGTTGATTTGTGGTTTGGACGGTTAGGTTAGTTATTGGTATCTTGGTTCGTCGATATGTTTTACTAGTTAATGAGTTTTGTTGCCGTGTGTAATAATAGCTGTCTATATACCTACGGGTCAGTAGGGGAGGTTGTTTCCTTAGTTTCGCCAGTGTGAAGGGAGAAGATCACTAGTGTCCTGCGCCAGTCGTCGTTCCTGCTGTGTTGGTCCAGGCTCTAAGATGAGGTGTACGTGTACGAGCTGCGGTAATGTGACGAGCGTTTGAGGCAGGTGCGGCTAGTGGATGCTTCTACAACAGTGACTTCCGGCAGGATCGGCGGTAACTTCCACGCCACGAGCCAACGGCCCAGCTGTTCAACTCAGCTCGTTCCTTGGCGTCGCCTTTGCAGGACTCAACGTTCTGCCGTTTCGAGGATCTTCGCTTCGTTTCAGCGTTTGTTTCAGTCAGCGCCTGTTTCCCCATTCCAAGCGTCAAGAGACTCAAGTTACCACCGATCCTGCCAGAAGTCGCTGTCGTAGAAGCACCCACTAGCCGCACCTGCCTTGAATGCTCGTCACGTTACCGCAGCTCAGACATGTACACATCATAGAGCCTGGACCAACACGGGCAGGAACGACGACTGGCGCAGGACACTGGTGAACTTCTCCCCTCACACTGGCGAAACTAGGGAAACAACCTCCCCTACTGACCCATAGGTATATAGACAGCTATTATTACACACGGCAACAAAACTCATTCACTAGTAAAACATATCGACGAACCAAGATACCAATAACTAACCTGACCGTCCAAACCACAAATCAACTGCAGCAAAGGGGAATAGGCGTCGATTCACTCTTGGATACATGCCTGACAAAGACACAGACACTCTAGACTTCCATAGAACAACGTCGAACTACAATTCGACCCACAGACCCATGTAAATCATAACTTAGGCCACCAACCCAAGTTGACAGAACTGTTTGCAAACTACAGCGCAAAAGCACGCAAAATTTTACACTAACACAGGCCCAAGTAAACCATATCTTAGGCTACAAACACGAGTTGATGGGGCTGTTCACAACCCCAGTGCAAAAGCACACACACCGGCCCAAGTCGGCCATCACTTGGCAGGTAAGTTTTGTCTAAGTTGGCCAAATTCCACACACACGCTGACCCAACCAAACACCCGTGTCCCCAAATGAGAAGAAAAGGGAGAGAAAAAAAATAAACAGAACTGCCGTGACATTTACATCCCAGCCAACCACAAAGCTCTTACTTCCTCAGAAGCATCAAGTGTCCACTGACATACAAGAGGACTTGAAACATGACACACTAGTTTTACACCCATCATACAAACTTGAACCCAATCAACTGAAAATCACTCTACATGTACAGCCTTTCAATGTGTCGATCTGATTAGCGCAACAGACTACACATACAAAAGTTGTGAGTTTGAACACCCATTAGTCCAAACAATTATTGTGGAATTTTTCAGCCTTGATTAGTTCCTATACAGAATAAGCATGCTGTGGGCTCGCTGGGAAGACCTGGAACCACAGAGTTGAGGCTCATCCACACTGCAGATGTGTCACTGCCAGAGTTGCTCAAATTTCCTGACCAACACTGCAGATGTCAACAACTCTCAAATCTGGTTGATGCCAGGACATATCATAAAAGTAAGTGTTGAGTCTGTATGTGGTCTGAATCAAAAACTGATTCTCCACAGCATCATCATTCCCATTCCCATCATCAAAGCACTGTAAAATATTATCCCAGATACTGAGGCCCATCATGTCCTGTTCTCAAAGTGAATTCAGTTCTGGTAGGATGGGAGGAGAAGTGTCGGAAAGCTAAAATGAATGCTATGAGGTGCAGAAGATAAGGCAGCAAAAACACAAAAACAAAACAACACTTGTACAATCCAAACCCTATTCCAACAAGTCATTATACCCCCCCACTTCACCCCCCCCCCCACACACACACACACAAACAAAAAAGTGATTTAACAGATCGGAACACTCCCTTCCAAATCCAATCTTACAAAGGCAACTGTAAAAACACAAGGATTTAAAGGTTCAGGAAAACAAAAATGCTTTCTCCCATTTCTTACCCACTCTTCACCACAGTAAGGGGTTCGTTCTGAGGCAGCATGATTTCTTTAACACCAGCAGCTATTTTAGCAGAGGGGTTAATGGTGAAGATAACAAAGTCTTGAAGCCCATTATTCATCATCATGCTGTTGTAGTTCTTGCTTTGGTACAAGGCCACCACCACAGATGTCAAACTCTGCACAACCTTCTGTGATCACAAATACAACAAAACCACATTAGTGGGAATGCTCAGTTGAAAAACAAAGAAAGAAAGAAATGCAAGGTCCAGAAACATTCCTACCCATAACTTTCATGGAAATTAAAATAATCTAGAAGTTTAAGCAGCATATAGATCTCCTCCCTCCACTTTCTGCAGGAAAACGTCTTAACTGTTAAAAATTAATTTTCATTTATTTAATGCATTTGGAGATATGAACAAGTCATCCAACAGTTGCATGACACAGTAGCTAAAGATTTAACTCAATCAAGTCAGTCTTCAGGATCATTCTGCCCCCTCAATTCACAGGATTTTTAGCACATTTTAAAAAAATATAGAAAAACAACCAAATAAAGTAGACAAAAAAGTAAAGTGATACAGAAAGACCAGGATTAGATCTTTACAAATAATCTTACTTTATTTATGGTATTTCATATACTTGTAAATGATAGGTATTCAAATAGGTATCCAAAAGGGGGTAATTTTTTTTTTTTTTGATGGATATGAACACACACCGTGAAACAGTTTTAGATGAAGTCCAGAACATAATTTCCATGCCATGGATGTTTAAAATCACAAGGTTACTGATAGTTGTCACTTTTTGCATACAGTTGCTCCAGAGCACAAAAAATTTACAAAATTGTGAGGTTCAACTTGCTTTCCTTGACGCCATTTGCGAAATTCGCATGTCACGGGAAAAAAGGCTACTGTTGTCTTTGTTTCACATTGCCACAAACGGTCTAAGGTAAATTACTGCTGTAAACATACCCTAGTTTCGGTTCCAGTGAGCTTTCCCTATAACAACGAATGTCAGCCGTCGATAAATCAACGTCATGTCTCTAAGCAGTAAACGGAAGTGACGGAGATTTTTTTCCAGCACGAAGCGATCGAGTTAAAGATTCAAAGACTGAAGGGTTTACACTTTCAATTTTAAGAGCTTGGAATGATGCCACTGATGCCATGTGATGAAGAAGATCCAAAATGATCATGGCATAAACCTTAAGCCTATGCATAAGCCTTTTGCATTGACATGGTCTTGAGGTCCTATGTAGTATACGGGTTTTACATCTTAAATAATATATCCGTCTGTCGTTGGAACAAAGTCAACTGTTTGTAAGGACATGTGTACCTACACCTCTTAACAAAAAATGGAAACAGATGAAAACACAATCAACCACTCACTGTAAAACATATCTCACCAATGTCTTATATAATCTCATCATAGAAATTGCTCCAAATCAATACAATATATATCCTCATTTGTCCACCAACATGCTTCAAATAACGTCTCCACTATTGTAGCTCTTCCAGCTCTTTCAGCCACTTCTCTAACAATTCCTTTTCGGGTAAGATGATCAATGGTATGATGACTCAAATTTTGTTCCCGAAGGTATGATTTCAAGCCGTAGAATTGTTGTTGTAGTGGCTTTTGGACTTTCTAAGCTGTAGAATTGTTGTTGTAGTGGCTTTCGGACTTTCTATATTCTACGTTGTAGAATTGTTGTTGTAGTGGCTTTCGGACTTTCTACATTCTAAGCTGTAGAATTGTTGTTGTAGTGGCTTTCAGACTTTCTAAGCTGTTGAATTGTTGTTGTAGTGGCTTTCGGACTTTCTAAGCTGTAGATTTGTTGTTGTAGCAGCTTTACTTGCAAGTTGTTTGGCATGATCATTTCCCTTTACACCAACATATCACAGACTGTAGATCCACTCTTGAGTTTTTCTAGCTCAATACTACTCACTGCTTTGCACCAGTCGGGGGTTCCTTCTGAAGTCTCTAAACTAGGTTCATCAGGTCAGTCAAAATGAAGGCTTGACTTGATTTTATTCCATCATCCAGTGAAGCTAGCCATTACAGAGCATGCCTCACGTCAACTGACAGAACCAAAAGGGACGAAAGAATGGAAAAAAATATCCAACTATTTCAAAAACCTATAAAAAACCAAAAAAAAACACCAACATGCCATAAAATCTAGGGAGACATTATTATGAATGGCCAGAAGTAAAACTACGCTGAAATAAAACTACCCATCGTGCAAATAAACTGCAACCCCAAAGATGTTATCATATAGTATGATATACACGGATATCACAATAACTAATAACAAATAGAACAGAAACACCACATATGAAGAGTATCCAACATATACTATCATTACTTCTAGTCTTACAATGGATTCAAACTCAGTGATGAACATACTGATTTACACTTCTCATTGAAACATAAAACAATTTTGAGACATCATTCTTAACTAAACAGAGAACAGATACCTGATGAACTACGACAACAAAGAAGGTCAGGACAGAAACTGCTGAAAAAAACGGAAAGAAAGAAACTTTTTAAAAACCCCGCAGGTTACTGGTTAGTGAAGAAAGTATGATGAAGATAGCTTAGGAGAAAATGGGAGGCAAGAAAAATGGGAAATCATGCCAACTATATGAGACTACAAAAAAATAGATAGATAAATAAATAAAAATTAAAAATTAAATAAATAAATGAGACAAAAAAGTCTGGCTTGAGAAAGAATATATAAAAATATCTTAATTTGATTTGGAGAACAAATCAAAAGTATTCTGTGAAAAAGTAAGATTGGTGAAAAAAAAAAGGATTTCAAACAAAACAACTGGCCAAACTCTGACAAATCTTGCAGCCATTATGAAAAGATGTAAAGAATATGGAAAAAGGCTCTTTCAAGGACCAAAAAACCAAGCACTAGAAATACCATTTGAAGAAACTTATACAACCTCCATCTCTATTACATGGGATTCCCTCAAGGATTGCTATTTTCTCCAGTTCTCTCCATGTATACAAAAGGACTTGATGATTTAACAAAAACTGATCAGCCCATATACTCACGCTGATGATGATGAACTCATCTACACGACAGTAAAAATGCATCAAATTAAAAAAAAAAAGCAGTCCCACGAACAGTTAACGACATAGATCAGTGGAGTCATGAAATCAGATTTTGGCAATCAACCCTACCAAAATGCAAGTACTGTTGTGCACCCCTGATAACAAAGCAGCAACTAGCAAGTAAACAGCATCAAACCAGTTACATTCAGAGGAACCAATATCAAATAAACAGGCAACCTAAGGTTTAATTTTGATAGAATGCTAACCTTCATAAAACATACAGAAATCACAACACTCAAATGCAGAAATGGTCTTTCAATCCTGAATGCAATCGTAGCTAAAGGCACTGAACATATCACCTCTTTCAGCTATACCAAGCTATAATACTGAGTGTAATTGACTACGGATTTGGCCTCACGTTATAAAATATCAATGTTTTATAATCAGACAGAATACAAAATGAAGCAACAAAAGTGATCATCAGAACCCCAAAAGGCAGCCCCATGAAGACTTGTGGTACCTGTTTGACCTTCCTTCAATACAGTCATGGTATAAAACATAACATATGAAGGCGTATTTCAGGGCAATGGAAAACCAAGAAAGCCCACTTCGTGAGATTGTTGGAAACAGCAAAAGGCAATCCACTCCAACATGTTCTTGGCCAGGCAGTCAGTCTTTTCACTGCCTCCAATACCAACATGGCCAGGAATCCATGCAAAAACAATGTGGTAACCTCTGCTTATTAGAGCAGAAAACAGCTGAAAGAACTTCAAAAGCTCTGGGTGACTATTGTTTTGGCCAGCAATTGCCTGCAAAGCAGAAAAGGAGTCAGAAAAAAAAGAGAAAATCTTTATGCTAGGATTGGGACACTACTTTGAGTGCCAAAACCAGAGCAGTCAGTTCAGCAGTATAAACGGAACTCTCAGACAGAATATGTTTTGAAAATGAACAACCAGGAACAGTGGAACAGAAAGCAGCAACAGCACCACCTTCAGCAGACTTTGATCCATCAGTGAAGATTCTGTGGGATGACGAAAATTTCTGACACAGTTCTGCATGAAATGACTTATACACCAGTGAACCGGTACAGTTTATGCTGAAAAAAGCAAGATTAAAACAGACCGGTGTTTCAAGGTTCATGGTGGGCTGTCTGGAAATTTGGAGAACTCTGAACCAACTGTTAAATCTACGAGGGTACTTTCCAGTAGAATGAGACCATGACTGTATAGCTTGAAAACGCATTTACAGAAAACAGAAAATTATGTCACAGAAAATGTCAGTATATGATGTAATTCTGTGCCAAATTTCGTTATTCATCTTTGATCCGTCTTACAGTTCTGACAGCGTATGTGACAGATACTAATCTGAAAAATGGCAAAGAAAATGGTGTTTTCAACAGTGGATTATCGCAGCTACATCAAGATACGTGTCGCCCTCGGAAAGAATGCATCCGAAATACTTGTGGACATGAGAACTTTGGAACAACCTTCTGCTCCTTCAAAAGCAACTGTGTTCAGATGGGTAAAACATTTTGCAGGTGGCCAGGCCAGCACTGAAGACAACAGAGGAAAAATGCGAAAAAGCAAAAAGTGTGATGAAAAGTTAGTGGCTAGTGTGAAGGCAATGGATGATGCTGATTCAAGAGTCAGCCTTGAAGAGATTGCTGACTGTCTCGACATTCATTCATCGACAGCATCAAGGATCCTAAGAAATCAGCTTGGCCACAGGAAGGTGTCATCAAGATGGATCCCTCATATATTTTGATGCCAGAAAATAAGGGGGGTAGGTTACGTTTCTGCCAAGATATGCTGAAAATTTACAAGAACTGCGACCCTAAGCGGCTGGATAAAATTGTGACAGGTGACGAAACCTGGTGTATATGTATGAACCTCGGAGAAAGTCACAGAACAAGACCTGGATTCCTAAAGGTGGGATTCCTCCTCAAATCGCTCATCGTCAACGTTCACAAAAGAAAGTGTTATACACCATCTTTTTCAACACAAAGGGGATCATGCTACAGAAACCATACAAACAAGGAGAGACCATCACCGGAAAGTTTTACAGAGACTCGGTACTGTCTGACATCAAGAAGTTTTATGCAACTTCCCGACCAACCGCAGGCATGAGAGGAATCAAGATTCTTCATGATAACGCACCTGCTCAAAAGTCAAGGCTCGTACGAGAATACCTTGCAACCGAGAACATCCATACTTTGCCACACCATGCTTACTCCCCAGATCTCGCACCCTGTGACTTTTACCTGTTTCCACATCTGAAGAAATCATTGGCAGGAAGAAGTTTCAAGAGCCGAGCAGCCTTGGGAACAGCGGTTTTCCAGTGTGTCACATATACCCAAAGAAGCCCACAGAGCAGCATTTCTACAGTGGATCGAGCGAATGCAGAAGTGTGTGGCAGCAGGAGATGAATACTTCGAACAGATGAAATGAATAATTTTTTTTTGCCAATGAGTCTTTTGACGTATAAGTTCGTTGGTCTCATTCTACTGGAAAGTACCCTCATACATCTGCCTTTTCCATATGAGGACGGATACGGATTCCTAGGGGAGGAGTGACTTTTGGATGTTTTTCAATTTCGGTTTGAAATTTGGGCTTGAAGACACAGTTGTAGGTTAGGTTTTCTGGTTCAGATAACATTTTTAAACAGAAATTCATGGTTAATTTCTACACACACACACACACACACACACACACCACACCCACACCCACACCCACATCCACACACACAAAATTATTACTGAAGAAGATTAGGAAAAGACAAGCAACATTTATAAGACATTTTATGAGGAAAGAGGAAATTGAGCATCTAGTCACAACAGGAAAGCTGGAGGGAAAAACAACACCAGGTAGACCCAGGGAGAAAATATTGGATGGATCTGCTGAGTTGATGAGGACAGAAAGGGTGCATGATATACTTGTAGCAACAAAAGACAGATTTGTATGGAGGGCCATGATCGCCAACACCATGCAGCAGGGCACATGATAATATATAGCAGAACGTGAATAATGTGTGGAATGTGAGCGCAAGCAAATTCTTGACATGCCATAAAAAAGAAAAGAAGAAGAAGAAATTCAGACATATAACTTAGAAAAAGAGAGACCAGAGTTATCATGAAAAGAAAACATGCAGATTCCTCACCTCATCAATGGGCTGCAGCAATAAGCCTGTTGAATGCAACACAGAGCTGTTCCCAAAATCCTGTTTCCATTTCTCTGCGGCTGTGTGGCCATCAAAAACTACCAGGGTCAGGCCAAGCAAATTCTCATCTGGTAAACCTGCAAGAAAGAAATGACCGTTATTTCTGTCTTTTGATGCGAAAATTCATAATGTCCACATCATCCGTCCAATGTAGATAATGTCTGATGCACCCATTAAAACTTTGCATTTAACAGGTCAATGCTGCTGTGGTTAGTGTAATGGACTACTGACTGTGGTCATGGGTTCCAACACTTGATCAGTCAAAAAAATTATTAAGGGATTTTTCAGCCTTGACTGTCTCTGTGATATGGGCTTGTTGGAAAGACTGAGACCACAAGTTCTAGTCTCTTTCACTTTATGGACTTTGGATGTTGTTCACGTTTCCTGAGTAACACTGTAGGTGTCTATGTCTTGGGTCTGGTTGATGTCAGTATATGTTATGAACATAAATACAGGGTGCAGCCCTGTCACGCAGTTTGAATCCAATATGAAATTCCACAGCATCATCACGATTACTATCATTCTCATATCACAGCAAATTGTTCAGATTCTGTGGCTTTCCATGCCCTGCTCTCATGACAATGTCAGTTTTGATGGGTTTAGAAATGTGTTGGACAGCCAAATGAGTGACATGAGATTAAGTGATGCAACAGTGATGCAGAAGACAGCACAGAAAACAAAACTGACGACGTGGTCAAACTCTTCTTTCTCTCTTTTGACACAAATATTGAATACAAAAAAAAAAGGGGGGAGGAGGAAAGAAATGTTCAATTCAAACAGAAGCATTGTCTGCTGCAAATCTCCATGCATGTAAGAAACAAAAACAGATCTAGAAATACATGATTATATTTTTCATGATTATGTTAGACAAACACATAAAGCTTTGAAAAGCATACATATATGTAGATCTACATATGTAGAGATACATAAATATATAGACATACATATATACATATATATATATGTCATTCTTTGCTAGTGGTCACAAGTGGGGGTCAGCATACAAGAACATAATTTACTAACATATGTTTTGCTTCAATTCATGTGAAATGAATGTGATTGTCATGGTGAAATAATAAAGAAACAGCATGAGCAAGGTTGAATAGGGTCGGATATTTTTCACTGTGTCCCAAATGAAACCGTGTCCCAAATGAAACGACAGTTACCTCAAAACTTCTAAGACTGTTTTCCATCACGCGCTTCCAAAATTCCGTTCAAACACTTTAATGTAAGTGACCTTTGCTCTTACGCACTGATTGATGATGTTTCCCATGAAAATGCGCGACTCTGTGGGGCATGAGGATACAAAAACCGCGACATGTCCCACGTTTGTGTAATCAGAAATGCGGTTACCACAAACATAGTCAATCGTCGATTCGCTGTTTGTATCAGCAACATCGCCAGTTTAGAGGGTTTGTGAACAATCTTCGGAGTTTGAAGGTAAAGAAAATGATTTTAGATGATTATTCACCAAACAGTCTTGCTGATATTGTTATTTCTGGCTCAGTAACACTTATGCCAGTTACTGCAAAAAGCCTGTTGTGTCTTAAATGATCCAAAGAGTGGTTGTGCATGGTCCGTTTTGTAGTTTTAACTTGAGCTTAGATACTAAGTTTAACTTTGTCTTCTATTATCATGAATCCTTTCGATGATTGGCAATAATGGAACATTGGTAACTCTGTTTCAAGGGACACTGATCTCATTAAGAAATTTTACATCTATGGTAAAAGAAGAACATGTCTCACTTCTGACTTTTTTTTTTCTTTTTTTTTGTTATGTCTTTTTGTCTGGTTCTGGAGGTTGTTGACATGGAGGAGGGCAGCGATTGCCTGCTTCATTACTTGGTCAAGAAGGACGGTGTCTTCATTTGGGAAGACCAGGCCTGGCATCCTACATCCCAAATCAAAGACATTGTGCCACCACCAACTGTGACCAAGCCTTGTGCCTGGAAGACACCTGGCTTTCACTTTCAACTAAAAGACATAGAAGAATAAAACTTTTTTTTTTTTTGCATTCTTGTTTGAGTGTGTTCCATGTAACACAGTTACCTTTCCAGAAAACATTTGCACAACTCCTCTGTATTAGGCTGTTGGGAAATAAAAGCTTGTGAGAGTGACGCTGTTCTTGCATTGTACATGTGTGTGAAAGATGATTGAAATCCTGTTATTTTTGTGTGCACTGTGAAAAACATAAATGAGTAGGTCACTCGTGTTACCGTGTCCCGTGTGTTATGCCAGTTTTCGAAGTATTAGACGTAAACCAAAATCAACAAATTATTCATCAAACCTTTCATACAACATCCTCTACAACTTCAAATCAAAAGTAAGTAAACATTACAATAACATCTCTAGTTTTATCCAAATCAGTGTCCCAGTGCAATGCATGTTACCTTTTTAGAGTAGAAATGTTAATTACCCTGCTGCATTCAAACCTTGTTAGCTGCTGCTTGCTTTTTTGCAAATTTATAAAGACTAAAGATATAGGTAAGATAACACCAAATAACAGCTTTAATGGAAGTGTTTTAAATTTTTGGTCATGTTCCATATTTTAGTGACCACTAGCAAAGAATGACAGAAATATAATATATAAAAAGAGCTGGATGACTAATGAAATTTTGGGCTTGATGGAGGAAAGGAGGAAGGCAAAGAGAAACAAGGAGATATACAGGAAGATAAACAAGGAGATCAGGAATAGGTGCAATGAAGCTAAGGAAGCTTGGCTGAAAACAAAGTGCAAAGAAATGGAAGACCGACACAAAACAGATCCTCAGGGTATGTACAGACGAATTGAAGAAATTGTCCACAGGAAAAATACATGCACATCAACTGGTTGCTTGAAATCGAAAGATGACACGCTTACCATGGAAAAAGACAAAATATTAGGCAGATGGGGAGAATACATTAAACCTTTTTGAGGATGACAGAAATGAAGAACACATTATAAAAAAAGAACTTTGAAGGACCACCCATAATGAAAGATGAAGTTAGAGCGGCACTGAAAAAGATGAAACCAGGAAAAGCCCCAGGACCAGACAACATTACTACAGAGATGATTAAAGCCCTGGAGGAATTTGGTATAGAAAAAATAACAGTCCTCCTAAATGAAATTTACGACACTGGAAAAATCCCCAAAGATATGTCAAAATCAATTTTCATTGCACTTCTAAAGAAGACAGGGGCTATAGAATCATAGAATGCGAACTCCATCGCACAATCAGTTTGATCAGCTCGCCAGGAACAAAGTGACTAACATTGTTCATCGTACAAAATCAGCATTCTTCTCCTCACAGATTCTTGCATGCACAACAGCTAAGCAGTTATTTGGTGTCACAAACAATATCCTTGGCAAAGTAGACACTTCTCCTCTTCCAACAATTTATTCAGTGCATGAACTTCCTCAGAAATTTGCAGACTTTTTTGCAAGCAAGATTGCTTTGATCCGTGAAAAACTTGATTCTGCTGTTGTTCCCCCTGTTCGTGTACCCGATGACAGAGTATATCGTGGTCCTAATTTGCATGTCTTTAAGCCAGTCACAGAAGAGTTTGTTAAGAAAATGTGTCTGAATTGTAATCCAAAGTCATGTGAACTTGACCCCGTGCCAACAGCTTGTCTCATTGACTGTCTTGATGTTTTGTTACCCCAGATAACTCACGTCATGAATACTTCTCTCTCCTCTGGTTGTTTTCCACCCATCTTTAAGTTAGCAATTGTTCGGCCACTTTTAAAGAAGGCATCATTAGATCGGAACTGTTTAAAGAATTATAGACCCGTTTCTAATCTGTCATTCCTTTCTAAAGTTCTTGAGAAAATCGTTCTTTCCCAACTGTTAGACCACCTCACTCACAACCACCTCCTGAATCCACACCAGTCAGCATACAGGCAGTCACACAGCACTGAAACAGCTCTCCTGAGGATAGTCAACGACATTCTTCTCGGTCTTGACAATGACCGAGTTTCCATTCTTGCTCTCTTAGATCTC
>CM060308.1:18610936-18645936 GCA_030674185.1 Monoplex corrugatus | reverse complement strand
GTCAAGAGACAGAACCTCCAAGAAGTTGACAGATTCACTGTCCTATATGCCTGCAACACCTGGACTGTCAAAAGAAGATGTGCCAAATAGGTCAACCACTTCCACATGACTTGCCTCTACAGATTGCTTTACATGAAATGACAGGACAAAATCACTGACACAACGTTCTTAAACAGGCTGGCCTTCAAATCCACGTCCTCCTGTAGAAAGCACAAGTCAGATGGGCTGGCTATATTATATAGTGTTATTCTTGTGACACTCTACCCTGGGCTTTTAAAATCTAATCTTCAAACCAACTACTTATTCTATGAATTAGAAGTACTTTTTTTTAACATTTCTGAGCATTTCCTCTCTTTAAAGACTAGCTTCAATTTTCAACAAAGTGGTGTGAACACTGAGGATTGTTATTACTTTATATAATTCTACATCAATAAAAAAAAAATTGCAAGTTTCATTGCATTTAACACATTCTAGTTTTTATATCATAATAACAAGTTTATCAAAATTTTCAAAAATTGGCTTTACAGCAGTACAAGATTCACAGTGAGTTGACAATGTCAAACTGACCTTTCAGCTCCACAAACAAGTTACTGTCAGCCAGCAGAAGGTTAGTCTCACTGATGACAACTTCTGTGGTGTTCCAGGTGACGGGGGCACTGGTGGTAGCATGGCTGCTGAGCGCAGTTGTTGTTATCAAGGTTTCGGTTGACTTGTTTGTGACAGCGGGTCCAGCTTTTGTGGAGGTGGACATGCTCATATTTTGTGTAGTAGATACAGGCTGGGTCGTAACTGGGGTAACTGGGTTATGGTCTGCTGTCTGAGTCTGTGCGGTGGTGCTGGCGTGTGTTTCATTTGTTGTAGTTACAGTGGTGCTGGTTATTGGAGAGCTTGTATGGGACACTGAAACTGTTGTTACCTTGCTGGTGGAGATGGAAATCACTCCCTCTGCCTTTGTGGTAGTAGAAACAGAGGCAACACTACCTGTTGAGGCTGATACATTTACAGAAGTGGTCACCAAAGGTACAACACCTTCAGTGGTTTTGCTGCTGTCAGTTGACAGGGAAGTGTTTGTAATTCCTGTTGAAGATGGTAAGCTGGCATTTGTCGTTGTTGCTTGTGGTGCTGTTGTTGTTGTTGTTGTTGTTGTTGATGATGTCTGTGCTGATGCTAGAAACAAAAAACAAATGTTACAAAATTTAATTCTTACATGTCATGACACATACAAAAGTTAAAGCAGTAAGTCAATGGACGTCCTATATCTACAGCAAAGATGAAATATGAGATTAAGCAAGATTCTCAAAACAAACAGGGAAATGGATCTGTCAACAAAAGGCAAGATATAAAATACACAGAAAATGGAAGAAAATGGCAGAAAAAAGAGAACAGATAATAACGAGGATCATCAAAACAATTACTGCATGGACAGAGGGAGCTTTACATTTCACAAAACCTCACTGTGGATATGTGTGTACGTGTGTGTGTACGTGTGTGTGTACGTGTGTGTGTGTACGTGTGTGTGTGTACGTGTGTGTGTGTACGTGTGTGTGTGTGTGTGTGTGTGTGTGTGTGTGTGTGTGTGTGTGTGTGTGTGTGTGTGTGTGTGTGTGTGTATGCGTGTGTGTGTGTATGCGTGCGCACATACGCAAGTGCATGCATGTGAGTGCATGCACATGTGCACATATGTGTTCTTTGCTGTCCCATTTCCTACACTTCATTAATGAATGGTGACATAAGCTGGGACAATTTTCACAATGGTATGATGATGATGATGATGATGATGATGATGATGATGATGATGATAATGCTCATGAAGCTATGGAGTTCCATCTAGAATTGAGACTACATGACAGGGCTGTATCCTGAATCCTGAATCCAAGTCATATCAAAATCACAGAGCAATTAAAAAAGCCAACATACACTGTAATAGAATCATTGAACAAGTCAAAGAACAATACAGGACAACATTTTGTAAACCTGAAATATGTGACTACAAAGACATGGAAAAGATTTAGGAGAAACTAAAATTTATGAAAAATGGGATTTAGTTGTAATCATTTCCAATCAAGCTAGGCAGTAATCCTTTTCCAGGCTCACTGGAAAAGACAAAAGCTTTTGTACTTATGTGTGTTGAAGTCTGCCATAAACTGATAAAGGAGGACTTCCTGTTTCCAGTAAAATAAATTATAGGGAACAAGAAGAAAAGAGAAGATATATATATAAGAATCCTGCCCCAGGTAATACTGACTACATGAATGCATCAATTACACTGTGGGAAATAAAATAAAATATGCCATTAAGTCATTCAAAAAAAAAAAAAAAAAAAAAAAAAAAAAAAGCCATCAATTTCAAATCAGATGCTGAAAATTTTACCCAAAAAATGCTGTTATCTTTCTATATGATACCTTTAAAAATGCTGGAACAGCAGCAAAATATCTGACTGTTGGAAACAAACAATAGTGTTTCCTATACAAAACCTGAGTAAATGTGACACTGACGAAAAACTATAAACCAACTGCAATAACATCACACATACGTAAACTGAGGGAGAGAATTATTTTGAAGTGTTACACTACTGTGAAAAGAACTGACAAAATATCTGTGAATCGGGCAAGATTTTGAAAAGGCAGTCAGCAGTGGAATTCTTAACAAAATTAACCCTGAACATAGAGCAATAATTTGCAAGATGTCAATGTTTATTAGCCACATTTCTGTTATCATTAAATCATATGACTAAGTGTACACTTCAGATTACTACTCAAATTAAAAAGCATTGGAAGGACATGTTATATTTACATCTAAAATACTTATTGGAAAACTGAGCATTTCAAACAAGGACTGGAAATGTATATTCAACAAAACGAACCCTTTCAAACGGATATCCCACAGGGATCTGTCACAGCATTTCTCCTGACCAACGAAAGGTCAAAACTTTAATAATTTTCTTGAAAACAGTTTGCAAGTAACCAAGGAAGTAAGATCCATCAACACTCATACATCTTTGTAAACCACTCATTGGATCTAAACTAACCTATGCCCAAAAAATCTACTTCAGCACACCCAGACACTTATACAAAAATTGCAAAGCACAGAACATAAAAGTTTAAAACTTGCCAATGCATGCTTCCAGCCTTCACACATACAGTGAGATTAATATGTTGCCGCTTGATGAACAAAAGAAAGTCACCTCAACCAAATTTCTGCTAAGAAATACCATTGCTGAAAATATTTTGAAACCTGAAGTTATAATTAGGCTAAGATCACATATTAATTCCCAAAGGCCAATCTTCACAGGTCACACTTGCAACATACAGATATAACTGCATAACTGGCTTTGAAATTAATCTAAAAGTAAATCTTACTGGTCCCCAATTGTAAACTCCAAGGAGCACAATCTGACATATACTGATATAGGCCTACACACTGATTTATAAAAGAAAGATAATGTGAACATTAGCGAGTGGAGTTAAATGACATATTGAAAACTTTTATCCCAATCATTCAAAAATTTACACTGATCGATCATTAACTGAGAAAAAAACAGGTTCTGCATTTTTAATACCGGCTCTTAGTTAAAGTACAGAAATCTTTCCATATACGACCCAACAAATGAGTATTTACAGCTGAACTCTGCAAAATTGATAGCTTTAAATTAAAGTTTTTCTAAGACTGTGTTCAGCATCATCATGTGCCCTGCCAAATGGTGTTGGTGATCATGGCCCTCCATACGAATCTATCTCTTGTTGCTGCAAGTATGTCTCCCACCCTCTCTATCCTCTGCCACTCTGCAAGTCCATCCAATATTTTCTCCTGGGTCTTCCTAGTGCTCTTCCCTCCCCCCCCCCTTCCCCTACCAGCTTTCCTGTTGTGACCAGGTGCTCTAATATCTCTTGCCTCATAAAATGTCAAATAAATGTTGCTTGTCTTTTCCTAATCTTCTTTATTAATGTTCTTCTAGTGTCTGCCTCCTTCAAGATTGTCTTTGTTTGTTTTCCTTGCTGTCCACGGAACTCTCAACATTCTTCTTAGAAACCACATTTCAGTTGCCTCAATCTTGTTCAAGATTGTCTTGTTTGTTTTCCTTGCTGTCCATGGAACTCTCAACATTCTTCTTAGAAACCACATTTCAGTTGCCTCAATCTTGTTCTGACTATATTACAAAATCTTTTTTTGCGCCGATTCAAAATCAGTACTTCAAGCTTATGACATCAAAATTACAAACATCATCTGAAATTAGCCACTTAATTCACATCTTATCCCACTGATATTAATTCACATCTTATCCCACTGATATTACTTTCTGTTGGATTCTATATCACTGTTCTTTTCACCATAATGATATGGTTGACAGGGCTGCAAAACAAGGGGCCAAAAACTCACATGAATCACACTATACAGCTCTCTCTCCCATTGATCTGGAGTGCCAGGCCATGGCTACACAGTGTGTTACAGACCCACAGTCAGAGACAGTGAGTGATGTGTTAGAACATGTGCTGGATGAAGGAATAACTGCTGATGACACTGAAGAACTTAAGATCAGTGATTATGATACATGTGACGAAACCGTGACACATTTTGAAAACAACGCCTTATGTAGTACAGTAGAACATGAGACCGAGGCGGAAAGTGGGGTTAGGTAAAGAAGTACTTCAGGTGTCAACGAACGTGTGCATGGAGATGGCAATTCAGATGAGATAATTGCACAGAAAATACTAGAGTCCCTTAAAGAAATGGAAAGGAAGATGGAAGGATGCTCCTGGATTTGTCATGAACGTAGAGAGGTGAACCTCAGTACAGACCTTATTGACAAAGAGAAATGCCCAGATCCATCATGAAAGTGGCAGTGACATTACATGAAGTATGACAGTGGAGAAAATTTATTATCCCTGCCATGAATTATTTTCATCATTCATGTCCGATGGACTGTAAAAAGTCAGTGATA
This sequence comes from Monoplex corrugatus, assembly GCA_030674185.1. NCBI lineage: Eukaryota > Metazoa > Mollusca > Gastropoda > Littorinimorpha > Ranellidae > Monoplex > Monoplex corrugatus. Next base: position 18,640,997 of record CM060308.1, on the reverse strand, counting down.
ATGTATATGAATTGTATGTATCGTAATGCCATGATCTGGTTGCCATGTCGTGAAGCCCTGCCCCCATCATACCCATCCCTATCCCCATGTACCCTTATGAATGGGCTAAAAGCCTAACACAATAAAACATTTCGCATTGGCATTCTCTCTCTCTCTCTCTCTCTCTCTCTCTCTCTCCTTGATGAACATTATAACTTGGTAGACACTTATGTTTGAATGCAGTTCCAAGATCATAAAAAGTGCACTACTGATTGCATGAATTTTGTAATCAGCACAACAAATGAGCAATTCAATGTCAGTGGACTTATACAGTCTCTTATGTATAGGCGGAAACTCAATGCATTCAAAACAAAATACACCAGGAATATTGTATGTCTTTGTGGACAGAAAATAACTAGTCACCTTCTTTCTTGCATTATGATAAAATGTCACACACCTTTACTTTCTAAAGTCACAGTTCCCTATATATTTAAATCAACATCATAAACACATACACATTTTTTGTCTGCCTATCAAAAAGACCAAAAGCTAAATATTCATAATTCGTTATATTTTTCATTCATTGTTACATTTAGCGAGTTTAACATTTAAATAGTTACTAGGTTAGTTATGGTAAATAACTTATCTGTTCGCATTTCCCCTCCCTTGTTCCAGTTGCAAGCCCTTTCCTTCCTTCTTGCTCAAAACTGATTATATAAACATCTTCATTTGTCATTTCTCCATTTACAACCCTATCCCTCCAACCCCACTTTGTTTCTTGGGAGGGGGGGAGGGGGAATCATTTCAATCAATGACCACCGCCACCACTGTTGAGCTACTTAACCAGATACACACACCACACACACACACACACACACACACACACACCACACACACACACACACAACACACACACACACACACACACAAACACACAAAAACCAACCATTACACTGGGAAAAACATGCTTTATGCTTATGTGTTTGCACAGCAGCTTTCTGTTTTGTTATTTTTGTTTAACCCCTTGAGTGCCGACGTTTTTTGACATAAAGTGTTTTCCATGTGCCAGGGAAAAAACGCTGCATCGCTACCATGTACATTAAAACAACTGTTGCTTCCATATCTATGGGAATCTATGCATGAAATTACACAGAATTGCATTAGGCATGACCAAATGTATTTTCAGATGATTCATGTACTAATTTCTTGAAATTACTACATATTTGTAATATTTTGTGGAAATTCCCGTAAAAAACTCATAACCACTTGCGATAGAAACCAAAAAACAAAGGAAAAAATAGAAGATATGACCTTCCTGATGAAAGTATTCAGACTTTGGCTGACCTCCTACTGACAGGTCACTGACAGCTGACGAGCTACAAATAGCCACAGTGTGCTAGTGCACTGAGTGGCTTGACCCATAAAGTAGTTGGCTGGGCTGGACAGCTGCCCCCATGTCCCCCTACCTGACTCCATCACCCTAGTCTTCCCCTTGCCACTTCCAATACTACTCACCGACAGTGTGGCTTATATAATTCTATTCTACAATGTGTGTCAGTACAGTGTAAAATGTTGGCTAGCTGCCAGTATTGCCTGTGGCCACAAACCCTTTGTGTCACATGCACGGAAAATCAATACTTTTCGTGTTAGGTCTGTCAGCTGCATATTTCATACAAACAGTGAGTACCTACTGCTGTTTTCAATCTCTTCTTGTGTCAGAATTGTCTTCTGAATCATCCTACAGTCATTTATAAGTTCTTGACTCAACTCACATGCTTTCAAAGGCTGAAAACATGCAGCATTGCAAGACAGTCCTGGTGTCAGCATTTTGCTGAAAACCAGTTTCTCTTTTCAGATAAATAAAACCAATCTGGTGAGAGTTGCATAGGTCAAAAAGTCATGTAAGGGAAGCCAGTCACTTTTATGAAACCTCTCTGAGACTGACAACATCAGTCAGTGCTTCTCTCCCATTTACATTAGGCTGAAATGTGCGTCAAACTACATCCGTAAATTTCACATATGTAGACACCAGAGAAGGCTCTGAGAGCTCCGTAAATTTCACGGATATGGCACTTAAGAGGTTAATGCCCAGCTGACTGTGCAGAACCACATCAGGGCTATAACCATCTCAAAACATACACAATACTTTTAACAAGGAAAAAAAAAACCGGAAAAGAAAATTAAGTACACATATCAATGCATTCGTGTACATAATCTTTACAGAATCTAAAGATATACCCTTGGCACTGACCACTCCATCCAGCGGATTTTAAAAAACAAACCTAATACAATTTTAAACATAAGTAAGGGTACTAAAATACATATAAAAACAGGCCTAAATCACTTGAAATTGTTTCTGTACATCACATTGCCAAAACTGCACTCAATACATGTACCCAATTATCAATCCTAAGAGAAAGTATGTAAAGCTTTATCCATAGAACACAAACAGTTGAATGGACCAGCAAGGCAGAAAATGATAGATAGAAATTACAAAACAAAAGAGCAAGGCAGAAACAAAGAGTGACAGAAAAGAGGAAATTTCTAGCACAGAATTTGCAGAAGGTGGGGATACTACTAGATCCTGGTTCTGTTGTCAAAATCAACACACCTTCAGACCCTTCAGCTTGTTCTCCATAGTTGTACAGTGGTTACGCAGTAAATGTACGCCTTCTTTTCTTTCACTTCCATAAAGTATTCATATCAGCCTCAACAGTGTCTTGATGTATTCACGGTCTGGAAATACTGAAGATATCATCAGTCTTCCTTGCCGTTTTAAAACTAGTCCTCGTTCCTCACACATTAGTATTGGTGAGTCTTATCTGGTATGAACAGTTGGGTCCAGGATTAGACTTCACACCTCCACACTGGAAAAGACCCCCCCCCCCCCCCCCCCCAGAAGAAATAACATCAGAAGCAATACCAGCACAGAGTATTTTTCTTCAGCTTCAGCATTGTGAAACATACAGCGAAGTTTTCTTTGGCCCTCTTTGTCATGAAGCTCTGGTATACAGGAAGAAAGCAGCCACAAGTTGCCCTGAAATCTGGTGCTGCTGAAGGCACAGAGCCTATAATTAGGTACCGGCAGCCAAAAATTAAACTTCTGAAAAGGTTATCAACACTTATATTTCTGAAAAGTACAAGAAAAAGTAAGCACAATGCAAAAAAAAGTAAGTCTCTAGCTGTATTAGGTCCAGAGATAACACACTTTGAAAACAGCAGTTTACGTACGTTTTCGCCAATTGTAAAATGTAGCAAGTCTGCAGGAACCTAAATTTCCAGAAGTCCGCAGACAGAGAATGTCATTCCTGATTTTAATTCTTAACACATAAACTACATAAAAAAGCGAGCATACAAGCAGATCTGTTCATACATTTACACAGCAGTGCTGCAAACTTCATAAATATGCCATTTTGTCAATGTTCAAAATTGCATGACAAGCCATTTTTGCACCCTCATTACACAAAAATAAGAAGACAGAATTAGCTAGAGTTTACTTTTCCTCAGAAACAATGTTATTTTATGAATCTTCAATTTTTTGGGCAGCATAAAATGACAAAGTCATGAGTTATATGACTCCAAAAATGGCGAAATATCTCATTTGAACGACGGAAAAAGCATGGTTCACGTACCAGACCAAATTAAAACGCACATATTTCGCTTATTTTTTGATGGATTTCCTTGACATTTTGCATGTGAATCAAAAAGACAGAAAGCTACCGGTAAATTATTTACTAAGCTTAGTTATATTCAAGATGTAAGATATTTTGTATGCATTTGCACCCAAATAATGTGAGTGCCCATGTGTCGGGCCAACTTAAAAACAGACATAACTGACATTATGTCTTGACGATATCTCCTGAAATTTTGCATGTGAATCAAATACAAAGCTACAGCTTCACTCTTTACAAGCAAATGTTGCTAATATACAAGATTTTGTGTGCATACACTGATTTAGTCTGAAACAATGTGATCCATAGATGACTTTGCATCATGAATACTAGTACAGAAAGACATCCTTCTCAATAACATAATGAAACTAAAATGTGTAACAGCAGAAGATACATGCCTGTCAATGCAGTATATGACTTACAGCCATTTCTATACTCATTCCTAATGTTTATCAATAAGTTATTTTCATCAGTTATTTCACAGTTACATGCATCTTCCCATATCCACAGACAAAGAAATGTTCAATGTCTGGTCTATCTACTGTAAATCTCTCTGCTTCTTTTAAAACTGTCTCAGTTTTTGTCTTCAGATTTAGCCCCTGAGGTGATGATTAATCAGTGTTACTAATTTTTGAAACAAAAGCCGTGTTCTCGTCCCTCGACTTATCACACTCAGTTCTCAACAGTTTTAAGTGTAAAAATAGTTTATTAGTGAGTGTCTGCTGTTGAAGTTTTGGTGGCAGTGATGGTTAATTTCATCCACAAAAAATCATCATTGCCTTGAAAACAAATAGAAATAAAATCCGAATTTTTTCTTAACTATTTTCTTTAATTTGTACCAGCTATTACTTTTGAGAGTAAAGTAACTTATATTGTGCCATGATTAGAAAGGCTCATTGGATTTTGTGGAGCTATCAGCTATGTGTCCGTGTTTGCCTGATGCTATATAGTGTTCTGATAATGTGTGCCTGCCTGCGTGCGCGCGTGTGTGACTGTGCAAAACGGCCATTTGCTGTTTCTTTGCAATGATAAACATTGTCGAATCTGATCCGATAGACGACATGCACTCGCCGACCAACTTCCGGTTTGAATTTCTGGCCAAGTACTAGCACAAATATGATTTCGATGTATTAAAACAAAATTCTATCATATTCATTAAATACTAGCAATATAAACACCTTTGGAAAGCAGTCGCTTCACACAGTTTTACCTCTACTAGTTCCAGGTCGCTTAAAAAAAATCCCTTGGCAATAAAACATCAAACCGGAGATCGTACTTTCTATTCTTTGCTTACGCAGGCTATACCTGCCGCGGATTTCTTTTAAAATCTTTCTAAATAAAGAGAAACATCAAAAATAATTCACTGAATCAAACTTCTAAGTCAATTTTCATGAAAATCAGTCGATGTTTACAACGTTTGTCCTTCAGCCTGACGATCACAGGTAGAAATCCGTTGACTGGACTTTCAGCGATCGCTTCGAAGGCGCCATGATTCAAGATTCCCGTACGCTAAACTGGCAGATCACGATTACTTACCGCAGACATCGTCGCGCACACCCTGGAAACATCACATCTCACAGTTCCGTACACGGTTGGATTCAGCAAAAAATAAGCTATTTGCGTATCCGCGGGAACGATCTAATTTATTAAGGAGATCCTCAGATATTCTTCTTCAAAGTTTGCCAATATTTCAACCTTTAGAAGACTAACAAAGTAATAATCTTATAAAATAAATATTATACGGGAATGAAGGACAGGGTTTCGACCTGTCAACTGTACTAATTTGCATGAAGGTAGTCCTGTGTGACCCGTATAATTTAAGTTGCCGTTAACCCGTCACCCAAGCACTGCCGTGACCAGTCGCCATTACGTGACACGCGGTGAAACTTCGTCAGTCGGCGTGGTTTTTTTTTTTGCGCAGATTTTCGTGTGGGTGCATTTATAACAAAAACAAACAGCACAGATCGATAGACGAAAGAACAATCTTTATCTTCATGTTAACAACTTTGTCATTCATGTTCATCTGCAAGAATATTTGACTGATAAACATGTGCAATTTTTCCACTGACTGACAAAATTCCTGAATTGCTGAAGAGAGGCTGCCGGTACCTACTACAATACACTTAATTCTGAGGGTGTAAGTCACTTTGTAGTCATTTAGTTACACTTTGTCAGCAAAGCTCACAAAGTGCTATCGCACATAAAAATCCACAGGTCATGTCCCCCTAGACACTGAGAGAGAGAGAGAGAGACAGGGATGGGGTGGGGGTTGGGGAAGACAGAGACAGAGGGAGAGAATATATGCTCCCCCTCTCTCTCCCTGGTATATGTTTTCAAATTTTATCATTGACAGGACAATTACCAAATCTTTTTACTTGTTCTTGATATTCCTTAGCCTTTCTCTCTCTTTCCAGCATATATACCCAGGGCAAAAGACAGAGACGGACATAAAAGGAAATTTTTCTTCTAAAATTACATTTAATCTAACATACTTACTGTGGCTCACTAATGCAATGAGCAGCAGCAGTTTGCCATTTCTGCCTCATAAACAATAAAGTCCGAAAGGACCATAACTGAGAGTACTAGTGCCTTGCGCATGCATAGACTAGTCCTCTTTTCAAGGAAACCAACACCCTGACTATGAAATTGAAGGAACCAGGAAGGTGGTGAGGAAGGGAGGGACTCTGCGTGAGCCACGGTATGTTAGATTAAACCTAATTTTAGAAGAAAAATTTCCTTTTAATTACACATACTGTACTGTGGCTCACTAATGCGAATAGCACAACATGGAAGGAGGGTTTACCTGGTTGACGCCTGGAGGAATGAGACGAGTCAGGGCGTGTGGCAGAGATGGGGTGTTGAGTCACCACAGCTGAAGCGATATCCCTGGATCCATCGTCGCGCAGACAGGAGACGTCACGCAGGTAGAATTGAATGAACGTGCCCGCGGAACGCCAATACGCAGCGTCCAGGACACTTTGGAGGCTGGCATTGTGAGTGATTGTCAGCGACGAAGCCCATGCTCTAATCTCATGGGGCCTCGGGGAGAAGACAGCCAAATCTGACCCCGGCCTTGCATACGCAGCCTTGACGACTTCCCTCAGCCATCGAGAGATTGATGCGCGTCCAATGTCCCTCTTATAACTGTCCTTGTAAGAGAGAAACAGGTGGCACTGCTTCTGGCGAGAAGATTTCGTCAGCTTTCTATACACTTGCAGGGTGCATACAGGGCAGAGCGTGCGGTCCGCATCATCCGGAGCAAGGACAGATGTCAGGGGATGGAGATAGTCGGAGAAGGAGAACCTGGCGACTGGTTCTTGGCCAAGAATTCTGGGAGGAGGCGGAGAGACATTGAGCCACCAGGTCTGAAAGGTACATCCCCGGAAAGTCTAAGAGCGTGCACTTCACTACAGTGCCTCCCCGACGCTAGAGAAACGAGAAAAGCCGTCTTGAACGAGAGGACACTCCCTGATGGGCTTGTAAGGAGGAAGTCTCAGGGAGGAGAGGACGAGAAAGAGATCCCATGCCGGGGTGCAGCGGGGGGTTCGGGCTTCCTGAACAGAAGCCCCTCTAACAATATCCCGCAAGAGAGGGTCGTCCGCAAAGGAAGGACCACCCAACTGGCTGATGGTGGTGCAGATGGCTTCCCTGTGTACCTTCACTGAAAAGGACGAAAGATTTTTCTCCGACGAAAGAAAGCTGAGGTAGTTTGCCAACTGCAAGCGAGAGGGGGAGTTTACACAGCATTTGAGGAGCACCAAGAAAGCCAACCGTTCCAGTGGGCATAGCCTATCAGGATTGACCATGGAATGGACAGAGCATCCACAGCCCAAGCCACCGGATCTGGGACTGGAGAAACATACAGATGAAGGTGGCGGTTGAACATGGTGGCAAACAGGTGTACTTGTGGCTTGAACCACGTTGCCCACACTAGCTGCAGAACTGCATGGACCAGTGTCCATTCTGAGGGAAGGATCATGTGGGATCTGCTGAGGGAGTCTGCAAGTATGTTGATCTTTCCCGGGACATGCTTTGCTGAGATCCAAATGGACTGTTCCTCGCACCAGAGGAGAAGCTGTTCCGCTCTCCGAGACAAGGAGTGGGAGCGGGCGTCCCCTTGCTTGTTGACGTAACAAGCCATGGTGGTGTTGTCCGTGTTGATGCGAACATGTTTTCCCTTCTGAAAGGGAAGAGCCCTGAACTGGCAGATTCGGTTCCTCCAAATGAATTGGAGGTACTTCCTATCCCTTGGGTGAATAAGGAGGTGGAAGTACGCATCCCTGAGATCGATGGATATCCCCCAGTCGTCCGGGTGCAAGGCATCGCGGATCGACATAGGAGTTTCTATCCGGAAGTGGAGGACGTGGAGGAACCTGTTCAGGGGAGAGAGGTCCAGGACGGGCCTCCAGCCCCCAGAAGCTTTGGGGACCACAAAGATGTGGCCATAAAATCCCGGAGATGAACGGGGAAAAACCTCCTCCATGGCCCCCTTGGCTAAGATCGAAAGAACTTCCTGATCCAGGGCCTGCAAGGCCAAGCGATCCCGAGGAAGTGCGAAAACAGGGGTAAGGGGCGTGAGTGGGGCCTTCCTTGGACCCCAAGGAAGACAGAACCCTGACCTGATCACCCGCAGGGCCCACGGCTCGTGGGCAGCCTTTCCCCAAGCGTCTATGTGTCAGGACAGACTTCCCACAGGATCGCCTGTGGGGGAGTGATGGCCTCAGGCCAAGGGTTAGTCATTAGGGGTGAGCTGGCTGAGAAGAGGCCAGCTTTGGGACCGCAGATCGGGAACCCGACCGGCCCTTGTGCTGTTGCCTCGCCCTAGCCCCTTCTGGCCTGAAGGAGGCACGAAACTTCGCCTGTGGATGCCCCTGGGAAGGGGGAGCCACTGGAGCAGGGCGCTTCGCCGTGGGGCGAGAGGGACCAGAGTGAAGGGCGAGGTCCCTCCTGATTTTGGCCCGACTCTTGATAGTAGCCTGCACGTGGTTCCGAAAGAGGGAACCCGACCTAACTGGCACAGCTCTCAAGGAAGCCCTGGTGGATGAAGAGCGGGTGACCGAAGATGCTAAGAGGACAGCATCTCGCCTTGCCAGGACTGAATTGAGGTGCAGTCTGGCAAAGGCATTGCCGAGTACTTGAGGCCTTCCGCCATGGACTGTATGAAAGCTACAATTGCGGGAGAGTCAGGCGATTGATGGAGAGAAAAGGACTCCCAGTCTGGATCCTAAAGTGCGGACACCAGACCCCCCAAGAAGGAGTCCATCACTGAGACCACTTCCAGACTCTTCCTCACAGTCTCCTCCCAGTCAGCCAGGCAGCGCTGCGAGAGGGAGATTTTCCGCTGCTGGGCCCGAGACCTCTCTTGCGCCAAAAGGAGGTCCTCCTGTGTGAGGTAGAGCAGCGACTCTGGAATGGCCTCATGGGCCATGAAGACCTTTCTGTTGAAAGGGAGTTTCTCTGGCCTCAGGAATTTCCCACAAGCCAGAGCTCCAGGGAAGTCAGGCACAGAGTCCTGTGCCTCTCACCTTGCTTTGGGCCCTCCTCACAGAGTCAGCCACCATGCCCGACTCTTTTAGGAAAAAGGAGGCTGGGGCTGAGAGAGGAAGGGCACCCAAGGCGAGCTCTGCCATGGAAGGGCAGGGAGCCTTGGCCTCCTGTGCAGTGGACATGGCTCCAGGCAGGTACGATGCCAGCCGTTGCACCGCTTCGGAAAAGGAAAAGGAAAAGGAAGCAGGGGCAGAGCCCTCATCATCCGATTCCAAGTCCGTGTCCACTGGCCCGCCTACAAAGGAGGCGATGGACTGCGTTGGTGGGGCACCGGGCCACCAAGTATACCCTGCGGACAAGGCCAGGGGAAATCCCATAGATGGGAAGTGCTGCCATGGCGCCATGTACGGTGCCATGGCACCATGTACGGTGTCATAGGAGGCGTCATGGGCTGAGCCCATGGAGTCCCCGGACCCTGACCCCATGTAGAGGAGGGCCCAGCCCGCTGGGAATGGCCTTCGCGGGTCGGGGGATCCGCAATGCCCGAGGGGCCAGATATCGCTTGGCATTTGCCAAGGCAACCATGCGCTCTGTCCGGAATGGGACAGAGATGTTGGAGCGGGGGCACAAGCAGGCAGCGGGGGAGGAAGGGAGACAACTGGGGCAGACCTAGAGTCTGACAGCCGTAACAGAGGTGTTGTCTCCCTTGACGCGCCTGGAGAAGCAGGGGTGAGCCTTTGTCCAACAAAATGCTTGCCTTCCTGCCTCCCGAAGGAGACCCGTGCCCACGCCGCCCTTCAGCCATAGAGACTGAAATGTGTGCAGCAGAACCGCAGCTGAGCTGTGCACAGGGGGCGAGTACGGAATCGACAGACCCGTGTCGCCCTTCAGCCATAGTGACTGAAATGGTAGCAGCAGAACTGCAGCTGAGCTGTACACAGGGTGCAAGTACGGAATCGACAGAACCGCAGCTGAGTCGATTACCATGGGGGGCTACAAGAAGGCCGCAAGATGACGAAAACTCAACAGGCAGTGGTGGAGGAAGGGAGACAACCGGGGCAGACCTAGAGTCTGACGTCCGTAACAGAGGTGTTGTCTCCCTTGACCCGCCTGGCGAAGCAGGGGGTGAGCCTTATTCCGACAAAATGCTTGCCTTCCTGCCTCCCTAAGGAGATTCCTGAGGCCAGAGAAACTCCCTTTCAACAGAAAGGTCTTCATGGCCCATGAGGCCATTCCAGAGTCGCTGCTCTCCCTCACACAGGAGGACCTCCTTTTGGTGCAAGAGAGGTCTCGGGCCCAGCAGCGGAAAATCTCCGTAACAGAGGTGTTGTCTCCCTTGACCCGCCTGGCGAAGCAAGGGGTGAGCCTTATTCCGACAAAATGCTTGCCTTCCTGCCTCCCTAAGGAGACCTGTGCCTGTGTCGCCCTTCAGCCATAGTGACTGAAATGGTAGCAGCAGAACTGCAGCTGAGCTGTACACAGGGTGCAAGTACGGAATCGACAGAACCGCAGCTGAGTCGATTACCGTAAGGGGCTACGAGAAGGCCGCAAGATGACGAAACTCAACAGAGCCGCAGCTGAGTTGGGGGCTCGTGGTCACCGCAACAGAACCACAGCTGAGTTGCGATGACGCTTCAAGAGACTAAGAAAGAGTAGATGAAGAAGACGGAGGAGGGAGAGACAAAGATGAAGAGAGGTTGGTGCACCGGGCAAACCGCCGGTCTGCGGGTTTGAGAATTCGGCGGACGAAATCTTCTTAACCCTCGCTTTACCACCCAAACGCTTCACACAAGTTTCTCCCTTAACTGAAAACATAGGCATGACAACAAAAAACAGCAACGACAATCTATCGATTGCGAGAAAAGCAGAAATATATTTAGCTGCTCAGAGCATACAAGGCGAGCTGGAAAATGGATGCCGAGAAAAGAGGACTGGTCTACACATGCCCAAGGCACTAGTACTCTCAGAGTTATGGTCCTTTCGGACTTTACAACGCAGGAATGGTAAACCGCTGCCGCTTTTTGCACTAGTGAGCCACGGTACAGAATGTGTAATTAAAATACACATTATTTCTCTCTCTTCAGTATTTATACTATGCGGAAAGAGGTGGAGGAAAAGAGAGAGAGAGAGAGAGAGAGAGAGAGAGAGAGAGAGAGAGAGAGAGAGAGAGAGAGAGAGAGAGAGAGAGAGAGAGAGAGCTTTCTTTCTCTCCGCTAGTCCTGTGTTGTCTGGAGGCTTGTTGTGTAAGCTATTATGATGGGCGTATATGTAGTGAGTTTTTCTGAGAGCAAACTTCTTTGTCTCCGCATTATCCCATTAGGCCTGCTCATCAACAGCTTCAAGAGCAGTGGCTACTTTGCCAGATGACTATGACCTGCAGCAGTTTGTGGAACGAAAAGAGTTGCGCGCATATGACAGACGTTGTTGATCTTATTGCCCCCCACCCTCCAATTCTTTTACTTTTCACTAATATTTCAACAACAGCAGATTTCATACTTTTATGATGCTGTATGGCTTTACAAATAAATGTCATTTCATAGTTTCCCTCAAATTGAAAAGCAGTATCTGTAACAGACGATACACATAAGCAACCAGAGACCAGTCAGGAGAGTTTCACTCCCAGGATATCTGGAATGCTTGGCAGGCAAGGGAAAGATTTTGATGATATAATTTGGGTTGTGTCTGATCATGGATCTAAAAACAGATCGATTTTTAGGTTCATGATGCCAGGTGCTCAGATTGTGATGTTTAGATTCCGCTTTTCAGAACATATGAGTCATTCCTGACCTATGACATTATAAGCTCAAGGTTTCTTCTTTGAGAGTATGGGTCTGCTCAGACTGACAACATACTTATAGTTTTGTTTTTAATTACTCCTTTTTGTTGTTTACTTACTCCTTTGTTTATTAACACAAACATGCAATTTCTGGTACAAATATGGGGCAATACTTCATTAACAAAGTCAGACAATTTGTGAAGATAATTTCACAACTCATTTATCAAGTGAAAATCATGACTCTGAGTCATTTTATACCCACAACATACTGGAAAGGTAATCTTCGCAGTTTTATAGACGATTCTGAATAGGATACTGTTCTGAGTGTTTGCTTTTTTCAAAGTAAAAAACTTTTGTGAACAAAAATTACCAGAACCAGAAGCATTATACAGGTTTGCAAAGAAAAAAGATCACCATACTTACATCCTGAAGTGGGTGGTGAATCTTGGGCAGTTACAGAGAAAAGAACAAAACCCAGCACAAGCAGGTTCAAAGATGCATGCAGTTTCATTGTTGTTGAATTTCTGTCTGAAATCATACATTTGAAACGGATAAATTACTCCTTTCAAACCAATTAACTAACTGAAAAGACAACACTGTGGAGAGTGAGAGAGAAAAGGGAGCTAGGGAGAGAGATGATGATGATGTGGATGATGATGATGTGGATGATAATGATGTGGATGATGATGATGGCAATGATAAAAATGATGGGCTGAAGGGGAGAGAAAATTATGATGATTATGGCAGTATCTGAAGCCTTCCTAGTGCAGAATGGAATAAAACAGGGACACATTCTAGTGCCCACACTCTTCTACAGCTGCTCTGAGACAATGTTCATTGGTGCATTCATGGCGCACAAATCTGAGATACTTTAGTTGGCTCTGCCCTGCTGGCTATTAATAGCGTGCATCTTTCCTCTTCCCTTCCACTCACCCCACTTTTTTTCACCCGTCCCGCTGCCATGTACGGCGTACTCAGCTTCCTTCTTTATCACTACTGCTTGAGCACAAAGGCGCGCTACAGAGATAAGACTTTGGTCAACCCTGCCTGGCTAAAAACAGCACTTGCAGGAAATGCCGGCTCGCAACCAAAGGGTGTCAGAATGGCTGGGAAAATGCAGCCATGCATTCAGACTTCAGTCTGGGGCTGTACATCAAATGGAAAATTCTTCAACCTGCTAAGACTCCATTCCAAGGCTATAGTGTTAAAGCCCATCCTGCAGGAATTTCACTTTACAGATGACAGTGCTCTGGTTGCACATCTGCACAATGACATCCAGGGCATCCAGTGTATCACTATCAGTGACCAACTTGCTGCCACCTGTAAATGCCTCAGCTTACAATTAGCCTCATCAAGACAGAGGCCTACACCAGCTAAAAACTTATAATGCTTCACCACTTCTATCAAAATGAACACGTGAAAAAAATGCTCCTTGGGTAGAACAGGTAGTAGCAATGGATCTCCTGATACTGAAGTGGCACTATTCATCTCCAAGCTAGCTCTGCCTTTGGAAGGCTGACCACAGGTTGTGCCAAGACCATCGCTTCTGGCTCGCCATGAAGACTGCTGTGTACAGAGCAGTAGTACTGAGCACCTACCACGCTGTACTGCTGCGAGACCTGGACTACCTATCAATGGCACATGCCACAACTGAATGGTTCCATCAAAGAAGTCTGTGAAAGATCTGAAACACTACATGACAAGATGAAGTGTCTTACATGACAAGATGAAGTGTCTTACTTTCAAGTTGTGATGAAGAAGTGTGGCTTGCCAAGTATGCTAAAGTGTACTCATTGATAGTGATAACAGCAATTTCAGTTATATAGTGCAAACAGTCCATGTCGCAAAATGCTCATTGCACTTAAACAAAACAAAAAACAAAACAAAACAAAACAAACAAAAAACCCAAAACTTTTTCTTGACGGAAGTGGAAGGCAAGGGCTGCTAGGTCAATTCATCAATGCAGTGCAAACATAGTCAGATGCATACACCAATACATCAATGTAGCATAAACATACTTCATCAAAAATAACAACAGCTCATATAGCATGAAATTAGAAACAAGGGGTATGATGCTACTAAAGTACTATAAAATCTTTTATTGTTCAGACATGCTTACACACAAAAAATGACACACACACACACACACACACACACACACACACACACACGCATATATATATATATGTATGTATGTATGTATGTATACCTGGATGATGATATCAAATGGCCTGCCCTCCAATCTAACCAGTAAAATGAAGCCTTACAATCATATAGCCCAGCATCCTTTGATCAACTTTGACTTGTCATTGTCCATTATGCTGCCAAACCCTCTTTCATGTGTGTCCCCACCAGAATATACAATTGTATGCTTTCCTAATGTTATCATGGCTGCTCCCTTCCATATCACCTCTCCTAGTCCTAATATACTGATATTCAATCTTTCCATTTCTTTCTTGACATTTTCCAGTTTTCCCTTCTGGAGCACTGTTTTTAACAGTCCAAGTGACAATTTTTATATTTCTCAATCTGATCTCAGTAACTTAAAAGTTAAATGACAACTGGGTGTCATCTAGATCTACTCAGCCTGACTTACTCTACCAGATGAAGGTGCTACAGTGGAGCCGCTATTAACATCATGACATTTTCTTTTTGTGTGTGTGTGTGTGTGTGTGTCTGGCCATGATTTATTTGGGATGATACGATGTGGTTTCCCGCTGCCTTCAATCGGTTTTTGTACGGACCCTCCACTAGCCCTTGTTGTTTCCACAATAACCCACAAGACAGTGGGGGCTGATTTTCTGTCAGGGTTTACTCCCTTAGCTTTGGACTCTCCCAAAACAACCACAAGGCAGGGTAATTTTCTGGCAGGGTTTACTCCCTTAGTCTTGGTCTCTCCCGAGACAACCACAAGGCAGTGGCGCTATTAACCCATAGCTGACGGTCTGGTTCGTGGCCACCAGGGCATATCCACATGCTGGTGGGCCTGTGTGCCACTCATCTGGGGTCCAGACCTCATCTGAGTTCATCGAGAGTTCAGCCTGAGTCCAATGTGAGCAATTCATTCAATGAGTCACCACGAAGGCTTTGCTGATGATAAGGTAACTGAGAGGCTATGCTCCAAAAGAGAAAGATTTGAGATGACTTCTCAAAAATAAATTAACACAATTTGCTTGAAAGATTTGCTTATAACCAGAAATGTTTTGCTATACAAGTTCAGTATAGCCTGAAACTGATACTTGTTGAGTTGTTCTCAGTTCTGTTTGACTCCACAATCAAACTAACTCACCATGTGATGACTGAGTGGGGTTTTGCAGACCAGTATGAAGTCATGATAGCTTCAGGCGAGAGAATGTGACAGTTCATCAGACTGAACATGCAAATGGCACAGGCAGGATTAGACAAGGGAAGGAAAGTAGAGAGTCTGAAGAAGTGAGGAGACAGACATCTATTTGACTCAGTATTTTGTGTTTTTAAAAAGCTTATTTAATTTAATCTCTTTAGTTTAAGTTTAACTCCTAGGCATGTTGTGAGTCTGTTAGTCAGGCATTCTAATTTCATTGTCATGAAATTAACAACCATAATAATACTACCTTCAGTGATGACTGGGGGAAGGACACATACCTAGCAGGAGACCACTGCCTAAGAAAATCAAGAACCACAGATCTGTGCTTACCAAGTAACCCCAGTGCTTGGTAAAGTAAACTTCAGCTTGAAGATCTTTCATTTATTATAATCTTTTGCAGACAAAAGAGGGGAGACTGCAGACCTACCATCATTTGAAGAGAACAGACACAGTACTCCTGGTTATATTCAAGAGTTATATAACCTTTGCCTTCTTGGAAGACAATAATCAGAAATATTCAAATAATCAGTAATGTTGATGGAGACAGAGAAAGTGGATTTTCATCCATTCATAACAGATATTTAATCTGATTCCATTGTTGAGTCTTTCTGATTCCTATTTCCTTTCACTCTGATAACAGATTTTACAATAGATAAGTATTTTACCAATGGCTTATGTTTAAAATTCATAACAGTGAGAAAGTTATCGACACTTGTCCATACTTTTACCTTAAAATTTCTATGTGTGGAATGATCCTGAGATATGCACCCAAGGTCAGACTTTCTTTCCCAATAGTTATACTCTGAAAGCAACATCCAATTTCATGAAACAAAATTAATCTTCGAATTTTTTCATCACTGTCACAAAATGTGACAACATTTCATACTTTAACTCACATAAAATATGTGTGTTACCATTGTATTGTGTGAATGTGTAAAGGTAATACATGGCTCATCAAATGGTCATGTATTGTGTGAGTATGTAAAAAGTAATACATGGCTCACCAAACGAGCAAACGCACACGTGAAACACACTAAGTCACTCATGTGTCTATACACACACAAACAACTAAAATACTTTGTAAGATCATCTGATCATTTAGGATTATCATGGGTTATTTCTGGGTTCTGTAGCACCTATGTCTTGTCAGATATTGCACCAAAATATGAAAACAATATCAAGTCATTATGTTGGTACTCTTTCCCCTTCTGCTGATCACACCTAGTAATTCAAAACCACTCAGCTCACAAAGCATCTCCGTTGTATTCAGAACACATGTGAACATTTCAAAAACAAACTCAGTTTGATTGGGGAATACTGTACAGGTCAGAAAACAAAGACCAGATAGTGAGATACTGGCTTATGACATCGATACTTGTTACACCACGAAGGAATTAAATTCAGTGTCATGGTATCTGTTCTAGAAGGAATAACTCATACCCAACCAGTTGAAAGAGAAAGATAAATGATACTCATCCAGTCAATGATTTTTTTTTTTTTTTTTTAATGTGTCCAACAATATATTACTAGTATTAGTCTAATCAAGACAAATGTAGGTCTACAAGTAGGCCTAGCACTTTACCAACTGAATAAGTTACGTGCTACAATTAACAATACAAACAGAATCTGCATAACAGCACCAGCGCACAACTGTCTCATTTTAACTGTTCCTCGTCTGATTTCTTTACACAAACATAATATGCAAGTCCTATCATTTGAATTATTACAATATATTTTACAATATTTATATAGCGCAAAAACTTGATAAAAACAACCAATCTTAGGCCCAAACATAGATCTAATATCATGATAGAATTATAAACTACCCACATAAACAGCTCAACATTAGGCCTAAATGAATATAAAAATGTAGCCAAGGAGCCAAGAACGATCGCAGATCTGGCTCGACACGGATAGGGAGGTGTGCCAAATGTTTTACAGCAACTTCGAGGACCCATCCCTCCTGAGTCAAAATCACTTTCGTTGTGTCATCAAACTTGCGAAATGGTGGGAGTCAACCGAACTGTTGACGGCATGTTTTATTTCTGTCGTTTGCTTTTTTAAAGTTTGTAACAAACACAGAACTATATTAAGCATTCCTTCAAATATTCATATTAAAATACTGAGACAATACAGAAAAGAAGGCCATACCTGTCGAAGACTAGATCCGGTTTATCAACGAACTAGTATCAAGTACAGTCTCACTCCCAATGCGAAAATCAGAATGACCCCGAGTCAGAGGTTAACCCCGTGACGTTAGTTGAGGTTTTTCCTCTGTAAACTGTTCACCGATAACAACAACAACAAAAATCATTTGATCGATAATGTCATCGGCATGTCATTTATTGCTGAGGGAGTCATTTGAATAAAAGAAAAATTTCCTCTGTTGATTTCTATAAACAACAACCTAATCAGTTCGTAAAAACTGTTGAGCGCGCAAGACTATCCGCACAAAAGCCCTGCGTGTACGAGTGGTGATTTATATACACATTTATTTGCATGTGTGTGTGTGTGTGCGCGCTGCGTGGTGCGTGCGTGCGTGCGGTGGTGTGTGTGGTTGTGTTTTTGGGGTGTGTGTGGTGAATTAGGGGCTCTGTCTCCGTTGAGTGGTTGTTTGTATTTTTTTTTAATAATCTGTGATTCTGAAACATTCAACATTTCATGTGATGATATATTAGAGCCATTGTACAATCTGCTATTGAATGCTTTTGGGGTAAAACAAATGATCATATATGTCATGAGGAAAAATGATAAACGTCGGTTTGATAGACATTGTCAAATCAAGCAAGCTGAAGATTTCAGATTGAAATATGAAGTTAAAGCTTGTAATACAGCCTTAACTCGAGAAAATTGAAATTGATTAGCAGACGGCATAAAAAAAATATTACTTTGAGAGCAAAAAAAGCGCATCCTGCGGCATACAGAATTGCATCCGTGCAAAAAAATGCCTAAAGGAATATTGGAGAAAGATCAACAACAGTAAGATGCAAAACTGTTGTGTTAACTTGAATGACTTATGTTGTCATTTTAAACACCTGAATGAAGACGTTGTGGAAGAAAAACGGTCTGTTCGACTGATGATGCCCGTCGTTGAACTTCGATAATGGTACTCGGAATGAGGAAATTGCAGAAGAAGAAACTGATTAGTGGCAGAAGGGTTTAGACGTTCGCCTGCCAATTTAAGTAAACTCGAGGTTCCAGGGTTCATTTTTCGTTGACGACTCGACTTTTCTTGTCAGTTTGACAAGACAATAGAACTGAATGTCTAGTCTTTTGAAAGGGGGCGAAAAACGAGCTGGACCCATGTGCCTTCTGGCCTGCGCGTGATTAGGTCCCACGGCAGTTGAAAATCACGAAGAGCAGGGCATTTGCCTGGTCAGCTGCCCTGGTATAAAATATTGGAGAGATAGGTTCATTTCCCAGGTCTGTCCACTTGCCTTTCTGAAATCTTGTTATAAAAAAATGTAGCACTGCACTGCAGCGACGCACTCTCAACAGGAAAAACAGCCCGAGTTTCGCATGGTAAATCCATTGTGACAAAAGAAATGGATATGAAATGAATATATATGATGTTGCGTCCAAAGGTCAAAAGATCGGAAAGACTGCGGGAAGCGATCAAATACATAACAAAAACATCAAAAGTAGCTTTTCTGTTTTGCGTCACATTTATGGTAAACCATTCAACTAAATCTTGAATTCGGGTACTATTCCTGAAGGATGGACTATTGGTTTGATTCTACCTTTTTATAAAGGTAAAGGCAATAAATTTGATTGTGATAGGTTTTACTCTTTTGAGTTGTACTGATAAGTTGTTGACAAATGTTTTGAAAAAGACCCAATGCATTTCTTGAAGATAACTCATTACTTATTTTTACTTACTTTTCCATCTTCCTATGCCTTTGAGCGTCAAGGGGAGACGCAGCTTTCAAACGTTGGCCAGATAGGTAGCGTCTGCCGTAGATAGGTTGATTGTTTCAGTTGTTTCTTTCACACCTTCTATATTTTTTTCCTAGGACGCCCACTTCATTTGGATCCATGCCTTTGCTTTGTATGCTGGTTGTTCGCTTGGAAGCCTCATGAGGTGACCAAACATTTCAGCCTCTGTCTTTCTGTTTGTTCTATATATGGTCTCTGATGATTTCATTTCTGATCTTGTCTCGACATGTGACATTAATTGTTTTTCTGAACATTTCATCTCGCAAGCTTTTTTTGTCTTTGGTTAAGTGTCCATGTCTGGCATTGATAACAAACGGGTTGGTATAACAATAGAGTTTATATGTTGACGCTTTGTATCTATAGGTATGTGTGGATATAATAGCAGAAGGCCCACCTGATAAGTCACTACATTTGCTTTCTGGATTTTTGTTTTAATTTCCCTACCCACATTGCAATTGTGTGTAAAAATGCTTCCTAAATATTTGATTTCTTCAGCTTGTTTTAGTTCCATGTTGTTGTCCATTGCCTGCTCACCTTCATAAACTCTGTTAATCCACTACTGTCTGAAAATCAAGCAGGATTCAGACGTTCACATTCCACATTGGGTCATGCTTTTGTTTTGCAACCTTTGATCAATATTTTTCATATACAAAATAAGAAATAGTATCGTGCCTTTGTCGATTACGAAAACAAAAAACAAAGAACAAGAAGAATGTTGTTGTTTTTTAATTTCATCTGGAGGCAAGGCTTGTGATTCAAACTTTTTGAGGAAAGATCTTAAAGATGTTGTCAGTATGTACAGTCACACTAGATCCAGTGTGTATTTTGTTTTGCTTTTGTGTTTTGTTTTGTTTTGTTTTGTTTTGAATAGCAAAAAATCAAGTTTCTTTCACAATTGTAGAGGAGTTAGGGAAGGTGACAGTCTTTTGCCTGTTATATTTTCTCTGTATTTGAACGATTTTGAGCAATATTTGTTAGACAATCATTGTTTACCATGTAATATTGACTTTAGTGCCCCTAAGGTAGATTTGATTCATTACACACAGTTACTATTATTGCTTTAAGCTGATGATACACTTTTATAATTGGACTCTAAGAGATGTTTACAAAATTTTTTAGATATTCTACATGATCTTTGTATCCGCTGGAAACTTGCATTTAATGAAAATGAAACCAAGGTGATGGTATTTAATGAACGAAATAGTCCACATATTCTTTTGTTATGGACCGAAAAACGTTGAAATTGTGTATACTTTGAATTATTAGGGATGGAATTTGGTCATACTGATTAATTTCATAAAGATAAAAAACTGCACATGATCAAGTTCAGATAAGTATGTTTTCATTATTGCAGACAGCCAGAAAATAAAATTTGCCTGTCCACTGTTATTCTTAAGTTCTGTAATACTACTCACCTGTCTCACCTGTCGGCGTCACCGGGTTCGGTTTTGGCCGCTGTACACCTAGACACCACCATCTCCCTCCAGGCCGCTCTGTCTTGACTTTTGTGGACAATTACTTGAATATTTAGGCCAATGATGTTGGTTATGTTCTCGATGTATGAGACTGGCGGTCTGCCTTTCTTCCTTTTTCCTTGAAAGATGATTGCCATGAGCTCTGTATTCTTGCTGCGTGACACATGGCCAATGTATTTTAGCCTTCTCTTGTTGATGTCTGATAGTAGTTTTCTGGTGGTATCAAGTTCTGCCAGGACACTTTCATTAGTAGTTCTGTCTATTTGACACATAATAGTCTCCGATAAAACAAAATATCTGCTGCCTCAATTCTTCTGCAATCAGTTTTTCTCAGAGTCGAGGCTTCACAGCCCTAAATCATGACTGGCCAGATCAAACATCTTAAAAGTCTAATTTTCAGGCTATTTGGTATGCCTCTGTCTTGCCAGATGTTGAGTTGGACCATTTTTTGCTTTGCCATTCCAATTCTTTTGATGTCTTTGGACCAGGTTCCATCATCAGTTTTTACAGAACCCAGATATCTGAAATCTTTAACATTTTCTAAAGGAACTTTGTAATACTACAATCGTGTCTATATTACTGTATCGGTATATAGGGTCTTAATTATGGGGGCGTGAGAACATGAACCTGCTTGAGAAATTGCAGCCTAAAGTTTTGAAGCGTTTATTAAAATTACCAAGAAGCACCATGACAGATGGTATATGATGAAACAGGGTTATATCAATTTCAGTGCTGATTAGTTCTAAAATGATTAATTGTTGGTGTAAATGACTGAGATGGTGTATGCTGAAGTGAGGTTATATTCAATTTCAGTGCTAGTTAATTCTAAAATGATTCATCGTTGGTGTAGCCTTTTGTCATATGACGCAGAGAAACACTGTTATATTATACAAACCCTATGATTCATATGTGCAAAATATATCCTGTTCATACTGGATATGTGGTAGTCAGAAATATTGATTGAAACAGGTTTTGATTTTTGCATGGGAATCTCAAAGTTTTGGAAACAAATACACATTTTGTAAAAATGTTACTCACACCAGGGATAATTACCAGCAAGTCTGGAAGAGAGTTTTCGAAGCCAGTATTTAGTACTTATGACATCGAAATTTCATAAACGAATTTAGAATAGAGAGAAATATTACACAGTTACCAGATACTTATGTTTTTCCACTGATCAAATTTCGATGCAGCTGTCCCAAGCTTGAGACTGAAGCATGTAGATACAAAGAAGTAGACAGGCAAAGCAGAATATGTACGTTTCGTGATGACAATGCCTTAGGCGTTGAGTTTTACTTTAACTTCGAATGTTGTAAATTCCGTGATGACCGACAGAAGTATATTTCACAGAAACATGTTAGTTAAATCAGTGTTCTTACTGTGTAATTTCATTTTTGGAAGGAAAAAAGATAAATCGAAATTAGCAGAATCTACCAAGTTTGCTAAAATTGTGTAGTTATCCTTGAACATTTGAGTATTCTATCGTAAGACAATTTCAAATGTTTTTTTTTTCTATTGAACTAAATTCTGTTTGCTTCATGTAATGAATTAATCCCGTTGGATTTTCTTTTTTTTTTACAATTATCCTCCACGCCCCCAACTGGGGCCATTTCCACAGAATGATTGTGACTAGTTCATGTCAGCTGACTCTCACTGTCCACAATTCGAAACATCTTATGGAGCAAAACACTGCTGACGAAAATGTAGGCGCACAGGAGTTCCACTGACGAGGACAATTGCGGCCACTAGTTCATATCAGCTGAACCACTACCCACAATTCAGAAGCGTCTTATGGAGAAAGCACTGCTGACGAAAGTGTGGCGCACAGCAATGCCGTTGTTGGCTGGCCGTTGCACGAGGAGTCCCACAGAAGGCAGATGGCGGCGCCTCACGCAACATGGACAATAAAGCAAGAAAAAAGGATTTAATCTTCACAATACCAAAAGGTACACGATGACGAAGACGACAGAACTGGGACTATACGACGAGACTTCACACTAAAGCACCTCCATCCCACACCATCTGGGGATGTTGAGATATGTCTCAGAGGCACAAGCTTACATGGATACACGGACCGTAGTGTTTGAAGGCATTTAACCTAACGACAACACTACAACTCTTCTGTCTGTTCTGTCTGAGACAGAAATGACTTCCTCTTCACTTCCCCTAACTCCTGCTAGGAGAGCTGAAACCGAAGTAACACAAACTTGACCAAATGGACAATACTACAGTTTTTTTTATAAACAACGTTCACAAACAAACTTCAGCGAAACACAAGCTCTGCGCCCAAAACATGAAAACCTCATCCCGCATGAAAACAGCCTTTTACACAGAAAACTGCCTCCCTAACATCGAATGCTCCTCACGTGGAAAGAAAATCAAATGTTCCTTCCCTATCTCGCCAGTCTGCAACATTCCCTTACCATACTGAATCTTATCCATTCCTATATTATCTTGGTACATCAGCTGATCCGGTCGTGACACGGACAAAGTCTTCAACAGTGTAAACAGGAATCAACGCACTTTGGATCATCATCATCATCATCAAGTGCCTTACCGCTTGGCGTTGGCGATCATGGCCTTCCATCTGTTTCTATCCCTTGATGCCTTAAACGCCTCTTCCACTTCTCTGCTTCAGCTACTCTGCAAGTCCGTCCAATATTTTCTCCCTGGGTCTACCTGGTGCTCTCTTTCCCTCCAGCTTTCCTGTTGTGACCAGATGCTCCAATTCCCCTTTCCTCATAAAATGGCCCACAAATGTTACCTGTCTTTTCCTAATTTTCCTTATGAATGATTTTCTTGTGTCTGCCTCCATCAAGACTGTCTCATTTGTTTTCTTTGCTGTCCATGGAACTCTCAACATTCTTCTCAGAAAGCACATCTCGGCTGCCTCACTCTTATTCTGGCTTTGCTTGTTGACTATCCACGCCTCACAACCGTATAATATTATCAGTTCTATGTAACATTCAAGAACTCTCTTCCTGATGTTAATTGATAAGCATTTGTTGGTAAGAATGCTTTTCATCTTCTTGAATGCTGTTTTGGCTTGGCCGATTCTGCTGGCTATTTCTGATGTGCATCTGCCATCTGGTGGAATGATCGTTCCCAGGTATTCAAACTTATCAATGGTCTTAAGGTTGTGCCGTTTGCTGTTATTTTGCTTGACGGGATTTCATGTTTTTTACTGATCACCATGACTTCAGTCTTCCTGCTGTTTAGTTCCAACCGCTTACCTTTGCTTTCTATATCTAGTATATTCACAAGGTTTTGTAGGTCCCTGTCGCCATTTCTTTTCTTTCTTTCTTTTTGTTTGTTTGTTTGTTTTTTGTTTGTTTTGTTTTTTTTAAATAAGTCCTCACTTTGGATCATCCTTGCAAAACTCGGCTGCTCCAGTAGACTTATCAATATTATCTTCTCTTCTTTGGGATATGGTTGGCTCAGTTCTTTCCAGTGGTGATACCTCCTCCCCTATTTGACATTTTCAATGAGGGTGATAGTATAGTGGACAACGAGCCTGGCCTCAAAACATTGTCACGAAAGTCGCTAAAGCTCCTGATCTCTGTGGTCTCATGTTTAGTTTTTAGAAGACAGACATTTTGCACCAGTGTGATCAGTAGCATGAAGCTCTGGGGGAGAGTTGGACAGCAGAAGGTCCTCCAAGAAGATGGCCTTTGAAGTCCTGGCTCCTTGCACTCTAAGGAAACTGGGCCGTATCCATGTCACGACTCCGGATGCTCCTCTACTTTTTTTCTTTTTTTTGTTTTTGTTTTTTGAAACAAGTCTTCACCTGGGTTTGAACCAACACATCCAACATGGTCAGGCGTCTCGATGTCTTAAGCACGTATCTATCGGCACCTACTTACATAGGGAAGCTTTATAATCTGCCAGCACTTATCTAGTTGTCTTTATAAAACCAGCGCAAAACCTTATACGCTGGCAAGGTCTTGAAACAGGTAGAGGAATGGGACCTGCAAAACACTGATATCACAAAAATGATTTGAGTTTTCATATGGGCAGTGAACAAGCCACTTTTGTGTTGCAGGGTAGGGTACAACTCAAGACATATCTACAGGTCCACGGCTCTATCAAAAGAGTCAGCCAGCCCACGTAAACAAAAAACAGCCAAGTACCTCTGAATTTGCAGTCAACCACTCTCCCACCGAGCTATATCTCCTCACTTCCCCTCAAAAGCTGACCCACTTTAGAGTGGAACACACGACCCCTGCATGCTTTGCATAGCTCTGTAACCAACCGAATTAACCGTGCCACTAAAACCAAACTAAACAAAAGAAAGAAGAAAAAAAAGAAGAAGAAAGAAAAAAAAAAAAAAAAAGAAAAGAAAAAAAAAAAGAAAAAAAAAAGAAAAAGAAAGAAAGAAAAGAAAACAGTGGCCCAGTTAGGAATTGAACACGAAATGTAAACCAGCGTAACTAGGGTGATGTTAAGAACACGAAGCACAGTGATGGATCTTACACACAGCCTCAGCAACATCATCTCAGGCTTATGGCGCTTCTCCATCTCCCACTGTGATCAACAACCAATACTGTTGATAAATTCTGCTACTTGGGCAGATAGTACAGTGAGCAAGAAAAATTCTTGTCCCTAAGGCTAGCTGTGTCTTTGCATGGATGACCAAAAGGTTGTGGTACGACAATGGCATTAGTAGTCTTGAGCGCCGTGCTGCACAACTGCAATACCCGGATTATGAATGAGTGTCAAACGTTCAAGTTCTGAAAAAGAGTGCTTTGCCAACTACTGATTTTCCTACTTATCAAATTTCAGCTTCGTTGGAAACTTTGTATGGTAGACATCCGGATCCCAAAGACTGATGCTCAGATGTTAGGAACACAAGGCACTGTTCTATGTGTTAAATGACTCACAGTTTTAACAAGCATTCATTTTACGAGGGTGAGTCAAAACATAATGCCTTTTTATTTGTATCAGACGAAATTTTTTATAAATTACCTGAAATGTTGCTAAGTTACAAATGATTATAACTGTTACGGACTGAAATATTTTGTTTGGTATGTTTCCTGTTCATACACTTGTGAGGAAAATTCAAAATGGCTGCCCCCTTAGAGCTGCATCAAAACCAAAGAGCAGTCATTGAATTCATTGTTGCTGAGGGGGAAACCCCTGTGAACATTCACAGAAGATTACAGAATGTGTACGAGGAAAATACTTTAGATTATAGCAATGTTCGCAGGTGGGTCTGTCGTCTGAATGATGAAAAGATGGGAACTGCGAGCATAGCCAATAAACCCTGTTCTGGCCAGCCGTCCACTTCTGTGAATCTTGCCAATAAAGCAAAAGCAGATGCTCTGATTAGAGAAGATAGGCGCATAACTCTTGAGGAGTTGGCAGAAAACCTTGAAGTGAGCCATGGAAGTGCTTATAACATTGTTGAATCACTTGGGTTTTCAAAAGTGTGTGCCTGTTGGGTACAGAGAGAGAGCTGACTACCGAACGCAAGACTGACAGGGTCAACGCCTGCAATGAACTTTTTGAACAAAGTCAAAGAGACAACACCTTCTTTGGAAGGCTTGTTACCGGTGATGAAACATGGATTCACCATTATGAACCTCAATCAAAGAGGCGCCACCCTACGTCACCAAAACCGAAAAAGTTCAAGACGGAAAAGTCAGCTGGAAAAATCATGGCGACTGTCTTCTGGGATGCTCAAGGTGTCATTCTGGTTGAATTCTTGCCAAGAGGAGAAACAATAAACTCTGAGGCATACATTGAGACCCTGACGAGGCTCAAAGCAAGAATCCAAGGAGTGAGACCCAACTTGCAAATCGATAATGTCCTCCTTCTGCATGACAATGCTCGACCACACACAAGCATCAGGACAAGGGAGACAATCGCCTCATTCAGGTGGACAACATTACCGCATCCTCCACGCTCACAGACGCAGCGCCTTCAGACTATCATCTCATCGGCCCCATGAGAGAGGGTTTGAGAGGCAAACATTATGCCAGTGACGAGGAAGTGAAAACTGCAGTGAAGATGTGGCTCAAAGCACAGTCAATAGAATTTTACGAGGCAGGGATACATGCCCTCATTCGAAGGTGGAACATTGCTATTGAGATAAACGGTGACTATGTTGAGAAGTAGGGATGTGATCCCCAGAGACTTACCCTCGTAACATTAGCACAGCTCGTAGTCCGTTTATGTTACTGCATGTGCAGAGATTTCAATCCATTTTTCAATTCGTGTATGCCTGTTAATTGTTATTTACCACTCAGCTGCGGGTTTGTTCGTATGGCCTTTCCATTTTTTCCTTCATTGCGCACGTCACTGGAGCAGGAAGAAGGGAGAAAGGAGACGGGAGGCAGAGAGGAAGCGTGAGTGGAAGACGGAGCCAGCACGTTTTGCGATCATGTTTGGAAATCAAGGCTGACTGAAATGTGATACGCCTGCTCGCCTGGTTCATGGGCTTTTCAGCCGGGCCCTCTCACACCTTGTTCGAACAGTGTAACATTTTTAACGGCCCCGTGAGAACACCTAACTCTTTTGTGTGGAAGGAGAACTGTGGGTTTTAGGAACGACTGTTGTCTGCAGGAAGTTGCCTGTTTTATGTTCCTTTAAACAATTAAATAAATGAAAAGGAAATTAGAACGATTACTTGGTATCGATTCGAGGGATGTCTGTCTGTCTGTAGGCCTATACATACGTACGTAGGTATGTATGTATGTGTGTATGTATGTGTGTATGTATGTATGTATGTACGTACATATGTGTGTATGTATGTACGTATATACGTATGCATGTATGTATGTGAATGTATGTTTGCATGTAGCCTATATATGTTTGCATGCATGTATGCATGATGTACTGTATGTATATATGTATGCATGCATGTATGCACAGACATAGAAAGTAAGAGGCTGAGCGAGCTGTAAGGTCAAAGAAGAGCAGCTTGAACTCGAGATATGAGAGTGAAGACCACTGAGCGTTCATCTCAGACTGCGAAGCTGTGTGCTGGCAGATACACGTGGGCGAAGTATCATGTCATGTTGTGCTATTGTCCAAGAAAGGACACAAAACAGTCACAGAGAAAAGCCAAAACATTTCATCGATAAACACAGGGGTTTTATGTTTTCTTCATGGCATTTAATGGTAGATCTGTTTCAGTAACGATTTTTTTCAGCGACGTAAATGGAAGGAGGCATGCCAGAAGTGCAAGTGCTCTCTCTCTCTTTCTCTCTCTCTCTCTCTCTCTCTCTCTCTCTCTCTCTCTCTCTCTCTCTCTCTCTCTCAATTGTTTATTTATTCATTTATTTATTTATTTATTTTCATTTTTGCTAATGACATCTTGATTTTGTCAAAAATAGCTATTGGTCTACAGACTCAGTTAACTTTATATCGAGCAGCAGATAAATTACAACTTAGAATTAATATAGATAAAAGAATTTTTTTTTCAGAAAAGGGCTAGGGGTTCATCTGCATGCACAAGAAAATGTGATTATAGAGAAACTCAACTGTTTGCTGTCATCATCATCATCATCAGGTGCCTTGCCGCATGGCGTTGGCGATTATGGACTTCCATCTGTCTCTGTCTCTTGTTGCCTAAGCATCTCTTCCACCCTCCCTGTCTTCAGCCATTCTGCAAGTCCGTCTAGAATCTTCTCCCTGGGTCTACCCAATGCTCTCCTTCCCTCCAGCTTTCCCGTTGTGACCAGGTGTTCCAATTCCCCTTTCCTCATAAAATGGCCTATGAATGTTGCCTGCCTTTTCCTAATCTTCCATATGAATGATCTACTTGCTGTAAACACCCATAAATATCCAGGGTATTTCATATACTACCAAGTTAAGTTTTATGTTTGCTTGTGATGATTTGGTGTCCAGAGCAAACAAAGCAGCTTTTAGGAGTTTCAATATGTTTGAAAAGTATCCAGTAGATATCTTTATTAAAGTGTCTGACTCGCAAGTTCAGCCAAGTGCACATCATGAAGCTGAAATTTGAGGCTTATGTAAAGGCATTAGAACTGAAATGATGAATATGTTGATATGAAACGATGCTGGACGGCAAACGTCAAATAATTTTTTGTATGGTGAATTAGGAGGATACATTGTTTGTTTGTGTGCGTGTGTGTGTGTGTGTGTGTGTGTGTGTGTGTGTGTGTGTGTGTGTGTGTGTGTGTGTGTGTGTGTGTGTGTGTGTGTGTGTGTGTGTGTGTGTGTGTGTGTGTGTGGGTATTCGATCACGAGAAGCGCCTAATATCGATTAAAATGAATTAGAATGGACGAGACAAGGTTACTAGTCAAAGCAAATAAAGTTGTGTACGAATTAGATTCTAGAGGGGCATTTTCATGGGCTTCAACTATCCTTAGATGTTTATAATATGTGCATGGATTTGTTTATGTATGGGAATATCAGAATGTGGAAAGTGTAAACCGATTTGTGCATTGTTTTATGCAGCGAGTGACTGATTGTTGGTGGGACAGTCAAATGCACAATATAGATAGGTTTTCACTGCATAGAAAGTTTAAGGCAGTAAATTCCAGGTAACTGTTTCAATAAAATTGAATAACTTCATCACCCAGGCTCAGACGAAATTCAGATGTGGCAATCAGATGTTACGGTTCATAAACAACGACGACAATATCCTGATGAGTACAATTTCAGTTGTCGTTTATGTCCGAGTTCCACCGAAGACAAAGAACGTATTAATTACGAAATGTATATTTATACTAAATATTATTCACATCCCTTCATAAGGAGCTATGGTCTATTTGAATAAAATACCCACTATCCACTCTCTCTCTCTCTCTCTCACTCTCTCTCTCTCTCTCTCTCTCTCTCTAGATACGTGTATGTATGTGTTGTGTATGTTATCCGTAAGTGAGCATGTGTGTGTGTGTGTGTGTGTGTGTGTGTGTGTGTGTGTGTGTGTGTGTGTGTGTGTGTGTGTGTGCTAAGTACATGTAAGTGTGTGCGTGGTGTGTGTGTGTGTGTGTGTGTGTGTGTGTGTGTGTGTGTGTGTCCCTGTGTGTCTTAACTGCGTGTGTTTATGTATGCATTTGTCAGTGTCTGTGTGTGCGTGCGTGTGAATATTGTTATGCGTGTATTTGTGAATATGTTTGGATGTGTGTGTGCATGTGTGTTTGCGTGTGTTGCATGTGTATGTGTGTGTGTTTGTGCACTTGAATGCGTTATGCGTTGTATGTGCTCTTATATATATATGTATATGTGTGTGTGTGTGTATGTATGTATGTATGTATGTATATAATAGCATCATCATGGATCATGGTCACACACATACACATACACACACACACGCACGGACGCACACATACACATGCATACACACACACACACGCACACACACATCCACACACACACAAACACACACACACACACACGCACACACGCACACACACACAC
>CM060308.1:18593436-18605936 GCA_030674185.1 Monoplex corrugatus | reverse complement strand
AGATTATATGTATTTCTTTAAAACCGTATCTGGGTCGTAGGCCTACGTCTGTATGTACTTAAAATCATATAAGTTTAAATGGGATAGTCTTGTTTCTAAGGACGGGGAATATTCATAATGGACTTTATAAAAGATAGTTGCAGTTTTTTTTTTTCTCATTTTGATTTCAGGTGACTTTTTAAACATTGATTTTTTTTATATTTGATTACGTTAAAAAGTATAGGAAGTCATGAAAATGTAAATCTGAATGGCCGTAACACAAAGCGTTCAGTACACTGATTACAACAAACAGAAATATAAAGGCATTTTACATGGAATCTGAACGTGGGCTGTGTCCCACCCAATAAGACTTGATCATAAGGTAAGTTTACATAGGTAAGAGAATACCCAGAAAATGTCAAGCTGAGAAAGGGGGGACGGGGGGGGGGGACCCGAGATCAAGTCGTATTGTGAAGATTTGCTGTAACTGATTTATTTATTCATCCATTTATTTCTTATCTCTAGAACGTTTCTGTCTAACTGCTCACTGTCTTTGAAATGTCAAAAACATTTGGCTTTCATCTCGTTGTCTGTTGATAGCGACATGATGTGAACGACATGGATTTCCTCTCAAATACGTCACGGAGACCGTCCTCTCAAGCCACCCTCCCCCCCCCCCCAACCCAGCCTCCCGTTCCCCCTCCCCCCACCCACACGTACACACAATCACTGTATTACTCTCAGGGGCATTTGTAAAAATGTGACAAAGAACGTCACACTGTTTGGAACAAAGTCAGAGGGCTCATTTAAAAGCCAACTGACGAGACGAAGAGGCAGTTCTCATTTCAGTCAGCCTTGGTTTCCAAACCGGAACGCAAAGCATAAGCTTTTTTTCCATTCCCATCCATTGCTTACTCACACTTCCCTGCCCACGTCCTCTTGAAATGCAGTGCTTAGTTTGTGTTCATTAAAATCATGAAGTTGTAGCTATTTAGTTGGGTTTATTCCTTTTCTCACATTAGACCCTGCAGCAGGGAAGTTTCAGTTTTTTTCCTCCTAATGTTTTGTATCTGGTGTTTGTTTGTTTATAATCTTAAGCTTGACAAAGGCCAGTTGGCCGAAAATTTGCGCCTGTCTTGTCTTGTTGTATTAAATACGCGTTCTTATTCTTCTTTCGTGTTTTTTTCTGATTGCTGTTTGCTTGAACGCGGGCAGTCACACTTGTTTCGGATGTTGTAGCTATTGTTACGCTAAGTTCATGACCCACTTTCACATACATCGTATGTGTGATTTTGAAATGGATAATGTAAAAATTAAAGTTTAATAGCAATACATAGGGCAATTTTTATACATGTAGCAGCAGTACAAATAGACTGATGATATCATTGAACCTTAATTAGTTTATTATACTACTGAAATTTAATTAGTGTATAAGAAACTTCTGGTCATGTGTGTTGTTCAAGTGACTACCGTTTACAATACAAACGTTCAGTGGTCAGGACGCTTTTCCTTAGAATTCACAAGATTAACACAGAGGACAAAGAAGCAGGAGTAAAACACGATAAGGCAGCCTTAAAAGCGAGTTGTTATAAGACTAGCTTTTCAGTCTCCTCTTTCTAAACTACACTTAGACCTCAGTGAAAAAGAAAAGAAAAATCAACCATAACTCGTCATTTATATTCAAAATCTGTCAGAGGGACTTTTAAAATGTTCTACAAATTTCATCTCACGATGTACCACGTTATTAACTGAACAGTCGTTTTAACACCTTCAAATCACAACAGGTACATCCCAAGGAGAAAACAGGTACAGACAAAAAAGATGCTGTGGTTTCCACGTGGTTTACTTGTGATCATTGTGGTAGTGTGTACATGGGGGGGGGGGGGGAGGACTATCGGAACGCTGAGCATTAGAATCAAAGAACATTCAGACACCACAAAGACTTCGTTAACAGCAGAGGGAGAAAAATGGCAAAGAATCAGAACATATTTTCATGGAAAGAAAAATACATAAACTTAAACATATGTCTATTCCAGCCTCTTAAAGTCACAATTTAAGAAGAACAAATAGTGAAGCAGTGGAAATAATGGTTGGATTTGAGCATCCCACAATCTTCCTTAAGTTCTCACGCTACCTGACTGCCATTCACCCTACTAAGACAGAGCCAACCACACAACCAGAAACATTCGACTTGAGCAAGGCCTTGGAAGATAGGATGAGGGAGTTACAGGGTTAGAAGAAAGCTATTGGACACTGGTTGTTAGAACAAAGGAGTGACGGGTTAATCATCCCTTGTTAAGTGAGCTTTGTCCAATGACCTTTCGTCCGTGTGGGGGCTTCTTTTTTTGATTTATTCCAAAAAGGGGGTATTATTTCACATAGACCGGAGGTGTGTGTGTGTGTGTGTGTGTGTGTGTGTGTGTGTGTGTGTGTGTGTGTGTGTGTGTGTGTGTGTGTGTGTGTGTGTGTGTGTGTGTGTACACGACTTTCTCAGCTCTTTGAGGATGGATCTTTATCAAAGTTTGATCAAAGGTGTATACCGTTAGGTAGTGGCAAAAGTTTAAGTTTAGAAGTTAAGATGCCAGAGTTAAGGTCAAATGGACCAAGAAATGCCCAAGATCAGAACTTTTCGAGGAAGGCATGTAAACAGCACTTTCTCCACTTTATCAGGAACCTCTGACAAAATCCAAAATCTATTTTGTTGTTGTTGTGACATTTACCATTGCTCTTGATGCACGTCAAGAAAAGGATGCCAAGAGAATCCAACAAGTTGTGCAGCAAGGCCAACAGGGGCAATGGACAACGTGGGAAAGTGCACTCCAAAGAAGTCTAAGTAGGAGTGACATGTGGTATATGGCCCCTCTCATGATCAATGTTATCCTCTGATCTGTACATGTATATGACCTTCTGTCCCTGAATGTAAATCTCGTGAAAGGGGGAGATCAGATGATCCAACGTGTCCATTCTGCTGGGCTGAACAGACAGTGAAAAATGTCCAGAGAACATGACGTGCAAAGTAGCGCTAACTCAAGTAAAGTACACATGGGGCCACAGTTAAGTGCTTGAAGAAATCAGACAAACTGTCTGTGCTGCCAAAGGGAAAACCATGCCACAGGAAGCTCCTGCAATCTTCTTCATGGCAGGAGACAGCAAATCGTAGCCTGAAAAAGCTGTGACAGCCGGAGCATTGAATTAGTCTGCTGGATGGAAAGGACGACTGGGAGTGCACAGCAGATCTTTCAGAATGAAAAAATAACTAAAATTCATCAGCAAGACTGGCATGAGACCGGATAGAGCTCTCCATTCCCATTATATCAAGACAAATGATCCTGATCGAATTGACTATGCGGTATTGAAAGAGTGGAGAAAATCCATATCTACAAGAAGAAAAGTATGCTGGTCTAACCACAACTTGAGGAAATCTGGGTTTCAAGCCAAGGTCCTTGCCTTAGACGTTTGAACAATGGATATGGTATGCACATCTGCCTATGGTCTCATGAAACAGCTCTGTATTTCTGGGAAGAAAAGGACGAGAGCCTAAACGCAGCGGCCGAAGCAGCTGAAAAGAGTTCCGACTGGATCTGGTCAAGGAGGAACAAAAGTGAACCTCGTAAAGCTTATATACTGTTGGTGTCCAATAGTTAAGTGGTTAACGCACCTGTCACAAGGATCACTTGGCTTTGAGATACTACTGGACTGGTGCGGAATTCGACCACAGAATTAAAAAAAAATGGCAAGAACAGAAGGACATCCAAGAGTGACGTCCTAGCTGCGGCCCAACCCCCTTAGAATGCAAGGAGTTTAGAGCCTTAACGCTTGGGGGGGGGGGGGGGGATTTCTCTTCTGAGACCTCCTGCTGTCCAGCTGTCCCAAAGTTTTCTACTATTGACATATGGCTAGACCACTGACTTCTGGGAATAGTCTGAAGATCATCAGGGAAAACTTGGATGACACTGGTAAAGATTAGATGAACAGGTTCTGTGGGCTGACACCCCGCCCTGCATTTCTTCAATTGACTTCTACGTCCATAAACAAAAGATGTTACCAGGATTCACCGGAAGGGGGAGAGTATAATGAATCCATTGGAGCCAACCTGATCATGACAGGAAATCTATATTGACCGCCACTAGGAACAAAAGAATTCCAGTATGTCTGTGGAAGGATTCTCTGTGAATTGTGGCAAAAAGATCCTTAGGACAAAAAAAAAAAAAAAAAAAGCTGCGCAAAACACTGATGAATGAGTAGCCGCGCACTGCGCCAACAGAGGATGCTAGAAAATCAGGGCAAGAGCTCAAACCGCAGTGCCAAAGACATCCACGCTTATGATTCAAAGTAGGAATTTGTAGAGACTCTTGGTCCTAAGCACTAGAAACTCCATTTGCCGTCTGCTTCCACAAAAGGGGAATGGAAGAGGTTCGCTGAAGAAATAGTCCACAAATTAATGCGCTAATGGGAAAGAGAATGCAATGAGAATGGGGAACGATGTGGGCTCTTTCCGGGACATCGGGAGAGGAGTCAACCAGATCTGTTTTCACTTTGCAGCGAAAACATCATGAGAAACCTAGAGGAAGACCCTGGATTAAAGGTTGGAGGAAAGATGGTAAACAACATTCGATGCGCAGATGACACCGTGCTAATTGCAGAAAATGATAGGGATCTACAAAACCTTGTGAATATACTAGAAATAGAGAGCAAAGGTGGGGCTTGGAACTAAACAGCAGGAAGACTGAAGTCATGGTGATCGTGAAAAAACATGTGGTCCCCTCATGCAAAATGATTACAAACGGCACAGCCTTGAGACAGGTTGATAGGTTTAGCTGCCTGGTTGCAATCATTTCGCCAGACGGCAGATGCACATCAGGAATGGCAGGCGGGGTCAGCCAAGCCAAAACAGCATTCAAGAAGATGAAAAGCATTCTTGCCGACAAACGCCTGTCAATGAACATCAAGAAGAGAGTTCTTGAATGTTATATAGAACCAATACTGTTGTACGGTTGTGAGGCGTGGACAGTCAACAAGCAAAGCCAGAGCAGGATTGAGGCAGCCGAGATGTGGTTTCTAAGAAGAATATTGAGAGTTCCATGGGCAGCAAAGAAAACAGACGAGACAGTCTTGATGGAGGCAGACACAAGTAGATGGAGGCAGACACAAATAGATCATTCATAGGGAAGATTAGAAGATGGACAGCATTTGTGGGACATTTTATGAGGAAAGGGGAATTGGGGCACCTGGTCACAACGGGAGAGCTGGAGGGAGAGAGAGCGCCGATGGACCCAGAGAGAGGATACTGGACGGACTTGCAGAGTAGCTGAGGGCAGGGAGGGTGGAGGGGATGCTTGATGCGGCAAGAGATAGAGACAGATGGAAGTCCATGATCGCCAACGCCATGCGGCAAGGCACGTGATGATGATGATGAATGGGAAAGAGCACCCTGGAATACAAACTAGCCACATTTGAAGATATTGTGTAAGCAACATACAAGATTGCCTATTGAGTAAGATAGCCTGAAGTGAAAACACCTCCCCAGAAATCAGATAGAGGATATCTGGAGCCAAAAAGGAAATCAAAAGGCAAATGAAGGCCGCCTTGGAATCTGAAAAGCAAGGATTAGAGAAAATATGGAAAGACTTGAAAGCGAGACACAGTACCCTTAACGAAGTAGAATCAGCAAGGAAGAGAGGGAACAAAAAATAGAAGATCAAGATCACTTCTTCATAGATCCCTAACAATTTGCCAGGAAGCTATTTTGAGCATCTCAAATCTGGGACATTCATAGTAGACAAAGAAGCTCCGGAACAGCATCTCAGGAAAACATATTACAATCCCCAGAGCGAGGCACCACTTGAAATCCAGTGTCGGATGCGGCCTGCAAAGCCAGAGAAAATGTTTAATAACAAGGTGCCATCACTGCATGCAGTAAAGACAATGGTTAAGAAAGCAAGAGCCAAATTATCATCTGGCAGAAAAAAATGGCGATAGCAGAAGGGCATGCAGGACGAATGCCTGGATGCAGCCCAGCCCCCTTAGAGTGTAAGAAATGTATGACTAAAACACTTGTTTGAGGGATTTTTCCTCTGAGGACATTCTGAGCCAGTTCTCGATGTGTTTCCTGCTACATGTGAAGTTTCTTCAAGATCACAGTGGCTTATGTTCTAGATCATCTGTATCTTCGTGATTACATTGTTTAAAAATTTTTTTGACATTTGAATATTTTGATAAAGACACGAACAATAAAGTAAGGCAAAAAGGCACGAGTGTATCAAACACATCTTAAGAAAAGAAACACACACACACACACACACACACACACACACACACACACACACACACACACACACACACACACACACACACACACACACACACACACACACACCTCTTTAAAAAACAAACAAAGAAACCTATTGTTTGTTCGCAGCGTGTCCATATTTGTATGACATCTTAATTGTTGTAACTGTAAACTGGAGTATGTCAAGTCATAGTTTGCAGAATCTCATTCTTATGACAACTTACCTGGCTATGGATATCATCATCATCATGTGCCCTGCTGCATGGCGTCGGCGGTCATGGCCCTCCATACGAATCTATCCCTTGTCACTGCAAGTATATCCCCCACCCTCTCTGTCTTCAGCCACTCTGCAAGTCCGTCCAATATTTTCTCCCTGGGTCCACCAGGTGCTCTTTTATTTCCAGCTTTCCTGTTGTGATTTGGTGCTCTAATTTCATGCTTCATAAAATGTCTTATAAATGTTGCTTGTATTTTCCTAATCTTCTTCATTAATGGTATTGTGTCTGCCTCCTTCAAGACTGTCTCGTTTGTTTTCTTTGCGGTACATGGAACTCTCATCATTATTGTTAGAAACCACATTTCAGTTGCCTCAATCTTGTTCTGACTTTGCGTGTTGACTGTCCGCGCCACACATCCATACAACAGTATCGGTTCTATGTATCACTCCAGAACTCTCTCTTCCTGATGTTAACTGATAGGCATTTGTTGGTAAGAACGCTTCTCATTTTCTTGAATGCTGTTTTAGCTTGGCCGATTCTGCTGGCTGTTTCTGATGTGCATCTGCCGTTTGGTGAGATGACCATTTCTAGATATATAAACTTACAACCAACCTGTCTCAATGTGCCATTTGCTGATATTTGCATGATGGGATTTCTTGTTTTTTGCTGATCACCATGACTTCAATCTTGCTATTTATCTCCAGCCCTTTATTTCTGCTTTCTATTTCTGTTATATTCTTAAGATTTTGTAGGTCTTTTTCATTTTTTGGAATTAGAGCGGCGTCATCTGCGTAACGAAGATTGTTTATCATTTTTCATCCAATCTTTATCCCAGGGCATTCTTCTAGGTTTCTCATGATGGTTTCGCTGTAAAGTGAAAACAAATCTGGTGACAGAACACTCCCCTGCCTAACTCCTCTTTTGATATTTAGGAAAGAGCTTATATCGAGTTCTGTTCTCGTTGCTGCTGTTTGTTCCCAATACATACTTCTTATTATTCTTAAATCTTTTCCACCAACATTGAACCTTTCTCGTTGGTTGATCAATTCTTTGTGTTTTACCCGATTAAAAGTCTTGATAAAGCTTGAATATAAATCCTTATTCAACTCGATTGACTTTTCTATGAGATGTAGGATGTATATAGCAGTAATAGTTCTTTTCCCTTCGACAAATCCACATTGTTCTTCTGCTATTTCTCTGTTGATTCTGTTCCTCGTCATCGACATGATTCTTCTTACTAGAATCTTTGTTACATGATTCATCAAGCTGATTGTACAGTGGAATTTGGAGTAGTAAGCAACTCTGGGGAGAGCTGGACTGCAGAAAGTCCTCAGAGGAAAACCCCCCGTCAAGCATGTGTTTTGGCCCTTAACTCCTGACACTTTAAGGAGGCCGGATTTAGGTAATAACTCCTGGCTGCCCCTCTGCTGTCGCCTTTTTTTTTAAATAGAAATTTGTCCTCCTCCGGGTTCGAGTATTTTTAGGTGGTCAGGTTTCTCAAGGCAAAGTCATCCTTGTGACGGATATTTTAACCACTTGGCCATCGGTCATCAGCCACATATGAGGGAATTTTAAGCCTTATGAAGTTCACTTTTGTTCCTCTTGGTCCAGATCCAACTGAATTTTTTCCCCCTCTACTTCTGCCATTGCCTTTTGGGTTTTGGTCCTCTCTCTCCCCGAAATCGAGAGCCTCTTCGTGAGGTTATAGGCTGATGTGTTTATCAACCCCCTTGCTCCAACCTCTGTGGCGAGGACTTTGTCTTGAAAGCCAGATGTCCTCAGGTTGCTGGCTATACTGGCATACTTTTCAGTCTTGTTGATATGGGCTTCCTCCATTCTACTTTCACATGGTACAGCTAGCTCGATTAGAATCACTTTTGGATAAATGGGAATGGAGAGCTATGTTCGGCCTCATGCTACGCTTGCTGATGATTTTTGGGTATTTCTTCCTTCTTGGGAGATCTGCTGAGCACTCCCAGTCGTCTGCTTCACCCAGCAGACTTCCATGCTCTGGGTGTCACATCTTTTTCAGGCCACTAACCAGAGTGTACCATTAAAAATGACTGTTTTGGTTTCATTAATTTTTGTTTTAAAAAAATATAGAATGGCTTGGCTTGGCCATCTTTTTAATTTATTTGTTCGTTTTCCGGGGTGCTTTTTTGTTTGTTTTCGTTTTGCTTTTATTTATGTTTTGTTTTCGTTTTCAGTTCGCACTGACTTTTGCTTTCGTGCCTGAAATGCTCAGTCTGATGGTATGGAAGGAGGATTGAGTCTTTAAAATGTTCTGTTGTTTTGTTGGGTCACTGTCGATTCTTTTATTTGTGAACAATAGGCAGAGCTGCAGAACCTGCTCTGGAGATTGTGATCCCAATTGGCAAGGATATTATACTGACCTGTTTGAGACAGCCCTAACATGTACTTTGCACGTGTGTTGGAAGTGGCGGCTGTATTCGGTCCACAAGCAGAATATTGTGTTTTATTACAAGAATTAAATCAATGATTGTTGTTATATCTAATGTGTGCAGAATATAAGATTAGATTGTCTTTATGGTCTTCACCTCACTGAGCGAGATGGGATGTTGATGTTGTAATCTGCATTTTGCCTTCGCCAGTGAGTCAGTCTACTCATTTCCCAGATGCCAAAGTGGGCATGAATCCACCGAACTGTTTCTGTGGCATGATGCATGCTTGCTCTGTTAGTCTCGGCAATATAGATTTGGCCAGAGTGTAAGCCTACAAGGCTCTCTGTGAAAGATTTATGATCTGTTAGGATTACGGCTTTAGATGGTCAAGGATCTTCTTAAAGTCCCAGATGACTGGCAAAAAGCAACTGTCATACCCATATGGAAGGAGACAGGAGATAGCAAAATTGTAAGACATACCGGGGCATCTCGCTTCTCAGTCACATGGGGAAAATGTATGCTGAAGTACTGGAATCCCAACTCAATGAGGCACAGTTTGGATTTAGGAAAGGAATGTGCAGACGCAATCTTCGCCCTTAGACAGATGTCTGAAAAGACCACTGAGTATGACAAAGCACTAAACATGGTATTTGTTGACCAAGACAGAGTAGAGAGAAATATGCTGTGGGCAGTTCTAGAGGCCTATGGCTTTCAAGAACAGTTATTAGAGAATGTCATGGCGACGTACCAGCACAGTCGAAGTGCAGTGAGAACACCAGATGGCCTCAGTGATTGGTTTGATGTAAAAACAGCAATGTGCCAAGGTTGTGTTAAGTCCCCACTATTGTTTATTCTTTGCATGGACAGGATCACAAAGGACACAAATCCAAATCTTGAAGACCTTAATGAATTACTAATTGCTGACCTATTTTATGAAGATGCAAAAGAGTTACACGAACACCTCAGTAACTTAAATGCAAGCTGTGAAGATTATAACATGAAAATCAGCGTGTCAAAAACAAAAGTTGTGAAGGTAAGCAGAAGCCCAGGCAAGCTGGAATTGCAGGTCAACAACATGGAGCTGAAACAAGTTGAAGAATCCAAATATTTAGGAAGTATCTTTACACAGAATGGCAGCATGATAGGGAAATTGAAACAAGAATCCAGACAGCAGATACAGCGACTTATCAGCTGCCTCCTCTGCTATCACGACCACACATACCTATGGATATAAAGCGTCAACTAATACGTTCTATTTTTACACAAACGCGTTGTTATCAGTACCAGACATGGACACAACCAAAGACCAAAAAGCAAAGTAACAGCTTGCAAGATGAGGTGGCTCAGAAAGACAGTGAATGTCACACGTCGAGACAAGATCAGAAATGAAATCATTAGAGACACTGTGGGGACTGTGCCATGACTAGAATATATATAAAAAACAAAGGCTGAAATGTTCGGTCAATTCATGAGATTTTCAAGCGAACAGTCAGCATGGAAAGCTTATAACATGTAAAGACATGTATCCAAAGGAAGTGGGCATCCTAGTAAAAGATGGATAGAAAGTGTGAAAGAAACAACTGAAATAACCAAGCTAACTATGGCAGACCTACCCATGCGGCCCACGTCCGAAAGCCGTATCTCCCCTCAACCCTTAAGACACAAGAGGACAGAAAAAGTCAAAGTAATTAAGAGGATCTTCTTGTTGATGATTTTGTTGTTTCACATTTCTCTTCTGTCTGTAACTCTGGACAACTTTTCTGTGTGAATGAACTTTTCATTGTCCTTCCGTCAGATTAGAGGAAGAGGAAGCCACTGCCTCCATTTTTTACAGCTGTAGACTTGCATCCATTCTGAACTGTTGTAAACATCACTACGCACCTCAAGCGTGATGATCTTCAGAACTGCTTTTGGTTGGTCTGCCATGGTGAGTGGTGCCTGTGGCTTTTTTTTACAAAAGTAAGCTTTGTCTAGATCTTCCAGTTTTTATCACTCTGGTAGAGTGATTCTATCTCATTTCGTTCAAGCAGAATCTGAGCATGCTTGTTCTCAGCTTTGTCCTTGTTGGCTTTTGTCCAATGTTTGTGCATAATGTCATCTTATATATGGATTGGCTTAGTTTTAGAGTGAGAGTTTGTCTGGAAGAGTGGGAGTAAGGGAGGCAGAGGCAGATAAGTTCTTAGACAATGCAGGTTTGCGTGTTTGGTGGCGAGGCACACAGGCACGTGAGTAAACGAATGTCTGTCATTGCCATGGCAGTTTTTCTAACCATAAGAGCGCACCAAGCGCTGGTCCAAAGACTATTTTCACAACACCTGAAGCGTGACTATCAACACTTGAAGCTCCAGTCAGGCGTGTGGCGGGAAGGAAAGAAAATTCATTGTAAGCGGGGGATGCTGAACTCAACATGAAATTAATGATCAACACGAGCTCACGCACAGTCACCGGTAATGGGCTTCCTTTCCACAACAATGCAGCGGTCAGAGCATACTAGAATATTCTCCCCTGCCTTTTCAACTTCACCAGTCAACAAGGAAATAAACC
Source organism: Monoplex corrugatus (assembly GCA_030674185.1). Taxonomy (NCBI): domain Eukaryota; kingdom Metazoa; phylum Mollusca; class Gastropoda; order Littorinimorpha; family Ranellidae; genus Monoplex; species Monoplex corrugatus. The sequence goes on along the minus strand of CM060308.1, from coordinate 18,594,504 downwards.
TCTAACTTCTCTAAATTTTACTGTCGATCAGTTATGAACAAGTTCTTTCAAATGGTTATCATTTATCAGGAGCAATAAACAGTATTCGTTGCTTTGGCCGTCTCGTTTATTCCTTTGACTACCGCACCCTATCCATTAACTTTAAAAAACTTAACCCTTTGAATCCTCACCCTATTTACCAGCTTCCTGCAGAAAGCTGGTCGATAGATGAGGGAGTCAAAGGGTTAAATTTTTGCTTTGCTAGCATGGTTGACAATGCAGAATGTTGGTAGACAGGGTGCAGGAGTCAAAGGGTTATTTCAACTTCACAAATGGGTGCTAAAATAAACTGAAGCCCTCTTTGCTCTATTGAAAATGCACAAAGTGCTTTCAGGTCGGTTGCTCGTTTATCAGAAGCGTAAAACAGCTTATAATCGGATGTTGAAAAGCCATGGTGGTTTCTTTCTCCACAGCGATAGCAAAGGGCATTGATATTCAGCAAATGCTGCGTTAATTGCGTTTTACTGGCGATCAAAGCACCTGCATCGCCAGAAAATCATACCTGGGTTGGTTGGTTGTGTTATGGCCGACTGGAGGAAAGAGAGCAGAAAACGATTGTTTTATCAAAATTTGCAGATGTGGTCCACGCAAGTAAGTGCTTGGCTTTTAGTGTGATGGGAGCGTTTTCAGCATGGTGCCATTGTGCTTTGATATGGGTTTTGCCAGACATACACAATACGTGAGAAATCATATGACTGATTACATCATTTCCCTTTTCAAATCGACGCCCATTTTGTGTAAGTTGATCCACTGCCAGGACGGAGCTGCGATTTTAATTTGTTCAAAGGGGTTTATTGCAATCGTACAATTCTATAGGCTCTTTGCTCTACCCTAGTCTGCCAGACACTTTAAACTTGCACAGCAATACCCTATGAGCCGGAACGGTATTGAACAGTTTGAGAAAAAACAAACAAACAAAAAAAGACCAGGACGCACAAAGGAGACACCACCTAACGATTGGAACTTTAGATGCTGTGATGGCTCTGCCTATCTGATTAGACAATGGATGTGCACAGCTTGATATGGAAC
>CM060308.1:18388436-18588436 GCA_030674185.1 Monoplex corrugatus | reverse complement strand
AAGCGCCTCATATTGCCGCTCTAATTTTGAAGTCATCTTCTGAATGTGACTCAGCTGAGAAAAGTGTCTACCTTACGTCTAAACGTTTGCACCCTATCTGAACTTGTCTAGGCTTCTCTGTAGATTCCCTATCATCTGAATTTTGCTTATATTGTCCTTGTTCACACTTTGCATCAATAGCCAACTCTTCAGACTTAAGCCTTTTTTCTTTTCCCAACTTCCACTAACCTTTTTCCTATTTCTGTTGTACAGGATCGTTTGATTCTGCTAATTCTTCACATGCCTTTGCCATATTGCCAGTAGAAACCTTGGAGTACTTCTTTGGAATATGAAGTCCACAAGCCACACTCTGTTTCCGAGGCTTGAGGCAAAAGCATTCTTTATGCTCTGCAAATCCACAGCGGAAACAGGTATTTCATCCCACGGCAGAAATGTCCTATATGCGTGCCTATGTGGCACACTACAAAATCACCTAGTATGACCCACAAGGATGAAGCAAAAACAAATGAGTTCCCAACTGTTCCTGTTATTCTGACCCTACCTCCTACCAGCTTTTGAACCTTGTCCTTGTTCACACTGATCCTGTTTTCCAGAACAACATGGCGTTTATTGTCAAGGCCCACTTCTTTCTTCAATACATGTATACCTCTAAATCATATTTTTCTCCACAGTGACACGCTCTTACTGTTTAGTAACATTAGACTGCAGACGATTGTTCTGCTCTGACAGCTCTCTCTACTGGGTCTTCACAACCCCAATATGACATTCTACAGAACGACCCCAAATCTATTCCCACCTGTAGTCTCCTCTCTACTCATTATGTAAGATTTCACTCCATGCTTTATTTGAGCTGTTAGAGTACGTGTCATGCCACATATGTCCCCAATACGATTTGAATCATGTTTTATTTCTTATCTACAATAATTGAACTACGACTGCCTTCATTTTCCCATTGTACAATATACTTGCGGGCCTGTTCACATTTTTGTACCCATCCCCCAAAATCCACACGCAGAATCCACTTTGGCCCTATATAAAGCCATATATATAATTATATATGTGTGTGTACAAATGTAGATTGCTGTACATGTTAGTATGTTTATATTTGCGCATATCCGTGTGTGTGCGACACATTCATAGAAGTTCTCGTAAATCTCCTCGTTCATGTTTCATGTGTTCTGTGGTACCACGTCTAACTTGTATAATTGTGTTGACAATGTCATAAGCTCTAGGTTAGTACTGGTGGGATATATCGAGAGGGATGTTCTAACACCACTTAGAGGTGAGGCTTGGATCACTTGCGTGCAGTCGAACGGCAAGTGGTTCGTTCGATCAGTTAGTATGACAAGAAGACCAGTGTCATAGTTTAAGCCTGGTGCCTTAGGACGTTGACGAAAGGAACAAGTCGTCGTATCGATGTTGTCCTGTCCCTTGATCGTCAACGCCTAGACGAGGTGAACGCCCAGGTGACCTGAACGTTCTAATCGTCATCCTGTCAAAAAGCTGCCAATATCTGAAAGAGGCGGGATCGGCAAATCAGTCTGTCTATTGGTCTAGGGTTCCAGTACGATTTTATCTTTGCCTTTACGTGTCTATGAGGTACCCAAACACTTTGTTTATTAGGTGTTATTATTGGTGTTTAGGGTATGTCATGTTCTGGAACATGTGTTTCGTATGTCGTGCGATATGTCCTGAGAGCTGTCATGACCGTGTAGTGTCTAATTGTTCATATCACATCGCTACGCAGGTGTACTGTTGTTCGCCATGTGTTGTTGTATTATATACTTAGAACCTTTAGGCAGGTATATATTTAGAACCTTTAGGCAAGTATATACTTAGAACCATTAGGCAGGTATATACTTAGAACCTTTAGGCAGGTATATACTTAGAACCTTTAGCAGGTATATACTTAGAACCTTTAGGAAGGTATATACTTAGAACCTTTAGGAAGGTATATACTTAGAACCTTTAGGAAGGTACTGTATATACTTAGAACCTTTAGGAAGGTATATACTTTGACTTAGCAGGTAATACTAACCTTTAGGCAGGTATATACTTAGAACCTTTAGGAAGGTATATACTTAGAACCTTTAGGAAGGTATATACTTAGAACCTTTAGGAAGGTATATACTTAGAACCTTTAGGCAGGTATATACTTAGAACCTTTAGGGAACTAGGTAATACTTAGAACCTTTAGGCAGGTATATACTTAGAACCTTTAGGAAGGTACATACTTAGAACCTTTAGGCAGGTATATACTTAGAACCTTTAGGCAGGTATATACTTAGAACCTTTAGGCAGGTAAACTGGTTCGAAGCCAGGTGTTAACACTTTTCCATTTTCACCGATGGAAGTTGGAAAGTGAACTGTGTGCTGTTGTGTAGGCACCAATTTTGCAATTGCTGCGAGTGTATATATAATTTTTATCATTAAAATTACGTACAGAAGTGCACGAAAGATTCGTAAGGGGATGTCTAAATTGTGTTGGTGTACGTTCACGAGGAATTAGTGACTCAGGTTATTGTGCACAGGCGTGATGTTGTTATGCACTTCTTGACATGAGTTAGAACCAAGAAAAACTTCTTCCACCATCGATTGTTTTTTACTCGATATGTTGCTGTGCCTTCAGGGTGAGACCGATGTTGGCAATTTCTGTTCAAGATCATTTTCATTTTTAAGAAGCTCCCTTATTTCCTTCATGAAACCTTCTACTGTGACGTCCCTATCCGCCAAAAATTCTCTGTTAAATTTCTTAATCCCCCTGAGTCCATGACTACAACTGGATATTTCTGTTTGGGCCGCGCTCTTGAATCTGTATTTCCCCTTTTAATTTCTTAAGGTTCTTGAATGTATGCTCCACAACTGCTGTATCATCATTACTCTTCTCAAAATTTGTCATAATATAATAATATACAATATTTTATATAGCGCAAAATCTTGATAAAATCAAATCTAAGCGCTAAAACAAACACACACGCACGCACGCACGCACGCACACGCACGCACGCACGCACGCACGCACGCACGCACGCACACACACACGCACACGCACACGCACACGCACACGCACACGCACACGGCTATAAATGGGGAGAAAGAATAAAAGCAATGGAAAATTATAGAGAGCATATTATATACAATTATATATTACAATGTGATTCCCCTCCGAGTGGAGACAGGCTACAGAGGGGGGATGAGTGAGGTCAGGATTTCATGCAGAGGAGAAAAGGTGAGTTTTGAGAGCGGACTTGAAGGAGACAAAAGTAGGTTGCTGACGGACAAAGAGAGGAAGTTTGTTCCAGGAGAGTGGACCAGAAACAGAGAAGGCTCGTGGACCATAGGTATTGAGCTTAGTGCGTGGAAAGCGAAAAGTCAGAGGATCGGAGGCAGAGCGGAGGGTACGTGAGGGAACATAGATCTCAAGTAGGCTTGACAGGTAATCGGGGGCTGCGTTATTGAGACTTTTGTAGCACATGATGTCTAGTTTGTACTGTATGCGCTTTGATACAGGGAGCCAGTGAAGTTGTGCCAGGAGAGGAGATATGTGGTCAGCTTTTTTCTTTTTGAGTACAAGGCGTGCAGCATTGTTTTGAATGCGCTGCAGGATGTGAATGGTGGAGGCAGGAAGACCAGACAGGAATGAATTGCAATAGTCATATGTTCCTTGTTCTCTCACAATTACACATATCCTTACAATTATGCGTTGGAATGACTGTCCTTAATGATAAATCACCTACTGCTTGTTTGCAAACATGCCCGAGCTAGTGGGTTAGGGTCAGTGTAGGCGTCCTTGATTTGTTACCTTATCTATCCCCATCCCCTCAATTACTTCCTCTTACACAATTATCTCGTCATTTACCCTCTATGACTTTGTCAAAACAATATCTACAAGACAATAGATTATCTGGAAATGATAAAATTGATCAATGGTCTGTAGCTCTCCTGGCATCTTAATTAGTTTGTCCTCCATCTGACTTCTTTTGTAGAGTGTAGTCAATATCAGAACTGTTATCATCATCATCATGTGTGTCGCTGCAAGTACATTTCACACCCTTTCTGTCTGCATCCATTCCGCAAATCTGTCGAATATTTTGTCCCTGGGTCTACCTGGTGCTCTCTTTCCCTCCAGCCTTCCTGTTGTGACTAGGTGCTCAAAATGTTCCTACTTAATAAAATGTCCTCCTGTACATGTTGCTTGTCTTTTCTTAATCTTGTTCATTAATGTTTATTTTGTGTTTGCCTCTTTCAAGAACTACATGATTTGCAAAATGTAGAAGTTTGCCACTTTTGTCTGTCTCTCTCAGCGATCAGCGTTCAATCTCCGTCTGTGAAGGAGAGGGAAACATTACTGATGATCAGTTTCGTTTCAGCTATCTCTCATTCTTCTCTGTCTGGTGAAATTAGTAGGACTGGGTTTTTGTCTTTGACGTCTATTTGTATTCCCATTATGGTAAAACTCTCTTTCAGCAATTTGTGCCTGCCTTCAGTGCTACAGGAATAGTCTCCAAAGTCCCCCTATTCTCTGGGCCACTTCAAAGCCACTGGACTTCGTGAGCAAAGCTCGCGGCGAGAGGTCTTGTTTGCAGGAATTCTGTGTGTGCTGTGATCGAGTAATTGTAGTGGTAGTATAATTTCTGAACTTGTTTCAAAAGTTGCATTTTCCTTGCTGTAACTTAGAGCCATGTAGATGTAAAGCTGTAGTTTGGTGTAGGGTTGTGTTAGGTTAAATAGCATCATGTTCTTGTTAAAAGTTTAGTGTGTGGCCAATATTAGGGTAGATTCCTCAGCGTACGGTTTGCTGTTCCCAAGTAGGCTTTGAACGACATACGATGTTTGACTAGTTCACCAGTCTGTACACATGCAGCGTGCGTACTTGTGTTGCATTTTGGAAAAGCATGCGAAAATAATGTTATGTCATCATCATCATCACGTGCCCTGTGGCCTGGCGATCATGGCTCTACATACGAGTCTATCCCTTGTTGCTGCAAGTGCATCTCCCAGCCTGTCTGTCCTCAGCCACTCTGCAAGTCCGTCCAATATTTTCTCCCTGGGTCTACCTGGTACTCTTTTTCCCTTCTGTTGTTGTTATTGCTATTATTGTTTAAAGCCCAGCCGACTGCGTAAAGCTATATCAGGGCTATAACCGTTTCAAAACATACAAAACTTCAACAGGAAAAAAAAAAGAAAATGAAATTAAGTACACATGTCAATGCATTGACGCACATAATCTGGTCTGGTGTTGACCACTTTGTCCAATTTACGAGTATCGCACAGGGGATTTAAAACACAGACATGAATACAAATTTAAGTATACCTAAGGACACCAAAACATATATAAAAACGGGCATATATTACCTAAAATTGCTTCCGCATATCTCATCTCCCTAGAGCCAAAAATGCACTTAATACATGCACCCAGTTATCAGTCATAAGACAAAGTACGTCAGACTTTATGAACACATACAGGTGAATGGACCATTAAGGCAGAAAATAATAGGAAGAAATGACAGAAAGCAAAGGAACAAGGCAGGAACAAGGAGAGTGACAGAAAAGAGGAAATTTCTGGCAAAAAATTTCCAGAAGGTGGGGATATCATTTGTATTGAAAGAACCCCCGGAATCCCCAAGGCGGAGGGGGGGGGGGGGTTCCCTTAAGCTTTCCTGTTGTGACTAGGTGCTTTAATTTCTCTTGCCTCATATAATATCCTATAAATGTTGCTTGTCTTTTCCTAGTCTTCTTCATTAATGTTCTTGTGTCTGCCTCCTTCAAAACTGTCTCGTTTGTTTTCTTTGCGGTCCATGGAACTCTACACGTTTTTCTTAGAAACCACATTTCGGTTGCCTCAATCTTGTTCTGACTTTGCGTGTTGACTGTCCACGCTTCACATCTGTAACAGTATCGGTTCTACATGACACTGAAGAACTCTCTTCCTGATATTAATCGATAGACATTTGTTGGTAAGAACACTTCTCGTAATGCTGTTTTAGCCTGGCCGATTCTGCCAGCTATTTCTAGTGTGCATCTGCCGTCTGGTGAGATGACTGTTCCCAGATATTAAATTTTTCAACCTTCTCAATGTTGTGCCATTTTATGTTATTTTGCATGAGGGGATTTATTGGGTTTTTTTACTTATTGCCATGACTTCAGTCTTCTCGCTATTTAGCTCCAGTCCTTTGTTTTTGCTTTCTGTTTCTATTATATTCACACGACTTTGTAGTCCTTTTCATTTTCTGCAATTAGAGCTGTGTCATCTGCGTAACGAAGATTGTTTATCATTTTTCCTCCAACTTTTATCCCAGGGCATTCTTCAATGTTCCTCATGATGGCTTCGCTGTAAAGTGAAACTAAATCTGGTAACAACACATCCTTGCCTAACCCCTCGTTTTCTGTTCTCATTGCTGCTGTTTGTTCCCAATACATATTTCTTAGTATTCTTAGATCTTTTCCATCAACATTGAGCCTGTCTAGCTGATCAATTCAATTCTTCGTGTCTTACCCGATCAAACACCTGGGTATAATTAACAAAGCAAAAATCTAAATCCTTACTCCACTCGACTGATCTTTCTATGAGAGTTCTTAGGATGTGTATGGCATTAATAGTTCCTTTCCCTTCGACAAATCCACATGTTCTTTTGCTATTCCCCTTTTGAATCTGTTTCTTGTTCTCATCATGATTATTCTTAATAGAATTTTTGTTACGTGTTTCATCAAGCTGATTGTACGACGGAGTTCGCATTCTATAGCCCCTGCTTTCTTTGGAAGTGCAAAGAAAATTGATTTTGACATATCTTTGGTGATTTTTCCGGTATCATAAATTTCATTTAGGAGGACTGTTATGATTTCAATACCGAATTCTTCTAGAGCCTCAATGATTTCTGCAGTCATATTATCTGGTCCTGGGGTTTTTCCCGCTTTATCTTTTTCAATGCTGCTCTAACTTTATCTTTCATTATAGGTGGTCCTTCAGCGTTCTTTCTTATAATGTGTTCTTCGTTTCTGCCATCGTCATAAAGGTTTTTAATATACTCTCCCTATCTGTATAATATTTTGTCTTTTTCCGTGATAATCGAACCATATTTAGATTTTAAGCAACCAGCTGATATACACGTCTTTTTCCTGTGGGCAATTCCTTCAATGTTTCTGTACATAAACTGAGGATCTGTTTTGTGTTGGTCTTCCATTTCTTTGCACTTTGTTTCCAGCCAAGCTTCCTCGTCTTCACTGCACCTATTCCTGATTTCCTTGTGTGTCTTTTTGTATTCTTCCTCCTTTCCTTTTGCCTTCCTCCTTTCTTCTATCACAGAACCTCCTCAGGTAGAAACAGGTCCATACCTGTACTTCAGTCTGAGGGGTTTCTGTGATACTTCCATCAAGCCTAAAATTTCTTTTGTCATCCAGTTCTTTTTCGCTTTTCTTTCAACTGTAGGGATTTCTTCACAAGCTTCATTTATCGAGTTTCTCACCTTTGTCCGTTGTTCCCTCACTGTCACCAACGTCCTCCAGAGCGCGGAATTTCTTTTGAACACTTATGGTAAATTTTTTCAAGAGTCGCTTCATCTGCCTTTACAAGATTTAGTTTGATGTTACTTTTGGTCTGTTTTCTTTTCTTCAGTTTCAGCCTAAATCTTCTCATTACAGGATTGTGGTCACTGTTGCAGTCTGCGCTGGTAATGCTTTCGCTATCAATAAAGAATTTCTAAATCTTTTATATACGAGGATGTAATCATTTGATTTCTTAATCCTGTCTCCTGGGTTCACCCATGTCCATTTTCTTTTGTTAAGTTGCTCAAACCAAGTGTTTCCTATTATGAATTCATTCACCTAGCTGTGCCCACTCAACAAGTTTCTCTCCCGTTTCATTTTGTGTACCAAGGCCATGAGGTCCAACTATGTCCTCCACTCTCTCTGTCCCTCTTTAGCGTTAAAATCTCGAACTATCACTGTAATGTCCTGTGATTAACACGGAGCCTTGGCTGTCTCCAGTTCTTCATAGAAGTTTTCAATTTCTTCCTGAGTACTTGCAGATGTTACTGCATATACTTGGATGTGGCTAATATCACATGGCTTGCCATCCAATGTAACTTGTAACACTCGGTCTGTTATAGCCCAGTTTACTTTGATAGACTTGGACTTGTTTCTTTCCTTATTATGCCTGCTCCTCTTTTATGTGTGTCTCCACCAAAATATGTAATTTTATGCTTGCCTGATGTTATCATGCCTACCCCCTTTCCTTCTCACTTCCCGTAGTCCTAAGATATTGATGTTAAGCCTTTCCATCTCCATCTTGACATTTTCTCATTTTTTCTTTTTGCAGCAATGTTCTTCTTACATCCCAGCTTGCAATTTTGATGTTTTTGTTGGTCTGATCGCAGTAGCTTGCTGACGGTCGGGTGTCACCTGCGCAGCATGACGGTTCCTACCGGACGCAGGTGATCCACGGTCACGGGAGCCCCTATTCACGTCGTTTGCCTCCGTTCTCTTTTGGCTGGCCATGTTTATCTTGGGAATATACGATGCTGGATTCCCGTTGCCTTCCATCAGTTGTTGCACGGACTATCCGCTAGCTTTTGTCGTTCCATGTCTATGCACAAGGCAGCAGGGATGATTGTCTGTCAGGGTTTACTCCCTTAACCTTGTTCTCTCCGATATAACCACAGGGCAGTGGTGTTTTTGTGTTAGGGTTTACTCCTTTAGCCTTGGTCTGTCCTGAGACACTCACAAGGCAGTGGTGCTATTTACCCATAGCTGGGTATGTTATGTATTGTATGTTATACACACGTCTGTGTGAAAAAAAAATCGTGGAAGACAAAAACAAAGTTGTCGGCATACACATGGGTAAATCCTTGATAAGTGGCTTGCAATCATACTTCATTACACTGACGGCGTTTCCTTTAAATTGAGTAAACGGTATCAAGTTTTCAGTGTGTTATAACATTCGTGACAATGATTTGCGTAAGCGAATGTACCTAAAATGGTAAAAGATTGTAAGACGTGAATAACTTGTACCAGACAGTATCAAAACCAGTGAGTGTTGTTCCCGTATTCACCACAATCAATCAATCGCCAGCTTGTGAGGAGAACGCCTTTTACGCAGCGCATTTTTTTTCGGAACAGACCTGTGGCTTTGAAACCTATGAACAGTTTTTACATTCTGTGACCTCATAATGTGGAATGGCCTCCCATTTGAAATTCGCTCCATACAATCACCATTAGATTTTTTAAGTGATTGAAAAAAGGCCCTTCCTTTCAGAGATATAGTTTTGTTCATCGCAGCATAGTCTGATCATGGTCCTGTTTATTGCCGGACTGGGATGTGTATTGCTGTTTGCAGCTGTGTCTTGGGCAAAGGAGTGGGAGGAGATCGTGTGTGTGTGTGTATGTGTGTGTGTGTGTGTGTGTGTGTGTGTGTGTGTGTGTGTGTGTGTGTGTGTGTGGTGTGTGTTGTGTATTGAGGTGCGTGCCTGTGTGTGTGCGTGCACATGCTCAAGCGTGTGAGTGCATATGCATACCGAGTATGATTTTGTAACTACATAATATAATGTATAACTAAATGTTATATTTAGTCAGGTCGAACCATTTGGCCTGCTATGGGTAACCATGTAATCCGATATGACTTGTTAATGGAGAAACTGGTAGATGAGGCTCGTCAACCTAGAAGGTAAGCTCTGATTCCAAACTCCGCCACCTTGCGGCCATATCCATCCATGAGAAAGGCTTTGGGAGTCCACTGTGGGGAAAATCTGGGGTGAGATCTGAAGGTAGACTGATGCTTATTTTGGCGCCCTTCTAAAAACGCCTGCGACATTGCTGACGCCAAAATGTATTGGTCTTTGTCATTCCTTTGGATCTGTCAGCCGCGTGAAGGGTGGGAGAGGGGAGTGGAACCTGCCGCATGGGCAACAGTTTATTCTTCACATCACCCTGTCCAGGCTTGCGTCCTGGAGAAGACGTTGGATGCCTCCAGAGCAGCAGTGAAACTGACAACTAGGGCGCGTCTTCCATGGTCTACTCCGACCGAAGGAGGCCTACTTACGACTCATCATCATCATCATCATCCAAAGGTGCCTTGCCGCATGGCGTTGGCGATTATGGACTTCCATCTGTCTCTATCTCTTGTTGCCTCAAGCATCTCTTTCACCTCCTTGTCTTCAGCCACTCTGCAAGTCCGTCTAGTATCTTCTCCCTGGGTCTACCCGGTGCTCTCTTTCCCTCCAGCTTTCCCGTTGTGACCAGGTGTTCCAATTCCCCTTTCCTCATAAAATGGCCTATAATGTTGCCTGCCTTTTCCTAATCTTCCTTATGAATGATATGTTCTCTATCGATGTCTCGTTCTGCTGCCAACTCTATAGAACTGTCTCAATCTTGTTTGTTTGCTTGTTGCTGTCCACGCCAACCGTCAACATTTGTTTAAAACACAAACTCTCGATGTTGATAGCAATTTTGTTCTGCTTTGCTTGTGTTGACTTGCTTGGCCGATTCTGCTGGCTATTTCTGATGTGCATCTGTCATCTGGTGAAATGATCGTTCCCAGGTATTTAGATTTATCAACCTGTCTCAAGTTGTGCCGTTTGCTGTTATTTTGCATGAGGGGATTTCATGTTTTTTACTGATCACCATGACTTCAGTCGTCCTGCTGTTTAGTTCAACCCCTTACCTTTGCTTCTATTTCAAGTATATTCACAAAGTTTTGTAGGTCCCTTTCACTTTCTACAATTAGCACGCTGTCATTTGCGTTTCCTCCAACCTTTAATCCAGGGTCTTCCTTAGGTTTCTCATGATGTTTTCCCTGTAAAGTGAAAACAGATCAGGTGACAAAACACAACCCTGTCTGACTCCTCTTTGATGTTTTGAAAGAGTTGATATCGTATTTTATTCTCATTGCAACTGTTTGTTCCCAATCCATATTTCTGATTATTCGTAAATCTTTTCCATCATTATTGAGTCTTTCTAGTTGGTTGATCAATTCTTCATGTCTTACTCGATCGAAAGCCTTGGTATAGTCAACAAAGCATAAATATAAATCCTTGTTCACCTCGATTGACCTATCTATGATAGTTCTTAGGATGTATATGGCATTAATAGTTCCTTTCCCTTCCACAAATCCACACTGTTCATCTGCTATTTCTCTTTTGATTCTATTCCTTGTCCTCATCATTATTATTCTTAATAGGAATCTTGGTTACATGACTCATCAAACTGACTGTACGATGGAGTTCGCATTCTGTAGCCCCTGTCTTCTTTGGAAGTGCAATGAAATTGATTTTGGCATATCTTTGGGGATTTTTCCAGTGTCGTAAATTTCATTTAGGAGGACTGATATTCTTTCTATACCGAATTCCTCCAGGGCTTCAATTATCTCTGTGGTAATGTTGTCTGGTCCTGGGGCTTTTCCTGGTTTCATCTTTTTCAATGCTGCTTCTAACTTCATCTTTCATTATGGGTGGTCCTTCAAAGTTCTTTCTTATAAAGTGTTCTGCGTTTCTGTCGATCCTCAAAAAGATCTTTAATGTACTCTCCCCATCTGTCTAATATTTTGTCATTTTCCATGAGAAGCATACCATCTTTCGATTTTAAGCAACCAGTTGATGTGCATGTATTTTTCCTGTGGACAATTTCTTCAATTCGTCTATACATATCCTGAGGATCCGTTTTGTGTTGGTTTCTATTTCTTTGCATTTTCTTTTCAGCCAAGCTTCCTTAGCTTCATTGCACCTATTCCTGATTTCTTTGTTTATCTTCTTGTATATTTCCTCATTTCTCTTTGCCTTCCTCCGTTCCTCCATCAACCTAAAATTTCTTTTGTCATCCAGTTATTTTTTGCTTTTCTATCTACTACAGGGATTTCTTCACAAGCTTCATTTATCGAATTTCTCAACTTTGTCCATTGTTCCTCACTGTCACCAACGTTTCCAGAGAACTGAATGTGTTTTGAACATGTACATTAAATTTTTGTCTTTAAGAGTCCAAGATCTAGTTTGATGTTGCTTTTGGTCTGTTTCCTTTTCCGTAATTTCAACCTAAATCTTCCCACTACAGGATTGTGGTCACTGTTGCAGTCTGCGCCTGGTAGTGTTTTTCTGACAGTAAAGAATTTCTAAATCTTTTATTAATCAGGATGTAATCTTCTGATTTTTGGTGTTACCTCCTGGACTCATCCAATTCCATTTTCTTCTATTAGGCTGCTCAAACCAGGTGTTTCCTATTATGAACTCATTCATCTGTGCCCATTCTACAAGTTTTCCTCCCCTTTCATTTTGTGTACCAAGGCCATGAGGTCCAACTGTGTCCTCCCATCCTATCCTTTCCCACTTTAGCATTAAAATCTCCAATAATTATGGTAACTTCTTGTGATTTGCATTGGGCCTTGGCCATCTCTAATACTTCGTAGAAGTTGTCGATGTCTTCCTGGGTACTTGTGGATGTTGGTGCATACACCTGAATGATGTTGATATCAAATGGTATGCCTCCCAATTTGACCAGCAAGACTCTGTCGGACACATCCCAGCATCCCTTAACTGCTTTTGATTTGTCCCTGTCCATTACAATGCCTACTCCTCTTTCATGTGAGTTTCCACCAGAATAATCACTGTATACTCTCTGATGTTATCATGCTTGCCCCCTTCCATCTCACTTCCCCTAGTCCTAAAATACTAATGTTAAACCTTTCCATTTCTATTTTACATTCTCTAATTTTCCTTTTTGCAGCAATGTCCTCACATTCCATGTTGCGATCTTGGTATTTATCAGTTTGAGTTTGACTTACGATTACTGCTACTTTATTACAATTGTTATTTGGTAGTTGTATGCATTTTGTATGTAATGTAGGTCTTTGTAATGGTATTTTATAATTGTTATTGTATCGCTCTAAGCATGAAATATGCATATGTATGTCAAAATATTACATATTTTGATAATAACAATAATTGCTATTATTAGTATTATTATTGTTGTCATTTTTATTATTATTATTTCACCAAACTGAAGGACAATTCGACTTTCTCTCTGGAGGATTTTAACGCTTTCTGTCTCTCTCTTCTTCTTCTGCTTACCCCTTGCATTACGTTTAAAGATATGAATAAAGAGAACAGAACTCGTTGCATTTTAAAATCGCCCCAACATTGAGACCTGGGTACAAATGTTGACAGTAGTTGACAAGAAAGCAGACACTGAGTCATAAAGACGGTATCACATCTGATGGTCAGTGAGCTCTTAACGACTTGTACATGATTTAGCCGTCGTGCCCGAGAGATCCAGAAAAAAGTAAAACAATCCAGAGATTAAAATGATGCGTGTCACTAAATTGTGACGTCGAGCTGTCCCCGAAAAACGTTCTGAACTTTACCATTGGAGAAAACCCGACACGAAAATGGTCGAGATGGGGAGATGGGACGTTGTATTTTATTTTTTAAAAAGATGTGTTCACATACCAAGAAAGATTACCGGAATAGGCCCCACATCTACCCCCCCCCCTCTCTCTCTCTCTCTCTCTCCACCAGCGCGTATAGGGTTTATATACAGTTTTTTTTTTTATGGCTAATGCCATTATCATTTTCAATCTTTTTCCATTACATGGTATTTGCGGCATTACTGTATATGGAATTTATTCCCATCGCATAGACGCTTTCGTGATAAAAACTAAACTGAAATTGTCTGTCTCAACAAAGTAAGATCGAGAAATCGTCTTTCACAATTATGAGAATAACATAAGATTTCTCAGGAGGAATTGCCTCTCTCAACTAAATAAGACAGAGAAATTCTCTCTCATCTTGATAAGAGGGAGATCGGTGATCTCTCACTTTACTAAGAGATAAATGGGCGAACAAGACACAAGGAGGGCATACAGGGATGGTGGGCACTGGGAAGACGAAGGGAGATGGCAGGGGGGAGGTCCCGACACAAATGCCTTTGTGTAGTGACAGCCAATAAGATGTGAGCTTAAAACCCAACAAAACGTTTGCATTGGTGCACTCTCCCAGAGCACAAAGCCATGGGGCCCGCTGCCGTGACGCAACTAGGTTAATGCTCACACTCGTTTGGAAAGTGTGGAGAGGAGGTAGTGAGGACGGAGGAGGAAAGTGGGCAGAGGAAGGAAATGGAGGGTTATGGCGTGGACAGGACAAAAAACATACGAGCCTACCTGGAGAAACAATCCTGCTATGACTCCTCCAGCCGGGACGGTAGTTATTTGCGCGGTCGTCGCCAGCTAATGACGTCGACATGTCTGGCCAACTTGTTTTACACACACACACACACACACATGCTCGCAACAATGCAGCAGCCAGCCCACGCCACTGAAAAACCCTGATCACCTCCCGACATCGGCACAGAGAACAGACTACACTCGTACTGCGCAGTGATCAGGATTATTTGAAATCAGAAAGCTATGAATCGATGGTAGGCTATGTTTGTTTTGAAAGTTTTGAGTCTGAAAATCCGAGATTGTGGAACATTTTTCCAGACTGAATTTTCATAAATTTTAACTGAATTTTCCCAGCTTTTTTAAGCTTACCAAGCTACCAAGTCGCTGTTACTTGACATTATTTTGTCATCTTAATTATTTTACATCCAGAAAGCAATATAAAATGCTCATATCTGAGAGTGAACAGCTTTCACAGAAGATTCAGCCATTCATTTCTAGTGTCCAAATCTAACGAAATCAAAACTCAACTAGCCTAAGTAAGCTTTGAGGAAAATTCAACTGAAAAAAATTATCAAAAGAAAAAACACCGTGCATACAAATTTTTCTCAGCGAAAGAGACAGAGCAGAAAAAGTTCTGTTCCTCTACGCGTGTGCTGATGCTTGTACTCATCATCCACAGCTGTCGACAATGAAACTGTTTTGCAGATTTCAAGGTGACAGATTTTATGACAATTTTAGTCTTCGTATACTCCTCTGTGTTGACTGGCCAGACAATATTTGAATCGTGTTTGACATTTATCAGAAGAACAGGCCATCATTTCCTGATACTGTACGCAAAGAACAGCCATAGTACTCGACATAAACAAGTCTCAACACAAGAGCGCACAAGGTGGAGAAAGAATGTTACGTTACATCTCGTGCCATGTTTCCTGGCTGTGAACAGTGTAAGTGATTGACTTGGTTACGACCGTTTAAAGTGAAATGCCTATCACTGGCTGTGCCTGCACTGAGTGACACGCGAGTTTTATTGATGGCAGTGTGTACGCTGTGTGGAACGTGGCGCCTAACACCTTTGCACAAAACGGATTTCAGAGGACCGGCCCACTATTACCGAGAATACAGCTTTCGCAGGCTCAGTTGTGAACGTGAAGTTTTTATCAGAAACGACTTAGGGCATAAATGGAATTCTGTGAAAGCAAGTCTAGAATTATTGTCACAAAAAGTCTTTCAGATGTTGTCATTGTTCAATAAATCAACGTAGACTTTAATATTCTGGTCTGATTTTGGTTGAAAAAAAAACAAACCAACATGGTGATATAAAGAAAGCTTGCAATTATCGTCATTAAAAGACTCATGTGTTCTCATTATCTTTGAGGTCTAAGAATTGAGGTTAACTTGATCAGAAACGGAACAAAGAACAACCCTAGTTCAGAAAACGTCGACTGGTTTGACATGACAGTCTGTCATTTACTGTTTTTACAAGAGAAACGAAACAAGTTTACACTATTAGGATAACGTTGTCCTGAGGTAATGTGAAAGATATATGAGGACATTGAAATAACACCAGAGGACAATCACTACAGACAGTCTGTTTCTGATGCCTGATTTAACACACCTGTAAGCTGTATCTGTTCCGTGGTCAGAGTCCATCAGTGAAGATGTTGCTGCACAATGGCGGTCACGTGCAGCCCAGCTGCTATTACCCTGACACCAGCTACCTCCCCCAACATGCCACTCCACCCCCACCCCACTTTGATATCGATGCCTTCCTGTCCCACCCCAGCGCGTACCAAGGCCACAGCCCCACCACACCCTGTCCTCAGCCCCAGCTTCACACAGCCTATTACCACCATGGCGCCAGTGGGGGAGGCTACCCTGCCCTTCCCCAGCACCACACTCCCTACTTCTCTTGTTCTTGCTCTTGTCCCTGGAAACCCGTGCAGGAGACGTTCCTCCACAAGATCCTGACCGGCAAAGGCTATCAGAACGACGCCATGTACCTTACCAATCACGTCCATATGGCTGCAGCACGTTCTGCCATGGACAGTGGCCACTTCAGCTTTGGTCAGGGCACTGTGACAGACTTTGCCATGGCAGCCAGCTGCTGCTACTCCAGGATGTCCATCATGCCCATGCGGACCGATGCCTTCACACCCTCTATACCAGGGCTTTGAGACTAGAGGGTGTCAGTAAACACACGGGAGATGCTTAGGAAACACAAACAGGTATAGTGCTACGTTTGCCCTTAGAATGAATGGGTGTTATTGGATAGCCCACGTATATGTGGGGGAAGTGCTTCAAATGCAGACATAGTACTGAGTTTACCTTATAAATGATCAATTTACTGTGTAGACTGTGTATGTATGTGTCACAGTGCATTGGGTAGAGCAAGAGGGGACTGTAAACAACCATTTAAATGAATAATGCGTTTTATTGAACATGTTTTCTGGTCGATACTATCCCATACCCTCTTTGGGATGCTGGGGTAACGCTTGTTCCTTTACAGATGGTAGCCCCATATTCCGGGTGTGGTTTCCACAAACGATATGTGTTGACTGTTCCACTTGTTTTTCTGTCTTCAGTCATTGTGTCGTCTCCGTTTTTAGCCTGCCATTCTGTTCACCTGTGTTGTCCAGCCTCCCCGTGGCATCTTGCAGTGCATGTTAAACTACTCTATTCAAATACCTACGTAGTGAAATTGTAACTACTACAGTGGAACTAAAGCTGTCCACTGGAATGTAATTTCCTTTTTTTTTTCAAGCGATATGTCATGTCGTATTAATTCGTTTGTTAACTTTGAAGTGACAAATTCAGCAGAAAGGCTTGTGCCAGAGTTTGAAAATGAATTTTGTTCGAATAGGATCCATCACACTTGGACAATTCCATATCATCATCATCATGCGCCCTGCCGCATGGCGTTGGCAATCACAGCCCTCCACACGAATCTATCCTCTGCAAGCACATCTCCCACCCTCTCGTCCTCAGCCGCCCTGCAAGTCCATCCAATATTTTTTCCCTGGGTCTGCCTGGTGTTCTCTTTCCCTCCAGCTTCCCGTTGTGACCAGGTGCTCTAATTCCCCTTTCCTCACAAAATGCCCAATAGACGTTGCTTGTCTTTTCCTAATCTTCTTCATTCATGTGCTTCTTGTGTCTGCTTCCTTCAAGACTGTCTCATTTGTTTTCTTTGCTGTCTATGGAACTCTGAACATTCTTCTTAGAAACCACATTTCAGTTGCCTCAATTTTGTTCGGACGTTGCGTGTTGACTGTCCACGCCTCACATCTGTAACAGTATCGATTCCAGATAACATTCAAAAACTCTCTTCCTGATGTAATTGATAGGCATTTGTTGGTAAGAACGCTTTTCATCTTCTTGAATGCTAAATCCAAAACAAGTGTGACTGCCCGCGTTCAAGCAAACAGGAACCAGAAAAAACACGAAAGAAGAATATGAACGTGTATTTAATACAACAAAACAAGACGGGCGCAAATTTTCGGCCAACTGGCCTTTGTCAAGCGTAAGATTACAAACAAACAAACACTAGATACAAAAAAAAAACTGAAAAAAAGACTGAAACTTTCCTGCTGCTGTCTTCAATGTGAGAAAAGGAACAAACTGACTAAGATGACATCATAATGTGTTTTTGAGTAAATATGATGTCAGAGCGGAAATAAGAACTATGACGCACTAGCGAAGAGTAGTGTTTGGAATGTAAAGGATACCAGTATTACATAATGCAGAAGAGAAAATATGGCATATGTTAGACAGAATGGGAAAATATTTCATCAAGAGGTATTAAATAATGCAGAAGAGAAAATATAGGCATATGTTTGACAGAATGGGAAAATATTTAATCTAGAGGTATGGCTGATGTAAATGGATCGTACCTAGTGCAACGAATCTGGTCTGACCTTGGAATAGGAAGAAAAACATCCTAAACCAACAGCCATAGTTTGGAAAGAGCTTACGTCGTTTTCTATTCTCATTGTTGCTGTTTGTTCCCAATATATATTTCTGATTATTCTTATATCTTTTTCATCAATATCGAGCCTTTCTCGTTGGTCGATCAATTCTTCGTTCTTACTCGATCAAAAGCCTTAGCATAATCAACAAAGCATAAAAATAAATCCTTGTTCAATTCGACTGACCTGTCTATGTCAGTTCTTAAGAAATCCACGCTGTTCTTCTGCTATTTTTCTTTTGATTCTGTTCCTTGCCTCATCATGATTATTCATAATAGGATTTTTGTTACATGACTCACCAAACTGATTGTACGATGGAGTTCGCATACTATAGCCCCTGTTTTCTTTGGAAGTGCAATGAAAATTAATTGTGACATATCTTTGGGTGTCATAAGTTTCATTTAGGACAACTGTTGTTTTTTCGATACCAAATTCTTCTGGGGCCTCAATCATTTCTGTAGCAATATTGTCTGGTCCTTTGGCTTTTCCCGGTTTCCTTTTTTTCAATGATGCTCTAAGTTCATCTTTCCTTCAACGTTCTTTCTTATAATGTGTTCTTCGTTTCTGTCATCGTTAAAAAGGTCTTCAATGTACTCTCCCCATCTCTGTAATATTTTGTCTTTTTCTATGATAATCGCACCATCTTTAGATTTTAAGCAACCAGTTGATGTGCATGCCTTTTTCCTGTGGGCAATTTCTTCAGTGTTTCTCTACATACTTTTAGGATCTGTTTCGTCCCTTTCACTTTCTGCAATTAGCACGGTGTCATCTGCGTATCGAATGTTGTTTATCATTTTTCCTCCAACCTTTAATCCAGGGTTTTCCTCTAGGTTTCTCGTGATGTTTTCGCTGTAAAGTGAAAACAGATCTGGTGACAAAACACAACCCTGTCTGACTTCTCTTTTGATGTTTTGGCTAGAGCTTATATCGTATTTTATTCTCATTGCAGCTGTTTGTTTCCAATCCATATTTCTGATTATTCGTAGATCTTTTCCATCAATATTGAGTCTTTCTAATTGGTTGGTCAATTCTTCATGTCTTACCCGATCGAAAGCCTTGGTATAGTCAACAAAGCATAAATAAAACTCCTTGTTCAACTCGATTGACCTCTCTATGATAGTTCTTAGGATGTATATGGCATTAATAGTTCCTTTCCCTTCGACAAATCCACACTGTTCATCTGCTATTTCTCTTTTGATTCTATTCCTTGTCCTCATCATGATTATTCTTAATAGGATCTTGGTTACATGACTCATCAAACTGATTGTACGATGGAGTTCGCATTCTATTAGTCCGTGTCTTCTTTGGAAGTGCAATGAGAATTGATTTTGGCATATCTTTGGGGATTTTTCCAGTGTCGTAAATTTCATTTAGGAGGACTGATATTTTTTTCTATACCGAATTCCTCCAGGGCTTCAATCATCTCTGTAGTAATGTTGTCTGGTCCTGGGGCTTTTCCTGGTTTCATCTTTTTCAATGCTGCTCTAACTTCATCTTTCATTATGGGTGGTCCTTCAAAGTTCTTTCTTATAATGTGTTCTACATTTCTGTCATCCTCAAAAAGGTCTTTAATGTACTCTCCCCATCTGTCTAATATTTTGTCTTTTTCCATGAGAAGCGTACAATCTTTCGATTTTAAGCAACCAGTTGATATGCATGTATTTTTCCTGTGGACAATTTCTTCAATTCGTCTATACATACCCTAGGATCCGTTTTGTGTCGGTCTTCTATTTCTTTGCATTTTGTTTTCAGCCAAGCTTCCTTAGCTTCATTGCACCTATTTCAGATTTCTTTGTTTATCTTCCTGTATATCTTCTCGTTTCTCTTTGCCTTCCTCCGTTCCTCCATCAATCCTAAAATTTCTTTTGCCATCCAGTTATTATTTGCTTTTCTATCTACTACAGGGATTTCTTCACAAAGCTTCATTTATCGAATTTCTCAACTTTGTCCATTGTTCTTCACTGTCACCAACGTCTTCCAGAGAACTGAATGTGTTTTGAACATGTACATTGAATTTTTTTACGTATCATTTCATCTGTCTTTAAGAGTCCAAGATCTAGTTTGATGTTGCTTTTGGTCTGTTTCCTTTTCCGTTTTTTCAACCTAAATCTTCCCACTACAGGATTGTGGTCACTGTTGCAGTCTGCGCCTGGTAGTGTTTTTTCTGACAGTAAAGAATTTCTAAATCTTTTATTAATCAGGATGTAGTCAATCTGATTTTGTTATTATCTTCTGGACTCATCCAATTCCATTTTCTTCTATTAGGCTGCTCAAACCAGGTGTTTCCTACTATGAACTCATTTATTTGTACCCATTCTACAAGTTTCCCTCCCCTTTCATTTTGTGTACCAAGGCCATGATGTCCAACTATATCCTCCACCCTATCCTGTCCCACTTTAGCATTAAAATCTCCCATTATTATGGTAACTTCTTGTGATTTACATTGGGCCTTGGCCATCTCTAATACTTCGTAGAAGTTGTCGATGTCTTCCTGAGTACTGGTGGATGTTGGTGCATACACCTGAATGATGTTGATATCAAATGGTATGCCTCCCAACTTGACCAGCAAGAGACTCTGTCGGACACATCCCAGTATCCCTTAACTGCTTTTGATTTGTCCCTGTCCATTACAATGCCTACTCCTCTTTCATGTGAGTTTCCACCAGAGTAGATCACTGTATACTCTCCTGATGTTATCATGCCTGCCCCCTTCCATCTCACTTCCCCTAGTCCTAAAATACTAATGTTAAGCCTTTCCATCTCCATTTTGACATTCTCTAATTTGCCTTTTTGAAACAAAGTTCTTATGTTCCATGTTGCTATTTTAGTATTTTTGAGTTTGAGTTTGGTCACAGTAGCTTGCTGATGGTCTGGTGTCACCTGCGCCGCATGACGATCCCTGCCAGACGAAGGTGCTCCATCGGAGCACCTATTTACGTCGTTATCTTCATTTTTATTTTCACTGTCCACAATTTTTCTAGGGAGAATACGATGGTGGTTTCCCGTTGCCTTTCATCGGTTTTTGTTTTGGTTTTTGGTCTCCCGCTAGCCTTTGTCGTTCCCACGACAACCTACAAGGTAGTAGGGTGATTTTTTCAGGGTTACCTCCCTTAGCCGTATTCTCTCCCGAGATGTCCACAAGGCAGTGGAGCTATTTACCCATAGCTGGAGGTCTGGTTCATGGGCACCAGGGCATATCCACACGCCGGTGGGCTTGCATGTCGCACGTCTAGGGGCCAGAGGTGTACTTATGAAACAATAAACTGACACCAGTAAGATAACTGGAGCATTAAGACAAGTAGTAAACACATGACTGCTTATGTGGCTGGATGGGATTAAACTCGAGACATCAGATCTTGAATCCACAGCTCTATCAGCTAAACCACAAACAGCACTGAGGAACCTGAGGCATAGTCTATCTGATCTGTCAGTAAGACCTCCTTGGTTGGTTTGTCTGTCTCGTGATAATGATGATGATGATGATAGTAATGATAACATTTATAAAGCGCCAAATCTTGATTCAAGTATCAAACCAAGGCGCACGCACACTCTCATCATTCACCAAAGCAGTCACTCGCAACGACCAAGTCTCCACGCAAGCTGAGAGGGGGAAGACAGGAGGTGAGCCGTCATCCTCTCTCTGTCTTACACACACACACACACACACACACACACACACACACACACACACACACACACACACACAACACACACACACACACACAACACACACACACACACACACACACACACACACACACACACACACACACACACACACACACACACAGAGATTTGTTTCATTATAAGATACTGACTGTCTCATAATACAGCAATGCTTGTCTTATTATGCAGTAGTGGTTGTCTAATTATACAGCATGGATCGTTTGTTTCATCATACAATAATGACTGTTTATCTCATTATACAATAATGATTGTCTATCTCAACAAAGAACGATAATTGTCTAACATAAAAGGTTTATCTCCTTCATCATCATCATCATCAGGTGCCCTGCCGCATGGCGTTGGCGACCATGGACTTCCAACCATCTCTATCTCTCGTTGCCCCCAGCATCTCCCCCACCCCCCTCATCCCCAGCCACCCTGCAAGTCCGTCCAGCACTCCCTCCCCGGGTCCACCCGGCGCTCCCTCTCCCTCCAGCCCTCCCGCCGTGACCAGGTGCTCCAAATCCCCCCTCCTCACAAAATGGCCTATAAATGTTGCTTGTCTTTTCCTAATCTTCCTTATCAGTGATCGACTTGTGTCTGCCTCCATCAAGACTGTCTCGCCCGCCCTCCTTGCCGTCCATGGCACTCTCAACACTCCTCCGAGAAACTACATCTCGGCTGCCTCAATCCTGCTCCGGCTTTGCTTGCTGACTGTCCACGCCTCGCATCCGTACAACAGTATTGGTTCTATATAACATTCAAGGACTCTCTTTCTGATGTTAATTGATAGGCATTTGTTGGTGAGAATGCTTGTCATCTTCTTGAATGCTGTTTTGGCTTGGCCGATTCTGCCAGCTATTTCCGATGTGCATCTGCCGTCTGATGAAATGACCGTTCCCAGGTATTTGAACTTATTAACCTTGTCAAGGTTGTGCCATTTAGTGTTATTTTGCAGGAGGGGATTTCATGTTTTTTACTGATCACCATGACTTCAGTCTTCCTGCTGTTTAGTTCCAACCCCTTATCTTTGCTTTCTGTTTCTAATATATTCACAAGGTTTTGTAGGTCCCTTTCATTTTCTGCAATCAGCACGGTGTCATCTGCTTACCGAATGTTGTTTATCATTTTCCCTCCAACCTTTAATCCAGGGTCTTCTTCTAGGTTTCTCATGATGTTTTCGCTATATAGTGAAAACAGATCTGGTGACAAAACACAACCCTGACTCCTCTTTTGATGTTTTGAAAAGAGCTGCGCTTATATTGTTTTCTATTCTCATTGCAGCTGTTTGTTCCCAGTTAATATTCCTGATTATTCGTAGATCTTTTCCATCGACATTGAGTCTCTCCAGTTGGTTGATCAATTCTTCATGTCGTACCCGATCGAAAGCCTTGGTATAATCAACAAAGCATAAATACAAATCCTTATTCATCTCAATTGACCTCTCTATAATAGTTCTTAGGGTGTATATGGCATTAATAGTTCCTTTCCCCTCCACAAATCCACACTGTTCTTCTGCTATTTCTCTTTTGATTCTATTCCTTGTCCTCATCATGATTATTCTTAACAGGATTTTTGTTACATGACTCATCAAACTAATTGTGCGATGGAGTTCGCATTCTATAGCCTCTGTCTTCTTTGGAAGTGCAATGAAAATTGATTTTGACATATCTTTGGGGATATTTCCTGTGTCATAAATTTCATTTAGGAGGACTGTTATTTTTTCTATGCCAAATTCCTCCAGGGCTTCAATCATCTCTGTAGTAATGTTGTCTGGTCCTGGGGCTTTTCCTGGTTTCATCTTTTTCAGTGCTGTTCTGACTTCATCTTTCATTATGGGTGGTCCTTCAAAGTTCTTTTTTATAATGTGTTCTTCGTTTCTGTCATCCTCAAAAAGGTCTTTAATGTACTCTCCCCATCTGTCTAATACCTTGTCTTTTTCCATGATAAGCGTGCCATCTTTTGATTTTAAGCAACCAGTTGATGTGCATGTATTTTTCCTGTGAACAATTTCTTCAATTCGTCTATACATACCCTGAGGATCCATTTTGTGTCATTCTTCTATCTCTTTGCATTTTGTGTTCAGCCAAGCTTCCTTAGCTTCATTGCACCTATACCTGATTTCTTTGTTTATCTTCCTGTATATCTCCTCGTTTCTCTTTGCCTTCCTCCTTTTCTCCACCAGGCCCAAAATTTCATTAGTCATCCAGCTCTTTTTTGCTTTTCTATTTGCCTTAGGCATTTCCTCACAAGCTTCATTTATAGAACTTCTCAACTTTGTCCATTACATTGTTATATATTGTATTGCATTGCATGTTTCATCACACAATGGTGGTGTCTGTCTCATTATACTTCATGGATTGTTTACCTCATTACACAATAATCATTGTATGTGTAATTACACAGCATAGGTTGGTTGGTTGTCGCATGATATATTAGTAATTCACAAGTGTAATTGCCTGCGTTCAAATAAAAGGGACCAGAACCACACGAAAATCAGAAAGTGCATTTAATGTGACGAAATAAGACAGGCGCAAATTTTCGGCAAACTGCCCTTCGTCAAGCGTAGGCGTAAGACAACAAATAACAAGTGAACCAAACAGCAAACACAAAAACTGGTGGAAAATCAACCCGACTTCCTTGTTGTCTGGAGAACAGGACAAAACGACAGATATGAAATCATACAATATTAGTGTGTAGTGGTCACTGTGAAGAGGGAGGCATATCGATATCCTAGGGAAAATGCGATGAATTCTACAGCATGAAAGTGGTCATGCTATATTATTATTTTTTTATCCTGAAAATGGTACAAGATCAAAACAGGAAATCAACAGACTATAATGTACTTGCTGAGTGTAGTTTTTTAAGTGTATATATGTATATACCATTAAAATATATATGTATTATATATATAAACATGTACACACGTATTGCCACATGCATACATAATAAGAATAAATACATAAATAAAAGGAAACATAAGCATATGATCAAGTGGAAAAATCTAATTGTAAAGGCCGATATAAATTAATTGTGCCTAGTGCAACGAATCCAGTCTGGCCTTGGAAAAGGAAGAAAAAAGCATCCTTATCCAACAACCAAAGGACTGAAGGGAAAACCGGAGTACCCAGCAAAAACAACAACAACAACAACACACACACACACCACACAAAACTCTTATACATGGCCTGGCCTGTCTTGTAAAGTTGAAACAGGTAAAAATCAAAAGCATAAAGATATATTTGCAACCGAACAGCCACTGAAAGGAATGATATGGTCAGTTTTAGTAGATAAGACATTAAGTGTTGGAATGAAAGTATTGCTTATCAGCCTTAATGTAGAGCATGTATGGATACATGCATACGAGCGCACACTAAAAGAAGATAGTGTACATAATTTCATCCAAGCGATATAAACGTGACTGTACATGCATAGACAAAAAATTAATACTGATACATAGGAACAAAACACAGGTCACACACATACATCCATAAGTAAAAATACATACACATGAAAGAATCATGCGCACATGAAGAAATACAAACAGGCACAAATGCATTGTGTGGAGAAAGTCATTATGGTTTGTCATTGTGACCATGTGGCTTGCATGTTCCAAGTTATCTCCCTGTCTTTTCTGTCTGTGATGCTGTTACTCTACCGTAGAGGAACCGTGGACCTGTCACACGGATGTCCGTTATTGAGAGGTCTAGCAGGCTGAAATGATTGGAGATAGCTTTGTCTCTTTGATGTCGAGTATTAGCCAAGTGTTCTTTGAATTGTCCAGTTTCACCAATGTAAAGTTGAAAGCATTTAGAGCAGCTGATCAAGTAGACAATTTTGGGTTTGACGGTGATTTTCAGATGAGATTTGTGGCTTCTGACTGTAGTGATGGAACACACGAATGTATGGGTTTGTTCCAGGTGGTTGGATAGATGGCTTTCTGAGTGTTAAACATACCCGTGAATCACGAAGGGTTGTGTCTCTTTTGTAGGCAGTCAAGGATGGCTGGTCAAAGATTTCAGCTAGGTGGGACTAGACCGTAGAATTTTCCAGACATGACTGTTTGTCTTCTTCATTATACAATCATGAGACTCTACCTCAAAATACAGCAAGGAATGTTTACTTCATCATACAGTAGTGATTATCTCATTATACAATAGTGTTTGTTTAATTATACAGTAGTGATTGTCTACCTTATTATTCAATAATGATTATTTGTCTAATTATACAGCATATAGTGCGTATCTCTTACATTATCATATATTATTATATTATTTATCTCATTATTCGATAATGGTTTGCTTGTCGTAGTACATAGCGAGTGTCTGTCACATTCAAAATGGATATTTGTTTATCTCATCATACACTAGTGATTATTTGTCTGTCTCATTATACAGTAGTGATTGTCTATCTCATTATGCAGCATGGATCATTTGTCACATTACACAACATTGATTGTTTGTCCATTTAAACAATAGTGATTATTTCTGCTTCTCATTACTGCGCATGGTATCTTTGTTAATCTTATCATGCAATACTAATCGTTTGTCTATTTCATTATCTAACAGTGATTGTCCATCTCATTACACAGCATTGATTGTTTGTCACATTGTGTGTATCTTATTATGTAGTGGTAATTCTCTGTCTCATTCTACAGCAGGGATTGTTTGTCTGTCTCATTATACAATAGTGACTGTCGGTCTTTTGATACTATAGTGATTTTTTTCAGTGATTGTCTATCTCATGATACGCACAACACGACATCTGTACAACTAACACTCATCTACCTTTCACCCACAATCTTTTGTCTATCACATTATACAGTAGTGACTGTTTGTCTGTCTCATGACACAAAAGTGATTGTCTTTGATGGTACAATAATGATTGTCTATCTCATGATACAATATTGATTGTTTCATGATACAGTAGTGTTTGTTTGTCCATCTTATAATACAATACTGATTGTCTATATCATGACACAATACTGATTTCATTTTATGATAGCGACTGTTTTTCTCCATGATACAATAGTGATTGTTTATCCCATGATACAATGATGATTGTTTGTCCATCTCACGATACAGTAGTGATTGTCTATCATGGTACAGTAGTGATTGTTTGTCCATCTCATGGTACAATGGTGATTGTCATCATACAATAGTGATTGTCCATCTCATGATACAATAGTGATTGTCTATCATGATACATAGTCATTGTCCATCTCATGATACAATACTGATTGTCTATCATGATACAATAGTGATTGTCCATCTCATGGTACAATAGTGATTGTCTATCATCATACAATAGTGATTGTCTATCATCACACAATAGTGATTGTCCATCTCATGATACAATGGTGATTGTTTATCACGATACAATAGTGATTGTTTGTCCATCTCATCGTACAATAGTGATTGTTTGTCTATTCATGGTACATAGTGATTGTTTGTCCATCTCATGACACAACAGTGATTGTCTGTCCATCTCATGGTACAATAGTGATTGTCTATCATCATACAATAGTAATTGTCCACCTCATGATACAATAGTGATTGTCTATCATGATACAATAGTGATTGTCCATCTCATGATACAATAGTGATCGTTTATCATCTTACAATAGTTATTGTCCATCTCATGATACAATAGTGATTGTCTATCATACAATCGTGATTGTCCATCTCATGATACAATATAGATTGTCTATCATCATACAATAGTTATTGTCCATCTCTTGATACAAGAGTGATTGTATATCATCATACAATAGTTCTTGTCCATCTCATGATACAATAGTGATTGTCTATCATCATACAATCGTGATTGTCCATCTCATGATACAATAGTGATTGTCTATCATCATACAATAGTTATTGTCCATCTCATGATACAATAGTGATTGTCTATCATCATACAATTGTGATTGTCCATCTCATGATACAATAGTGATTGTCTATCATCATACAAACAGTTATTGTCTATCTCATGATACAATAGTGATCGTCTATCATCATACAATCGTGATTGTCCATCTCATGATACAATAGTGATCGTCTATCATCATACAATCGTGATTGTCCATCTCATGATACAATAGAGATTGTCTATCATCATACAATAGTTATTGTCCATCTCATGATACAGTAGTGATCGTCTATCATCATACAATCGTGACTGTCCATCTCATGATACAATAGTGATTGTTTATTCATGATACAATAGTGATTTCTTCATAACACTTTAGTGATTGTCTGTCATCATACAACAGTGATTGTTATCTCATGATACCATAGTGATTGTTTGTCTACCTCATGATACAGTACGATTGTTATGATACAATAGTGATTGTCTATCATCACACAATAGTTATTGTCCATCTCATGATACAATAGTGATTGTCTATCATGATACAATAGTGATTGTCTATCATCACACAATAGTGAATGTTTGTCCATCTCATGATACAACAGCAATTGCCTATCATGATACAATAGTGATTGTCTGTCTCATGATACAATAGTGATTGTCTGTCTCATGATACAAAAGTGATTGTTTGTCCATTCATAATAACAATACTGATTGTCTATCACGATACAGTAGTGATTGTCTGTCCATCTCACGATACAATGGTGATTGTCTATCATCATATACAATAGTTATTGTCCATCTCATGACGCAATAGTGATCGTCTATCATCATACAATAGTTATTGTCCATCTCATGATACAATACAATTGTCCATCATGATACAATAGTGATTGTTTGTCCATCTCATGGTACAATAGTGATTCCTATCATCACACAATAGTGATTATCCATCTCATGATACAATAACATTGTCCATCATGATACAATAGCGATTGTCTATCACGGTACAATAGTGATTGTCCATCTCATAATACAATATGATTGTCTATCATCATACAATAGTGATTGTTTGCCCTCATGATACAATAGTGATTGTCCATCATGATACAAAAGTGATTGTCTGTCCATCGCATGACACAATAGTGATTGTCCATCATGATACAATAGTGATTGTTTGTCATCTCATGATACAAAGTAATTGTCTGTCCATCTCATGATACAATAGCAATTGTCCATCATGATACAATAGTGATTGTTTGTCCATCTCATGGTACAATAGTGATTACCTATCATCACACATAGTGATTGCTTGCCCATCTCATGATACAATAGTGATTGTCCATCATGATACAATAGTAATTCTCCATCTCATGATACAATAGTGATTGTCTTCGTGATTCAATAGTAATTATTTGTCCGTCTCATGATACAACTGGATTGTCTATCATCATACAATAGTGATTGTTTGTCCATCTCATGATACAGTAATAATTGTCTATCATCATACAATAGTGACTTTCTCCATCTCATGATACAATAGGATTGTCTATCATTATACAATAGTGATTGTTTGTCAGTCTCATGATACAATAGTGATTGCCCATCATGATACAATAGTGATTGTCTTCGTGATGCAATAGTGATTATTTGTCTGTCTCATGATACAACAGGATTGTCTATCATCATACAATACTGACTGTTTCTCCATCTCATGATACAATGGTGATTGTCTATCATCATACAATAGTGATTGTCTATCATCATACAATAGTGATTGTCTATCATGATACACTAGTGATTGTCCATCTCATGATACAGTAGTGATTGTTTATCATAAAACAATATTGATTGTCCATCTCATGATAAAATAGTGATTGTACATCTCATGCTACAATAGTGATTATCTGTCTCATGATATAATAGTGATTGTACATCTCATGCTACAATAGTGATTATCTGTCTCATGATATAATAGTGATTGTACATCTCATGCTACAATAGTGATTATCTGTCTCATGATATAATAGTGATTGTACATCCCATGACACAGTGGTGGTTGTCTCGTGATATAGTAGTGATTGCGTATCTCGTGATACAGTAATGATTGTGTATCTCGTGATACAGTAATGATTGCGTATCTCGTGATACAGTAATGATTGTGTATCTCGTGATACAATAGTGATTGTCTATCTTGTACAACAGTAATGTTTGTCCATCTCATGCTTTAGTTTTTGTGAATAGCAAAACATCATATTTCTTTGGCAATTGCAGAGGAGTTAGACATGGTGAAAATATTTGGCCTATTCCGTTTTTGTGTATCTGAATAATCGAGAGTGACATTTGTTAAAGAACAACTGTTTACCATGTAATGTTGACTTTAGCGTCTCCAATGAAGGCTGATTCAATACTTTTAGTTACTGTTATCACTTTATGCTGATAGTACACTTAAATTGTGATCTGTGTGTGTGAGAGACAGAGAGGGAGAAAGAGAGAGGGAGGAGAGAGAGAGAGGGAGGGAGAGAGAGAGAGGGGGAGGGAGAGCACCACCGTTTCTCAACTTCATGCTGTGAATTGTTATTTTTGATAAACTACGTTTATGCTGTATCGATGTATTGGTGTGTATATCCGACTGTGTTTCTACTTTATCAATGTATTGCAACTTGGCAACTTTCCCCCCTCCCCCGATTCCTTGTTTTTAATTATGTTACGTGCACGGACTGTTTGCAATGGAAGTAGAAGTAGTAGTGGTGGTAGCAGAAGTAGTAATAGTAGTAGTATCATTGTTATTACAATCATCATTGTCAGACTCGAAGAGAGATTTACAAAATCTCTGAATACTCGACATGATATTGTACATATTGGAAATTTGAAATAAATGAAGAAAATGAAACCAAGATGGTAGTTTTAATGGACGAAACAGCTTACGTGAGATCAAGTGTTATTTATAGATTGAAAAGCATTGTAAATATTTTCAAACGCTTAATAGTAGAATTCTACGAAAGTGACAAATTTCATAAGGATAAAAACTGCATATGAGCAAGCTCAAAAAATGTATTTTCTTTAATGCAGACAGCCAAAAATCAAAATTTGCCTATCAACGTTGTTCTCAGCGTTTATAATACTATTGTTGTACGTAAATTACTATGTGGTTGTAAGTTGCGGGGATGTGAGAGCTTGAACTTAATCGAGAAACTGCAGCTTTAATATTCGAAACATTTGTTAATTAACAAGAAAAGGTATGTCCGGATGTGTACGGTGCAATAGGGTTATATCCAGTTTCAGTGTTGGTTAATTTTAAAAAGATTCATTTTTGGTGTAGCCTTGTGTCAAATGACAACGCAGAGAAACACAGTCTTAATTTTGATTTATATGTAAAAACATACACCCTTCAGACTGGGCAGGCCATATGAAGAAAATACTGACCGACGCGGGTTAGGATTCTGCTTAGAATCAAATCCAGATTTTGGAGAAAAAAATCAGCAAGACTGGAAGAGAGCTTTGGGAAACAGTGGTACACTCATATTTCATTAAAATGTCAAAAACTAACCAGTTTGAAAATGAGAAATATATTACACAGTTACCATTATGTTTTTCCTTTGATAGATAGCTCCAGACTGAATTGAGCAGACGCAAAGGAATCTACAGAAAAAGCAGAATATGTAAGTTTTGTGATGACATTCGCCTCAGGCGATGTGTTTTGCTTTAGTTTTGAAAGCCCTAAATTCCATGACAATCGATTAAGTTTATTTTTCAAAAATAGATGTCAGCTAAATCAGTGTTTTCAAAAAATGTCAATTGAAATTAATAACATTTATCGAATTTTCTAAAATTGTATAGTTCTATTCTGAACAATTAAGTATGCTATCGTAAGACAATTTCAAACGTACTTTTTCTATTGGTTTGTTATAAAATCGTATTCTTTCCTATTCGTATTAAATGTTGATTCTTTTGGATTTCTGTTTATTTGATGTTGTCCTCCATGATCCAGCCGGCGTTAAAGGATCTATAATGACTGCACATTGACCATCGTGTTCTTCACAGTTCTGTTGAGCAAAAAGTTTGTGATCACTGGCTTCCTTCAATCCCCAGGGACTATAGAGCTGCACCGCTGGATAGACATTCCAGGGCACAAGTGATAAGGAGTAGTACATGCTGCTGTCCATGCAGCAGACTCGCCCTTACCGCCACACTTATGGGACCAAGGAAAGGCCAAAGCCAATATAGATTGTAACAGCGCTGAAGCAGGAAACTTGTTACCACAGCTATGCTGTCTTGGGGTCAAGGGTTCCATTCAAATGAAACGGATACTTTCTTGCCAAACCCGTAACTGATCTACGTCATCCACTGCTTACTTTGCACGGCAGTCGTATCGACATAGGAGAAACATCCCGCCAAATCAGTTACTATATTTCTGAGCACCAAATCGATGTCTGCCACAAAAGTAAAAAAAATGCTAGTCACTTTTCACAAACCGAACCATAACATCAGCCATATCCAGGTCATGGTCTTGTATGTCGCAAACTAGGGATTTATCTCCTCTTGGCATCACTGATCATCAGTTACCGAACAAAACGTCAGCCCATTGGGGTTGATTCGCGATAGCTAGGTGTTTGTTTGTACAGCGTCAGTAGTATTAAACATAATACAGATCTGTATAGCAAAGGATTTTGCACAGTTTTCATCTAAAATGAGAACTACAAATAAAAAAAATTGCTGAAAGGAATTCTAGCGGTTTTTAAAAAAAATCTTTTTAGTCAGTTACTATTAATCCATGCAAAATATCATATAAATGAGTAATTAAAAGGTAACCAAAACTTTCTTTAAACATACCTTGAGTCATATGATGTCTGTGATACTGCATACTCATGGTTTGATGGACGCGCTCAGAAAGCCTCAATCAATGGACTCTGTTCTCCTGAATTATCTGTGCGTCTTACAAGGCTCAGATTTCCAGCCTGTACTGTTTGTTGTTTGTCACATGAAAGGTTTGCAGATGATACTCGACTTTATCAATGTAGCAATTTCACATACGTTTATCAGATGATTTATACCACTCAGAATGAAATAACTGAACTTAAGTTTTGGATGGCAGAAAACAAACTCCTTGATTTGATGTTTGTCGTAAAATGATGATTTCATTATATTAATCATACTCAAACAAATTGTTTACTTTTTCAAGTTAACAACTAAAATGTAAAGATGGGTGACATAACACCTTTTTTTTTTTTATTGTGCAGGTGATTGGCCCTTGGCTGTGATCATGTTACAACACAAACATGATTCTGACTCTTCAGGTGTATCACTTCCGTGAATTGCATGTTCTACAAAGCTGCTGTCGGCTGGATCTACTGCTATAGCACTGGTGCACACCAACTTCTACAATTCCGCACAGCGTGCTGTTGACCTTATTTCTAGATCTGATTCTTGTGCCGAGAGAATCTTCCTTGTGTTCATGATACTCTTGAAATGTGTAGTGAATCTTGTCACATGACGATAGGCTGAGTGAATCTTGTCGCACAACAGTAGCTGAATGAACCTAGTCACATGACAGTAGCTGAATGAAACCTGTCACATGACAGTAGCTGAATGAACCTGGTCACATGACAGTAGCTGAATGAACCTGGTCACATGACAGTAGCTGAATGAACCTTGTCACATGACAGTAGCTGAATGAACCTGGTCACATGACAGTAGCTGAATGAACCTTGTCTGGTCAATGATTCCATTCAAATGAAACGGAATGACTTTTGCCACAACAGTAGCTGATACTAACGTCACACTGCTTACTTGAAACGCTTGTCGTATGACAGTAGGAAGAACCCGCCAAATCAGTTACTATATTTCTGACACCAATGATGTCTGCACATAAGTATAAAAAAATGCTAGTCACTTTTCACAACCGACATAAATCAGCCATTCAGGTCATGGCTGATGTCCAACTAGGGATTATTCCTCTTGGATATGATCATCATACCGAAAAAACGTCACCTTTGGTGATGGATATGCAGGTTGTTTGTACATGTCAGTAGTATGTAAACATAATACAGACGATAGAAGATTGATCATTCATCTAAAATGAGTCAAGTAAAAATGTGAGGAATCTAGCTTAAAAAAATCATGTCACTGACAGTAATATGAATCATGTCAATACATATAATGAGTAATTAAAGACAAATTTCTGTACATACGTAGATATGAGTGATCATGTCACATGATAGTATGGATTGATGAATCAGTCACAGAAGTAATGAATGAATCATGTTCCTGAATATGTGAGTTAATCATTTCACAGCAGTATGATGTGTTTGTCACATGAAAGTATTGAGATGAATCTCGCTTTACAATGTAGCAATTTCACATACGTTATAGATGATTTATCACTCAGAATGAATAATGAACTTAGTGATGCAGAATATAAACTCCTGATTTGATGTGTCAGTAAATGATGAATTGTCATGTATATTAATCATAGTCAAACAAATGTTATTTTCAAGTACAGACATAATGAAGATGGGTCACATGAACAGCTATTGATGTAATCATTGTATCATGTGCAGTGATGGCCCTGGCTGTAAATCATGTACATCACAACATGATTGTGAATCTTGTCACGTGACAGTATCGTGAATTTGTCATGTTCATAAGATGAGCTGAATCTTGTCAGTGACAGTAGGATGTATGAACTTGTCACTGGAGTAGAAGAATCTTTACAATGACGTAAGGATGAGTTGATATGTTCAATCTGACGTGCGAGAGAATCTGTCACTGGTTCATGAATCTTGAAATGTAGATGAGTGAATCTTGTCACATGACAGTAGGACTGAGTGAATCATGTCACAACATAGCTGAATGAACCTGTCACATGACAGTAGTGAATGAACTGTCACATGACAGTAGTGAGTGAATCATGTCACGTGACAGTAGGATGAGTGAATCTTGTCACGTGACAGTGATGAGTGAATCTTGTCACGTGACAGTAGGATGAGTGAATCTTGTCATGTGACAGTAGGATGAGTGAATCTTGTCATGTGACAGTATGATGAGTGAATCTTGTCATGTGACAGTAGGATGAGTGAATCTTGTCATGTGACAGTAGGATGAGTGAATCATGTCACATGTGACAGTATTGATGAGTGAATCTTGTCACGTGACAGTAGGATGAGTGAATCTTGTCACGTGACAGTAGGATGAGTGAATCTTGTCACGTGAACAGTAGGATGAGTGAATCTTGTCACATGACAGTAGGATGAGTGAATCTTGTCATGTGACAGTAGGATGAGTGAATCTTGTCATGTGACAGTAGGATGAGTGAATCATGTCAGTGACAGGATGAGGATCTTGTCATGTGACACTGAATGAGTGAATCTTGTCATGTGACAGTAGGGATGAGTGAATCTTGTCATGTGACAGATGATGGTGAATCTGTCATGTGACAGTAGGATGAGTGAATCATGTCACATGACATGGGGTTGAGTGAACCTTGTCATGTGACTGTACACAACATTTCAAACTTCATCCCTGAGTGAATCTTGTGAACACGGCACTTTCAGGTTTTCTGATGTGAAGAGTGAATCCAAAGTAAACAAAGATACGAATAGATATCCACGTCCATGAATTTGGGCTGCAATAGTCAGATGGTTAATAAGCTTGACTTGATATACCGATGTTTTCAATTCAAGTCTTGAGTGCACCACATGATACTGGCCATGTTTTGCCCAGTTGAACGTATTGTCGTGCTGTTGTCAGTCTAGAATTACATAGGCCTAGGACCTACCCCCTATTTTTAAATTTATCCTTCTTCCATTTTTATGGGCTCGTTATTATCTCCTGAATTAAAAGGTAACGGAAAAACCGATTAATTTAGTCTACGAATACACACCATCTCCTTTAAATTTCCACATCTAGTGAATCCCCTGCAGAGTCTTAGTCAGGTTCCACACAGTGTAAAATGAATATCAAAGTGCACACGACCTCTCACTCTTCAAGTTCCCACACAGAGTGAATGTGTTGTCATCTTGAATCTGCCACACTAATTATGTTGAGTGGACCACATAATTATGTTGTTGCCCATTAACTATGTTGTGCTGGCAGCTAAATTACGATAGTAGGACCACCCACTAATTTACGTTCATTTTTGGGCCTAATAATCTCCTGATTGAGGTGGACACATTAATTTAGTTAGAGATCCCCACTCTTAATTTACATCTAGTGGATCCCCTACATTTAGTGAGTTGCCACGTTAAATAAGTTAGTGATGCCACTCGCAATTTATGTTGAATTGGCCACACTAATTATGTTGAGTGGGCCACACTAATCATGTTGAGTGGCCACACTAATCATGTTGAGTGGGCCACATTTTGTTGTCTTGACCCAGCCAGACCAACAAAACCTGTATCCCACAAACTGTGCATGACTGCCTTCTAACTTAGAAACTATCTTGACCTAAGCTTACAGTGTCTAAAACATTCTTTTAAAATGGTGGCATGTTTGTGTGGAGATTTACGGCAGGGCTTCATTCTTCTTTTGAAATTAAATATCAAATGGTCAGTCTGACAGTCTGGCGAAAGATGTGGTCTTTTATTAAGTCCCAAGTCCTCTGTCACCCCAAAACTATATTTCTATAGGTCACTGCTTGATTCTTTTGTTTCTGAACAATGAGCAAGCCGCAGAACGTGCTCTAACGACTTGGTCCTCTCTGGCATGGACACAGTGCCATTCGGTATGTATGTTGGAACAGGCGCCAGTGTCCAGTCCACAGGTGGAAGACTGTGATTATTGCTGATGCTGAAGACAATGAATAGGTCATCCAGTCGCCACTTAACGCATCAAAAGTACTGGTTTGGACTGAAGAAGACAAATAAGATATTCTATTTTGGGCATACAACGTTATTTATTGATTGATTGATTTATTTATTCATTTATTTATTCATGTATTTATTTGTTTGTTTAGTTATCTATTTTTTTCATTCATTTATTTTCTTTATTTATATGTGAGTGAGTGAGTGAGTGAGCAATGGATGGATGAATTGATGGACGGATGGACGGATGGACGGATGGATGGATGGATGGATGGATGGATGGATGCGGGCTCACGTAATGTATAGAATAACAGTATCGATATTATGTGTTCAAAAGTACGTGGCAAAGTAACAGATAATGAGTTATCGTTTGTAGTCAATGCTTGTTGGATGTGATTGGTTGGTTGGTTGGTTGGTTGGTTGGTTGGTTGGCTGGTTCGTTGTTGGCTGGTTGGTTGGTTGGTTGGTTGGTTGGTTGGTTGGTTGGTTGGTTGGCTGGTTCGTTGTTGGCTGGTTCGTTGGTTGGTTTGGTTTGGTTTGGTTTGGTTTGGGGGCTTTTGAGGTTTGTTGTTGTTGTTATTGTTTGTTGTTGTGGTGGTTTATGTGTTGGTTGCTCTTTGTTCGTTTGTTTGCTTGCTTGCTTGCTTGTTTGTCTGTCTGTTTGTTTGTTTCATTTTGGGGTACTTTTGTTCGTTTGTTGATGTTTGTTTGTTTGTTTGTTTGTTTTGATATCTGTCAATTATGCGGTGTTCGTCAAAAATGATTTCCCTTATTCGGCGGTGAGAGTGGAGTTAGTTTCTTAGTGAGACATGTCCAGGCTGTATGGCGAAGTACTAATCAACCTGGCCAATTAGATTGCCAGCGACATTGCAAGTATAGCTTCCAGTCGGATTGAATTAACACTTTCACACCCGCACCCTATCTGCCAAGGTTAAGTTTTCGCTTTGCTGTCTTAGCTGACAAGACAAGAAGCTGGTGGATAAGGCGAGGGAGACAAAGGGTTAATATTACTATTAATCGATACGTTTGACTTAAGATGTCAATCACGGGGCAGGTTTGCTCATCTTTATTGTCATTCTTACATCCGCCTGAAAATAATCGTAACAGCTCTTAAGGATGCGATATAACAGTTTAGATCTTGAGTCCACTGTTCTATCAGCAGAGCCGGACGACCAGCCCCAAACTCTGACCTTTGAAAATAATAAACCATTCAACATTTGTTTTAACTTTTGAAAGAATAGTGCATTTCAGCTTGATACAAAGGTTTGAACTCAACAATGGAAGGCTACAATTATAAGACAGTTAGCCTGATCACTTGCGTTCCTGAGATAAGTTTTGAACCCTTTCGCTCCCTATCCATCAGCGTCCTGCCGGCCAGCGTGAGGTATTGAATTGATTATGACAGGCGTTTATGTAACAACAGATATGCAGTGTTATTGATTTTAGGCTTATGTCAATTCTTACTGTAAAAGATCCACAAAGCTCTTCGAGTTAAAGAGCTCCATTTATTGAAAGAATTGTTCTTTTATAAGCTGAGTATTCGACGCCTGTATAGCTTTCATCGTGTGTGTGTGTGTGTGTGTGTGTGTGTGTGTGTGTGTGTGTGTGTGTGTGTGTGTGTGTGTGTGTGTGTGTGTATGTGTTTTGAGTGTGTGTTTCAGTGTGTGTGTATGTGTGTTATTTACAGTGTGTGTGTTTGTGTGCGTGTTGTGTATATGAGAGAATATGAGAGAGAGAGAGAGAGAGAGAGAGAGAGAGAGAGAGAGAGAGAGAGAGAGAGAGAGAGAGAGTCCCGCAAAAGCAGAGAAAAAGGTGCTGGATGTATGTGAACGAGTCGCACAAATTTCTGTCTGAAAAACCGACTGTATTGTGTGTGTAGTGAGTTAAATATAACCCAACAGGCTTGTATTCGTGTCTCCTACAATAACAGAACAGCTACCACCATAACATTTGGAGCAAATAGACTATAGGTCTGACTTTCTGTGGACATCCATGTTTCCTGTTTGGGAGGAAGGGGGGGGGGGTG
Source organism: Monoplex corrugatus (assembly GCA_030674185.1). Lineage (NCBI taxonomy): Eukaryota > Metazoa > Mollusca > Gastropoda > Littorinimorpha > Ranellidae > Monoplex > Monoplex corrugatus. Next base: position 18,549,973 of record CM060308.1, on the reverse strand, counting down.
GAGAGACAGAGAGAGAGAGAGAGAGAGAGAGAGAGAGAGAGAGAGAGAGTTTAATTCATTTTCAATTGTTTTGACTGGTGATTTCATGATAAGGTAGATAACTAAACTTTTATTCGAATTAAGTTTTCATTGTCTAGTTTAATTACGGCCACTTAATCTTACATAACCCACTTCTTAATCTTACATAACCCACTTTGACTGTCCGGGCAACAAAAAAGACTTTTTGCTACATGTATGTATTATATGTATGTATGTATCTATGTATGTATGGATGGATGGATGGATGGATGTGTGTGTGTGTATGTATGTATATATGTGTGCGTATGTATGTACGTGCGTGCGTATGTATGTATATGTACGATGTATGTATGTATGTATGTATGCATGTACGCATGTATGTAGGTATATATACATATGCGTGCATGTATGTATGGATGTATGTATTATGTATGTGTATTTGTGTGTATGTATGTAGGCATATATGTATGTAGTGTTATGTATGTGTTTGTGTGTATGTTCATAGGCATGTACGCATGTTTATATGCTAGTATGTATGTACGTACGTCATGAAGAGTATTGCTCAAATTTCCTGACCCACACTGCAGGTGTCTGTATCATTCGAGTCTGACTGACATCAGGTATATTATGATATGATGCGTACAGTGTATCCCAGTCACAGAGTCTCATTCCTAGATGGAGCCCATAGCATGATAATCATCAACCCCATTATCATGAAAACAGCTATTATAGCATCATGAAATCATCAGCTATTATAGCATCATGAAATCATCAGTTATTATAGCATCATGAAATCATCAGTTATTATAACATCATGAAATCATCAGTTATTATAGCATCATGAAATCATCAGCTATTATAACATCATGAAATCATCAGCTATTATAACATCATGAAATCATCAGTTATTATAGCATCATGAAATCATCAGTTATTATAGCATCATGAAATCATCAGCTATTATAGCATCATGAAATCATCAGTTATTATAGCATCATGAAATCATCAGTTATTATAGCATCATGAAATCATCAGTTATTATAACATCATGAAATCATCAGTTATTATAGCATCATGAAATCATCAGCTATTATAGCATCATGAAATCATCAGTTATTATAACATCATGAAACCATCAGCTATTATAGCATCATGAAATCATCAGTTATTATAGCATCATGAAATCATCAGCTATTATAGCATCATGAAATCATCAGCTATTATAGCATCATGAAATCATCAGTTATTATAGCATCATGAAATCATCAGCTATTATAGCATCATGAAATCATCAGTTATTATAGCATCATGAAATCATCAGCTATTATAGCATCATGAAATCATCAGCTATTATAGCATCATGAAATCATCAGTTATTATAGCATCATGAAATCATCAGCTATTATAGCATCATGAAATCATCAGTTATTATAGCATTATGAAATCATCAGCTATTATAGCATCATGAAATCATCAGTTATTATAGCATCATGAAATCATCAGTTATTATAGCATCATGAAATCATCAGTTATTATAGCATCATGAAATCATCAGTTATTATAGCATCATGAAATCATCAGTTATTATAGCATCATGAAATCATCAGTTATTATAACATCATGAAATCATCAGTTATTATAGCATCATGAAATCATCAGTTATTATAACATCATGAAATCATCAGTTATTATAGCATCATGAAATCAGTTATTATAACATCATGAAATCATCAGTTATTATAGCATCATGAAATCATCAGTTATTATAACATCATGAAATCATCAGTTATTATAGCATCATGAAATCATCAGTTATTATAACATCATGAAATCATCAGTTATTATAGCATCATGAAATCATCAGCTATTATAGCATCATGAAATCATCAGTTATTATAGCATCATGAAATCATCAGTTATTATAGCATCATGAAATCAGTTATTATCATCATCATCATCATTCTCCTGCCCATGATGGGCGTAGAGGAGAGATGAGAGACACTCTTGAAGCCAGCCGTCGCCAACCGGTCCTGTCCTCCGCCTGTCGCACCAGCGTGGGGCCATCCAACCTGGTCCATTCTTTGATGTTGTCCATCCAGCATTTGGCTTGTCGTCCCCTTCGTCTGCCGCCTCCCAGTGTACCCTGGAGGACCGTTTTGGGCAGTGAGTTGTGGCGTGTGACATGCCCGAACCACGACAGCTTCCTGTTCTTGACTGTTGCCAGGAGGGGTTCTTGTGGGCCTGCGAGTGTTGTTATTTGGCTCCACACAAAGTCGTTTGTCTTCCGATCTTGCCAAGAGATCCCGAGCAAGCGCCTGAAGCATTTAGTTTCAAACGTCTGGATTCTCTTGGTGGTCTCTGCTGTCATGGTCCAGCTCTCGCATCCATACAGCAGGATGGGGAGCACCAGGGACTTGTACAGCTTCATCTTCGATGGAAAGCCGATCTCTCTGCTCTTCCAGATCTTGTTTAGCTTTACCATTGCTGCTGTTGCGATCGCTAGTCTGGTCTTGATTTCTGTTGTAGAGCGACCGTCTTTGGTGAGAGTGGCGCCAAGGTATTTGAAAGCGTCCACTTCTTCAAGCTGTTGCCCGTTCATGTAGATTTCAGCATGGGTGTTGGTTGTGCTGTTGACCAGGACTTTGCTTTTTTCTGTGCTCACTTCCATTCCGTGTGCACCTGCACTTTCTTCCAGTCTCATGGTCAGGTCTTGTAGTTCTTCGTTGCTGCCTCCCATCAGGTCGATGTCATCTGCGAACCTCAGGTTGTTGATGGTTCTTCCTCCGATGGAGACAGTGGAGTTGAAGTCATGGAGGGCTTCACGCATGATGTTCTCCAGGAAGAGATTGAACAGCACGGGAGAGAGTAGGCAGCCTTGACGGACTCCAACTGTGGTCTTGAAGTAGTCCCCTATCTGGTTGTTGAGGAGAACTGCGCTGCTGGCAGTGTTATACAGCGCCTGGATGGTTTGGACGAGACCTTCCTCTATGCCAAACTTTCTTAGCACCTGCCACAAACCCTTATGCCACACCCTGTCGAATGCTTTTTTAAAGTCTATGAAGTTGTGGAACAGGTCTCTCTGATGCTGCAGATGTTTCTCCATCATTATCCGGCAGGTGAAGATCTGTTCTACTGTGCTTCTGCCCGCCCTAAATCCAGCTTGTTCTTCCGCAAGGTGTTCTTCCGCTTCTTTCTTCAGTCGATTCAATATGACTCTGAGCATGATCTTGCTGGTGTGGCTAATGAGACTTATTGTTCTGTAGTTCTGGCATTGGCGCATATTTCCCTTTTTGGGCAGGGGGATGATGAGTGATTGAGTCCATTCTGTGGGCCACTGTTTTGTCTCCCAGATCTTCTGACAAATCGATGTTACACGAGTGACCAAATCATTCCCTCCATGTTTGAGCAGCTCTGCTGGGATATTGTCTGCTCCAGGTGATTTCCCTGCTGGTAGGCTGCGGATGGCTTCTTCCACTTCTTCTCTCATCACTGGTAGCGGTGAGGATTCCCTCAATGGTGTTGAGTCCCCCTGAAACAAACTGTCATCTGGCTGTATTGGGTAGTTGTATAGTTCTTGGCAGTACTGCGTCCATCTGTTCAGAACAGCGGAGCTTTCTGTCAGCAGCTCGCCTGAGGTATCCTCGATGACTGACGATCTGTTTTGCTGCGTCTTGGTAAGGTTTTTCAGTGTGGTGAAGGCATGTTTGCTGTTTCCTTTTTTCATGCCTTTCTCGATGTTCTCACACTGGTTGTTGATCCATTGTTCTTTGGCTTCAATCATTTTCTTCTTTACAAGGTTGTTGGTTTTACGATACTGTGCGGCTTCTTCAGGGCTGGAGTTTTTCGTCTTCTTCAGTGATCTTCTGTTGTCGCAGAGGTCAAGGATGTCATTTGAGATCCATGCTTGGTGTTTCTTCCTCTGTCGCCCCAGTACCTCCTCTGCTGTTTCGCGGACTGCCTCACCAAAGTTGTTTGTGAGGTCGTTGATGTCGCTGTCCAGGAAGTTGAGTGCCGCGAACCGCCCCCCGAGCTGTGCCTGGAATGCCTCTTCTATCTCTGGATCTTTTAGCTTTTCCAGGTCAAACTTGATGCGTGGCTGCGCAGCTTGGTACTTCTTTTTCAATTTGATCTTCATTGAGCAGCACGAGGTCGTGGTCGCTGCCTATATCAGCTCCAGGGTATGTCCTCGTCTTTGCTTTATTAATGCTTGATTTGAAGCGCCGCGGTGTGAGGACAAAGTCGATCTGGTTGTGAGTCTTTCCGTTCGGCGCATGCCAGGTTGTTCTTCTTGACAGTTTGTGGGGGTAGAGGGTGTTGGCAATGGTGAGCCGTTGGGTGCAGGCAAACTCCAGAAGGCGAAGTCCCCTGTCATTAGTTTCCCCTGTGCCAAATTGACCCACTGTTCCAGCCCAGTTTTTGTAGGCATCTGGGCCGACTTTGGCGTTGAAGTCCCCCTGAACTATGATGATGTCTTTCCTGGGGGCTTTTCCGATGGTGTCTTCTATTTTCTCATAGAATTCTTCAACCACCTGGTCTTCGTGGCTGGTAGTTGGAGCATACACTTGTATGATGGTGATGTTCTTTGGTTTGGCTGACACCCGAATGCTGATAATTCTGCTGTTGACAGGCGTGCAGCTCATGATGCATCCAATGACTTCTTTGCGTACGATGAAAGCTACGCCATTTTCATGTAGTGACTCTTCGCCACTGTACCACATCTTGTGTCCTTCCTCTGTGATTGCTTCTCCGAAGCCTGCCCATCTTACTTCCGATATACCCACAATGTCCCATTGGTAGCGTCTCAGCTCGTGTTCTAGTTCTTTTATTTTGCCGCACTGATGGAGTGTACAGTTATTATAGCATCATGAAATCATCAGTTATTATAGCATCATGAAATCATCAGTTATAGTATCATGAAATCATCAGCTATTATAGCATCATGAAATCATCAGCTATTATAGCATCATGAAATCATCAGTAGTTATAGCATCATGAAATCATCAGCTATTATAGCATCATGAAATCATCAGCTATTATAGCATCATGAAATCATCAGTTATTATAGCATCATGAAATCATCAGTTATTATAGCATCATGAAATCATCAGCTATTATAGCATCATGAAATCATCAGTTATTATAGCATCATGAAATCATCAGTTATTATAACATCATGAAATCATCAGCTATGATAACATCATGAAATCATCAGCTATTATAGCATCATGAAATCATCAGTTATTATAACATCATGAAATCATCAGCTATTATAGCATCATGAAATCATCAGTTATTATAGCATCATGAAATCATCAGTTATTATAGCATCATGAAATCAACAGCTATTATTGCATCATGAAATCATCAGCTATGATAACATCATGAAATCATCAGCTATTATAGCATCATGAAATCATCAGTTATTATAACATCATGAAATCATCAGCTATTATAGCATCATGACAACTGTCCCTGACTGTGTGGCCCTTCTTCATCTCGTAGTGAACTCAACTTCGGCTTTGTCTACCGCACCCATGCCTGGAGTGAATGGAGACTGGGGTCTTTGATGCCAGTGGTTTACGGAGGTTGTCGTTGGGGGCCTGTGGTGGTAGACTCCTTACCAGGGCTTCTCTCACTACGTCTGGCTCCGCCACTGATAGATTATTGTCGTTAGTAAGGCGAATGATACTCACAGGCACTTTCCTTAATAAGCTGGATCAGGACGAGCATTTCTCAGCTCCACTGAAGTGACCCAGGGTGACTGCCCCATATCTGGTTGCCGTGGGCTTCTTGGCACTAGGACTTGTACCGAATGAACTTGGCGGGGGGGAGGGGGGGCGGTGGAGCATGTGGGCTTGGAATGGGTGGCGTGGATCAACACCATTGAGGCGGCAGACAAATTGAGACAGCACAAAGAAAACAAAAACTGGTTTATTGAAAATGTATATGTCACAATCAAATAATTATTTGAACACAAAGACGATTTGGTGCTAAAAAGATTTTCCGTGTTACGGTTGAGTTTGAATTGCTGTAAACTGGTGATACGAATGATACAGTTAAACATCAATCAGTACGCCATACAAATGTTGATCTGATATTGACTAAGGGGAATCTAACCTGCCGTGTGTAGTTATGCATGTGTATTCGTCCATGCGTGCGCGTGTGTGTGTGTTTTAAAAATTACTATTAATGAAATTGATTTTTATTTTCTGTTCTTTGAATGTGTATGAATATTCAGTTGATGCAAATAAAGTTATTTCTTCTAAATATTATCTGACATTTCACAAACTATGTTCTCTCTTTGAATGTAATTCAATACACTGATGTAAATGATCGTCGTTGTACCATTATATCAGTGAGATGATAATGAATACTAAATAATAATGAATGATATCTGATCTGAAACTCTCTCTCTCTTCTCTCTCTCTCTCTCTCTCTCTCTCTCTCTCTCTCTCTCTCCTCTCTCTCTCTCTCTCTCTCTTCTCTCTCTGGGTAGACAATAGTAAGAGTTGACATGGAGTCTGGAACTGACGTTTGTTCAAGAAGTTTAATAACCGAGAGAGGTACAACATGATATAGCATAATAAACAGAAATAAGCATCATGAAGATACATGAACAGAGACAGGCATTATGTAGATGCATACACACAGATAACCACCTCGTACATAATGAAATGAGACACACACCTTGTAGATGCACGAACAGAGCTAACCACCATTCATATAATAAAGATAACAACAACGTAGACACATGAACAGACATCACTATATGTAGATACATGAACAGAGATATGCATCATGTAGATGATGAACAGGGATCACCACATGTAGATAACGAACAGAGACAAGCACTATATAGGTACATGGACAGAGATAAGCTCTATACAGATATATGAACATAGATAACCATATATAGTTCATCAACAGAGATATGCACCATGTAGGGCCTACATACATATGAAAACAGACAAGCACCATGTAGATACTGAACAGAGATAATCACCATGTTGTAATGAACAGAGATAACCACATGTTGTAATGAACAGAGATAACCACCATGTTGTAATGAACAGAGATAACCACCATGTTGTAATGAACAGAGATAACCACCATGTAGATACTGAACAGAGATAACCACCATGTAGATAATGAACAGAGATAACCACCATGTTGTAATGAACAGAGATAACCACCATATTGTAATGAACAGAGATAACCACCATGTAGATACTGAACAGAGATAACCACATGTTGTAATGAACAGAGATAACCACCATGTTGTAATGAACAGAGATAACCACCATATTGTAATGAACAGAGATAACCACCATATTGTAATGAACAGAGATAACCACCATGTAGATACTGAACAGAGATAACCACATGTTGTAATGAACAGAGATAACCACCATGTTGTAATGAACAGAGATAACCACCATGTTGTAATGAACAGAGATAACCACCATATTGTAATGAACAGAGATAACCACCATGTGATACTGAACAGAGATAACCACATGTTGTAATGAACAGAGATAACCACCATGTTGTAATGAACAGAGATAACCACCATGATATGAATAGAACACCATGTATGCAGAGATAACACCTAAACGAACAGAGTAACCACCATATTGTAATGAACAGAGATAACCACCATATTGTAATGAACAAGATACCACCATTTGTAAGAACAGAGATAACCACCATGTTGTAATGAACAGAGATAACCACCATGTTGTAATGAACAGAGATAACCACCATGTAATACTGAACAGAGATAACCACCATATTGTAATGAACAGAGATAACCACCATGTAGATACTGAACAGAGATAACCACCATGTTGTAATGAACAGAGATAACCACCATGTAGAACTGAACAGAATTAACCACCAGATACTGAACAGAGATAACCACCATGTAATAAGATAAATGTAACTGAACAGAGATAACCACCAGATACTGAACAGAGATAACCACCATGTTGTAATGAACAGAGATAACCACCATGTTAATAAACAGATATACACCTATACTACAGAGATACACTGATACTGAACAGAGATAACCACCATATTGTAATGAACAGAGATAACCACCATGTTGTAATGAAAGAGATAACACCATGTAGTACTGAACAGAGATAACCACCATGTTGTAATGAACAGAGATAACCACCATGTTGTAATGAACAGAGATAACCACCATGTAGATACTGAACAGAGATAACCACTATGTAGATACTGAACAGAGATAACCACCATGTAGTACTGAACAGAGATAACCACCATGTTATAATGAACAGAGATAACCACCATATTGTAATGAACAGAAATAACCACCATGTAGATACTGAACAGAGATAACCACTATGTAGATACTGAACAGAGATAACCACCATGTTAGTAATGAACAGAGATAACCACCAATTGTAATGAACAGAATAACCACCATGTAGATACTGAACAGAGATAACCACCATGTAGATACTGAAAATCACATGTAGATATAACAGTAACCCATGTTATAATGAACAGAGATAACCACCATATTGTAATGAACAGAGATAACCACCATGTAGATACTGAACAGAGATAACCACTATGTAGATACTGAACAGAGATAACCACCATGTTATAATGAACAGAGATAACCACCATATTGTAATGAACAGAATAACCACCATGTAGATACTGAACAGAGATAACCACCATGTTGTAATGAACAGAGATAACCACCATGTAGATACTGAACAGAGATAACCACCATGTAGATACTGAACAGAGATAACCACCATGCTGTAATGAACAGAGATAACCACCATGTAGATACTGAACAGAGATAAACCACCATGTTATAATGAACAGAGACAACCACCATGTTGTAATGAACAGAGATAACCACCATGTGATATGAACAGAGATAACCACCATGTTATAATGAACAGAGATAACCACCATGTAGATACTGAACAGAGATAACCACCATGCTGTAATGAACAGAGATAACCACCATGTAGATACTGAACAGAGATAACCACCATGTTATAATGAACAGAGACAACACCATGTTGTAATGAACAGAGATAACCACCATGTAGATACTGAACAGAGATAACCACCATGCTGTAATGAACAGAGATAACCACCATGTTGTAATGAACAGAGATAACCACCATGTTGTAATGAACAGAGATAACCACCATGTAGATACTGAACAGAGATAACCACCATGTTGTAATGAACAGAGACAACCACCATGTTGTAATGAACAGAGATAACCACCATGTTGTAATGAACAGAGATAACCACCATGTAGATACTGAACAGAGACAACCACTATTTGTAATGAACAGAGATAACCACCATGTTGTAATGAACAGAGATAACCACCATGTGATACTGAACAGAGATAACCACCATGTAGATACTGAACAGAGATAACCACCATATTGTAATGAACAGAGATAACCACCATGTAGATACTGAACAGAGATAACCACATGTTGTAATGAACAGAGATAACCACCATGTTGTAATGAACAGAGATAACCACCATGTAGATACTGAACAGAGACAACCACCAGTAGATACTGAACAGAGAAACCACCATGTTATAATGAACAGAGACAACCACCATGTGTAATGAACAGAGATAACCACCATGTTGTAATGAACAGAGATACCACCATGCTGTAATGAACAGAGATAACCACCATGTTGTAATGAACAGAGACAACCACCATGTTGTAATGAACAGAGATAACCACCATGTTGTAATGAACAGAGATAACCACCATGTTATAATGAACAGAGAAACCACCATGTTGTAATGAACAGAGATAACCACCATGTGTAATGAACAGAGATAACCACCATGTTGTAATGAACAGAGATAACCACCATGTTATAATGAACAGAGACAACCACCATTTGTAATGAACAGAGATGACCACCATGCTGTAATGAACAGAGATAACCACCATGCTGTAATGAACAGAGACAACCACCATGTTGTAATGAACAGAGATAACCACCATGCTGTAATGAACAGAGATAACCACCATGTTGTAATGAACAGAGATAACCACCATGTTGTAATGAACAGAGATAACCACCATGTATGTAATGAACAGAGACAACCACCATGTGTAATGAACAGAGATAACCACCATGTTGTAATGAACAGAGATAACCACCATATTGTAATGAACAGAGATAACCACCATGTTGTAATGAACAGAGATAACCACCATGTTGTAATGAACAGAGATAACCACCATGTTGTAATGAACAGAGACAACCACCATGCTGTAATGAACAGAGATAACCACCATGTTGTAATGAACAGAGATAACCACCATTTGTAATGAACAGAGATAACCACCATTTGTAATGAACAGAGATAACCACCATGTTGTAATGAACAGAGATAACCACCATGTTGTAATGAACAGACATAACCACCATGTTGTAATGAACAGAGATAACCACCATGTTGTAATGAACAGAGATAACCACCATGTATGTAATGAACAGAGATAACCACCATATTGTAATGAACAGAGATAACCACCATGTTGATAATGAACAGAGACAACCACCATGCTGTAATGAACAGAGATAACCACCATTTGTATGTACAGAGACACCACCATGTTGTAATGAACAGAGATAACCACCATGTTGTAATGAACAGAGACAACCACCATGCTGTAATGAACAGAGATAACCACCATGTAGATACTGAACAGAGATAACCACCATGTTATAATGAACAGAGATAACCACCATGTTGATAATGAACAGAGATAACCACCATGTAGTACTGAACAGAGACAACCACCATGTAGATACTGAACAGAGATAACCACCATGTGTAATGAACAGAGATAACCACCATGTGTAATGAACAGAGAAACCACCATGTGTAATGAACAGAGATAACCACCATGTAGATACATGAACAGAGACAACCACCATGTTAGTAATGAACAGAGACAACCACCATGTTGTAATGAACAGAGAAACCACCATGTTATAATGAACAGAGACAACCACCATGTGTATATGAACAGAGAAACCACCATGTTTAATGAACAGAGACAACCACCATGTGTATATGAACAGAGATAACCACCATGTGTAATGAACAGAGAAACCACCATGTTATAATGAACAGAGACAAACACCATGTTAAATGAACAGAGACAACCACCATGTTAGATATGAACAGAGACAACCACCATGTTATAATGAACAGAGAAACCACCATTGTGTAATGAACAGAGAAACCACCATGTTGATAATGAACAGAGATAACCACCATGTGTAATGAACAGAGATAACCACCATGTTGTAATGAACAGAGATAACCACCATGTTGTAATGAACAGAGATAACCACCATGTTGTAATGAACAGAGATAACCACCATGTTATAATGAACAGAGACAACCACCATGTTAGTAATGAACAGAGACAACCACCATGTTGTAATGAACAGAGACAACCACCATGCTGTAATGAACAGAGACAACCACCATGTGTAATGAACAGAGATAACCACCATGCTGTAATGAACAGAGACAACCACCATGTTAAGAACAAGACAACCACATTGTAATGAACAGAGAAACCACCATGTTGTAATGAACAGAGACAACCACCATGTTGTAATAGAACAGAGACAACCACCATGTTAATGAACAGAGAAACCACCATGCTGTAATGAACAGAGACAACCACCATGTTATAATGAACAGAGACAACCACCATGCTGTAATGAACAGAGACAACCACCATGTTATAATGAACAGAGACAACCACCATGTTGATAATGAACAGAGACAACCACCATGTGTAATGAACAGAGACAACCACCATGTTATAATGAACAGAGAAATGACCACCACATGTTAATGAACAGAGACAACCACCATGTTTATGAAAGAACCATGAGACAAGACCACCATGTTTAATGAACAGATGACAACCACCATGTGTAATGAACAGAGACAACCACCATGTGTAATGAACAGAGACAACCACCATGTTTAATGAACAGAGACAACCACCATGTGTAATGAACAGAGACAACCACCATGTTATAATGAACAGAGACAACCACCATGTTGTAATGAACAGAGACAACCACCATGCTGTAATGAACAGAGACAACCACCATGTGTAATGAACAGAGAACAACCACCATTTGTAATGAACAGAGATAACCACCATTTGTAATGAACAGAGAAACCACCATGTTGTAATGAACAGAGATAACCACCATGTTGTAATGAACAGAGATAACCACCATGTTGTAATGAACAGAGATAACCACCATGTGTAATGAACAGAGAAACCACCATGTGTAATGAACAGAGATAACCACCATGTGTAATGAACAGAGATAACCACCATGTTGTAATGAACAGAGATAACCACCATGTTGTAATGAACAGAGATAACCACCATAGTTGTAATGAACAGAGATAACCACCATGTGTAATGAACAGAGATAACCACCATGTGTAATGAACAGAGACAACCACCATGTTGTAATGAACAGAGATAACCACCATGTTGTAATGAACAGAGATAACCACCATAGTGTATATGAACAGAGATAACCACCATGTAGATACTGAACAGAGATAACCACCATGTTATAATGAACAGAGATAACCACCATGTAGATACTGAACAGAGACAACCACCATGCTGTAATGAACAGAGACAACCACCATGTAGATACTGAACAGAGAAACCACCATGCTGTAATGAACAGAGATAACCACCATGTGTAATGAACAGAGACAACCACCATGCTGTAATGAACAGAGATAACCACCATGCTGTATGAACAAGACACAGATGACAAACACACCATGTTGTAATGAACAGAGACAACCACCATGTTTAATGACAGAGACAACCAATTGAATGACAGAGAAACCACCATGTTAAATGAACAGAGACAACCACCATGTTAATGAACAGAGAAACCACCATGTAATGAACAGAGACAACCACCATGTTAATGAACAGAGACAACCACCATGTTATAATGAACAGAGACAACCACCATGTATAATGAACAGAGACAACCACCATGTTTAATGAACAGAGACAACCACCATGTGTAATGAACAGAGACAACCACCATGTTATAATGAACAGAGACAACCACCATGTGTAATGAACAGAGACAACCACCATGTATAATGAACAGAGCAACACCATGTTGTAATGAACAGAGACAACCACCATGTGTAATGAACAGAGACAACCACCATGTGTAATGAACAGAGACAACCACCATGTTGTAATGAACAGAGATAACCACCATGCTGAATGAACAGAGACAACCACCATGTATATGAACAGAGACAACCACCATGCTGTAATGAACAGAGACAACCACCATGTTAATGAACAGAGAAACCACCATGTGTAATGAACAGAGAAACCACCATGTTGTAATGAACAGAGACAACCACCATGTGTAATGAACAGAGACAACCACCATGTGTAATGAACAGAGATAACCACCATGCTGTAATGAACAGAGACAACCACCATGTTGTAATGAACAGAGAAACCACCATGCTGTAATGAACAGAGATAACCACCATGTGTAATAAAGAAAAAACAGAGAAACCACCATGTAGTAATGAACAGAGATAACCACCATGCTGTAATGAACAGAGACAACCACCATTTTAATGAACAGAGAAACCACCATGCTGTAATGAACAGAGATAACCACCATGTAATAATGAACAGAGACAACACCATGTTTAATGAACAGAGACAACCACCATGTAAATGAACAGAGACACCACCATGTGTAATGAACAGAGACAACCACCATGTTAATGAACAGAGACAACCACCATGTGTAATGAACAGAGACAACCACCATGTTGAAAAAATGAACAGAGATAACCACCATGGTAATGAACAGAGACAACCACCATGTTTAATGAACAGAGACAACCACCATGTGTATGAACAGAGACAACCACCATGTTTAATGAACAGAGACAACCACCATTGTAATGAACAGAGATAACCACCATGTGTAATGAACAGAGACAACCACCATGTTATAATGAACAGAGAAACCACCATTGTAATGAACAGAGACAACCACCATGTTATAATGAACAGAGACAACCACCATGTTTTAATGAACAGAGACAACCACCATGCTGTAATGAACAGAGACAACCACCATGTTTAATGAACAGAGATAACCACCATGTGTAATGAACAGAGACAACCACCATGTTAATGAACAGAGACAACCACCATGTATAATGAACAGAGACAACCACCATGTGTAATGAACAGAGAAACCACCATGCTGTAATGAACAGAGACAACCACCATGTTGTAATGAACAGAGATAACCACCATGCTGTAATGAACAGAGATAACCACCATGCTGTAATGAACAGAGACAACCACCATGCTGTAATGAACAGAGATAACCACCATGTTGTAATGAACAGAGATGACCACCATGTGGATACTGAACAGAGATAACCACCATGTTGTAATGAACAGAGATAACCACCATGCTGTAATGAACAGAGATAACCACCATGTAGATATGAACAGAGACAACCACCATGTGTAATGAACAGAGATAACCACCATGTTGTAATGAACAGAGATAACCACCATATTGTAATGAACAGAGATAACCACCATGTAGATACTGAACAGAGATAACCACCATGTAGATACTGAACAGAGATAACCACCATGTAGATACTGAACAGAGATAACCACCATGTTGTAATGAACAGAGACAACCACCATGCTGTAATGAACAGAGATAACCACCATGTAGATACTGAACAGAGATAACCACCATGTTATAATGAACAGAGATAACCACCATGTGGATACTGAACGGAGAAGTCATCAATTGAAATAATCCTAAAATTGAAAGAGAAAACGAAAGACTTGAGAAAAAACTTTTATACAGAAACAAGTTAATTCTCTCTCTCTCTCCTCTCTCTCTCTCTCTCTCTCTCTCTCTCTCTCCTCTCTCTCTCTCTCTCTCTCTCTCTCTCTCTCTCTCTCTCTCTCCTCAGAGCTTATATTCGAAATATACTGACATACCACCAACAACTGACCAGCAACGCCTTTAATGAACGTTTATGAAAACGTATCATCAACCAAAACAGATAAACCACATTACAAGCGCAAAGAACAACTCGTCCAGTTTTGTTAAAAGAAAAATACAACAAATGATTCATTCACATTTCCTTCCATCATCGTTCCTGAGGTCAGGAGAGGCATCTTCATTATGAACAAAAAAACAAAAACAAAACAAAAAACAAACAAAAAACCCGTGGCAGAGTTTTTAAACTATCCATGCCTCATATCACTGAAACACAAACAATTCAATTCATGTGTTGATCAGATGTTCCCGACAGAATTTTAAAAAAGTGGAAATAACCCTTTACCAAAGACACTACACAATTACAAGTCAATGTCACTATTATCTGGGGTGTGTAAAACACTGAAAGTCATGTTTACAAATACATGATGAACTTCGTGGGAAATCATTCACTATTTCGCATACTTCGATCAGGATTCCATCGACATCATTCACGTTCCAAATGCTCTTTAAAACATGACAAACTCATGATTATCATTCATACATGAAACAAATTTATCAGGAGTTCTCTCCTTAGACATTAAGAAAGCATTTAACCTCCTTGACAATAATAGCTTTCTTTCAAAACTTTAGTCTATCTGAATAACTCCTAGGTCCTTCCTTTCTTCCAGCTATACATTATGGAAAACATTCAACGTGTATAAGCTCACGATTGTCTCGCTTCTGAAGAAAAGGTATCGTACTGTGTACCACAAGGTTCAATACCTACATTTACAAATAACATCAAATTCTATTGAATGCCATGTGCTTGTGACACACAACTGCTGACATGTCTGAGAAACAGAGTTTTGAAATCATCACAATTACGTATAAACCAAATATCAGAATGGTGTCATGCAATCTAAGTGCTACAAAAACAAACCCCTTAACTTACCATAACAACTCGCCAAAAATACAGACCATCAGAACTATATCTTCTAGTAACTTTAGATGATAGAAATATGGAAAAAGTCTGTGAACACTGTGTACTTGGAGTATAGACAGACGAGAAACTTACATGGGTAGTCCCAGCTGATCATCTTGGTAAAATTCTCACAAGGAATTCATTTCTTTTCTTTTACATTATCAGCACTACAGCAAAAACAAACAAAGAAACAAAAAGACCTATTTTAGATTGCAACGAAGCCACATATTAAAACAAAACAAACACACACACACACACACACACACACACACACACACACACACACACACACACACACACACACAACACAACACAACACAACACACACACACACACACACACACACACACACACAACACACACACACACACACACACACACACACACACACACACACACACACACACACACAATGTGACAATCTTCACTGTACTCCAGTTCTCTTTTCCATTTCTTCACATTTCTTTTATCTCCGTTTCAGGAAAAGCCCAAGCGCTTTCCGTACCACGCTGTAGAACTCTGGCAGCGTTACTTTTGCGAAGGTACTGCTTTTATCTGGTTGATGGCTCTTACTCTTCCTTTCACAGCAGACTTGCGGCCACTTCCTCTATTCCTTTTTGAGTTAGACGATCGACGGTATGATGACTCACACTTTGTTCGCGACTTTTCAAAATGCAGAATTTTTGTTGTAGTGGTATTGCCTGCAAGTATGTCGGCACATTCATTTCCCTTAACGACAGCGTATCCGGGCAGGAGATCCACGTGAGATTGTGTAGATTCATACTGCTCGTTGCTATGTGCCAGTCTATGGTTTCTACTCCATTTTGCACTTTTTGAAGTAGATTCATCAGGTCAGTCAGGATGAAGGCTTCACATTCTTTTATTTCGACATCCAGTGAAGTTAACTAACTATTTTTGCACATCCATGACTGCCTCAGTTTCCATTATTAGACTAGAAGTTATAAATATCACATGTAGCATTCTTTTTGTGTATGGTGTTTCCGTTCTGATTGACAAAGCAGTCCCATCCAGATTTATTACTGATGACTTGAGCTATCCATGTATATGATCACAGCACCGGGGGTGCAACTTAGTTGGTTCACGAATAGTTTAATTTCTGCATCAGCTTTTCCTTCTGGCCATTCGCAACACTGTATATCTACTAGATTTTCTTGTATGATGGTTTTATGTAGGTTTTCGAAATGGTCTGGATGTTTTTCCCGTTCTTTTGTCTCTTTGAGTTCTGTCAATTGACACACGCGCTGAATGGATTCTTCAGCCTGTCCCATTCATGATTTTCCACGTTGAAGTGGATTGCCTTTTGCTGTTCCAATCATCTCGTGGAGTGGGTTTTCTGGGTTTTCCATTGCCCTGAAATACGCCTTCTCTTGTTATGTTTTATGTCTTGACTGTATTGAAGGAAGATCTAGCAGATACCGCATAGTCTTCGCAGTCTTTTGTGGTTCCGAGCATCACTTTCATTGTTTCATTCTGTTTTCTGTCTAGTTTCAAAGCAATGGTCTGTGACAACATTGTGAGGCCAAGCAAATAGTCGATTACACTCAGTATCATAGCATGGTGTAGTTGAAAGAGATAACGTTGTTCAATGCCTTTAGCTGCCATTGCTTTCATCACTGAAAGACCCGTTTTACATTTGAGTGAAGTGATTTCCATGTTTTCTGCAGGTTAGTATTCTATCAAAACTGATGACAAGAGAGCGTAAGTTGTTTGTTCGCTCGATATTGGTTCCTTCGAACGTAACTGATGAAATGTTTTTTTCGCGCTTCTTTGCTGTCAAGGGTGCAGAACAGTACCTGTGCTTTGGTAGAGTTGATTGCTGATCCGGTTTCTTGACACCGCTTATCTATGTTGTTTAACTGTTCTTGGTTTGTTTCTTTTTAGTGCATTTTTTTACCTGTCTGGAAGATGAATCCGTCGTCAACAAAAGTGAGTATACAGCCAGTTCCGCTGTTAATTAGGTCACAAGTCCTGCAGACAATTGGAGAAAATGGTGATCTTTAAGGGAGTCTCGTGGAGAGGTTTTGTAGTGCTGAATACCAGTGTCCAGGTCGTAGGACTGCAATTCTTTCTTGGAGTGCAGCCACAATCTATCTACGCTATGTTTTCTGAAATAGTTCTTTGAGTAGTGTGAAGCGGACTTTTTGTTCTGGAAACTTTCGAAGATTTCGTGAGCAAAAGCAGCTGTGTTTTCTCATGTAGTTTTTTTATTTTCCTGTTTTAAAGCCTCCTTGATCTGGTGGGAATATTTTTCTGTCATTTAAGTGTCTAGCTAGCTGCATTGCTGTTATGTTTTCCATCATCTTTCCATTTTGCGTGGTCAGGATGCGATATCCATTTTGTCTGCTATGATCTGTCCTGGTTTGGGTAAAACTTTTGGGAAGCTGTGTGTCCAGTCTTAAGGAACAGGACCTTCCTCAAAACTGTCTTGATAGAGAGTATACAATTTAGTTTTGTCGTGTTCAGACAGCGTTTTGATGTCAATAACAGGGGCTGTGTCTTTCCTGCACCGTGCAAGTGGTTAATGCATTTCGTTTTCACTTATTGCATCATTGAGTCCAGTTTGTGACAGATTTTGTTGACGTCAGCAACGACAGTTCTGTTTTTTCAAGGGTTTTCTGCTCACTGTTGTATAAAATGATGCAGTAAGGCTTGACCCTTCTCTTCGTTTATTCTTAATGATTCACCTGTGTTGAACTGGAGATTTGTTCACATGCATCAGGGGATTCAGCTGCAGTCAGCTGCAATAAAGAAAATCATGGACGAAAAGTCCAGTATGTTAGAGGATATTGTTTTATGACTGTTTATTCAAATCAGGAAACTGAGGGAATCCGTTTTTTGCAAAGAAAGAACAAATCGATGAGCTCAAAGAAATGGCAGAGTAGAAAAAGTAGAAAGAAAACTTGAATCAACGAAAGAAAATGCTGATGTCTATTTATCAGTGTGGTTGAGCAAGACAGGGAGGATGAAAGTGTGACAACCCAAATCTTCACAGTCGTCCTGAACAGTCACACGTACAAATAAACTGGTATCAGGAATACCTGTACGCGCATACAGGATTGGAAAACCACATACCCACAGAAACAACCCTCGTCTTGTTCTGTTGCAGCCTTGTCACTGGGCAACAAGGACATGACAGACAGCCTGAGATATAGTGGAATCAGAGTGGCCTCTGACCTCACTACACTTCAACGTAGGTTTGGCATGATAGCTGATATCCACAATGAAAAGCTCCGTGTGAAGGATAGACTGATAACCCCCATACCACATCTACAGAAATGGCCACCAGTAATCTCCATCCACTCCAAATACTGCACAGTGTGACGAAACAAGCTGCAGACACAGCACGGTGTATCAAAGCAGCAGAGACTCAAAGGACACTCGGCAAGGGGGAATTATGGCCAGTCCTACATGTACAGAGACCAGCCCATCAGACGTCACGCTGATCTCGTGCCAGAAGTCAACACAGATCAATAGCAGAGTCTTCAGACCGCAGGCCAGGCCAAGTAAGGATCACAAATATCCAGAGAATTCGGTAGATTGTATGCCGATTTTAGATACAACAATGTCAGAGGGGACTCTGGTGAAGATCAAGAGATCAAAATGACCCCAATGAAATAGACAGGGACAGAAACAGGACCAGACTACATGTTCCTGGACCACATTTATACAGCACAGAGATAAGGAATCTTGGACAATCTGGTTTGTGTCAGGTTTGTCTTTTAGAAAGAAATACCAGCAGACAACTCTCTACTGCTTCTACAGCAGATAGAATAACCGCAAAGTGTACCAACAGTCGGTAGAGGAATATCATACAGTCATGACCATGTCCCCCCACCCTGCCTCCTATTCTCGGCCAGACTGGACAGTACACCCTCAGTGAACTCTCCCCCATACAGCCCCTGTGTAACAGTCAGTGGCTACACATCAACAAAATGAACACTGTGCCGTCACACTGATGATAGTGAAAATAGGACGTACACTCCAAGTATAAAGGTTTCCAATATATGGCATATACTCCCAGCATATGGGATTGCACAACAGATCGTCTTTCTCATCAAGTTTTATGCCAACTTCACTTGTAAAGTAGGAAACAACGAACACAATTTCAAACTAAAGACAGAAGTAAGGCAAGGATTTTTAATGTCAGCACTGTCTTTCAACATGGCCATGGACTGTGTGATGAACAAACGACTGAGGAGGACCAACTAAGAGACAATAGATGGAATATCTTTTCAACACTGGAAGATTTGGGCTTTGCAGACGACCTGGCACTGGACTCCTACACTCACCAGCGCATGCAGGATAAAACGTCCTTGTCCTGTCTCAACATCTTTGTATAAAAAGTAAACATAAATATCAGCCAGAGGTGACAACGCAACATCCCATCCCTCCCCCGCCCCTCCTCCAAATGGACAGAACAGACCTACCCGCAACTGAAGAGTTCATATACCCAGGCAGTATTGTCGGACATGACAGAGGAGCAGACTGTGACATCAAAAAGCATCCCAGCAAAGCCAAATACACCATCAGAATGTTGAACAACATAAGGTGGTCCCCCCTTGTAAGCGTCAAACACAAGCTCAAACTGTCAACGTTCGTCATGTCCCTACAAAGAATCATAGGAAGTTTCTGGCTCAGCACTGTGTCCAAGCAACACCTACTCGCCCAATGCACTCAAGAGGGAATGGATACCACCACCACGAAAAGATTATGAAGATGGAAAAGGCACAACATCTAAAGACAGCAGGATAACATCACCCAGCACATCATCTACAGACAGCAGGATAACATCACCCAGCACATCATCTACAGACAGCAGGATAACATCATCCAGCACATCATCTAAAGACAGCAGGATAACATCACCCAGCACATCATCTACAGACAGCAGGATAACATCATCCAGCACATCATCTAAAGACAGCAGGATAACATCACCCAGCACATCATCTACAGACAGCAGGATAACATCACCCAGCACATCATCTACAGACAGCAGGATAACATCACCCAGCACATCATCTACAGACAGCAGGACAACATCACCCAGCACATCATCTACAGACAGCAGGATAACATCACCCAGCACATCATCTAAAGACAGCAGGATAACATCATCCAGCACATCATCTAAAGACAGCAGGATAACATCATCCAGCACATCATCTAAAGACAGCAGGATAACATCATCCAGCACATCATCTACAGACAGCAGGATAACATCATCCAGCACATCATCTAAAGACAGCAGGATAACATCACCCAGCACATCATCTAAAGACAGCAGGATACCATCACCCAGCATATCATCTAAAGACAGCAGGATAACATCACCCAGCACATCATCTACAGACAGCAGGATAACATCACCCAGCACATTATCTACAGACAGCAGGATAACATCATCCAGCACATCATCTAAAGACAGCAGGATAACATCACCCAGCACATCATCTACAGACAGCAGGATAACATCATCCAGCACATCATCTAAAGACAGCAGGATAACATTACCCAGCACATCATCTACAGACAGCAGGATAACATCATCCAGCACATCATCTACAGACAGCAGGATAACATCATCCAGCACATCATCTACAGACAGCAGGATAACATCACCCAGCACATCATCTACAGACAGCAGGATAACATCACATAGAACATCATCTACAGACAGCAGGATAACATCACCCAGCACATCATCTACAGACAGCAGGATAACATCACCCAGCACATCATCTACAGACAGCAGGATAACATCACCCAGCACATCATCTACAGACAGCAGGACAACATCACCCAGCACATCATCTACAGACAGCAGGATAACATCATCCAGCACATCATCTAAAGACAGCAGGATAACATCAACCAGCACATTATTACAGACAGCAGGATAACATCATCCAGCACATCATCTACAGACAGCAGGATAACATCACCCAGCACATCATCTACAGACAGCAGGATAACATCATCCAGCACATCATCTAAGGACAGCAGGATAACATCACCCAGCACATCATCTAC
The DNA here is from genome assembly GCA_030674185.1 of Monoplex corrugatus. Taxonomy (NCBI): domain Eukaryota; kingdom Metazoa; phylum Mollusca; class Gastropoda; order Littorinimorpha; family Ranellidae; genus Monoplex; species Monoplex corrugatus. The sequence continues at coordinate 18,527,796 of CM060308.1, read as the reverse complement.
AGACAGCAGGATACCATCACCCAGCACATCATCTACAGACAACAGGATAACATCACCCAGCACATCATCTAAAGACAGCAGGATAACATCACCCAGCACATCATCTACAGACAGCAGGATAACATCACCCAGCACATCATCTAAAGAGAGCAGGATAACATCACCCAGCACATCATCTACAGACAGCAGGATAACATCATCCAGCACATCATCTAAAGACAGTAGGACAACATCACCCAGCACATCATCTACAGACAGCAGGATAACATCACCCAGCACATCATCTACAGACAGCAGAAACATCACCAGCACATCATCTACAGACAGCAGGATAACATCACCAGCACATCATCTACAGACAGCGGATAACATCATCCAGCACATTATTACAGACAGCGGATAACATCATCCAGCACATCATCTACAACAGCAGGATAACATCATCCAGTACATCATCTACAGACAGCAGGATAACATCATCCAGCACTCATCTACAGACAGCAGGATAACATCACCAGCACATCATCTACGACAGCAGAAACATCACCCAGACATCATCTAAAGACACAGGATACATCACCCAGCACATCATCTAAAGACGAGGATAACATCACCCAGCACATTATCTACAGACAGGATAACATCACCCAGCACATCATCTAAAGACAGCAGGATAACATCACCAGCACATTATCTACAGACAACGGATACATCATCCAGCAATCATCTAAAGACAGCAGGATAACATCACCCAGCACATCATCTACAGACAGCAGGATACATCACCCAGCAATCATCTAAGACAGCAGGATAACATTACCCAGCACATCTACAGACAGCAGGATAACATCACCCAGCAATCATCTAAAGACAGCAGATAACATCACCAGCACATATCTACAGACCAGGATAACATCACCAGCACATCATCTAAGACAGCAGGATAACATCACCCAGCACATATCTACAGACAGCAGGATAACATCACCAGCAATCATCTAAGACAGCAGGATAACATCACCCAGCACATCATCTACAGACAGCAGGATAACATCACCCAGCAATCATCTACAGACAGCAGGATAACATACCCAGACATCATCTACAGACAGCAGGATAACACACCCAGCACATCATCTACAGACAGCAGGATAACATACCCAGCACTCATCTACAGACAGCAGGATAACATCACCAGCCTATCTACAGACAGCAGGATAACATACCAGCACACATCTACAGACAGCAGGATAACATCACCCAGCAATCATCTAAGACAGCAGGATAACATCACCAGCACATCATCTACAGACAGCAGATAACATCACCCAGCACATATCTAAGACAGCAGGATAACATCACCCAGCACATCATCTAAGACAGCAGGATAACATCACCCACACATATCTACAGACGCAGATAACATACCACAATCATCTACAGACAGCAGGTAACATCACCAGCACATCATCTACAGACAGCAGGATAACATACCCAGCAATCATCTAAGACAGCAGGAAACATCACCAGCACATCATTACAGACAGCGGAAACATCACCACAATCATCTAAGACAGCAGGATAACATCACCCAGCACATCATCTACAGACAGCAGGATAACATCACCAGCACATCACTACAGACAGCAGATAACATCACCCAGCACATCATCTACAGACAGCAGGATAACATACCAGCCATCTACAGACAGCAGGAAACATCACCCAGCACATCATCTACAGACAGCAGGATAACTCACCAGCACATATCTACAGACAGCAGGATAACATCACCAGCACATCATTACAGACAGCAGGATAACATCACAGCACATCATCTACAGACAGCGATAACATCATCCAGCCATCATCTACAACAGCAGATACATCACCCACACATCATCTACAGACAGCAGATAACATCACCCAGCCACTTCAGACAGAGAAACACACCAACACCATCTAGACAGGTAACTCACCCAGCACAATCTAAGACAGCAGGATAACACACCCAGACATATTCAACACAGGATACATCACCCACAATTAAACACGGTAAACCAGCACAATCTACAGACAAGATAACATCTCAGCATCATCAAGACAGCAGATAACATCACCCCCACTCAGCCGGTAATCACCAGCACATCTAGACAGGGATAACATACCACATCATCACAACAGCAGGTAACATCACCACCATCTAAACGCAGGATACATCACCACACATATCTACAACAGCGATAACATCACCCAGCACATCATCAAGACACAGAAACATACCAGCACCATACCACTAACAACAGCCATCATCTAAGACAGAGTAAATCCCACACACACTCAGACAGCAGGATACATCACCCGCACATCACTACAGACAGCAGGATAACATCACCCAGCACATCATCTACAGACAGCAGGATAACATCACCCAGCACATCATCTACAGACAGCAGGATAACATCACCCAGCACATCATCTACAGACAGCAGGATAACATCACCCAGCACATCATCTACAGACAGCAGGATAACATCATCCAGCACATCATCTACAGACAGCAGGATAACATCACCCAGCACATCATCTACAGACAGCAGGATAACATCACCCAGCACATCATCTACAGACAGCGGATAACATCATCCAGCACATCATCTACAGACAGCAGGATAACATCACCAGCACATCATCTACAGACAGCAGGATAACATCACCCAGCACATCATCTACAGACAGCAGGATAACATCACCCAGCACATCATCTACAGACAGCAGGACAACATCACCCAGCACATCATCTACAGACAGCCGGATAACATCATCCAGCACATCATCTACAGACAGCAGGATAACATCACCAGCACATCATCTACAGACAGCAGGATAACATCACCCAGCACATCATCTACAGACAGCAGGATAACATCACCCAGCACATCATCTACAGACAGCAGGATAACATCACCCAACACATTATCTACAGACAGCAGGATAACATCATCCAGCACATCATCTACAGACAGCAGGATAACGTCACCCAGCACATTATCTACAGACAGCAGGATAACATCATCCAGCACATCATCTACAGACAGCAGGATAACGTCACCTAGCACATCATCTACAGACAGCAGGATAACATCATCCAGCACATTATCTACAGACAGCAGGATAACATCACCCAGCACATTATCTACAGACAGCAGGATAACATCACCCAGACTGCCCTTCAATGGACACCAGAAGAAAGACGCGACACTAATTATTCTGATAACCAATGGTTCTTGAATGTGGCTTAGATCCTTTCTCTTATACTGTACAAGACAGCTAAAAGCCCAGTCTAAAATCAGTTAACATGATCACTTGCTTTAACTGTACGAGTTGAGTGAAACAGACGAACAGACACGACGTTAACGCAACCTGATATGCGCGGAAACAAGGACTTGGACTTTAAACTACGTCCCTACAGGATGAAACCAATCTGTGTTGAAACTCAGCAGAAACAGTACTCTGGAGGGCGGCATGGTACAAAGATAACAGCTTGCTTTAGGTCTGCTGTACATCATGTCGGTCAGTCATTAGCTTTATCAACTGTTCTTTCCCTCTCCTTAACTGAGTCAGTCTTCCTCTGGTAATGGTCGTTGGCCGAGATATTACACTTTCGTGTTGTTCTATTAGTTGTCGGATTTTAAGACTGTTTCGTGTGAAACGCATACATGCTCACGCATTTATACATACACGCACGCACGCACGCGCGCGCGCGCACACACACACACACACACACACACACACACACACACACACACACACACACACACACACACACATAAATACTCTAGTGGGCGTAAAACACTTTCAGCATTTTTTTTCTTTGAATAGGATATTACAATCAATTAATTAAAGCAATCAAGCCAGAAAAATGCTCTCCTTTTTGGAATAATTAGAGCAATACATACAAGAATAAAGGGCATAATTATGAAACAGCTACATTGTTCCTTTTTGACTTTATACACGAACACAGTTAAAACAAAACAACAAGAAAGAAAAATGGAGGGGGGGGGGGGCCGAAACAAGAAAGATGGAGGGGGGCAGAAACAAACAAACAAATCAATATACAACTCTGCTGACTGTGACCAAGATCAAATGTCTTTGAACCCTGAAAGATGCTCTTTGTCACAGTGGCTGCAGCCCCTTTATTTGTCTCTGAGTCAGACGTTACATTTCCACACTTTTTTCTCTGTATAGCTTTGTCCTTTCAAGTAAAACTGATAAGGCCTAATATCCATCATTCGTGGTAAGAAGGTTTGACATGTTCCTGTTGTTTTTCGTTGTTGTTGTTGTTGTTGTGTTTTCATTTGGATCAGTATGGCTGATCTGACCAATCTCATGAAAGTCTGGTACATACTGCATTTGAAAGTTAGCACATGGCCACTAGTGATGCCAATGGTCCAGCACTCCTTGATGGTTTTAGGTTCAAACTGGCATAGCGCACGTAGCCTCAGGTGTGTATACACGTAGCTGGTGTGGTGTTTGTCAATAAGACAACAAAAAGCGCAAGGCTGAAGATCCAAGTTTGCTTTTGTGTCCATCACTTTCTTGTTCATGTTCCACTATTAGCGGTGCAGGGCCTCGTTTGGTCCAACAGTGAGTCAGTGAGTGAGGTACATGATTGCTGTGATAGTGCGTGTGCATACTTCCGTGTCGGACTGTGATTGCGTGTGTGAACGTTGTCCCAATAGTTAGTTGATTGAATAAATAAATATCCTTTTACAACGTAAATTCGGGAGGAAATGCTGTATTTTGTGAGAATGTCTTTCGAAGGAAAACTTAGTGTCGGAGATGATTTTAATCAACTCTGGTCGAACCTTTGCGAGCGTGACATTCACATTTGGGACCCTGGTGAGCTTCCAAATCCGGTCACAACCATACAAATATATCCATGTGCGATGCATCTCCAATCAGAGACTTAGTCGGACTGTGGTCCAGAGTGGCTAGAGATCCATCCATAAACAGGTGACTGATTTTGCGAGTGACACATCTGATCGGCAAACAGTATCACTGAGTATGTAGGCTTATGGTGGTATACACACTCTACTAGCATTGGTTTTTATCCTTTCATCGTATGGTATTTGTGGTGTTAATGATGTGGAATCCTCCCCGTCTCCCAAACCCCAACCCAGTATTTATTGTTTTATTATTCTCGTATTTAAGCGTAATTTAGAAGAAAGTTATAGCAAAGCGCACAGACAGACTAACAAACCCTACCTCTGGCTGGTCTTGGCAAAAATCAGTGACTGTAAGAGAAACAAGGCAATGACACAATGGCTGCGTGAGAATCGATAGCACAACTAATGGACCAGACCACTGCAAGCAGCCCGCTGCCCGTCCCGCGCCCTCGGTTGTTATGGAAACTGCGTTTTTAAAAAAGCCTCACACTGACTGGTCGTGCAGCTCATTATCTCACTCATATCACTGGCTCTCGGGTCTGCCAAAACGTATGGTGTGCTGAAATTATCCAAAAGAACGGAAATTCTTTTTTCTTTCTCTCTCTCTCTCTTTAAAATTTTTATTAAAAAAAATCATTTCTGTCCTTGTTTTTACACGCAGGAAATTTTTATCAGGCCCATGTTTGTCTTTTCTTTTTACCAGCAGGACATAATAAAATCTTTGTCTGTTTCTTTCTTTTGTTTCTGCAGGCCGTATGAAGTTGCTACGAGTACACTGATGTACTGAAGCTTCTTGTCAATTTTCTTGTTTGCGTGCTGTTCATTGACTCTATCAGCAGAAGCGCATAGGAGCTGCTTCTGAAAATGTCTCGTTGTCTCCTACTGTATCCTGGCCACACCACCCATAAGAAGCTGGCAGAAACATCAACTGTGAATCACTCTGAACATATGACCACAATGAAGAAAAGGTAACTAAGATGATCGTTACACAGAACTACTTGGTTCAAACATGTTCTCCAGGGACCATTCTCAACTGATGACATTGTGCACAGTAAGAGAATACAAAGCAAGCAGATGGACTGACAGCATTACTAAATGGACCATGGAGAACTTTGCTACAACCCAAGCGCTTGCCCACAGCCACCAAAAATGGAGTCAGCTGATACAGCACTCACAGGTACGGCACTCATCGGTACAACACTCATTGGTGCAGCGCTACCTGGTGCAATGTCACTTGTGCAGTGCTCACTAGAACAGTGCTCACTGGTGCAGCACTCAATGATGCAATGCTCACTGGCGCAGAGCTCACCGTTGAAGTGCTGACTAGTACAGAACTCACTGGTACTGAGCTCTGTGGTACAATCAGTGCTCGATTTTGCCCTCTGTAAGTGACATGTAAGCTATGAAGGTTTCTTTGAAAAAAGGCTTAAGTCAGCAAAACAGTCTGTTTTATATAATTATATCCTTTCATAGTACTACCATACATATCATATTGATCATCCGTCTTTATCTCATAACTCCACACCTGTTGAAAGGTTGTGCTTATTAACAACGTTATCACTACGAAGTCTTGTTTTACATACGTTGAAAACCTGCATACTGTAATCGAACCTTTGCTAAGTGCCTCATAAATTCTAAGTTTATTGTAGGTTGCACTTTGTGTTGTGTCATAGTGCAGTAAATCCCAATGAACGTATGTAAACTAAACAGTTTCTTGTCGACAGTTCCAACATTCCATTGAACCATGCGACTGTAAGCCTCACTATTTGTTGTGTCGTGCTATTTAAATGCTGTGACATTAAACTGTCAGACGAAGGTAACGGTAGACACATGCAAATAATCATTCCAAGTATGATAAGGACATACGACAGCCCAATACTAATGTAACTATAGTAATATTTATGATAAGTGTATTCAATACATGTGTAATTGATACTTCTTACAGGAACAAAGAAAGCGATATTTATAAGTGTATTCGATACATGTGTAATTGATACTTCTTACAGGAACAAAGACAACGATATTTATGATAAGTGTATTCAATACATGTGTAATTGATACTTCTTACTGGAACAAAGATAGCGATATTTATAAGTGTATTCAATACATGTGTAATTGATACTTCTTACAGGAACAAAGACAGCGTTATTTATAAGTGTATTCAATACATGTGTAACTGATACTTCTTACAGGAACAAAGACAACGTTATTTATAAGTGTATTCGATACATGTGTAACTGATACTTCTTACATGAACAAAGATAGCGTTATTCATGATAAGTGTATTCAATACACGTGTAACATCACCCAGCACATCATCTACTCAAACAAAGAAAAGTATGCTTTTAATATTAATTTGTATAGTGGGTTGGCTTTTAACATGACGCACATATAGAGATGAAAAACAGTCGGGAAAAAGTTGCACATACATTTCAAAATATACAATTCTAATAAAAGATAATTATGTCTAGAGAATATCAAATTGGATTTTTGCTGGTGCTGCTGCTGCTGTTGTTGTTGTTGTTGTTGTTGTCGTCGTCCTCGTCGTTCTGGTTGTTTTTGTTGCTGTTGCTATTGACAGACTGGGTTTTTTTTGTTGTTGTTTTTTGCATGAAATATGAATTGATGTCTTGAGGGACAACACGTTGTTAGGGTACAGCGCCATCCAGTTCTAAGATTTCCTCCCCCCCCCCCCCCCCTAAAAAAAAAAGTATGGTGATAGATATTTCATATCGACAGGAAAGAGAGAGTGTGTGTGGTGTGTGTGTGTGTGCGTGTGCGCTTGTGTGTATATATGTGTGTGTGTGTGTGTCGGTCTGTTTGTCTGTTTATCTGTCTAATTGTTTGTCTGTATGTTTCTGTCTGTCTGTGTCTGTATGAGTCTGATAAAATTGTATCAGTCAAATTAATTTTCTCAGCTATTCATGGATAGATCTTTACCAAATCTGGGTCAAAGGAGTAGACCGCTGACGAATCACAGAAGCATAAGTTTAGAAGTCCTAGTGCCAAGATCAAGGTCAAACGGGAAAATAATGTATGTAAACTTAGCCCTAAGATCACTGTGGGGCTTTCTCGCCCCAGACGATTCCTACCCAGTGTTGAGTGTGCTATGGGCTCATTGAAAAGACCGGTACCACACAGTGAATCTCATCCTCTTCATGGATGCGTCATTGAACACGTTGCTGAAATCTTCTGACCATACCGTAGGCGTTGGTATGTCTTGGGCCTGGTTGGTACCAGGATATAGTATAAAAGAAATGTACAATACATCTTTGTCACGCAGTCTCCATCATCCCCATCGTCATCATCATAACATCATGATTATCATCCCCGTCGACGTCATCATCATCATAACATCATGATTATCATCCCCGTCGACGTCATCATAATCATAACATCATGATTATCATCCCCATCGACGTCATCATCATAACATCATGATTATCATCCCCGTCGACGTCATCATCGTAGCATTATGATTTTTTTTTTTTATCCCAGATTGATTGGCCATTAAAGTGACGTAGAAGATAAAAGGGAAAACACCACCTTCTTCAAGAAGTCGTATGAACAGCACTTTCTCTATAATAAAATCAGCCTCTCTTCATTATAACGGATATCATATTATTTGTGTGAATAGGAACATTACCATTTCAGGTTAAAGTGAACATAATCGATGTCATATCTTTAACAATGCTAAAAAAGGGGGGTATAGAAAAAAAAGGAGACACTATTTCATGTCAACCACAGAGATAGAGAGGTGTGTCTGTGTGTTTGTATGTACTTGTCTGTGATGAAAATATGCGATCGGATCTTTACCAAATCTAGATCAAAGATGTGGACTCGTAGAGGAGTCGTGAGTGCATAAGTTTGGATGTCATGGCGCAAGTTCAAGGCCACACGATCTCCCAAAAAGGGCCTGAACTTCTCAAAACACTGGAATTACGTTTTCATTGTTGTACAGTCTATCATTGTTGAACAGTCTATCATTGTTGTACAGTCTATCATTGTTGTACAGTCTATCATTGTTGTACAGTCTATCATTGTTGTACAGTCTATCATTGTTGTACAGTCTATCATTGTTTGAACAGTCTATCATTGTTGTACAGTCTATCATTGTTGTACAGTCTATCATTGTTGTACAGTCTATCATTGTTGTACAGTCTATCATTGTTGTACAGTCTATCATTGTTTGAACAGTCTATCATTGTTGTACAGTCTATCATTGTTTGAACAGTCTATCATTGTTGTACAGTCTATCATTGTTGTACAGTCTATCATTGTTGTACAGTCTATCATTGTTGTACAGTCTATCATTGTTGTACAGTCTATCATTGTTGTACAGTCCATCATTGTTTGAACAGTCTATCATTGTTGTACAGTCTATCATTGTTTGAACAGTCTATCATTGTTGTACAGTCTATCATTGTTGTACAGTCTATCATTGTTGTACAGTCTATCATTGTTGTACAGTCTATCATTGTTGTACAGTCTATCATTGTTGTACAGTCTATCATTGCTGTACAGTCTATCATTGTTGAACAGTCTATCATTGTTGAACAGTCTATCATTGTTGAACAGTCTATCATTGTTGTACGGTCTATCATTGTTGTACAGTCTATCATTGTTGTACAGTCTATCATTGCTGTACAGTCTATCATTGTTGTACAGTCTATCATTGTTGAACAGTCTATCATTGTTGAACAGTCTATCATTGTTGAACAATCTATCATTGTTGAACAGTCTATCATTGTTGTACAGTCTATCATTGTTATACAGTCTATCATTGTTGTACAGTCTATCATTGTTGAACAGTCTATCATTGTTGAACAGTCTATCATTGTTGAACAGTCTATCATTGTTGTACAGTCTATCATTGTTGTACAGTCTATCATTGTTGAACAGTCTATCATTGTTGAACAGTCTATCATTGTTGAACAGTCTATCATTGTTGAACAGTCTATCATTGTTGAACAGTCTATCATTGTTGAACAGTCTATCATTGTTGAACAGTCTATCATTGTTGTACAGTCTATCATTGTTGAACAGTCTATCATTGTTGTACAGTCTATCATTGTTGTACAGTCTATCATTGTTGTACAGTCTATCATTGTTGTACAGTCTATCATTGTTGTACAGTCTATCATTGTTATACAGTCTATCATTGTTATACAGTCTATCATTGTTGTACAGTCTATCATTGTTGTACAGTCTATCATTGTTGTACAGTCTATCATTGTTGTACAGTCTATCATTGTTGTACAGTCTATCATTGTTGTACAGTCTATCATTGTTGTACAGTCTATCATTGTTGTACAGTCTATCATTGTTGTACAGTCTATCATTGTTATTGCTTCACGTCAGGTTTCCTTCTATTTGATGGTTCTTCAAGGTCTCAATGATCTTGAGAAAACCTGGATGGTCTTCTGAGCAGATAAAATTTCAAATCCAATTTTCTCAGCCACTTATGATTTGATTGTTTTGATTTTGGGTAGAGTCCTTGTACGTTTATGGGCCATCTCAGCCGTTGTTGAAGAAACGGCCAAGTTATATAAATAAGCCTCCTTTTAACATTAGGGTTGTTATGTCATTTGTGTAAACAGTTACGTTATCTTTAAAGAATTTGATTCTACATTCCCGACAAATGGCAGTCATTTCGGCGGTTTACTGCGCCTTGACTTGGCCTGAACTTTTCAGTGTTATATAGAACTAATACAGCTGTACGGATGCGAGGCCTGGACAGTCATCACGCAATGTCAAAACAAGACCCAGCATGCTGAAATGCGGTTTCTAAGAAGAATGTGAGAGTTCCATGGACACAAAGAAAAGAAACAAGACAGTCTTGAAAGAGATAAACACAAAAAGACAAGTATTGAAGAAGATCAGGAAAAGACAAGCAACATTTACAGGACATTTTATGAGGCAAGAGACATTTGAACACTTAGTTATGATAGGAAAGCTGGAGGGAAAAAGACCACCAGGTAGACCCCGCAGAAAATATTAGTTTTGCAGAGTGGGTGAGAACAAAACATAGATTCGTATGGAGGGTCATGATCGCGAACGTCATGCAGCAGGGCGCATGATGATGATGGTGTTGGTGGTGGTGATAATGATGATGATGATGATGATGATGATGATGATGATGATGATGATGATGATGATGATGATGATGAGATGATCGCCATGAACAAGTGTGCCAAACCATCACAAGCAGCAAATTGAATGATATGAAGATTTGCTGACTTCAGTCAAGAACAGAAGACTTCGTTGGTATAGCATTCCTGAATAATTCACCCAGGGAACTGTCGAGAAAGGGAGACGGAGGAGAAGAAACACACACACACACACACACACACACACACACACACACACACACACACACACACACACACACACACACACACAACACACACACACATACACATACACACACACACACACACACACACACACACACACACACACACACACACACACACCACACACACACACACACAACACACACACACACCACACACATACACACACAACACACACACACACACACACACACACACACCACACACACACACACACACACACACACACACACACACACACACACACACACACACACACACACAAACACGCAAACACACAAACACACGCTCACAACAAAACAAAACAAAAGAAAACAAATGATGGACTGACAATATTGCAAATGAACGGAGAGACCACTTGCACAGACCCAGGCCTTGGCACACAATCGACAAAGATGGAGGAATCTGGTGAACAGTTCTTTAGTGCAGCACTCCAGTGATTCTTCACAGAGGGAAGGGAGAAGAAGAGTTTTAGTTTTGTGTCTTCGGTTAACACAACACAACTCAACACAACACGACACAACACAACTCAACACAACACAACACAACACAACACAACACAACACAACACAACACAACACAACACAACACAACACAACACACACACACACACACACACACACACACACACACACACACACACACACACAACACACACACACACACACACACACACACACACACACACACACAACACACACACACACTGCAGAGTTATGTCTGTTTTAGTTTCTCACCTGCACGAAATTTGCTATGTGAAATATATTGCTTGTGCTAGAAACATTTTGTTGTTGTTGATTTTATTAAAAATTGTATAAAAAGGGAGGTTATAGAACGGCTTGACCATCTTGTTGCTATAGTTATCCACCTTTTTTTTTCACAAGTGTAAATACGACAAACTGTACCGATGTCTAATAAAACTTGAGCTTTTTAACACGTGGCCGGTCTTTTTAGTTTTCAGTTGCGCGGAGATTTGTAATGAGAAATGCATGTATTAGAAAAGAGCAGCGATTCTTGTATGAACAGAGAGATTATAAAATGGCGTGACCATCTTTTTTGTTCATTCTCTATCCCCCACTCCGCCTCGCTTTGTGCGTGCGTGCGCAACGTGTGTGTGTGTGCGCGTGTGTGTTTTGTGCGCGTGTGTGGTGTGCGCGTGTGTGTATGTGTGTGTGTTTGTGCGTCCGTGCGTGCGCGCGCGCTTGTGTGTGTGTGTGTGTGTGTGTATGTGTGCGCGTGTGTGTGTTGTGCGTGTGTGTGTATGTGTGTGTGTTTGTGCGTGCGTGCGTCCGTGCGTGCGCGCTTGTGTGTGTGTGTGTGTATGTAGTATGTGTGTGTGTGTGTGTGTGTGTGTGTGTGTGTGTGTGTGTGTGTTGTGTGTGTGTGTGTGTGTGTGTGTGTGTGTGTGTTGCGGAAGATTTGTTGTGCAATCCCGTTCATTCGTTCCGTCCAGTAAAACCCGCTTCCATGCTCCAGATGTCAGAGTGTGTCCAGGCCACAGTTTGCTGACTCCTGTCTATAGAAGGAGCTTCTGGTGTGCAGTTTTTCTCCCTGGCAGTATCAAACACTATTGCAATTTCTTTTAGTATTTGATTTGTCATAGTACGTTCTTTCTTTGGGTCAGCGCTACTTTGCATGAACTGAGGACAAGATCTGTTTCTTTGCCCTGGCAGAGCAATCATGCACGGTCATTCGATTTCTGTCATTTCACCATATTTGCCTTTTGAGGGCTGGAGGTCATGATTATGCAGATCTAAGCATGAAACTGATTCCGAGAGGGGCCATATACCACATCACAGTACCATTCCAGCTGAGATTTCTTTGGAGTGTACTTTTCCACGTTGTCCATTGCCCCTGTCTGGCCTTGCTGGACTGTCGTCTGGATTCTTTTATCATCCTTATTTTAAATTAATGTCTTCTATCAACATGTCTCTGTTTTCTTCTTTGCCTTTGACCATCATTCCATTTATTTATCCAGTCTCAGTTTACTGCTTTGTGTGTATCCTATTACACGTATTTCTCTGCCCTTAAGGTTTCCTTTGCTGCATCCACTGCCTCTTGGACTTTCCATCTTCTCTCATTCTTCAGTCTGAGCTAGATTAATCTCACAGCCTTGTCTCCCCAGTCCTCAAGCATGCTTAGAAACCTGATCTTTTCCGCCTTGGACTCCCTGATGATGGGTTTAAGGAGTAACTTCAGCTTTGCCAGGAGACAGTACAACACGATGTCAGTGAGACCAGGTAAGACACTGAGTCATTTTCTTCAGTATTTGTACATTTTGGCTTCCATCTGTTTCTCTATGGCATATGTAGTATATATCAGTAAAGGCCATAGGAGCTATGGAATCAGCATGAACTGCAGGTACTGGACTTTGTATTTGCAGGGAACCACACAGGTTTATTACTTACAGGCTTCCTTCTGCCATTTGCTTGGTTTTATTTCTCTTTATTGTATATTTGGGGATTCATCATACCGCCTTCCCAGGTTCTTGATTGGGTTTTCAATCACTGTTGGAGTGGTTTGGTTGACTAAAGTAAACGTAACTGTTTTAGCTACTTTTCCATTCCTCGGTGAGAAGCTCTGTGATTTCTTTGGTTTGAAAATCATTCTGGGTGAAGCATCTAACTCGTCTAACTGTTTCATTATGTTGTGTATTTTATTGTCTTCTGTGGACAGGAGTGTTGTGTCATACACGAACAGGGAGACGATAGAGACTTACGAGGGAGTATTTGGTTTTCGGTTTTGATGTCTTGCTGAACCTGAATTGCTCACTGCTGCTTTCAAGATGACCTCCATTGCCAACACCAACAGTATTAGAGAAGTTGCACAGCCCATTGCTGTGCCAACTTCCAAATATTGATTCAGTCTGTCTTGGTTTCCACTGCGGACAGCCGCATTGAGGAGCCATAACAGTGCTTCAACATTTCTCAGATCTTTGGAACCTGGTACATCTCAAGAGACAGTTAAATCATTTTCTGCAGAACTCATCTATACGCATTTGCCAGATCGAGCCATAGCACTAGAGGTACCTTTCTCTGCTTTAGCTCTTTGGACTGCTTCCCATATCATTGTGGCATGTTCTACACAGCCAGACGCTCTTGGGATGCCTCCTTTCTGGACTGACGTGTCCAAGTATTCATTTTTTGAGGTATCAGCCTTTCTGCCATGACAGAGATTTTCCCTTTAACGTTCAATAGTGATGTTAGTCTAACTGGCTAATGGCAGTATCGAATTACCAAAACCTGGCAATCCAGTGATAGACAAGAGCTGTGGCACAGGTAGAAGCATGGGTATCTGGAATTGCTTCTGGCCATCTGGTGAAGTAGTCAATGATTGTGAAGAGGTAATTCATGCCTTGACCGGCTGAAGTGGGTCCAACGAGGTCAACATGAAGACTGCAAAACCTGGCGGTTGAAAATGGGCGCTCCACCAGTGGCGCCCGTATGTGTCAATGAATTTTGAGGGCTTGACAAGCATGGTATTCCTTGCGCCATTTGTGAATGTTACGCTTCATGCCATGTTACACGAAACGTTGGGTGATAGTCTGTTGAGTGGGGCGTGCACATACATATGAGAGTCCATGCGTTTGATCAAACAATGGGTGAGTCCAGGAGTGTGCCAAAATTGGTCATGGGATGCCAGTGGATGTGTGGCACAGCTGAGTTGATGTGCTGAACTGGTTGTATAGAAGCTTGAGGCCAGTGGAAGTGTGCGATAGGAATCCATCTCACCAGACTGTACTTAGTCTTCAGCAAGTTGATTGAAGTTGTCCACAGAGAAGATGTCCTGTTCCTCAGAGTTGGGATTGATGTTGAAGCGTGAAAAGGCATCAGCCACCACATTGAACTTGCTGTGATGTACTGGATGTCAGTGGTCAACTCATCTATATAGGAAAAGTGTCTCGTCTGTATGTCCTAAGAGCTGAAACCAAGTGTTTGTGGTCAGTGTGCTGTGTGAAAGGTCGTCCTTCCAGAAAGTGCCTAAAATGCTTGATTTCACTGTAGGCTGCCAGAAGTTCACAATTAAAGGCACTGTATTTCTTTACCGTTTCTGTAAATTCCTGGAAGAAGAGAGCAAGAGGAACCTGGGACTGGCCCTGTCGCTGTTCTAGTTGACCACCCATAGCTGAGTTGGAGAAATTGACTGTGAGACTTGTAGGTACATCTGGATAAGGGTGATGTAAAAGCACGGCCTCCTTGACAGCTTCCTTGCTTTTTCAAATTGCGATTTGACAGGCTTCAGACCGTTGAATGATTTGTCCCTTACCACTTGCCTGAGCATGGAGTGAGGATAGGATGTCAGCAACATGTGGGATGAAACGGTGTAAGTAATTCATCATTCCCCAAAACCGTTGAAGGCCTGTTACGATGGGTGGATGAAGCACAATCTTGAAGGGAGGCTACTAGGTCTGGAAGTGGATATATCCCCTGACACGACTTAGTAACACAAAAGACACACTTGGCCTTGCTGATGACCAGTCCATTGGAAGAAAGGAGGTGAAAAAGCTGTTGGAGGTGCTCAAGGTGTTGTTCATGTGAGTGGCTGCCACAAGGATGTCATCGATGTAGACGAAAGTGAAATGAATGTCTAGAAGGATGCCATCCATGAGGCACTGAAATATCTGAGCAGCATTCTTAGGGCAAAAGGCATACGCAGGAACTCCCAGAGTCCAAAAGATGTGATGATGGTAGTCTTTGCAACAGAAGATGGCGCCACAGGAATTTGATGATGGTCTCTGACCAGATTAGTCTTGGAGAAGACATTGCAGCCCGTGTGATGGTTATTGAAGTCCTGAATGTGAGGCAAGGGATAACAATCTTTGGTTGCAGAGTTAAGTTGTCTACAGTCACCACAGGGTTGCCAAATGCCATTTGGTCTGGGAACCACATGGAGTGGGAAGATCAGGGTGAGTTGGACGACTGATGATGCCCATCTGTTCCATCTTCAAAAAGTCAGCTTTTGTAGCATCCAGCTTCTTTGGACTCAGGCGTCAGGCACGAGCATGGACTGGTGGCTCATGTGTAATGATGTGATGTTCAACACCATGTTTACTGACCATAGAGTCAAAACGTGGAGTGAGTAACTTTGGAAACTGTTGAAGAAGATCAGGGTATGTGTTTTGTGGATGAAGCGATAGGCCTGCAAGGGTCACAGGGAAATCAGTGCTTCTGAGGAAAACAGAGGCGTTACAAGGGACAGGAGGTGCTTGCCCTCAAGGTCAATGACAGTTCCATGAGTGATGAAAAATTCAGCACCAAAAATGGAGAGCTGACATCAGCGAGATAAAATTCATGTGTGTACACTTGTTTGGGTTTAATTTCCAAAGTGATACTACGTTTGCCCCAGGTCTTGATGGAAGTTTCAGCAGCAGCAGAAAGTGGTATAGAAGGTGAGTTAGTTTTGCGGTCCTGTGCAGGGGCTGGATAAACTGACACGTCAGCACCAGTGTCAATTAACTGTGATTGGCCGGTGCGTCGATCATGAACAGAGAACGTGTTGGAATTTGAAACGCCACCTGCTACCATGTTTAGCGGCCAGCTTTGGCCGAGATAGATAAATTTGTTGTCATTGGAGGTTTTCATTTCCTGATTTCACTTCAAAGTCTGACACCTGGAGTTCAGTCCCAGACTGCAACATTAAAAGCCAGCCTATTCGCCATCCCTTTGAATGTTTCCATCATTCTAGTGTTGTCGGCTTGGTGTATCATAAGTCCCCCCCCCCCCCCAATCCCCATTTCAAGACTTTTCAGCGCATATGGTTTCAACTGCAGTTATTTGTTTGTTGTATGTCTGCTTGTGGTTTGGGGATGAAAGCGGGATTTTGACTATTTCTTATTCGTTCTTTTAATTGCCAGGAACATCATGGCACGATTTCTCTTGAATGTAGACAGACTGGGAGCTTTTAGTGGCATCATACACATGACCAATGTACCCACTCAAAAGCACCACTTGTACCAAACTGTTCCCGCCCTTCCCTTTGCTCAGCTCTCCCTTTCAAAATAGCTTTTAAAGCATGAATCTATACTTACAGGCAATTCTGTTGATACTACTTTTTTACTACACATCATGTTATTCTTTCCGGAAAGAATGCACACTAACCCCCCCCCCTCTCTCTCTCTCTCTCTCTCTCTCTCTCTGTGTATGTCGTGCTGTTGTGTGTGTGTGGTGGTGGTGTGTGTGTGTGTTGATTTCGCCTGTGAGCTTGAACAGACCTTATCAGCAAAAGATTTTACAGCTGTTTATATGTTTTTGGGATGGTCTAATTTATGATATGGACAAGGGGTTCCAAAATGTGACTCATATTTTCTTTAAGTTATCTCAGATGTTTGTGAACGGATTTCACTCTCAGTTGGCTAAGTGCTTTTTGCTGTACAAGAGCAGTCGTTCAAATGTGATCAAGCACGGGTGAATGGTCAAGCTCACAATTATGTAACATAATTATGTTTCAGTACTGACAACGTCACATTGGCTTTATCGGTTATATGTCAACGGGTTTTGAACAAATTTAATCTAAATATTCCACTTTCTGGAAATTCTGTGCCAGGAAATTTCCTTTGTTCTGTCACTCTCTTTGTTTCTTTCTTATTCCTTTGCTTTCTGTCATTTCTCCCTATCATTTTCTGCCTTGTTCTTCCCATCATTTTCTGCCTTGCTGGTCCATTCACCTGTATGTGTTCGATAAAGTCTTACGTACATTCTCATAGGATTGATAATTGGGTACATGTAGGCTACTAAGTTAAATTTTGGCTCTAGGGAAATAAGATATGGGAAGCCATTGTAGGTAATTTAGGCTGGTTTTGATATGTATGTTTTAGTGTCCCTAGTTATGTTAAAATTTATATTCTGGTATGTTTTTAAATCCCTGTGTGATAAATTGGGGGCCACAGGGCATCTCCTTAGATTATGTGCGCGAATGCATTGACATGTGTACTTAAGTTGTTTTTTTCCCCTGTTGAAGTATTGTGTGTTTTGAAACGGTTATAGCACTGATGTGGCTCTACGCAGTCGGCTGGGCTTTAAACAACAATACCATAACGGTAACAGTATCCCACATGCATAATACCCGATATACATGTACATGGTCCAATGTTTCAACAACTGTGGATTTAGAAAAAGATTCAGTGCTTGTATGTGTCTTTGCTGTGTTCTGTTCATAAACCGATCAGAATAAAATGTGAGTCATGTTAATGATGCCTATGGCAAGCCCATCACAAACCATTCATTGAGATCAGTTGATTTTCAAAGTGAACAAAAACGTTTTTTTGGTGATGGTGTCTTTTCGTTTTGATTTGTTTTTGTTCTTCCGTTTGTTGTTGTTGTTCTTTTTCTCCCAGAAAAGGAAGCAATAAATGGCTATGTCAACAAAGCAAGAATGCAAAGGGCAGCTCCAGTTAAAATGTTAACCAGATATCACACACGGAGACCATCAAATGTAGCCATACTCAGTAGCGGAGACAAAGTTCAAAAAGAAGCAGGCACGGAGGCCATTACTTGAACGGTGGCAACCCAACACCGAGACCTGACTCTACGCCCACCCCTACCCCCACTCCCCCTAACCCCGTCTAGTCCCTCCCCTCTCCCTCCGGTAAGTGCCTC
The DNA here is from genome assembly GCA_030674185.1 of Monoplex corrugatus. Taxonomy (NCBI): domain Eukaryota; kingdom Metazoa; phylum Mollusca; class Gastropoda; order Littorinimorpha; family Ranellidae; genus Monoplex; species Monoplex corrugatus. The sequence continues at coordinate 18,508,896 of CM060308.1, read as the reverse complement.
TTCCAGACCAAAATGCCTCACAAAGAGAAGAGCTCGAAATGGACACAGCTGTGCACTTCAAGTGAAGTGTATGCACTGGGATGTGCTCAGCGTTCGCAGAGAAAAAGAAGTCTCTCAGCTGTCTGGGGTATGTTCTTTGCTTTTAATGGGCCCAGTACATGCATGGTAGGCGTGTTAGCGCGAGCAGGGTGCCAGCCAACTGCCAGTGGCCCAGACAGAGATGATGTGTGTTAGCAGTACTCCAAGAAATAGCACAGATTGAGGAAAACGGGGGCGAAAAATATTGACAATTGACGATACTTTCCTGCAACGAAAACCGGCTGTCTTGTTCTCCCCAGCCCGTTATTACTTGGTGCAAACGCGGATAGAAGACGTTTCGTGTCAATCGATATATTTCATTGATTTACCAGCAGCCGCCTCCCTGTTGTGTGTTGCTTTGTATATTTCTTGAAATAATACCATGGCACCTTTGCTGCCTTCTTTGAGTTGTGAAAACCCTACAGGACGGAGTCTAGCACTGTGCGCTTTAAAAAAGTAACAGAGGAAAAAGTTGCAGGAGATATTTGACTGGTAGCAGTGTCCAGACTTAGTACGATACAGAACTTCGGCCTGCCGTCATCATGGAGCAGCTGGAGTCGCCAGTGTCCAGTCTGTCTACTACTCAGCTGGTTACTTTCCTCACCAATATGGGCATCACACGACCAGGACTGGATTCAGTTTGGGGTAATGCATTACAACCCGAGTGAATGCCATCTGCTTTGTAGCTGCTACGAGCTAACTACTAGTATAAGTAGTAGACAGTGCAAGCATAAAGTGGTTTGCCTATATCGCGGTGTTTGCTAAAGGAAGGAAGGGGATGGAGTCAGAGAGCATCTGATCACCGTAGGCAGTATTCTCTTTGATCTGATGTAGAAACGTACATTTTACACATCTTTTTCTCATTGAACATAATCCATGGAAGCTGATTAGCTGTGCTTACAGAGCAGTGGACACAGGGTCTGGTGTCTTGCCATCAGTCACAGCCAACAACATAGAAATTAACCTGTTTCCTGCCCATCCTGTCAGCTTTGTGTTCAACAAGTCCTGTTCTCATAACCCTCCACATTGTCCAGATCTTATCAATAAATAGCATTTCACCCAGGTGCAAGGAATCTGCCAGATTAATTACCAGCAGGTTTAGGTGAAGCACATATTGAATTGTCGCAGTGTGATGAATCCCTCATGAACAAACTCTGAACACTGTGGCTGAATGGAAATCTGTTATAGTCTTGTACAATTTTGTGATATATGAGAGAGAAAGGTGGGTTTTTTTTCAAGGTCACTGTAGTTCCTACTTAGGCAGTGTTATTTCTGCTCACCTTTTTGTTTTTTCTCTTCCATTTTCTGTGCCACTTAATGGCCACAGAATCTTGCACAATTTTACAATGATGTTATGGAGTTCCATCTAGGATTGAAATTTCATGACAGGGTTGTACTCTATGCTTTATATAATAATATAACTGGGCATCAACTAGGCCTGAGAGATGCAGATACATGCAGTGTTGGTCAGAAAATTTGAGCAACATCTTCAATGACATATCTGTGAAGTGTATGAAACTCAACTGTGTGCTCCCAAGTCTTTGAAATAAGCCCATAACAGACGTAAAATAAGCCCATAACACACGTAAAATAAGCCCATAACACACGTAAAATAAGCCCATAACACACGTAAATAACCATAACAGTAAATAAGCCCATAACACACGTAAATAGCCAAACACACGTAAAATAAGCCCATAACACACGTAATTCTAGGTTGGTGCTTGCTGGGCTGGAACATCCCACAGTGATTTTGATAGGTCTGATTGGGTCTGAACGCACAACCTTTCAGTTAATTAAAAGTCAGCTGCACTAACCACCGCACAATAGTGACTAAAAAGAGAAACCGTTTTCTGAATATGAAAATTCATCCATTATTTCATCATAAAGTTGTCTTTTTTTTCTCAAAAACATGAATGGTGGCCAGTAGTTAAAATGTTAAAAAACAAAACAAAACAAAAAACCTACCTGGGAAGTGAGCGGTCTCAACAGTGATTCCCAGTTTCACATGAACTTTTTTCTATCTCTAGTCTAATGAATGATGATCTGAGAGCAAGTGTTTCATACAACACTAAAATGAGGTCCTCTTAATAGCATGCATGCTGCACACATACACAAAGAATCTACAACTACAGAAAGGCTGTCTCTGGCAAAATTGTGTAGAAAAATCTATTTTGGTAGGTCATATTTAAAAAAAAGATTTAATGTAAATTGAGAAAAAAGATAACATCTGTGGAACAGTCAGTTGATGAAGGTTGTCTACGAAATGGAAGGGACAGGAGCAATAGTCAAGTTACGTAGGACATCAAGACTTAAAATCATTAGGCCTGTGTTTGACCCTGCTTGGGTAGTGTTTGGTAGGCAAAACGTTGGAGATGCTTATGGTCTCCTGTAAACTGATGTGTAGATCTGCTAGTGCTTGAATCCCTTGGCATATATATATATACACAATGCACAGACAACGATCTCCTAAGGGCCAAACCTTCTCTGGGGGGTGGGGGTGGGATGGGGAATGGGGTTTTCTTTTTGTCTCTTCTCAACTCTGTGGGGTTTTTTGTTTGTTTTTTGAGGCAGGACTGTGTGCATATGTTGATGCTTAGTAGTTTGCTTTTGCTTGTTGGCTGCTTTCATGCTAAAGTAATATGTGCATGACAGTAGTGAATTTATCACACTTTCAGATTTTATTTTCCAAAGACAGTGTCTCTGTGCTCGCAATATTTTCATTGGCACTAGCACTGCATATGCTATGTGATACATGTAGGTCAACAAACGCTAAGGACTTGAGATTCTACCTAACTTATGGATTCTACAGTATTGTCTGTCCTTGTAATCACTCTGTCATTGGAAAGAAAATTACTCTACAATATTGTATAACACAGTTTGCCAAAAAAAATCTACTGGTTTGCTGAGAGGAACAGAAAGAAAGACAAAAAATTCAAATTATGCACACGCTACAACTTGAACAGATCTATTGGTGTTAGTGCAGAGGCAAGATTATTGTATTCATATATGATATGTCTGTGAGCACGTGCGCACGCACACACGCACGCACACACACACACACACACACACCACACACACACACACCACACACACACACATACACACACACATTCACACACACACACACACATTCACACCACACACACACACACACACACACACACACACATCACACACACACACACACACACACACACACACACACACACACACACACACACACACACACACACAACACACACACAACACACACACACACACACACACACACACAACATTCAACACACACACACACACACAACCACACACACACACACACACACACACACCACACACACACACAACCACACACACACACACCACACACACACACACATTCCACCTTTCCCCATTTTATTACTTACTCCTACCATAGAAGCCATAACCACACACACACACAGACCAGTTGTTAAAGAAAGCATTTGCAGGTGTGCACTTAGCAGCTGGGGAATGGTGCAATCTGCTTCCTCACATACACACATAAATAAACATTTACTAAACAAATCAAGCTGTGAAAAGAATCATTTGCAATATAAACTTGGTGTCTGGAGGATCATGCTGTTTGCATGTCTGTGTCTCATCCCTTCACAACATGGACACAATCATGCACATGCAGGGGACAGGGGAGTTATTTGCATGCATGTAATAGGTACTGGAGCCAGTCGAGCCTAGAGAAGATTTAGTTTAGTACCATATCACTCATTTTATAATGTACACACATGCACACACACACACACACATGTATGCATACACACACATGCATACTTACACACACACGCTCACACATTCATACATACATGAATTAGTTGTAAAGGCAAGTGTTTGCACACATGCTCTTAGTATCTGAAGGATTATGCAGACCTTTTTCTGTATTTCAGTCCTCCCCCACCCCACCCCTGTCTCTCTCTCCACACACACCACACACACACACACACACACACACACACACACACACACACACACACACACACACACACACACACACACACACACACACACACATCATGACTTTTGACATATTACAACTTCACATTACGACTTCACCCATCCCTTTCATAAGTGTTGTGTTTATTCCAGGGGATCTTCCGGCACACAGGTAGATATAAAATGGTCATAGGCCAGGCCAACTAAAAAACATGGTCTGTAAAATCTAAAAGGTGGGGGGGGGGGGGGGGGGGGGAGGAAGCAGTCCTTTTTCAGAATCATATGTATCAAGGAACAGGACTCCGAGGGCTTGTAGAGGGGGAGAGGGGAGGGGGGTCTGAAGGGATGATAGGATATGGCACCTCAGTCTCTTTTAAGGCTGAACTGTACACAAGATTTCACAGGAGAGGATGAACTGAAAACAAAAGTCCTCCTACCCTGACAGATCATGGTACACATTGCCACTCTATGTACCCACACAGATGAGGCCACTCAGCCAAGGTCCATGGAAAGAAAATCCAGAAGAGGGTTTAACAGAACTGATTGAGTGATCCTGACACCATCTCAGCCATGTTGATCAGTGGGAGTGTCTGGTGCATCAGTGTTTAATCAAAAAAGGTGTTATGAGGTCACACAGCTCTCTGTGTCAGTACACATGATATGAATTTAATTGAATAATGAATACATGAATGCATGATGTTTAATAGTAACCATGCATATTTTCTTTTTCATTTTTGAAAACTGAAGGGCTGAAAGTTAAGCAACTCCCTCTGCCAGTGAGTCATTTCAGAATCAAAGCTGTCTTCTATGAGTGATTCATGAATGTCTCTTGCCAGTGTCCTCTGTTGACTTGTTGTACCCTCTCACATTTTTAAATCTTGTTATGGAAGAGGTTTCCTTTTCTTTTTCTTTTCAGAAACTGATAGTAAATGTTAGGGAAATGAAAAGTTGCATGGTTTTGTTGCCAAGCCTGTTTGATAGGGTAAATGTTAGGGAAATGAAAAGTTGCATGGTTTTGTTGCCAAGCCTGTTTGATAGTAAATGTTGGGAAACGAAAAGTTGCAGTGTTTTGTTGCCAAGCCTGTTTGATAGTAAATGTTAGGGAAACGAAAAGTTGCAGGGTTTTGTTGCCAAGCCTGTTTGATAGTAAATGTTAGGGAAACGAAAAATTGCAGGGTTTTGTTGCCAAGCCTGTTTGATAGTAAATGTTAGGGAAAATGAAAAGTTGGCAGAGGTTTTGTTGCCAAGCCTGTTTGATAGTAAATATTAGGGAAACGAAAAGTTGCAGGGTTTTGTTGCCAAGCCTGTTTGATATGTAAATGTTTAAGGGAAACAGAAAAAGTTGCAGTGGTTTTGTTGCCAAGCCTGTTTCTCTGAGTTCATATAAGCTACACAAGGCTAAACATGATCATTATGAATATTTGACATTTAGAAAGTTCCTTATCAGTATTATTATATAGAATCTTCTATGCTAAATCTCATTGTTGTTTTGTGTGCAGAAAAAGAAGTAACTGGGGTAATGCTGTGTGAATTCTGTGAAGAGGACATAAAGGATGTCTTTACAGAGTTCAAGGACCGGTTTCGAATCAGAAAACTTATCAGAAACATTGCAGACAAGGCTCGTCATAACCCAGCTGCTGCCACCTCCCATCAGGCTGACCAAAGTGAGCAGAGAAAAGAGCTGTCAGCGAGTTCTGTCAAAGATTCACTGTCACACAGGGTGTCACCCAAAATGGAAGCAGCATCGTCCACAATGCTGCAGCTGTCCTCATCTGACCATAAGGTCAACAGTGGTTCAAGGAGCCAGTTAGGTGATGCTGAGGATTATTTGTCATCAAATGCCATTTACAGGACACAAAATCCTGCATTAGAACATCATGAAGAGAGTCATGTGAAACATGAAAGAGAAGATTCATTCACTGTGAAGAGACAGTGTGTGAAAAATGTAGGTAAAAGGATTCCTGAAGCTCACACCAGCTCTTATACTATTCAGCAGTCGAACTCTCATAGTCAACATTCATCAACGGACATTTTTGTGGCCGCCCCTGCGATGTCTTTGTTTCCTGACTTCCTTCCTGCCTTCATGAGTGCTCACCCCTGCTAACAGGAGGCTATTCACACAGCCAGGATCAGAGAAAGACATCTCAGCATGGTCCTGGCAATGAAGAACAGGCACTATGCCTGAAAAAATCACCCCAAAGAATAGTGTCACCTACACAGACTAGGAGTGAGGCAGCCTCTCCAGCCACCCAACCCTCTTCCACCACCCCGGACTACCTGCACAGTCTGGACCCTCTACACATGGATTTGACCTCTATCATGTCCATGGGACATCTGGCCTCCAAGTACAGCGCACTGGATATCCTATCAAAGAAGGGCCAGCGATCACGACCCAACAGTGCACAAAAACTGGGTTCTATACTTATTCGAAATGCGGCACAGCAAGCCAATCTTTGGTGCTCCCCACCCCACCTTCGGAACATATCCCAGCCTCAAAAGCAAGAGTTCCTCAACAGCATTTATCGAATTGCTCCTCATATTCGTGAACATGAGCATCTCCTGTGGCAGCGCTTGAGTGAGACATTGCAGAACCGACGCAAATACCTGCTGGACAAAAAGCTGGGCAAGCGAGGTTTTTCTGGCTCCAGCCAGTCTACAGCATCATCTTCAACTTCTCATGACTTGCCAGATATCTCAGAATGGCAGGTCACATCCATGCAGAGTCATCTGAGCAACTTGAGGGAAGATGCTCATGATGATGTCAATATTCTGAATGAAGTTGTTGCCTCACAGGATTATTTGGATGCCAGACACATTAAAACTGAACCTGTCACTTAAGTGGTTTGGAGAGGTCTTGTGTGTTGATGTAAACAATGAAACTGAAGCTGAAGTACTGTCATACATCCATTTATGTCTGTCAAATCTCAAGTCTAATCCTGTTATTATCTACTAAGGTCTTTTTTCAAGTTACATGTTTACATGGAAATGAGGTTTGGAATGAGGAGAGGTGTAAAGTAGGTCATGACTAGATCTATATATAAACAGTTAAGAATATGATTTTTTTGTGTGTAAAATTTTGACATACACATGTTTATTGATAAATATTGTAGTCTCAAACTTATTACAATAAATTAATCTGGTAAACAAAGCCTGGGGTCGATGGAACTATAAACAACATTAACTGAAGCAAACATATACATTATTTTCCCAATGTGTTACATTTACTTTGCAACAAAGAAGTACCACTATATTAACAGTTTTTATAGTTCTTGAGCTGCTTACCTTGTTCTGAAATTCTCTTTGCAGGAGACACAGGATATTTTCTCTGCGGCTAGTTGACTGCATCAGGACCATGATTACATGTAAAAGAATTATTCCATCTATACAGGACAGGAGGCAATCAACCACATTTTCCCATGTCATTGTATAACAGATGTATATAGTTGTCTGTGTATTCACTTTTATTCATGTTTTGGTCAGCATGTCATAGTAATCAAACATGGAAATTGTTCATCAAGGATTTTTTGGTCTTTTTGAGTGGAACGTTATCAAATTTGGTCATAAAGTCAGTCTAGCAAGGGGAAAGTCTGTTCAAAAAGTTTACAGTTTAATATCTGTGGTCTGTTTTCAAGGTCACTAATATGCAATAAATATCTACTATTGCTGGATAGGGGATATTGTAGATATGGCTTGACCATAACATTATTTTGTGATTTCACTGCTCAGGGTAAAAAAGAAACGTAAAATACCATATACATTTTTTAGAAAGTGCACTGTAAATTGATGTTCATTATTGTTATCATTATTATTTATAACTAGGGGTTTGGCTACGCTTTTAATAATTAACTGCTGATTAATGTTTTCAATCGATTGATTATATACACTGTGGATAGTGCATTAATATGTAAATCTCTGTTAGTAAACGTTTTCAGCGGTGTGTAATTTGTCAAATCAGCTTTCAGTTTGTGGAGGGCTTGGGGTGGTGGTGGTGGCTGGTGGTGTGATCAAATTAATGGTGCACTATTTAATGCTTTCAAATAATCACCCAGATTTGGGTTACATAGAAGATCATTACATCCCAGTTCTTAACTCTTTCATCCTATCCATCAGCTGAAAAAAAATTAACCCTTTTATCCCTCACCATGTCCACCAGCTGCAGGAAGCTGATGGACAGGATGAGGGTATGAAAGGGTTAAGTTTTTGCTCTGTTTTCAAGGCCAGTAATTCTGGAAACTGGTAGTTAGGGTCAGAGAGTCAAACAGTTTAGCAGCTTCATCCTTTGACTTTCAAGACTGTTTTGCATCTTGTCAAATTTTTTAATGTCTACTAAATGCACTAAAAAGTTTGCACAAACCACAAAAGGGTAGACCGACATTTCTAAGGGTCCTGTGGCTGCCATGTGGCACAGTCACACAAACTTTGTGTTTTAGACTAAAGGTAGAACTGTTTTTTTGTGCTGCTGTGTGTGAACTGCGGACTGTGGATAGATCCCTGGTTAGAACTGAACGGGTTAAATACTTGGTGGTCATCCTATGCTAACGGTCACCTCTTTTGCTGTGAAAAATAGCAGCAAACATTCACAAATGAGTAATTCAAAAAGAACAAAGTATCTATTTGAAAATAATCAACTAATATTTGTAATAACATACATTTCTCAGCAGTTTGAACAAAGTATCTATTTGAAAATCATCAACTAATATATGTAATAACATACATTTCTCAGCAGGTCTGTATCATTCCATGTCTTCTTGTTATTTTCCTGCCCTACCCATTCTCCCCATCCCCCACTGTCTGCTGATGAACTGTTTTTATTGATAGATTCACAGCATTCCTTTATTTTGGGTTGGATATGCAAAATTTTGGGTCGAATAGTAAATCTGTGGTCACATTTTTATACTGTGCACAGCTTTGACTGTCAGTTTTAAAGTATGAAAATCCACCAATTCCTTTCCTTTTTGGGAGAAAAATGCCAAAATGGCCAATCTTTTCCAACAGTCCTGCTTTTCCTGAATAAAGAAAAATAAAAGCCCTCAAAGAAAAAATCTATAAAACATCACAAGTAAAGATACAGTTGCAGACCTGTTTGTCCAAGAAAATGCATGTCAATAATATCAGCCAGTCTTATTTCTCAGAAATCACTCAAAAGAAATTGGTGACTAAATATGAAATCCATTTTTAATAAATGAAAAGTGAAATAAACAGCTGTTCAAAAACTACGCTCCAAAAACATGCTTTTCAAACATTTGTTAACAAAGATCAGTTTTGTTTTCCAATTTTCATGTGGTCTAACAGAAAAATGTGTATGGCCTTGCCAGTCTATACACAACTACAGTTTACTTTTAGATTATCTTATGGCAGTGTGGTATGGTGCAGCAGATGGTTTCGTTTCATTGACAAATTGTGTTTGAAGAGAGTCAAATTGTTTTTGTTGCTTTGAGTCCATGTTGCACTGACAGTCATTTTTTGGCCCAGGTGAATGTGAAAAGCCCAGTTCACACACTGAACTAGTATTTGGTCATGAGATGCAGAAATGCACAGCAATTTTTCATTGCAGTCATTCTTCATGCACTGCTGTAGAATTTTCTCTTAGCCGATAAGTTTGAGCCACAACAGAAGGTTGAGGATTGCTTTCAATTTAATGCAGTCATGGTGTAAACTGATGAATGGATATGCCAGACAAGTGTCTTTTTACTGATTATCAAATGATTATACTACACGGTATAGTTTTTTGATTAGCATTTTTATTTTGACTGGGATTTTCTTTCCAAGCCAGGAATGTTGGAATCAGGGATCGGTTTCAAGAATAATTCTGGCAAATCTGGAAGGGGTAAACAGGCCTGCAGTTGCATTCTTTGCTGTCAGATGAATTACAACCCTTAATTTCTATATACTTTTTTTGTCTGATCGTAATTTGCGATAAAGCAACTTGCATCATCAGACTTGCGTCATGTGTTTGACAATCTTATTCAGTGTTCTTGTGCAATGATTTATAGTCCAACTCACAACAGTGGTAGTGCACATGAAGATGTTTTTTCACACACACCCCTTTTTATTTAAATATCAGAACTATTAAAGTCAATATTCATATGGTGTTTGTTTGTTTGTGTTTTTGTTTTGGGGGGGTATCATACTGTTTTTTGGGGGGGTATCATACTGACTGTTTTAGGGGGGGTATCATACTGTTTTTGGGGGGGTATCATACTGTTTTTGGGGGGGTATCATACTGACCTGTGATCTCTTTGTGTGACAGTAGAAAAAAGGTGTAGGCGTTCATGTATGGGCTTTCCTGATGTAAGACTTCATGTTTCATACAGAGGGTAGCCATGAATCCAATAGTTTTGAAGTAAAGCAACACCAGCAACAACAACACTCCCATCCCCAAGTCATGATTTTCATGGTCTTATTGACCAGAAATGTGAAAATGTTCAAGAATGTTATCTGTCTGCTTTATTGACAAATGTTTAACCGATTTTCATCAAATTTTTTGCTTTACAGACATGTACAACAACATGCACAATTGACTGAGATCAATTTTTCTTGCAAGGTTGCATCATGGGGAAACAAACAGAAAACAAATCTAACAACACACAGTTGTGAGAAAAAGGGAGATTTTTGGTAGATCTGATTTGATTAGTGTAGAATATTTATACTGACAGTATGGGGACCTGGATGAGGGAGGTATATTTGACTGTAAATGTGTCTTGCATACAAACTTGCGGCAAATGCTGCAGCTAAGTTGAGCTTCACACAGGTCAGTATGGGGATAAATATGGGTGGGGAAGGATCAGGGTTTGTCTACAAGCATTCAGATCTGTGCACTTCTATGACTACAATACATAACCAAGTAATTATTTTGTTTATTAAAGAAATGTGATATGTGCAGATGAATGTGGCTCAGTCGAAAAATCTACACATGACTGTGACACAGAATGAGTTCATATGTGTACCCAAAGAGTGCAAAACAATGTGCTATATCAGTCACCATTAAAAATTTGAAAGTGAACAGTTTATTTCTCTTAAAACAACATCAACAAATTTACATAAGCAATACAAGCCTGTAACTGAATGAGATAATTTGAAATTGCATAAAAATGACATTATTTATCTTTATTTTGAAATCTCCTCAATATTGTTGAATAACTTCCCTTTCGATGCAAGGATGTTGAATTCATTTACTGAGAAGGAGGGAAGTGTATCTGTCCTTCTGTTTGGTCATGAATGCGTTCGCATGTTGAGGTTGATCCTGAATGTGTACTTTGTAAAATCAGGACCATAAGCTGAAACTTTTCCCCTTGACCCTGCAGCCAAAACAACAATTGCAACTTGTTTGTGGAGTTTCCTTATTCCGTGTTTGGCAGCATTCTCAAATCTATTTGTTGCAGCGGTCTCTGAGTTATACTTAGCTTCACTTTAGCTCTCCAAACTGGTTTTGACTGTTTTGATTCCTGTGGTAAGGTTTATTATGTGCCGCTAATTTCCATGTTTTTGCATGTGTAATTTTTTGTGTAATATCTGTGATTTATAAACCACTATGGCTTTGTATGGGAATACATTTCTCATTTTTTTAAAAGTTAGAGACTGCCGCTAATATACCGATGCATTCACCAGATTGAGTATTGTGGTATCTCAGCTATTTGGAGACAGATTTTAACCAAGTTTGGTGAGAATGTGCATTGTGCCTTTCTGAACAAGTGTCTTTTTGTGCAGGTTTGCTTGTTTGCTTTGGTTTTGTTTTGTTTGGTTTTAGAGTGACCAGAGATCAAGGTCACAATTATGCAAAACATATTTACAAGTATCATCACAGATTTCTTGATATACAATGGATTCTGACCATAATTGGACCACATGTATGGTCTAGTGCTTAGGTAGTAAGTCCAAATGGGTGTGGTTTAATCTGGACATTTGAGGTAATTGTAAAAAAAATGAATATCTTAAATTGAATAACTAAAATCCTAGCTAGAATTTATGAAACAATTTAAATCAGATTTGAGCAATATGTCTACTACTATTTGGAAACTCATTGCCAAAAAATTCAAGATTACCTGATTTTCAAGGCCAATATTGCACAAAATATTAAATAAACAGATAGTATGGCTTAATCAATTTCTTCTGTTTGTGCTCCATTTTTAGCTCTTTTATAGAACATTCCCTTAGTTCTGGCTCTGTTGATCACTTATATGTGTGAACATTAGCTGCAAACTCCAGCTGTTTATCAGTTGAACAAGAAGAGGGTTGAGGACTCCATATTTCTGCAGACCGAATCATGACCATGAAAGAGATGAAATGGTGAACATGACGTAGAAATAAAGACATTCACAATCATTTCACATTTCTGTGTTTATTTAAGTTTATGTACAATTTCATAACATGCTCATTAGAAAACAACAACAATGGCTGATATTTTTTTGTACACAATTTCTTTCATAAGTCATTCCTCATTTTAAAATGGACATGATTCCTGAATCTGTTCAAAATCCACTAGTTACTGTCAAACAGAGCATACTTGTTTCTTTTCAGACCTTTCCCTCCTCCTTGAATAGAATTCTTTGAAACCGATCTCTCCCATAAACAGAAGCACAGAGTTCAAGTGAAAAATTCCACTTTCATGAAAATGAAAAATAAATCATCATGTAACATTCGAAAAGAAATCTGAAACAATTACAAGCAGTACTTCTTGCATGACAAGATGAACATCAACATACATGGAGTATAGTTACTGGCTGTTTCAAATGCAGAAACATGCATTCAAAAAACAGTACCATTTCATCTTTGTTGATAATCTCAGTAACTACACTGCTGTGTTTCATAACTGCATTCACTCTGAGCATTTCAAGACTATAGGGTGGAGGAGGATGCAGATGAAACTGCCTGATAAACCAATCTGGGAGGGAGGGGAGCTGTGACTTGCAGGGATACTGAAATCTGAATCATTCACTTCCTGGACTATAGTTACCACAGTAACCAGTAAAGTAAACATTAGTATAATGGTATTGCCTTGTCACTTTTGCAAACTGCCATCCCTGTCCTATCACATCGATTGAATGATACGTCACAGAGATTGTATGCAGAAGAAACTAAGTTTGACCACACAACTTAAATCCAAGCCATTACCTGACCAAAGTATCTTTTCATGTTAGCTGAGCACTGTGTTAAGATGAAAAGTTAATAAGATTCACAAATATATTCTCTGGAACTCATAACAAACTCAGTATCAGTAAATCACAAAATCTGATAACGCTGGCAGCCAGGATGGGCGCAAACCCAAACAACAGACAAAATTCAGCTTCTTTTTCCTATGCAATGTTGTGCAAATGATGCATGCAATTAAAAGACTTTAAAAATATGGCCATTTAGTACTTAAAAACAATTGAAATTAAAACTAAATAAAACTGACTCTTATTATGCCCAGTTATTTTACCTCACAGACAGAGATATATAAAGTATTAACAGCTCCATTTAAAGCTTTGTCTTTGCCAGATTTCATAAGCCATTGCATCACGTTTTTGACCTCTGGACTGATACCAGTGAGTAACTTGAATAAGTTGTGTAGTATGTGATGGGGTCAGTGCCCATCTACATTACCAGAATTGTGCAATATCATCTGTCACATAACATGTATATTAAGGAATCTTACTTTTCCTGATGATGCCAGCTATCCCACCCCTATCCTCCACACATACACACACTCACTCCCCCCTTTTTTCCATGTGATAAAGTTACTTTTTGCACATTACAAAAAATTTTAAATTTCAAAAGGCCAAATACATTTTGGGGATTGGGGGTATAATTTGACTTTTATTCAGCTCTTGAAGAATCTGTGCACACATACATAAGCTGTATGAAATGTCCAATTAATAAATGAAGAAAATATAAGTCAGCCATCTAATCTCAACCCTCCCTCCACCATGAAAAAAAAAATAAGAAAAAAAATCGAAATATCTTTGAAATGTGACATTTATAACAGCACACAATAAGTCTCTATATATACATATCACAATATGTTGTATAAAACAAAGGAAACTAAAAAGAAAAATCCTCGTACAAAAATTGTGTACAACTTGCAAATCAAGAGAGCTCTCATTACCTCATTTATTACAATACTTCACCTCCTTTCAACCCCTTACTGAAACCATTTTTTACAGGTTTGTTTAATTAAACTGCAAGAACACATACTTCTCATATGACTTAATGCCAGCCAAAAGATGAGCTCTGAAAATGGACAGAGGGGTTCAAAATTGCAGTGACTTTTCCCAGAAAAAACAAAACAAAACATTGTACTGCTTTTGGCTTAAAGATAAGCTACATCATTACGAATAATCAAATGGAAAGTTTACTAGGAACTTAAGGAGATACTTGACTTATTACATTAAACATTGCTTGGTGTCAGATGTTATGCATTACAAGACAGTTACATATATCATCATCATCACCATCTGCCTTGCCTCATGGCACTGCCGATCACTGCCCTCCGTACGAACTATCTTTTGTTGCTGCAAATATATCTCCTACCCTTTCTGTCTTCATTCACTCTGCAAAACTAATATTTTCTCCCTGGGTCTGCCTGGTGCTTTTTTCCCTCTAGCTTTTCTGTTGTGTCAAGGTGCTCTAATTTCTCTTGCCTCATAAAATGTCCTCGAAATGTTGTTCATCTTTTCTTAATTTTCTTCATTAATGTTTTTTTTGTGTCTGCTTCTTTCAAAACTGTCTCATTTGTTTTCTTTGCTGTCCATAGAACTCTAAACATTCTTCTTAGAAACCACGTTTGAGCTACCTCAATCTTATTCTGACAAGGCGTGTTGACTGTCCACGCTTCACATCCGTACAACAGTACTGGTTCTATTTAACACTGAAGAATGCTCTTCCTGATGTTGTGTGTTGGTAAGAACATTTTTCATTGTCTTGAATGCTATTTTAGCTTAACCTATTCTGCTGCATATTTCTAACATGTGTCTGCTGTCTAGCGAGGTGAATGTTCTGATACTTGAATTTATCAGCTTGTCTCAATGTTGTACCATTTGCCGTTACTGTACAAGAGGTGATTTTGTGCTTTTTACTGATTAGTATGACTTCACTTCCCTTACTATTTAGCACTAGCCCTTTATTTCTGCTTTCTGTTCTGTTATATTCACTAGATTTTGTAGGTCTTCTTCATTTTCTGCGATGAATGGTGTCATCTGCATAATGAAGATTGTTTATCATTTTTCCTCCAAACTTTATCCCAGGGCATTCTTCTAGGTTTCTCATGTTTCACTGTAAAGTGAAAACAAATCTGGTGACAGAACACATTCCTGCCTAACCCCTCTTTTGTGATATTTTGAAACGAGCTTTTATCATTTTCTACTCTCATTGCTGCCATTTCCATCAACACTGAGCTTTTCCAGTTGTTTGATCAATTCATTCCTTGACTATATCTAATTCTACATAGAAGTTGTCAATTTCTTCTTCAGTACTTGTGGATGTTGGTGCATATGCCTGGATGATGTTGATATCAAATGGCTTGCTTTCCAATCTAACTAGTAAAACTCGGTCTGATAGAGCCCAGTACCCTTTGATAGACTGATTTGTCGTTGTCCATTATGACGCCTACCCCTCTTTCATGTTTGCCCCACCAAAACATATAGTTTATGCTTGCCCAACGTTATCATGCCTGCTCCCTTCCATCTCATCTCTCCTAGTCCTAAAATACTGATGTTTAATCTTTCCACTTATCTTGACATTTTCTAATTTTCCTTTCCAAAGCATTGTTCTAACATTCCAAGTTCCAATTTTTATATCTTTGAATCAGATCACAGTAACCTGATGATGATCTGGTGTCACCTCGTCAGCAAAATCCCACTGAAACGTCACAAAAAGATGAGTTTGTTTGATAGTGGAGTTTTACTTATCAAAATTCCATCAGGATTTTGGATGAAGTGAAATCAGTGAGACCTGCATCTATTTGCTGCTACTTCCTTGAAAGACAGCTTTGCTAAAGTGACTGTGTGAGTATAGGTGTGTGGTAATAGGCATCAAAAGTACTTTTACATTTCCAACCAGCTGTTTTCAGGAAAGTCTTTAAGGGAACATTGCCTACAACCTTTGGACAAGCAAATTTTTGTTCAACATATTAATGTGTCTCGGGAGATGCTTCAATGAGGGTCCCGCCAGGTGATAAAGAGTTTAGTGTCTTGAGCCTTGTAATGCTTCTAAACGCTGAAGTCTGTAGATAGGTAACATCTGTCAGGTGGACAGGCTGTGAAAGATAGTTCCTGCTGATGTTGTGCAGGTGCTGCACTTTTGAGCAAATTTCCAAACCTACATTTAACTTCTCTTTTACTCCAAGACATGTTACAGATATCTGTCAGTCAGTCTGACCCTGTTGTCCTGATATCAACAAACATAGCATCACCATTTTCCGCAATAATTGGGGAAAGGACAGGCATTTAGCAGGAGATCATTTTGTAAAAAAGTCAGGAACCATCTCTTTATCCCAGGTAACCCCAGCACAGGGTAAAATAGAATTTTGATTGAAGATTCCTGGTAAGAATTTGCAGATTAAAGAGTGAGAACCTACAGATCAATCGTCATTCAAAGAAAATAAACAAAACTCCTGGCTACATTTTAAGAAGCTATAGTACTATGTCTTCTTGGAAAACGTCACATATAAGAAAATTAGTCATTCTGATGGAGAGAGAGAAAGTGATTTTCATCCCGTTCAGAACAGAAGAGTAACCATCTTTTGATGTAAATGTTGTCACACTCCTTTGTCCCTTGTCTCCATGCTGACATGATGATTGTTGCTGTCTGTGTAGGAAGTCCCTGTGTGTGCAAAGCCTGCTTGATAATCCGCAGGCAGTTGGCCATTGACCTCATTTTGTTCTGGAACTGATGAAGATCCCCAAGTGTTGGGTTGGCCAGCAGGTTGGGTTTTTGAAGTAAAAGCACTGGGTAATATGTCAGAAGGTGTAGGACTTTTAGTGTACCAAGGCTAAATTAACCACACTGAAGTGATGTGAATGCATTCAGCCTTCTGTAATTCCAAATGCTGTAGAATCTTTGGGATGAGGCTGAAAGGAGAAAAGCAAAGCTGAAGAACTGTTCCCAACTGAGGCTAAATGCAGCGACAGCCCAGGCTTCAGGATCAGGTTTCCAATTCCTAGACATGTATTTTGGCACTTAAGGAAGCATTTAATCTGGATGTGAACAAGTCAACTGAGCATTCTCCAAGTTGGTGCATAATGTTCATAAAAGTACTGGAGTCTAGACTCCATTGTACTGATGTCTGTGGGTCCTAGATTCCCTGGGGAAGAACTTTGAATTAACTAGTTTGTTTTGGAAAATGAATCGAAAATATTTTCTGCTGTCTTTGGTGGGCTTGTCTGCAGGAGAAGAAGTCACTTCTACTGCATCTTCAGGGTGTGATGGAACTGCTGTTGTGACTGATTTGGTTGGCTCTGCCTGCTGTGGCTGTGCATCTTTGGATCGATAATTGTGAGAAAAAAACAGTTTTGTTTCATCAGACTGACAGCTTGTTTTAATGTGTCCATTTTGAAATGAATTTTCTCAGCACATTTACCCGTTTCAGATTTAAAATGATTCTGAAGTGACCCATCTTTCTTCCGTTGGTTGAAAACGGAAATATATTCTCCAGACATGTGATGCACCAGATGAATAACCCTTTTTTCTTCCAGTCTAGAATTTCCTGCTGGATTGTGTGTAACTCTAAACTCTCTGAACTCAAAAAACATTTCTTTTGTTTTGGTAAAGCAAGTGATGGGTTTAGGGAGACCTGGACATTATCCCCTTTCATCTGATCCAAAATTTATTGATCATTAGCATTAATTTTCCAGCTGCTTAAATGATCAGCTATTCCCCTCTCTCAAAAAAAATTATCTGGTGTATTCTAGTGGAGAAAGTGAGACAGATCACTCATCTGTTGTAAGGATGGATGGGGTGGGCTGTCTGTAGGGCAAGTCGCTCCTCTTTCTACATCTTCAGGGTGTGATTGAACTGGTGTAGCGATTGATTTGGTCGGCTTGGGTCTTTTGTAGTTGTGATTTCTGGCTCTCCATGATTTGAGGGACCAGGCTGAGTATGTTCTCTGACCCTTCCATGGTTGTTTTTTGGAAACCCTATTCTTCTGGAAAGTCGTGCTCTGGCTGTTTTCCCTATTCTCTTGGTGGTATCATCACACAAAAGACTCTGTCCATTCGGCAACTAAACAATTTTTAGAGTGAGTGAGGGATCACATATCTGGTGCTTGAGCCAAATGTATTGAGTCTCAGTGGGCTTGGAACATGTCTTTGTGGCATGAGATAAGCAAAGAGAACACAGTTTTTGAAACATATCTCTGGGTTGGATTGGCTCTTTCTTGGTCTGCTTTTGTTTTAGGTCATTCATGAAGCTAGCAACAAGGGTCAGGCTTCCCATCACTAAATCTTCTACACTGGCCAGTTGGTTGTCACGTTTCTGAGTGTCCAAAGAATCCATATGATTCTGGGTTTGGTTTTGGGATTCTCACAGATGGTATACTTTTTGGCCTGGTATATTATATAACTGCAGCAGCTCCTTAACCCTTTTGCTGTCTGTTTCGACTCTAAGCCTCACATCAAATGTCAATGTGAGTGTGCCACCCCACACTGAGCCCTTCTCATTCAAAGCAAATATGAGTCAAAGCCAAACCAAGGATCATTGTCAGTGTCAGGAGTATCATCAGTGTCATCATCGTCAATGATGCTGTCAAAGTCAAAACTACCAGAAGCTTTCCTTTTCTTGGGCTTGCTTGTGCATGATTCATTGCTGTTTTTGTCTTCTTTGTCCATGGGATCCCGGTCACATTGCTTTCTTTGTTTCAGTCTTCCATGTCGCTGATGCAAGAGCGAAGTTCATTTGTAGCTGGCTCAAATTCAACCGTTTTTGATGTAAAATGAGGACATAGCATCTAGAGTTTTGTCAAGGGCAGCCTATGATTCTTCATCATTTTTTTTGTTTTCTTTTGTGTTTTCCCAACTTTTAAGTGGGATTAGAATTTGTTTTTGTCTTCCTTCTGTGTCTTGACCAGTTTGACATCCATTTTACCTTTGACAGTGAGACAGTGACGGAGAAATCATATCATGCAAACTAACAATGTAGAACTACCGTCTACTGCAAAGTAGTAAATGAGGCTTGACAGCCAATGAGACTACACAAGTAGCCAATGAGACTACACAAGTAGCCAAATGAGACTATACCAGTAGCCAATAAGGCCACAAATGACCAGTAAAACTTAAAAGTCTGAGTACAGGCAACTGGAAGTTACAGGAGGTACAAAGGAGTTGCTGGGTAGTTTCAATACCATGCTTGCTTGTGCAGAGTTACTCCTATGTCAGCTAGCAGTGTAAAATAATTACTACTGAATCATCGAACTTATCAGAAAATCTAGAAAGATGTGAAATGTACAATCACAGATGAGTTATTAACTACAAGCAAATCACTCCAATATGAGTGATGGAGGATAGAATAAAGTGGAGAAAAGACAGATAAACGCCACATGTCTGACCCTGACAGGAACTCTTGCGTGAAAGACAAAACCCCACATTCTCTTGACTTGCACAGAATCCCTACAAAATTCTGGGAAGCAAATAGTTCCTAAACAATGCTAACATAGCACAGTGACCTGAAAATGAGAGAGCACGAGCTGAAATGTATATGCAAAAGGATTTGTGGTGAAGTGGTTAGCCCAACCAGTCAAAGGTTCAAACCTGCGTCAGTCCAAAAAAAACTATTGTGGGATTGATTGGCCCCGACTGGTTGCTACAGAGAGGTGAGACTGCTATGGACAAATTGTAAAGATTGGGACCACATACTCAAGTCTCATCCATTTTACAGACATATCACTGAGAATCCTGTTCAAATTCTCATCAATTTTAGACGTGTCACTAAGAGTCCTGTCAAAATTCCCTGATGAACATATATATATGCCTTGTCTCTCAGGCCTGGTTGATTTAAGTAACTGTAGAGCAACAGCCCTCTCATGCAGTCTCAGTCTAAAATGGAATTGCATACCATCACTATTATCATCCCCACTGTTATCATCAAAGCCTTGTGAAAAATTGTCTCAGCTTCTGTGGTCCATCACTCTTTGTTCTTGTAGTTACCTCAACCTTGATGGGCGTGTAGTGTGCTGTACAGCCAAACTGAGCAGCATGGAGGTAGTGACACAGAAGCAGTGCAGAAAATGAGGCAGCTACAACAACAAAAGCCCAACTGAGCAAACAAAACTCTTTCAAGAAAGAAAGATTGTTCAATGTTTTCATTATTCATCCAATATTCCAACAGCCTGTGGTTTCTCTTCATTCAGTGCTTTTGTTTATGCATCCCTTTTTTCAACTGTGCATCGTCTTGTGTTTCTTCATTCTACGTTTGTTTTACCCACCATTATTTCAACTGACTATGGTAGTTCCAAGCTGTCTCTGTGTAGGTAAGGTTTTGCCATTACCTGAGTATTCTGTGGGTATGATGTGTTCAAGATCTCATTATCAGTATTATGCCCATTCCTGTCCCTTGCTGCTTTACCTTCCCCATCCCAAATAAGGAACATGTACATTTTTACAGCAGGGTGGACATGGGTGGTGTGTTCAAGGCTGGGCACGAGTCTGTCAACCATTAATAAGGCAACCATGCTCAATCACGCTTAACATTGGCTTTCAGAGTTAGTGTTCTAACTGCCAGACATCTTACCTCTGTGGAGCACTCTGTTGGAAAGTCACAGAGTTGTTAAAAAACATAAAAGCTAGTGTCCAGTTTATGGAAGGGCCTAACAGAGCCTTGGGTGGACAGTCAGAATTCATCATCATCATCATGTCTTGCCGTATGGCGTTGGCGATCATGGCCCTCCATATGAATCTACTTTCCTTCCTGCAAGTATGTCTCCTACCCTTTCTGTCCTCATCCACTCTGCAAATCCGTCCAATCTTTCCTTCCTGGGTCTACCCGGTGCACCTTTTCCCTCCAGCTTTCCTGCTGTGACTAGGTGTTCAAATTTCTCTTGCCTCATAAAATGTCCTATAAATGTTGCTTGTCTTTTCCTAATCTTCTTCATTAATGTTCTTTTTGTGTTTGCCTCTATCAAGATGTCTCGTTTGTTTTCTTTGGCGTCCATGGAACTCTTTAACATTTTTCTTACAAACAACATTTCAGCTAATGTCCTTCTTAGAAATAACTTTTTAGCTGCCTCAGTCTTGTTCAGTCAATGTACAAGAATTTGTCAGCACAGAGGTAATCATGCTTCTTAAATCTGTACTTGCATAAAAGGGGCATTTGGTTCTTCATCATATTCACTATAGTACACACACAGTCCCTCTCTGTCATCTGTGCACTACATTCTTCAACTACTCAAAGGCTGAACAGTGAAGTCCATAGCAAGCACAGCACTGAGGCGGGCCATCTTGGAGTTGGTGGGGTTGTCACTGAAAGCATCAGAGTCCACTGTCCTCTTGCTCATATAGGGGCCACATACAGACCCATGGTTGTTGTCCATTAGGAGTGTGTGGCTGTTGAGCACCATGGCTGTTGGACTGTTTCTGTTGGCAGCCTCAATCTCTGCAGCCTTCCTCAGATGTTCTGCTCGCTGTGGGTCTTTGAGCACCATCTGCAATCAGACAATACTGGGTGAAAACAACACCAACACACTAAACGGTTACATTTTAAATTAAGCAAGAGAACACGAAATGGTGAGATTCCAGTTATATGGACACAACAAGGAAGCAAAGACAAAAATACTAGTGATAATGCATGTTTTATGTTATATAGTGTTAGCAGCGGTATGTTTAAATTTTATGTTGGTGTATCTATTTGTATTTAGTTATATACTGATTTTATGTGAAGCGCTTTGTGCTCTGGAAAGCGCTATATAAATTGCCTTTATTATTATTATTATTATTATTTTTATCCATTTCCAGACAGACTAAACAATTCAACATTTCTGTCCATTCCAACAGGATCACTTCCTGTTTTCTTTACCTTTTTAATTACTTTTGTCTTTGTGGAGTCCATTTCTATATCCAGTTCATACAAACAGAATGCCACCTATATTTTTTTCTGTTTTTCTTTCTTTACATTTTTTTTCCTTTTTGGAGTGGGGGGAGGGGGGAGGGTTATGCTGAAATAATTGATCCTTAGTTCCTCAACAATGGTTAAGCAAATATTTGCTGCTAAAAGTAATCTACTTGTGAAAAGAGGCTCATGTTAATGCAGATGCGTTGAGCACTTATTGGCAAGATCTGTTCTTTTCTGCACGAGTTTGTGAGCATACCTGTGTTTAGTTCCACTGTTCTTGTTTTTTTGAGGGGGTTTTGTTTTTGTTCTGGGTTTGTTTGTTTGTTTGGCTGTTGTTGTTGTTGTTGTTGAGGGAGGAGTCTTCCTTTCTTAACTGCATGAGAACAATCACATGCATGTGTAATTATTTTCTTAAAACAAAAGTAACTAAATGAATAAATGACGTAGAAATCAGGAGGCAAAGAATCAAAATGAAAATAAACAAGTAGTCAGAGTGTGAATGTAAAGTGGCTTAGCACACATGTGTGTTTACAAGTAGATTGTACAGACACAGACTCGTATACATATGTGCACATGCATTTAATACTTATAATAGTCTTTCTCACCTTAGTAAGTCGTGACAGATCAGAGCAAGACCGCTGGAACAGTTTACGGTCAATGAAATGTGTAACATCTTTGGTGTCATTGGTTAGACTGTCCACATCCTCATGCTGAGCTTCTGGCTTCACTTTTGACTGTGCAAGAACACATATACAAAATCAAAAGTTTACAATTATCCACCACACCCGGTTATATAGCAGTAATTATGAATTTGCACAAATGTCTTCTACCTATTTTGTCGTTGTTAATCACCAATTAGCTAAAAGAAGCATGTCTATCTGTTGTATACATTCATGGGACCAATCCAAATACTCTTGGACAAAGATAAATGAACAGGAAAAATTATAAAAGGGAGCTAATTCCCATTTCAGCCTAAGAATTGTCAGCAAAATTAAAGCAAAGGCAAGGACAATGAAACTAAATGCCGTCAGACACCATCAATTCTACACATACACATGAAAGATGTTTTGGCACTGGCAGGTCTGGGAGATAGAAAAAATCTCCATCCTTTACTACCAATCAGGTGAAGATGCCTGGGTGGAGCAAACCCAGGATCTTCGGACTGCAAGTCCAACACTATACCACACTTGTCAAACAGTCAGCATGTCTACAAGTCAAAGAAAATCATTGGCTCTTTCAAAGGACTGTTCAAAATGTAGTAGGAAAAACACATACCACTGCTGTGATAGTAGATATCTTCAGGACTCACACCATAAGGACATTTGTCAACCAATCATACTACAAACATCTGCCTCATGTCAACCAATCATACTACACACATCTGCCTCATGTCAACCAATCATACTACAAACATCTGCCTCATGTCAACCAATCATACTACAAACATCTGCCTCATGTCAACCAATCATACTACAAACATCTGCCTCATGTCAACCAATCATACTACAAACATCTGCCTCTCCAGTAACTAGACTGTGTACAGTAAACATAGACCTAGACTTGTTGGTTGAGTGGACAATGATACATCACATTCACAGTGGTAAAGGTTGACATGTACTTGCTTTACCTACGTCCACCTTTCCCATTTATGTTTCTGTAAAAATACAAGTTGTCACTATTCATTATTACATTGTTATTATATAAATGTATAGTCACTATTCATTATTACATTGTTATTATATAAATCAAATGTATTAACAATCTGTTACTATATGAAGTGCAACGAACATGCCATCAACAAGGACTGTTTGTGCTATGCAAATGAAATTATCATCTTCCTATTATCATTTTTGATCATAAACTTCTCTGTGCAAAATAATTTGTTAGTTGATTGCTTGTCCTCTTTTGTTTTTCTAATAATAGAAGTTAGCCACAAAACTGAAATGATGTAGCTGAATGACACAGCAACGCTATTTAGCTCTGTTTGCTCTTGAGCTATGTCATGGAGTGTGACAAATCTACTTCCTGGTCTAGCTATCCATGTCCATGTTATCACTGCTAACAGTACCATTAGCTGATATTAAATTTAAGTATCAAAATAAAAAAAATTGTTTTAATTAATGCAATGACAGATGACAATATAGATTATGTGTGTGCACATTTTCATGCACATTTCAAGAGGCATCAGATAGAATATCTTTTCAGCACTAGTCCAGTCATTCTTCATTAAATAAGGGCCAAAGTTCAGACTAATTCCTTTAAAAACAATTTTTGTTGGAATACATACTAGATGGTGTGGGAAACTTGATCACAAAAGCACCTCTTGCCCCATATTTATCCCTCAAGGAGGCAAATCAACAAAGCAGAAAGGCAGCTATCACCCAGAAACCATCAGCAAGACTAGCATGAGACTGGATATATCTCTCTGCTCCCAGTCATCAAAACAAATGATTCTGATCAAACTCATTGTACTTACTATATGGAGGAAACCCATGTCTACAAGACTGAAAAGTATGCCAGTCTAGCCAGGCTTGAGAAAATCTGGCTTTAAAGCCAAAATCCTCACCATGGAGGTTGGAGCATGGGTGTTGACAGAAAATCAGCATATGACCACATAAAACTGCTGTCTAGTTCTGGGAGAGACAAGACCACAGCCATAAACTAAAGGCAATGGCAGAAGCAGCTGAAAAGAGTTCCAGCAGGATCTGGTCAAGGAGGAACAAAAGTGAACTTCAGAAGGCTTAAATTTCTCTATAGATACATTGCCAGTGCAGTATAGCTGGGTGGTTGAGACATTCAATACAAGGGTGACTTGGCCTTGAGATGCCTGACCACACTGGATGCCTGGGTTTGAATCCTGGTGTTGGACAATTTTTTATGAAAAAAAAAGTAATAGCAGATAGGAATTATGACCGACCAGGATAAGGCCCGGCCCATTTTATTGTGCAAGGGCCAAAACATTTATATGATGGAGGTTTCTCCTCTGAGGACCTTCTGTTGTCTGGCTCTCCCCAGAGTTTCTTGCTGCTGACTAATGAATACATATGTATCACTCCCAACAGTCTGATATTTATCATATCAACTGTCTCACTCTCTCCCTGTCCCCATTCCTTCTGTCCATACATTCATTTTACAACAAATGTAATTAATAATTCCATTGACTATCCCCATTAGCGCTATTTTAAAGCTGCAGTAATAAACATAGTAAATACATGAATACAAATAATTTTGAGAGAAGGTTGAAAGTAAACATAAACTATGATAAAGAATAAAACAAAAACAGGTGGAAAAAGTAAAAAAAAAAAAACTATTGGGAAGGAAATAGCAGCAGAACAACAGCAGAAGGAAATTGAATATATATATTGTATTCTGTTTTTTAGTTTAACAAATATGTTTTCAAATTATCATTAAGTCACAAATTTATGAAATGAAGCTATCAATTTTACCCAAAATTGTGAGTCAGCAACATGACCAAAGCACTCACTGTAACTGAGACCGGATGATGCCCCATATATTCCTTTTTTTACTTTTAGCCACACTTCTGAAGAATTGACACGCCATGCTGTCATAAAGTTGGCACGCACTAAATTCAGAGGCAGCATTTTTCATCAGCTATGTGGCATTTATACTGAAAATGTCTATGTACATGTGAGACAGCTTCCCTACCTGATTTTCATACGATTCACATTGAATGTTGTCTGCCAAGAGAGTGTCATCTGTTGTGCAATTTTGAATCAAACGTAAAGTCATGTGATGTGTGCGCTCGCCCAGTATAGTGAACTATTCAAGCTTAACTCAATAACTGGTCACGATAATAACATCGCAAACAGGAAATGTCATAAAAACATATTTATATAGTCCAGATTTTTCTGGACTTTTAGTGAAGCACAAAAGACATACTGAAGAATAATTTATGCCAATATTTTTAAAGGAATTAGTTTGAATTCAGAATTTATTTTGACTGGACTACACCAGAAGATCTTGCCTATGCAGATGACCGGGCACTTATCTCCCATTCTCACCAACACACACAGGAGAAAACATGGTATTTCAACATCTTTGCATAAACAGTAAGCATAAAGATCAGCCACAAGAAAACTGAGGTGACGACAATGAACATCAAAAACTTCTCACCAATCTGAATAGACAGAACATACCTACCCACAACTGGAGAGTTTACCTACCCAGGCAGCACTGTCAGACATGACAGAGGACCAAAAAGTGATATTAAGAGCCCATCTCATCAAAGCTAGAAAGTAGAAACACTCACATTGCTGAACAACTTGTGGAGCTCATGCCAAATTATCAACTTTACATGCAAAGAACCTCCAAACAGTCATGTGAATCTTCTGGCCTAACACCATCTACAACCAACAACAATTGCCCAATACAATCAAGAGAGTATGAGTACTTTCACCATGGAAAGATGATGGAGATAGATCATGCAATGATGCATATCATCAGAAAAGAACAGGTAAACATCGTCCAGTCTGCCCTTCACTTTGGACACCAGAAGGAAGACACAAGAAAGGAAGACCCAAGAGCACCAGGCAATGAATGAAAGGAGGCTTAAAGCCCTGAAACAGACTTGGGATACTTTTCAGAGACTGGCCCAGAACAGACAAAAGTGAAGAACCTTTGTTGCTGCTCTATATGCTGATGGCATAACGGACAGAGTGAATTTTTAGTGCCATAGTTACAAAGGTGCAATCATCAATTATTCTGCAATTCTCAGGCCGTAACCTCACAAATATTGAAGAAGTCACTCCCAGTTTAATTTCATAGTTTTCTGACAAAAAACTAGAATTTTGGCGATTTTCTGAACCATTCCCCCGAAAAAAAAAGAAAAAAAGTCTAAGTCACATACCAAACAAACTGCATAATTTTTTTGACCAAAAAAATAGTGAGTCACTCCTAATTCATCATCATCAGGTGCCCTGCCACATGGCGTTAGCGATCATGGACTTCCATCTGTCTAGATCTCTTGTTGCCTCGAGCATCTCTTCCACCCTCTTTGTCTTCAGCCACTCTGCAAGTCCGTCCAGTATTTTCTCCCTGGGCCTACCTGGTACTGTTTCCCTCCAGCTTTCCCGTTGTGACCAGGTACTCCAAATCCCCTTTCCTCATAAAATGGCCTATAAATGTTGCCTGTCTTTTCCAAATCTTCCTTATGAATGATCTACCTGTGTCTGCCTCCATCAAGACTGTCTAGTTTGTTTTCTTTGCTGTCCATGGAACTCTCAACATTCTTCTTCTTAGAAACCACATCTCAGCTGCCTCAATCTTGTTAGAAACTGGCTTTGCTTGTTGACAGTCCATGCCTCACAACCGTACAACAGTTCTATATAACATTCAAGAACTCTCTTTCTGATGTTAACTGATAAGAATTTGTTGGTAAGAATGCTTGTCATCTTCTTGAATGCTGATTTGGCGAGGCCGATTCTGCTGGCTGTTTCTGATGTGCATCTGCCGTCTGATGAAATGATCGTTCCCAGGTATTTAAACTTATCAACTTGTCGTGCCGTTTGCTATTATTTTGCATGACGTGATTTCATGTTTTTTACTGATCACCATGACTTCAGTCTTCCTGCTGTTTAGTTCCAACCCCTTACCTTTGCTTTCTATTTCTAGTATATTCATAAGGTTTTGTAGGTCCCTTTCATTTTCTGCAATTAGCACGGTGTCATCTGCATATCGAATGTTGTTTATCATTTTCCCTCCAACCTTTAATCCAGGGTCTTCTTCTAGGTTTCTCATGATGTTTTCGCTGTAAAGTGAAAACAGATCTGGTGACAAAACACAACCCTGTCTGACTCCTCTTTTGATGTTTTGGAAAGAACTTATATCGTTTTCTATTCTCATTGCAGCTGTTTGTTCCCAGTACATATTTCTGATTATTCGTAGATCTTTTCCATCAACGTTGAATCTCTCCAGTTGGTTGATCAATTCTTCATGTCTTACCCGATCGAAAGCCTTGGTAAAATCAACAAAGCATAAATACAAATGTTTATTCATCTCGACTGACCTATCAACAAAGCATAAATACAAATGTTTATTCATCTCGACTGACCTCTCTATGATAGTTCTTAGGATGTATATGGCATAAATAGTTCCTTTCCCTTCCACAAATCCACACTGTTCTTCTGCTATTTCTCTTTTGATTGTATTCCTTGTCCTCATCATGATTATTCTTAACAGGATTTTTGTTACATGACTCATCAAACTGATTGTGCGATGGAGTTCGCATTCTATAGCCACTGTCTTCTTTGGAAGTGCAATGAAAATTGAATTTGACATATCTTTGGGGATTTTTCCAGTGTCGTAAATTTCATTTAGGAGGACTGTTATTTTTTCTATACCAAATTCCTCCAGGGCTTCAATCATCTGTGAAGTAATGTTGTCTGGTCCTGGGGCTTTTCCTGGTTTCATCTTTTTCAGTGCTGCTCTACTTTCATCTTTCATTATGGGTGGTCCTTAATAAGTTCTTTTTTATAATGTGTTCTTCGCTTCTGTCATCCTCAAAAAGGTCTTTAATGTACTCTCCCCATCTGTCTCATATTTTGTCTTTTTCCATGATAAGCGTGCCATCTTTCGATTTTAAGCAACCAGTTGATGTGCATGTATTTTTCCTGTGGACAATTTCTTCAATTCATCTGTACATACTCTGAGGATCTGTTTTGTGTCGGTCTTCTATTTCCTTGTATTTTGTATTCAGCCAAGCTTCCTTTGCTTCATTGCACCTGTTCCTGATTTCTTTGTTTATCTTCCTGTAGCCTATATCTCCTCGTTTCTCTTTGCCCTCCTCCTTTCCTCCATCAAGCCCAAAATTTCTTTTGTCATCCAGTTCTTTTTTGCTTTTCTATCTGCCTCAGGGATTTCTTCACAAGCTTCATTTATCGAATTTCTCAACTTTGTCCATTGTTCCTCACTGTCACCAACGTCTTTCAGAGCAATGAATTTGTTTTCAACATGTACATTAAATTTTTTACGTATCACTTATATGTAGAGTCCAAGATTTAGTTGATGTTGCTTTTGGTCTGTTTCCTTTTTCCTTAATTTCAGCCTAAATTTTCCCACTACAGGATTGTGGTCACTGTCGCAGTCTGCGCCTGGTAGTGTTTTTGCTGACAGTAAAGAATTTTTAAATCTTTTATTAATCAGGATGTAGTCAATCTGATTTTTGGTATTATCTCCTGGACTCATCCAATTCCATTTTCTTCTATTACTAGTATTAGGCTGCTCAAACCAGGTGTTTCCTACTATGAATTCATTCATCTGTGCCCATTCTACAAGTTTCCCTCCCCTTTCATTTTGTGTACCAAGGCCATGAGGTCCAACTATATCCTCCACCCTATCCTGTCCCACTTTTTGTCTTAATTAAAGTACATAATTTTCTGAACACAAAAAGTAGAAGTCAATCACAACTAACCCTTTGACTCCCGCACCCTATCCACCAACTGCAAAAACTTAACCTGACTCTCTCACCATATCAACCAGCTTCCTCCAATTGTAGTTATTGTTATTGGTGATTAAAGCCCAGCCGACTGTGTAGAGCCATATCAGGGCTATAACCACTTCAAAACATACAAAACTTCAACAGGAAAAAAAGAAAAGAAAAGAAAATTAAGTACACATATCAATGCATTTGCGCACATAATCTAAGGACATGCCCCCGACGTTGACCACTCCATCCAATTTATCGCACAGGGGAGATTTAAAAAACACACCTGAATACAAATTATGTAAGCATATATAAGGACACCTATGTATAAAAACAGGCATAAATTACCTAAACTTGCTTCCGCATATCTCACCTCCCTAGAGCCAAAAACGCACTTAATACATGTACTATGATGTACCCAATTATCAATCCTAAGAAAAAGTACATAAGACTTTATCGAACACGTACAGGTGAATGGGCCACTAGGCAGGAAATGATAGGTAGAAATGACAGAAAGCAAAGCAACAAGGCAGAAACAAAGAAGTGACAGAAAAGAGGAAATTTCTAGCACAGAATTTCTAGAAGGCGGGGATACTATTTATACTGAAAGAGGCCATGGCATCCCAACGGGGGATTCCTCCAATTGAAAGACAAAATTTTCTCACACAAAAAGTATGTCAACTCTACTTATTGATTCAGAACTCCCTCATTTTCTGACAATGTTCAGTGTTCTAAATACATACCACCTGACAAATACCCTTATCCAAACTCTTACCATGTAAGTTGCCTCATGGTTAGAGAAATCAGCGACAGCATTATGACAAACATGTGGAAGTCGCTTTCTTTTCTTGGCCACCTTGACCACAGAATCATCCAGATAAGGTAACAATTCCTCACTGACATGCATCTCTTTCTGCTTGTCCACAGGTTCATACTCTGCAAAATTACAATACCATTAAAACAGAATATTTCATAGTCAGCAGCGGTATACATATCTATCATGATTCAAAGCTCCTGACAACCAGTGGGAATAGCTTTTTGAGTACCTGTTCTGCATTCTTATCAGCTATCATTTATCACAAATGAAAATTTCCTTAGGCATTTCTGACTGTGAAATAACCAGAACAGAGAGAGAGAGAGAGAGAGAGAGAGAGAGAGAGGAGAGAGAGAGAGAGAGAGAGAGAAGAGAGAGTGATGTGTGTGTGGGAGAGAGAGTGAGAAAGAAACAGAGAAAGAACTCTGTGTGTGTGTGTGTGTGTGTGTGTGTGTGTGTGCGCACATGTTATGGGATCTTTGTTTTTTCAAGTCTCAACCAACGTTTATATATCATATAATCTCATATCTGAGTACCTTTGCATCTAATCTTAATAATACAAATGCTCAAGTAGTATTTAATATTCCACTGTAGAATTAATACAAATGGAAATAAGGTGTTATACATCATCATCATCATCATCATCATCATCATGTGCCCTGTCCTTGGCACTGGCAATCATGGCCCTCCATACAAAGCTATGATTTGTCACTGCAAGTACATCTCTCACCCTCTCTGTCTTCATCCACTCCACAAGTCAGTCCAATATTTTCTCTTTTTCCCTCTGGCTTTCCTGTTGAGACTCATCATCATGATGTGCCCTGCCGCATGGCGTTGGTGATCATGGCCCTCCATATGAAGCTATCCTTTGTTGCTGCAAGTACTTCTCCAACCCTGTCTGTCTTCATCCACAGCACAAGTCTGTCCAATATTTTCTCCCTGGGTCTACCTGGAGCTCTTTTCCTCTCCAGCTTTCCTGTTGTGACCATGTGCTCTGATTTCTCTTCCCTCACAAAATCTCCTATAATTATAAATGTTGCTTGTCTTTTCCTAATATTCATCAATGTTCTTTTTGTGTTTGCCTCTCTCAAGACTGTCTAATTTGTTTTCTTTGTTGTCCATGGAACTCATAACATTCTTCTTAGAAACCACATTTCAACTGCCTCAATCTTGTTCTAAATGCGTGTTGACTGTCCACACTTCACATCCGTACAACAATATCGGTTCTACATAACACTGAAAAACTCTCTTTCCAATGTTTGCTGATAGGCATGTGTTGGTAAGAATGCTCAACTCAACTGATCTTTCTATTAGATTTGTGGAATAGGCACAGGTGAATGTGTTCATAGTAGAAAACACTTGGTTTGAGCAGCCTAACAGGAGAAAATGGACATGGATGAATCCAGGAGATAATACTAAAGCTCAAGTTGATTACATCCTGATACAAAAAAGATTTAGAAATTCTTTACTGATAGCAAACACACTACCAGGCGCAGACTGCAACAGTGACCACAATCTTGTAATGGGAAGATTTAGGCTGAAGCTAAAGAAAAGAAAACAGACCAAAATTAGCATTAAACTAAATACTGGACTCTTAAGTTAAAGACAGATGAAGCAACCTGTGAAAAAAGTAACGTACATGTTCAAAACAAGTTCAGTGCTCCGGAGGATGTTGGTGACAATGAGGAACAATGGAAAAAGTTGAGAAACTCAATAAATGAAGCTTGTGAAGACATCCCTAGAGTTAAAAGAAAAGCAAAAAAGAACTGGAAGACAAAAGAAATTACAGGCTTAATAAAGGAACAGAGGAAGGCAAAGGGAAAAGAGAAAGAATACGAGAAGATAAACAGGGAAATCAGGAATAGGTGCAATGATGCTAAGGAAGCTTGGCTGGAAACAAAGTGCAAAGAAATAGACGACCGACACAAAACAAATCCTCAAAGTATGTACAGAAACACTGAAGAAATTGCCAACAGGAAAAAGACGGGCGTACCGCTTATCATGGAAAAAGACAGAATATTAGAGAGATGGGGAGAGTACATTAAACTAATTAAAGACCTTTTTAATGATGACAGAAATGAATAACACATCATAAGAAACAACACTGAAGGACCACCCATAAGGAAAGATGAAGTTAGAACAGCACTGAAAAAGATGAAACCAGGAAAAGTCCCAGGACCAGACAATATTACTACAGAAATGATTGAGGCCCTAGAAGAGTTTGGTGATGAAAAAATAACAGTCCTCCTAAATGAAATTTATGACACCGAAAAATCCCCAAAGATGTCAAAATCAATTTTCATTGCACTTCCAAAGAAAACAGGGACTAATACTATAGAAAGTTAGATTGCAAACTCTATCGTAGAATCTGCTTGATGAGTCACGTAACAAAAATCCTATTTAAAATAATTGCGATAAGGACAAGGAACAGAATCAAAAGAGAAATAGCAGAAGAACAGTGTGGATTTGTCAAAGTAATGTGATAATGTGCTTGATATATTCACATGTGTGTGTGTCATCATCATCATCATCATCATCATCGTCATCATGTGCCCTCTACAGTCAACATGAGTTTCCATGAACAGGGATTCATCAAGGAACACACCAAGATTCTTTACAATTACAGTACAATCTAAAATAACTATGCTATTTGAGGTTACTTTTTTCCGAGTTTGATTTTGTGCCCAAAAGTACATGACTTCTGGGGGAGGGGGGTCTTCATTTTTTCAAGGACACTGCACAATTTTTTCAACTTAGCCTAGAACCGAAGCAGTCTGACTCAAAGGCAGGATCTTTACCTCAATGCCAACCAAGGTATTCATAGAAAGGTACATACAATCACAACACATAATTTACTGAGTGTAATTTAAACATTCGATATATGAAGTAAATGTCAGCATTATTATTTAAAATATATACAGAAAATTAATTGACAGAACTTACCAGGAGTTTGGTTGGGAAGTTTTGCTCCACCAGTCTCTCCATACACAACTATGTTCTGTTCTGTTACTCTTTTAAATACCTGAAAAACATTTTGATGAAGTTGATACACCCATAAATCATAAGCTGATCAATCATGTAATGGTAAAAGCATGAACATGTTAGCTTCCATTTCTCTCACATTAATTCAACCACAGTCTACAAGTCACTTAACCACAAGATAACAAATGATCATAACATTCCATGAAATGGTAAAAGCAGAAGCACATATTTTTGTTCAAACATGTCTACTCAATTTACACATGTCCTGTTAACTCTTGATTTTTAGCACTTGATTTGGACTGAATTCCCGAACATTTTTTGTTTCTGTTTTAGTTTATCAAGAGAGCATCTCCACCATCAGAATAAATTCCACAGGCACTGAGGCAACAAATGCAATGTTTAGGAGAAGATCCAAAATGGCCATGTCATTATAGTCTAGCAAATATCACCTGTATGTGTATGGGTTTGAAGTCTACTTTGATCAGTCTGTCATTCAAACCTATGCTACTTCTTAGTTTAATGTCGATATATATATATATCTATCTGCAGTGTCTAAAAAAATCCTGTGGAAATGGATAAAAACATCCAGCCCCCACCCCCACCCAAGCACAAACTTATCACACAAACACCCCATATCACAGAAACCCACCACTGGAAAACATGCACAGCCCCCAGCCCCCAACCAACACAATTTATCATCTCTTCCACCCAAACTTAACCAGCCTATCTTCCATCCTCAATTAAAAGATAAACAAACAAACAAATATCCAAAAAGCATCACAGCAACAAACAAATGCCTTAGGTAGTAGTACTCAAACAAAAAGCACACACATATGTGACACAATCTAAAAATGCTTAAAGCACATTTTACTTTTTAAGTTTCAGATAATGGGTATCATCTTATTCATAGTGTTCAGTTATACATGTCTATTATTTAAATTAATGTGATCTTCATGGTGGGACAGAGGTGTTCTGGGTATGAAAGGGAAGAAGAACTGTATTCTTCACTAGTTCTGAACTGGTTGATATGAGGTTGTGGTAAAACAAAACCTCTTCAAATCAATGCCAATCAATTTTCCCCCAATACTGCTCCTATGGAGACAAGATCCCTGATATCAGTATATCACTATGTCCAATACTACTTCAACAAATATCTACAGACTGCTCCAAAGTCACAACAACAACAAAATCAATGAATTTAACAATGTTTACCCAGTAATCAAACAACGGCTCATATTTTAAAGTTGAAATTTTGTCTATAAATAAACTGTAGTGTATAGTTTATATATATAATAATATGCTAGCCTAGAATAAGGTGACTTTTCATTTTGTTGTAATATTGTTTACTGGACATCCCCTTAGTTCCAAACTGTTTTGCTTGCATTTGCTGTTTGGGAAATGATTTTCGGCCAGGTTCAGTAACAATTAACAGAAAATTCTGGCAAGCAAGCTATTGCAGGAAACTTTTTTCAGAAAAGAAAATTAACACACTATCGATTTATGATAGTTTAAAACTTGGCAATTCAGTTACTAAAGAATGACCCATAAAACTGACAATCAGATTTTACACAATATTTTTGTTACACATTATACATTAGAGTATGATAAGAAACCAAAATATCCTAAGAAAACATTAAAAAGTAATGGAAATGTGTCTCCTTACACTTTATAAAGAACTGAACAGTAACACACACACACACACACACACACACACATGCACGCACACATGCATGCACAGTTTCAAACTTCAACAGATCCTTTAGTTTAACCCTAAATGGGCATGGTGGATATCAGCAGATAACAAAAATCCAACAGGAACAACACCTAACATGAAGCAGAAAAGATTATAAATGTCCAATAGAAAACAGTGCATCTGAAATTTTATGAAAGGATACTCAAATGTTCAAAAGACAGCTGATAACTATGTAATTTTAGAAAATTTGATAAATTCTGCTATTTAAATTGACTTTTTTTTACCTTCCAGAAATGCAGTTATACGATGAGAATGATGATTTAACTCACAGATACTTTTGTGAATTTTGTGAATAAATTCAAATGGTCATCATCGAATTTAGAACATTCAAAAATAAAGTGAAATTATCTGCCTAATGCACTGTCATCACAAAACTTAGAAAATGTGTTGTGTATAGAACTACTAGATCTAGAACTACTCCTGTGTATAGGTCTACATGATTCAATCTTCAGCTTGTGACAATTGCATCGAATTTCAATCTAAAGGAAAAAAATTTAATGTCTGCTGACTATGCAAAATACAATTTTCTCTAAGTCTATGCCAAAATCATTTTTGAAATTTCAATATGAATTTATTACTATTTTCCAAAGCTTTCTTCCAGACTTGCTGATAATTAGCCTGGAAAGAAGAAGTAACATTTTACATGATGAGGATTTGTTTCAAAAACTTTTGAGATTCCCAAGCAAAATCAAATTCCGTACCATTGTTTTCTGACCTATCAAGTCTGAACAGCATGTTTTAATACAAATATAAATCACACACACACACACACACACAAACACATACACACACATGCATGCATGCATGCACGCATGCATGTACATACGCACAAACTGTATACGCTGTCAGTGTCATGCCTTACTGATATGTTCACCACTTCACTTCCCCAAACTTTTCTGATGGAAACACTCAAACAGTGACACAATACAGTGCAATGACTGAATAAGCACAATTTTCATTTCCACTTGTATAAATTTGGGTTATGACAATAAACACTAAACATGTGCAGACCACACTAACAAGCTGGCTCATCTGACAGAGAACAGTTCTTCCACCTCCTCCTAACTCTCCCTTCTCTATTGAGTCTATTATGTACTAATACTAATAGTTGTGCAGTTCATTGTCTGGGTCAGTCAAAGATTTGTTAAACTTGTCCAATGACATCATAAAAATAATAAAATCTTAAGCAATCATATCTTTAGAAGTGAGGTCAAAATCTCAGGAGTACTTAACCTCCAATGCACTGATCATAACAAAGTGTGTCTGGCTGCTGGCCCCATGCACAATTCATGCAGGTGGATAAATCTGAATCATGCAAATCAGGATTCCACCAACATAAAAATAGAGATCTTGTGCTATGAAAATTCCTATTGTGACAGGAATGTATCACTGCATCTATGGAAAGATAAATAATAGATTACAGGCCTAGAGATGATTAAAATTTTCTTCTAGCCAGCTGGGCTAGTGGATGTTAAGATCTACTAGCCTGCAGATATTTTCACTAGTCTTGACATCATCATCATCATCATCAGGTGCCTTGCCGCATGACGTTGGCGATTATGGATTCCATCTGTCTCTAGATCTATCACTTGTTGCCTCAAGCATCTCTTCCAACCTCTTTGTCCCCAGCCACTCTGCAAGTCCGACTATTAGGCCTATCTATAGGCCTAGATCTTCTCCCTGGGTCTACCCGGTGCTCTCTTTCCCTCCAGCTTTCCCGTTGTGACCAGGTGCTCCAATTCCCCTTTCCTCATAAAATGGCCTTCAAATGTTGCCTGTCTTTTCCTAATCTTCCTTATGAATGATCTCTTGTGTCTGCCTCCATCAAGACTGTCTCGTTTGTTTTCTTTGCTGTCCATGGAACTCTAAACTAGACTAACAATAACAAGAGTGAACGACACATACTGACATTGTGATAGTATACTCATAATACTGACATAGTCTAGATAAGGACAACAGAGTACCTCTTTAAATCTTTTAATGTACCGACTCCTCTCTTCCGATGTTCTCTTTCCATCATTTTTCAAAGACTCATTAAGACCACGATACAACGTTTCACTTAAAAAATCCACAGCCTGTCGACTTCTGCAAGCTATTTTCTTGGAGTTGTCGGGCTTTTCCACCATTTTGAAATTTGGCGGTGCCGTGAACGCATGCGCAATTAGGGCCTAACCACTTCAGTCATCCAGAGAAAAAAGAGTGACAACAGGAGTTGGTCACTCAGGCAGACGATAAACGTAAACATGGCTCTCGGCGAATCCAGGGCGGTTGTTGACGTTCATACACATTTGACAGATAAGCAGTTTGACAAAGTAATGATGCATGTCATGGTAACAAAAGTATTTATCAATTTGTACAGTGTTGTCAATCATAATCGATCATGGCCCTCCACACAAGTCTTAGTCTATCCCCTTGCCTTGTCACCGCAAGTAGTGAGTACATCTCCCAGTCCCACCCTCTCGGCCTCTGTGAGTCTGTCAGTAACTCAGTCTCACTCTCTGTCTTCAGCCACCCTGCAAGTCCGTCCAGTATTTTTGTCCTGTCTCCCTTGTGTTCTCTTTCGCTCCAGCTTTCCTGTTGTGTTCTAATTCCCTTTTCTTCATAATCACCATCAGCGATGATCGTCATCGTGTGTCCATGGCGATGGCGACCAGGCATGGCCCTCCATATTCATCTATCCCTTGTCGCCGCAAGAACATCTTCCAACCTCTCTGTCCTGAGCCACCCTGCAAGTCCGTCCAATATTTTCTCCCTGGGTCTACCAGATGCTCTTTCCCTCCAGCTTTCCTGTTGTGACCAGGTGCTCTAATTCCCCTTTCCTCATAAAATGTCCTATGAATAAATATTGATTGTCTTTTCCTAATCTTCCTTATGAATGATCTTCTTGTGTCTGCTTCCATCAAAACTGTCTAGTTTGTTTTCTTTGCTGTCCATGGAACTCTCAACATTCTTCTTAGAAACCACATCTTGGCTGCCTCAATCTTGTTCTAGATTTGCTTGTTGACTGTCCACTCCTCACAATGCCTCACAACTGTATAACATTATTGGTTTTATATAACATTCAAGAACTCTCTTCCAGATGTTAGTTCATAGGCATTTGTTGGTAAGAATGCTTTTCATCTTCTTGAATACTGTTTTGGCTTGGCTGATTCTGCTGGCTATTTCTGATGTACATCTACCGTCTGGTGAGATGACTGTTCCCACATATTTAACTCTTTGAAGACGTAATATAGTTGCCTTGC
Organism: Monoplex corrugatus; assembly: GCA_030674185.1. NCBI lineage: Eukaryota > Metazoa > Mollusca > Gastropoda > Littorinimorpha > Ranellidae > Monoplex > Monoplex corrugatus. The sequence continues at coordinate 18,470,605 of CM060308.1, read as the reverse complement.
ACAACCACTGTGGACGCGATCAACGGGACCTGTCACAACCCTTGGTGACGCACGATTTTGGGGGGTTTTCAAAAAACTCTCAAAAATACAGATTTTACAGCACAAGAACATATTTTATATCAAAATAAAATTCAGTTTACGCTCTTTGAACTGAAGCTACATACAAGGACAATACATCTATTCTACTTACCTTCCTAGAAGGTGAAATGGGGTAGGGTTTTGGCTCTGGGAAAGAAGTTTTTGATTGACAGTAATCCAACACATAAAGTCAGTAAAACACCCATTCTTGACCAGGTAATCCAGAAATCCAGGTAATCACAAGTCCTTGGTATGACCAGAAGATGTAAAAGAACAAACACAGCTTTGTTTTCACACAGGTGAAGCAGCAAAGTGATTATGACGATCCCTTGAAGAAGAAGAAGAAGAAGGCCTAAATGTTGCCATTTTGGTGCAAGGACGGTCACTCCGGTTGGTTTAGATAAAGGCAAGAAACTGTGACTAATCGGGATAACATCGATGCAAGGGAAGTAACAAACACTTCAGAAGATACGAAAGAGTGTTCCTATATGTGTAGTTAGTTCCCTTAGACCAGCGACCGGCTTGCATCTATTTTTAAAAACCGCAGCGGAATATCCGCTATCACGTCTCTAATGGTTTGGCCAGCTGCAGCGGAATGTCCGCTGTTACGTCTCTAATGGTTTGGCCAGCTGCAGCGGAATATCTGCTGTTACGTCTCCGAAGAGTTAAACTTATTAACCTGTCTCAAAGTTGTGCCATTGGCTATTATTTTACATGAGGGTATTTCATGTTTTTTACTGATTACCATGACTTCCATCTTCTTGCTATTTAGCTCCAACCCTTTATTTTTGCTTTCTATTTCTATCATATTCAGATTTTGTAGGTCCCTTTCATTTTCTGCAATTAGCACAGTGTCATCTGCGTAACGAATTATGTTTATCATTTTTCCTCCAACCTTTAATCCAGGGCATTCTTCTAGGTTTCGCTGTAAAGTGAAAACAGATCTGGTGACAGAACAGAACCTTGCCTGACTCCTCTTTTGAAATTTTGGAAAAAGTTTATATCATTTTCTATTCTCATTGCAGCTGTTTGTTCCCAATACATATTTCTGGTTATTGGTAGATCTTTTCCGTCAATATTGAGTCTTTCTAGTTGGTTGATCAATTCTTCATGTCTTACCCGATCAAAAGCCTTGGTATAATCAGCAAAGCATAAATTATAAATTCAACTCAACTGATCTGTCTATGATAGTTCTTGGAATGTGTATGGCATTGATAGTTCCTTTCCCTTCCACAAATCCACACTGTTCTTCTGGTATTTCTCTTTTGATTCTGTTTCTTGTCCTCATCATGATTATTCTTAACAGGATTTTTGTTAACTAAGCAACATAACTCTTGAGAGTCACAGAGTTATCTCCCATGTAGAATTTCTCAAATCCATCACAGTTTGCACTACCCATTCAGCTAGCATAGACACAGCCACAAGGCACAGAATTGCAAGCTCAGAACATTCCTCAACATGCTAGCTGAATGGGTAGCACAAACTGTGTTGGATTTGAGAAATTCTACATGGGAGATAACTCCATGACTCTCAAGAGTTATGTTGCTTAGTTAATAATTAAAATTCTCCCTGCTTCCCTCTTATTTCCTTTAGGATTTTTGTTGCATGACTCATCAAGCTGGTTGTATGATGGAGTTTGCATTCTATGGCCCTGTTTTCTTTGGAAGTGCAATGAAAATAAATTTTGACATATCTTTAGGGATTTTTCTGATGTCATAAATTTCATTTGGGAGGACTATTTTTTTCAAAACCAAATTCATCTACTAGAGCCTCGATCATTTCTGTAGTAATACTATCTGGAGCTGGGGATTTTCTCGATTTCATCTTTTTCAATGCTGCTGTATCTTCATCTTTCATTATGGGTGGTCCTTCAGTGTTCTTTCTTATAATGTGTTCTTCGTTTCTGTCATCTTCAAAAAGGTCTTTAATGTACTCTCTCCATCTATCAAATATTTTGTCTTTTTTCATGATAGTCATACACCTTTAGATTTTAAGCAACCAATTGATGTGCACATCTTTTTCCTGTGGGCAGTTTCTGGTCACTGTTGCAGTCTGTGCCTGGTACTGTTTTTGCTATCAGTGAAGAATTTGTAAATCTGTTTTTTTATGTGGATGTAATCAATTTGATATCTTATACTGTCTCCTGGATTCATCCATGTCCGTTTTCTTCTGTTAGGTTGCTCAGACAAGTGTTTCCTACTATTAATTCATTTCCTTGTTCCCTCTCAACAAGTTTCTCTCCCCTTTCAATTCTTTGCCAAGGCCATGAGGTCCAACTATGTCATCTACTTTTTCCTGTCCATGTTAGCATTAAAATCTCCCATTATTATTGTAATGTCCTGTGATTTACATTGAGCCTTGGTTGTTTCGAATACTTCATAGAAGTTGTTGATTTCTTCCTCAGTATTTGCGAATGTTGATACATATACTTGGATGATGATGATATCAAATGGCATGCCATCCAGTCACTAGTCAAGCTCTGTCTGATACAGCCCAATATTCTTTGATAGACTCTTGACTTGTCATTGTCCATCATGATGCCCACTCCTTTTTTTATGCGTGTCTCCAGCAGAATATGTAATTTTATGCTTGCCTGATGTTATCATGCCTTCCCCCTTCCATCTCATCTCCCCATGTCCTAAAATATTATGTTAAGCTCCTCCATCTCTCTCTTGACATTTTCTAATTTTCTGTTTAGCAGTGATGTTCTTGCATTCCAGATTGCAATTTTTATGTTTTTTAATCTGATTGCAGTAGCTTGATGTCGATCAGGTGCCATCTATGCAGCATGACATTCCCTACCAGACAAAGGTGCTCCATAGGAGCCCCTTTTTACATCATTTCCTTTGTTTTTCTTTCAGTTAACTTTAGTTTCTTTGAGTAGTTTATTTTTCAGCTATCAAAATTGTTTTTGCCATTGAAACAGCAAAGTGAACCTAAAGTCATCTTTTTAAATAATGATATTTATCTTTACAAAAAAAGGAAATATGTGTAATATGTATATTTATGTAAGCAAAACTTGGCTGAGACAAAGTGTGAGTTTTGATCTAGACACACACACTGCACTCTGTGTCATCTTTCAGTGATGTTGTAAGTAAATTATGGGCAAGAGTTCTGAACAGATTATGCTTGGATGAGAGTTTGAGAGAGAGGTATTATAGTGAGTGTATTAATCTTTATTCTGTAATATTTAGTATATTAATCTGAAATGTATGATCTTCTTTATTCTTTCGCCCTTAATTCTTTGAAAAGTCATTTGGACACTGCACTAAAGAAATGTTCCCCAGATTCCTCCGGCTATGTTGGTTGTGTGCCAAAGCCTAGGTTTTTGCAAATGGTTTCTCTTTCCATTCTGCATGTTGTTAATCTATTGTTTGTTTGTTTGTTGTTGTTGTTGTTGATGTTTCTCTTTACCTTGTCTTTCTCAGCAGTTTCCTGGCAGATTGATTTAGCAGGGCCTTTGATCTTGTTACATGACCATATCAACATAGTTGTCTTTTCTGATCTGATGTCAGCAGATCTTTATTTAGCCCAGTGTATTGCTTTATGGTTTGGTGCACTTGTTTATTGATGATATTATTGTGATCAATGTATCTGATGTTTATTGCCTTGCAATAACATCTCATTTCCATGGCTTGGATTTGTATTTCCATATCTGTTTTGAGGGTCCATGTTGTCTCACATGCATATGGGAAGATAAGAGCCTGAGTTTTTTATGGTAATGTTCTCCTTCCATACAGGTTTCAGTCTGGACAGTGCTTTTGTTGTTTTCATGCCCTTGATCCCTCAGTGATAATGATGGATCCCAGATAAGTGAATTGTTGAGCAGTTGTAGCTTCAGTCCATGGACAGTTATGTCAGTACTGATGGTGGTGTTTTGGCTGGCCATCAGATTGGTCCTCTAGGAGGTGATTTCCATGCCATATCTTGTCGATGTCTCATCTAGTCTTTTAACAAGCTTGGTGAGTTCTTGTTCACTGCCTGTCAGGCCATTAATGTCATCTGCAAAATGAAGGCTTATGATGAATCTTTTTCCATCATTGACTGTGCTGACATTGTTTCTTAAGTACATCAATCATGATGCATTCCAGGAAAATGTTGAAAAGCGTGGAGGACTGTTGGCAGTCCTAACAAACTTCAATCAAGATATAGAATCACCCTGTGTAAGTAATCAAAATGGGCCAGTTGCTTTGCTTTGCTGGTTGGCGTTGATTAGCTTAATTTCTTCCTTGTGGTCCATAGTGCAGCTTGCCAGATTGTTGTCAAATGCCTTCTTGAAATCTATGAAGATGTGGTAGATCTGGTGTTGGAGTTGTTTTTTGAGACAGGTGTGCATGTCACAGAAAATGTATTATGTCTTTCCATTAATTTTTTTTAAGACAAAGATAGCAACAAACAAACAAAACCTGCATTTGACTGACCATACAGTTTTTTTTTTAATTATGTAATGCAATATTCAAATTTTGGCATGAGTATTGTGATTAAACCAAACAAGCAAACTGATTTTGACTTATGATAGAGTGATCTTTTTATTCCAGTGCTTGTGACCGAAATCATTGCCAGATTATTCACTCTGTGTGTGTTGTGTGTGTGTGTGGTGTGTGTGTGTGTGTGTGTGTGTGTGTGTGTGTGTGTGTGTGTGTGTGTGTGTGTGTGTGTGGCATATCAGTCTATGTGCATATCAGTTCTTGATATATGTAGGCTCTAACATAACATGTACATGCATTTATGACTAACTGTATATTTCATTCATATTGTTGTTTTAGAACTGCAACCTTTGTTTGTTTAATCAAAAATGTTTAGTGTAAGTATTGACAATATATAATTTACATTCCATTGTGTGTGTGTTTTACAGGATGTGGATGATGTAATCTCACAGGCAAGACAGGTAGCTTTACTTTTTCATATGACACTGTCTTCCAAAATTCTATGCACTTATTAATTATTGATTTTCTCTGAATTGTCTGCGCACATAGTGATGTTTGTCTGTGTGTGTGTGTGTGTGTGTTTTGTCTGTGTGTGTGTGTGTGTGTGCATTGATCATCAAGATAGCAGCATATGAAATGATGTGCTTGAACATCTTTCTAATTCAAAACAAGCGTGACTGCCCGCGTTCAAGCAAACAGGAACCAGAAAAAACACAAAACAAGAATAAGAACGTGTATTTCATACAACAAGACAAGACAGGTTTAAATTTTTGGCCAACTGGCCTTTGTCAAGCGTAAGATCACAAACAAACAAACACCAGATACAAAAATTAGGAGAAAAAGACTGAAACTTCCCTGCTGCTCGGTCCAATGTGAGAAAAGGAATAAACTGCTTAAAATCAAAAGATGGTATGCTCATCATGGAAAAAGACAAAATATTAGACAGATGGGGAGAGTACATTAATGGCCTTTTTGAAGATGACAGAAACGAAGAACACATTATAAGAAAGAACATTGAAGGACCACCCATACTGAAAGATGAAGTTAGAGCAGCACTGAAAAAGATGAAACCAGGAAAAGCCCCAGGACAACTGCCCCTCTGCCAACAATCTCCTCAATCCTTTCCAGTCAGCCTACCGCCAGTGCCATAGCACTGAAACTGCCCTACTACACATTCTCAACAATCTCCTCCTTGCAACTGATACTGGCAAAGTCTCTCTCCTCACACTCCTTGATCTGTCTGCAGCCTTTGATACCATTGATCATGGTATTCTCCTTTCTAGACTTCATCATACTTTTGGCATCTCTGACATTGCTCTGTCTTGGTTCACTTCATACCTATCAAACAGAAAACAAACCGTTCTCATCAATGGCACTTACTCTCAACCTGCATACCTGACCTGTGGTGTTCCACAAGGATCTGTCCTTGGCCCTGTTCTTTTCACTCTTTACACCTCCCCCTGTCCACCATCATCAACTCCCATTCTATAAAACACCACTTCTATGCTGATGACACCCAACTTCAAGACAGTGACTCACCTGATAATATACAGCGCCTGTTGACTCGCACCACTGAGTGTTACTCGGACATTAAGAACTGGATGACACACAATAGACTTCAGCTTAATGACGACAAAACAGAAGCTATCCTCATTGGCACCCGTCAGAAACTTTCTCAGCTGCCTCCTCTTTCTCTCCCATTATGTAACACATCAGTCCCAATTTCTGATTCAGCTAAAAACCTTGGTGTCTTCATTGACTCTACCCTCTCCATGAACAACTTTGTTTCTCAAACTGCCAGATCCTGCTACTATCATCTCCATCGTATAAGGCTGATCAGGAAGTATCTCTCTGTCGAAACAACTGCAAAACTCGTTCTCTCCTTCATAATGTCTCGCATTGACTATTGCAATTCACTCCTGTCTGGTCTTCCTGCCTCCACCATTCACATCCTACAGCGAATTCAAAACAATGCTGCACGCCTTGTACTCAAAAAGAAAAAAGCTGACCACATATCTCCTCTCCTGGCACAACTTCACTGGCTCCCTGTATCAAAGCGCATACAGTACAAACTAGACACCATGTGCTACAAAAGCCTCAATAACGCAGCCCCCGATTACCTGTCAAGCCTACTTGAGATCTATGTTCCCTCACGTACCCTCCGCTCTGCCTCTGATCCTCTGACTTTTCGCTTTCCACGCACTAAGCTCAATACCTATGGTCCACGAGCCTTCTCTGTTTCTGGTCCACTCTCCTGGAACAAACTTCCTCTCTCAGTCCGTCAGCAACCTACTTTTGTCTCCTTCAAGTCCGCTCTCAAAACTCACCTTTTCTCCTCCGCATAAAATCCTAACCTCACTCAACCCCCCCCCCCCCCCCCCCTCTGCAGCCTGTCTCCGCTCGGAGGGAATCACATGGTTATAATATATAATTGTATATGCTATGCTCTCTATAATTTTCCATTGCTTTTATTCTTGCTTTTATTGCTTTTATTCTTTCTCCCCATTTATAGCCATGCGTGTGTGTGGGTGTGTGTGTGTGTGTGTGTGTGTCTGTGTGTGTGCGTGCGTGTGTGTGCGTGCGTGCGTGCTTGCGTGTGTGTCTGCTTCAGCGCTTAGATTTGATTTTATCAAGATTTTGCGCTATATAAATATTGTAATTATTATTATAGGACCAGACAACATTAATACAGAGATGATTGAAGTGGGTTCAATTCTTGAATCAAGATTTGGCACCTTATAAATGTCATTGTCATCATCATTATTGTCAATTTCTGGAAGGAAAAAAGGATAACTAAAATTACCAAAGCGTATCAAATTTTCTAAAGTTGCTTTGTCATCTTTCAAACATTGAAGTATTCTGTCAGAAGACAATTATAAATATAACTTTTGTTTTCTGTTAAACTAAGTTCTTTCTGTTTTGTGTTACATGATAATCCCGTTGGATGTTCGTTTATTTGTTGTTATCCTCCATGGCCCAGTTGGGATTAAAGGATCTATTAAACATTGAAACGTGTTGTGTGTGTGTGTGTGTGTGTGTGTGTGTGTGTGTGTGTGTGTGTGTGTGTGTGTGTGTGTGTGTGTGTGTGTGTGTGTGTGTGTGTGTGTGTGTGTAAAAATGAATTGGTAGGAGTATTCAATATGTGCATCTGAATGTAGGGGTATATGTGTGTGTGCGCATCATCTAATGCTTGCATCCAACAAGAAGGTACTTCCAAAACTGGCAGTTTGTTCTCTCCTGTTATATTTAACCCTTTGACTCCCACACTCTGTTCTCCAGCATCCTGCATCATCAACCATACTAGAAAAGTGAAAACCTAACCCTTTGATTCCCTCATCTTATCCATCATCTCCCTGCAGGAAGCTGGTGGGAAGGGTGAGGGAGCTAAAGGGTTAATTTTTTTTGCAGTTGGTGGATAGGGTGCGGGAGTCAAAGGGTTAAGCATCCTGCCGCAGTATGGGACAAAAGAATGGATTTGATTGTATCTGTTATTTGCCCTGTGTGGTCTTAGGTGCATTTTCATTGACAGTGGTATATTTTAAATAATTATTTTCCATAATTATTTTATAATCTAATGATCTGATGGCATTTGTAGTGTAGTGCATATGAAATCATATGAATGCTGTAATTGTTGTCATGAGTAGTCTAATAATGAACAAACTGCAGTTCTTATGACAGTACATCTGATAATGGTTTGCAGGCAGGTGTTGCTGCAGCTTTAGTTGTATCTGAATCTGTTGCTGACTTTTCCAGAGTCTTGGATCTAGCTGACAGGTATGCCTTTATTTATTCAGCATGCTGAAAATTAGGCCTTAAAAACTCGGGTCTATACAAATATATCTACATCACTTCAGCATAACAGTATTGCACTTTACATGCATATGAAGTTAGCATTCTTTCACACTTCAGTGCATAGTATTTAGAAGAATAATAAGTAATTATATGCAGTTTTTATACCAAAAATGAAGAATGAGTCTTGAAAAGAATATTTTTAATTTTGTACATTCATTTTGACACACTGCTTTGAGAATGAATTGACCAGTTCTGCTCATAATGTAAGACTGAATCCGTGTTCATTCAGTCAAAGTGTCTGTGGGAGTCAGCATTGTCAAGCTGCTTTGGGCCCACCAGAAGAGACTTTACATTATGGCCAGGCCACTTGAGTGGAGTTAACAATGCCTGTCATGCTACAAGAAACTTAACTGTTGTGTAATAAATCCTATTCATTATTCTGTCTCAGGCACCCAAACTTAACTGTTGTGTAATAAATCCTATTCATTATTTTGTCTCAGGCACCCAAACTTAACTGTTGTGTAATAAAGTCCTATTCATTATTCTGTCTCAGGCACCCTTCGTTTGTTGTGCCATGTCTGGGTCTTCATCCTGTACAGGTATGTCTTCCTTCTTGAATGCCAGCAGTTTGTATGGAATTACTTTCAAATGCACTGGTCATGGAGAATAAGTAGAATACATGTAATACAGGCTTAATTGTGCATACTTATCGTTGCCCACTTTTCTTTCAGCAAAAAGCTGATTTTTCCTGGCAGGCAAAGGGACAAGCACACACACACCACGTACACACACACACACGCACACACACACACGCACACACACGCACACACACACGCACACACACACACGCACACACACACGCACGCACACACACACACACACACACACACACACACATGCACATGCAGGCACACACACATACACACGCAGGTGCACACAGACAATACACACATACGCACAGATACCCACACACACACACACATACACACACACATTCTCTCATATTTTCTTGCATACTAAGCATAATCACACATTTTTCTGTTCTAAAATTGCAGTGTTTAGAGTGGAGATGTTTCCTTAATATGCTTTCTGTCTGTGTCTAATTTCCTGTTGTTTTCATATTTTTATTTAAAACAGTTTTTTCACTTTGCATTTGTTCTGTCCACACATCGTTTTCACACTTGATCTCTGTCTCCATTGGTCCTTTTTGTTTGTGTCTCTATCTGTTTCTGAATGTCCTGCTCTTTGTCAGTTCTTTTGATACAAAGGAAATGTTTCTTCTTCCTCTTCTTCTCTGTCTTTTTTTCTACTCACAGACCTCTGTATTTTTCTGCAGACAAGTTCAGAGGAAGGAGGTGGAGATGTCAGTCAGAGGAGTGTGACTGTCAAGGTATGTATGCATTATTTTGGGTCATGATTAGTTAATATACTCAGTATCCTAATAATACCATAGTAATCTATGTATGCATAGTCACCCTAACAGGACAATTGTTTTACAACATCAGTACAAATCAAGGATTACTTCACTATTCTGTAATAACATGACAGTGGTAGATTTGCCTTTGCTAAGTTTTGTGGTGCAAATGATACAAAAGTGCAAAATGTGTATGGTCATAATTGCAGTGAATTGGCAGAAAAGTTAAGTGATGTATGCACATATTACAAGATTGTTTCTGTGCTTTATTTATTTTGGTGTTTTATACCATAAAGTAAACACAGCTACAAAAATGTATGATCAAATTAAACAAGAGCTGTGAAAATTATGGCATGAACATTAGCACTGGCAAGACAGAGGTTATGCCAGCAGGATGAACACCTGACAACACTAGTCATTTCAACCAAAGGGCAAAACTTCATAAAAGTACAGAATTTAGGTACTTGGGAAGCTTATTTACTGAAAAATGGACAGAGAATTTGAGATCAGAGTCCAAAAAGGAAATACTATAAACTACTAACTTTCAATCCTTCTAAAACACTAAATCATCGCCAAGGGAAAAAGGCTTGTCAACACAATTTTTGTACCCATACTGACTTACCAGTGCCAGACTTGAATTTTAAAAACTCTTGAAGAAAGATCACAGCCTGTGAAATGAGATGGAACAGCAGCAGGCAAGATTAAAGGAGACCTTAGAAACGAAGAGATCTCTGGGTTGGTTGGAGCAACGCCTGTCAACCATTAATCACACAGCAACAGATCAGATGGTTGGCCACCTGACCAGGTGCCAGTCCATTGGAGGTTAGACGCCAAATGCTTGGGTTTCAGAGTCAGAGGATGACCACAGCGATACTGGATAAATGGAGCAGCACATCCACAACGCCATGTTTCCCATTTAGCTGTATTCCCCTCAGCTTCATCTCCCTACAATGCCTCCCATTACAAGTGGACAGTAAAAGTAAAAGTGAAGTACACCATAAGTGAAGATTTTCCACAATTTTTGTTGTGCCAGTATGTTTAATCTGTTGACAGGACCTAGAAGAGGCAGAAACACTGCTTGATCAGCACAGCCATCGATTGGCTGCTATTGGTGAGGTGAGTTTGAAATTATTCACTTCTAAAACTAGTTTAGAAAAAAAAGGTTTTATTCGTTTCTCACTGCCAAGCATTGTAATCCTTGAAGTACTACTGGTAAGGAGAAGAAACAAATTTTGTCATTCACTAACGGTCATGTTACACACATGTGTCAAAAATTTTGTGTGCTGGTCAGGCATACAGGCAAGTCGGAAAGAGACATTCAGTCACCAGCTATGACAAAGCCCTGTGGTAAAGGAGGAATGGTAATGAGGACAGGCAGAAGATGCCACTGGAAGTCTTTAGCTACTACTCTGCACATGGGCGATTGTGGGATGATGGTTGTCCATGTAGATCTGAGGCAGACATGGTGTTTGATCCTCCCAGAGCGACAAAATCAACTATATCCAGGGTAAGCACAGCTTTTCCCAAATGGAGAGGCCAGTAGGAATAAAAGGAACCCCTGCACATGGCCTGTCTTGTATGTAGCTGGCAGTCAGTTGTATCTGCCTTGTCATTCACCTTTACTGTCAAAACACTTTAAACAACAAAAGAAAGAAAACACTTGCAACCTTTGGTGCAGGGAATGTCCAGACCCTTCAGGACAAAGATGATAAACCAGAACATCATACAGCTTTGATTGCCAGGATGTTGGATGTCTGTAAGATTGATATAGCTGCCCTGAGTGAAACCAGATTTTTAGGGGAAACCCAGTTCAGTACGATGGAAGAGGCTACACCTTCTACTACATTGGGAAGCTAAAAGAGGATCAAAGGACCCCTGGTATCTGATTCACCAGACAGACCAAGTTTTCAATATGAATAGAAATCTTACACTTAATGATCTTCATCTTCAGCTCACTAAAGGCTAGTTTTGTTACAAATCCAGATGGTATCAAAAAAGCCTTCTGTGAAGAGCTCAACCATAACCACGAAAACATGCTTATCAATCTTGGAGACTTCAGCACATGTGGGAGTGGACTACTGTATTTGGCCAAACAACTTTGGATGTCATTGTATTGGAAAGTGTCAGAGGACACCACTGCAGTGCTTCCCCAATTGCCAGTAAAGGAGTCTCTAGCAGACTCACCCTCAAGTGCCAAGATTACCAAAGCCCTGTAGCATTCCATCCATGGGAAAACTCCAGGAGCTGATGGTGTTCTTGCAGATATCTACAGTAATGGAGTGAGATGCTCCTGGAAAAGCTGAGTACCTAGTATATGTCTGTACAGCAGAAGGAAGAGGTTTTTTTTTTAAGACTTTAATGATTTGATTTTTACAAGAAGTGTGTAAGACCTTATGCACTGCTGTTCCAACCCTTCCCTTTAGTTGCTGAGCCGATAGCGCTGACCTATGCGCGACCTGACCATGATGCCTGCCTTCCCTGGGCAGATTGTGTATATATCGCCTGTCAGCATCCATAGCTGACATCTGGCTTTTAACTGGGGGAAATGGGTATGACTTTAAATGCTACATTGTTTTAAAGCGCTTTGGCCAAACTAGAGTGTATTGTAGATAGCTGGAAGGCCAGAACCACAAGCTTTAAAATGACACCAAACATGAATATGTTTGACTGGCAAAGCAGACTGCAGTGTTAGTTCAAATACATGCACAATCACAAGTACGGAGACGGATAATTTCCGATTTCACAAAATTTTGCTGTTTTAAACCGCCGTTATTGCAGTCCTGACAGTTTCCATGCACACAGAACAACATGCCACACAAACTACAGCATGCCAGCATGCACCTCCACTTACTTGAAAGTTTTGGACCTGAACCTGAAAGGAGAGGTGCACGTTTTAATTACTCCACTGAATTGGGGTCAAGAGGTTGGTCATCACACACTGCGGGTGCGTGTTGAATGCAGGTTGAAGTTTTAACACAGTAATGAATAGTGTACACTGAACTGCACATGTCAGTCAATTTGTTGTGAGCTTCTCTTTCTCTTGGCTGGCCTTCCTCCCTTTGTTTGACTGACAAACACGGAGCAAACGGAACACTGGTGAACAGACAAGGCTGCATCAAAGTTAACCCACATCGGTGCCGCCTTCTCCATATCAGACAGACTGATTTTCATTATTGTTTTCGATGGAACAGACATCTTCAGTTTTCTCAGCCGTGCATAGCACTTTGAGCACATACTGACAGAGAATGGGAGCCCTGGGCTTTGTTTGTTTTTGTTGTTGTTTTTTTTTTGCTGGAATGCCCACCACATGCTCAACACAAAGACTGAAGTCTCTCATTGTGCAAAATTGCAGTGTGTTCATAAACAACAGCCATTGTTCAATTCTACACACAACACTTAACACTAATACGTAAGGAAAGAACTACGATCAAAACAACAAAACTGTTCAGTTCTCTCACAACAGTGCTCTGAGTACAAGACTGAATGATGTGATGTTCAAAGCAGATTATAGTGAGTAACTTATCCTTAAACTTTCACTTAACTTCATACACATCAACACTTCAGCATCACATATATATTTGGAAACCAGTCTCCAAGTCAACGCAAAAAAAAAAAAAAAAAAAAAAATAGATGAAATAAAACGAGAACAAAAGGATGAGAAAACGATAAAAAAAAAAAGGGGGGGGGGGGGAACAAAAAATCAGCATCAGTGGAATTAGAAGTTTTAACACGTGAAGAATACATGTTTTAACAAAAAAAGCACAGCAGCTGAACACATAGTCACTGCAAAAGTTTGTAGATTACAAACTTCAGCCAACGGTACAAATTCTAATTCTTAGACGTAACGCGGGCACTTAGAACAAACTTGTAAATCACAAAAAATCAACATCCAGATATCTTAGGTTCCGTGTCTACAGACAGAAGATCGGGTGAAATGATCAAGTTTTAATACAGACAAAGAAGGGATTCATCCGCATTTACTGCCATGACCCTGTCTCGACCCCGCATCCCACCCCCTTCCCCACTCTGGAATGCCAGGCTTTGAAGGCCTACAGCTGCCGTCCGCAGGTAAACTAAAGAGAACGATTTGGCCAGTTTTGCACAGCCATGTATGTGATGATGACATGGGATATCCCTCCTGTGGGGAGGGTCCTTACCAGAATCATCCTTAACACAGTCATCACCCAGATAACTGAGCCCATCAGTGAGTCTCAGTGTGACTTTTGCTGTGAAGAGGCATGAGTGACATGGTTTTGCTACATACACACATATATATGTATTACATGTATATATATATAATACATATGTATGTGTGTGCGTGTAATATGTATGTATAGATAGATAGATAGATAGACAGACAGACGGACAGACAGATAGTAAGATAGATTAGATAGGCAGGCAGGCAGGCAGGCACACAGGCAGGTTGCTCTCTGTCTAAAATTCACACTAGCCAATGATTTGAATGCTGTGCGTCCAGAAGTAATCTCTTTATTTATTTCATTTTTTAACTTGTACACTGTAATGTTTCTGCTACATCATTCATACATAATGTGCTTGTATCTAGGAAGGAGAGGAGGGGGTAGTTGTGAGAGTTGTATTTTACAGTGAATTGTGGGAATTGTGATGGTCGATACAAGTTGGGGGGGGGGGGGATGGTTGATACAAAAGGAGGAGGGTTTGTGATGGTTTATACAAGTGGGAGAAAACATTTAAGTCTCTGTGTTGACATTTTATTGAAACATACTATTGAGAACTTTAGATCACGGTTCAGTGACACAGTATATATTGTATGTGATGTTGTCTGAATGATATATCAGCTGAAATATTGTTTTACAGTTCCTTTTATTATGAAAGAAAATAACCTTCTTTGCAAGGGGGGGGGGGGGGGGGGGGGACAGGGAAAGAAAAGGGACAAAATCAGAAATCTTGATGCAAAATTAATGTTTTCATACAAGTGTCTGGTTAAGGAAGAAGAAAAAGCAATTCAACCTGTACACTGTGCATACTGATTATTAAACAGTTTGTTTTTAAACAAGACGTAATTGTTATCTTTATCCAGGTTGGGCTGGATTTCACACCGAGATGGTGCAAAACACCAGAGGACAAAGCTGGACAGCGAGAAGTTCTGTCTCGACAGGTAGGTTATGAGTTTTTTGTTGCCCACTGTTCTTTCTTTGTGTTTGTATTTCTCTTCTTCCATGGAATAGACACTACAGTTTAGTCAAGATCTGTCTTTCATTTTACTTGAGCATTGTTTGGAAATCATTTTGTAATTTGTGATTTTGGTAATGGAAAAGTGTCCATTCACAACTAGATCATTCAGCAGCATTTGGCATTTATTGACCCTTTCATCATAATCACAAAATTGTCATCCGCATTTTGTCTGTATTGACACTGTTCTTGGATGGTTCAGGTCATATCTTTCTTATATAACTGTTTGTTGCTGTACTCTATCATTTTTGTGCTGATAACTCACAACTGCACTGCTCTGCTTTCCAAAAAAACATCTCAAGCACAATTAAAAAAAATTGAAAACACCATTGAGAATATAGCTGCCTGGATTAAAGCAAACAAACTGAAAATACATGAAGAAAAAAAGAGAACTCTCTTTATAATTGATTTGTTTTTGCCATTGTGTTTATATCCAATTCATTCACAATATACGAGAAATTATATATGGTTATTTATCTACTTATGTATTTACATACATTTATACAAGGAGGATCAACTATATCCTATATAACAAGAGAATGAATTATATCCTAAATAAGAAAGGAGTGAACTGTATGGTGAATAACAAGGGGATGAACTGTACCCTGGATAACAAAGGGATGAACTGTACCATGGATAACAAAGGGATGAACTATACCCTAGATAACAAAGGGATGAACTGTACCCTGGATAACAAAGGATGAACTGTACCCTGGATAACAAGGATGAACTATACCATGGATAACAAGGGGATGAACTGTACCCTAGAAAACAAAGGGATGAACTGCACCCTGGATAACAAAGGATGAACTGTACCCTGGATAACAAGGGGATGAACTGTACCCTGGGTAACAAAGGATGAACTGTACCCTGGATAACAAGGGATGAACTGTACCCTGGATAACAAAGGGATGAACTATACCATGGATAACAAGGGGATGAACTATACCATGGATAACAAAGGATGAACTATACCATGGATAACAAGGGGATGAACTGTACCCTGGATAACAAAGGATGAACTGTACCCTGGATAACAAGGGGATGAACTGTACCCTGGATAACAAAGGGATGAACTGTACCCTGGATAACAAAGGGATGAACTATACCATGGATAACAAGGCGATGAACTGTATCCTGGATAACAAAGGATGAACTGTACCCTGGATAACAAGGGGATGAACTGTACCCTGGATAACAAAGGATGAACTGTACCCTGGATAACAAGGGGATGAACTGTACCCTAGATAACAAAGGGATGAACTGTACCCTGGATAACAAAAGATGAACTATACCATGGATAACAAGGGGATGAACTGTACCCTGGATAACAGGGATGAACTGTACCCTGGATAACAAAGGGATGAACTATACCATGGAAAACAAGGGGATGAACTGTATCCTGGATAACAAAGGATGAACTGTACCCTGGATAACAAAGGGATGAACTATACCATGGATAACAAAGGATGAACTATACCATGGATAACAAAGGATGAACTATACCATGGATAACAAAGGGATGAACTATACCATGGATAACAAAGGATGAACTATACCATGGATAACAAGGGGATGAAATGTACCCTGGATAACAAAGGGATGAACTATACTATGGATAACAAAGGGATGAACTATACCATGGATAACAAAGGGATGAACTATACCATGGATAACAAAGGGATGAACTATACCATGGATAACAAGGGGATGAACTATACCATGGATAACAAAGGGATGAACTATACTATGGATAACAAAGGGATGAACTATACCATGGATAACAAAGGGATGAACTATACCATGGATAACAAAGGGATGAACTATACCATGGATAACAAAGGGATGAACTATACCATGGATAACAAAGGGATGAACTATACCATGGATAACAAAGGGATGAACTATACCATGGATAACAAAGGGATGAACTATACCATGGATAACAAGGGGATGAACTATACCATGGATAACAAAGGGATGAACTATACCATGGATAACAAAGGGATGAACTATACCATAGATAACAAAGGGATGAACTATACCATGGATAACAAAGGGATGAACTATACCATAGATAACAAGGGGATGAACTATACCATGGATAACAAAGGGATGATGAACTGTACCATGAATAACAAAGGGATGAACTATATCCTGGATAACAAGGGGATGAACTGTACCATGGATAACAAAGGGATGAACTATACCATGGATAACAAAGGGATGAACTGTACCATGGATAACAAAGGGATGATGAACTGTACCATGGATAACAAGGGGATGAACTGTGCCCTGGATAACAAGGGGATGAACTGTACCCTGGATAACAAGGGGATGAACTGTACCCTGGATAACAAGGGGATGAACTATATCCTGGATAGCAAGGGGATGAACTATATCCTTGATAACAAGGGGATGAACTATACCATAGATAACAAGGGGATGAACTATATCCTGGATAACAAGGGGATGATGAACTGTACCATGAATAACAAAGGGATGATGAACTGTACCATGAATAACAAAGGGATGATGAACTGTACCATGGATAACAAAGGGATGATGAACTGTACCATGAATAACAAAGGGATGAACTATATCCTGGATAACAAGGGGATGAACTGTACCTGGAAAACAAGGGGATGAACTGTACCCTGGATAACAAGGGGGATGAACTATATCCTGGATAGCAAGGGGATGAACTATATCCTTGATAACAAGGGGATGAAACTATACCATAGATAACAAGGGGATGAACTTATCCTGGATAATAAGGGGATGATGAACTGTACCATGAGTAACAAAGGGATGATGAACTGTACCATGAATAACAAAGGGATGATGAACTGTACCATGGATAACAAAGGGATGATGAACTGTACCATGAATAACAAAGGGATGAACTATATCCTGGATAACAAGGGGATGAACTGTACCATGGATAGCAAGGGATGATCTGTGCCCTGGATAACAAGGGGATGAACTGTATCCTGGATAACAAGGGGATGAACTGTACCCTGGATAACAAGGGGATGAACTGTACCATGGATAACAAAGGGATGATGAACTGTACCATGAATAACAAAGGGATGAACTATATCCTGGATAACAAAGGGATGAACTGTACCATGGATAACAAGGGGATGAACTGTGCCCTGGATAACAAAGGGATGAACTATATCCTGGATAACAAAGGGATGAACTATATCCTGGATAACAAAGGGATGAACTGTATCATGGATAACAAGGGGATGAACTGTACCATGGATAACAAAGGGATGATGAACTGTACTATGAATAACAAAGGGATGAACTATATCCTGGATAACAAAGGGATGAACTATACCCTGGATAACAAGGGGATGAACTGTGCCCTGGATAACAAAGGGATGAACTATACTCTGGATAACAAGGGGATGAACTGTGCCCTGGATAACAAAGGGATGAACTATACCCTGGATAACAAGGGGATGAACTATATCCTGGATAGCAAGGGGATGAACTATATCCTTGATAACAAGGGGATGAACTGTATGTCCAGGATAACAAGGGGAAGAACTTTGTCTAGGATAACAAAGGGATGAACTTTATCCTGGATAACAAGAGGATGAACTGTATCCTTGATAACAAGGGGATGAACTATATGTCCAGGATAACAAGGGGAAGAACTTTGTCCAGGATAACAAAGGATGGACTATAGCCTGGATATTAAAGGTGATGAACATACCCTGGATAACAAGGGATGAACCATATCCTGGGTAACCAGGGTGATGAACTGTACCCAAGATAATAAGATGATGAACAATATCCAAGATAACAAGTGTATGAACTATATCCTGGATAACAAGGGGATGAACTATATCGTAGATAACAAGGGATGAACTGTATCCTTGATAATATGGGGATGAAGTATATCCTGGATAACAAGGGATGAACTATATCCTGGATAACAAGGGATGAACTGTACTCTGGATAACAAGGAGATGAACTATATCCTGAATAACAAGGGATGAACTGTATCCTGAATAACAAGGTGATGATCTGTATACTGGATAACAGGGGGATGAATTACATCCTGGATAATGAAGAGATGAACTATATCTTGGATAACAAGGGATGAACTATATCCTGGATAACCAGGGATGAACTATATTCTGGATAACAAGCAGATGAACTATGTCCTGGATAATAAGGGGATGAACCATATCCTGGATAACAAGGGATGAACCATATCCTGGATAACAAGGTGATGAACTATATCCTGGATAACAAAGGATGAACTATGTCCTAGGTACCAAGGAGATGAACTATATCCTAGATAATGGAGGGATGAACTATATCCTGGATAACAAAGGATGAACTGTATCCTGGATAACAACGGATGAACTATATCCTTGATGATAAGGGGATGAACTATATCTTGGATAACAAGCAGATGAACTATATCCTGGATAACAAGGGATGAACTGTATCCTGGATAACAAAGGATGAACTGTATCCTGGATAACAAGGGATGAACTATATCCTTGATGATAAGGGGATGAACTATATCTTGGATAACAAGGGATGAACTATATCCTGGATAACAAGGGATGAACTATATCCTGGATAACAAGGGATGACCTGTATCCTTGATAATAAGGGGATGAACTATATCCTGGATAACAAAGGGATGAACTGTATCCTTGATAATAAGGGGATGAACTATATCCTAGATAACGAAGGGATGAACTGTATCACTGATAACAAGCAGATGAACTATATCCTGGATAACAAGGGA
The DNA here is from genome assembly GCA_030674185.1 of Monoplex corrugatus. Taxonomy (NCBI): domain Eukaryota; kingdom Metazoa; phylum Mollusca; class Gastropoda; order Littorinimorpha; family Ranellidae; genus Monoplex; species Monoplex corrugatus. The sequence continues at coordinate 18,450,900 of CM060308.1, read as the reverse complement.
TGACCCTGCTTCCATGCTCTGGGTGTCACATCTTTTTCAGGCGAGATTTGCTGCTTCCTGCCGTGTAGCAGGTTGTCAGAACTTCTGGTGGCAAGTTGTTTCCCCTGTCAGTACTGATGGCTTGTGTGATCTCTTGAAGCTCTTGACTATGCCTCCATCATACTTTCCTTGAGTTAGCTCTACCTTGCATGAGCTCAGGACATGTTCCACTGTTTGTTTGACTTGGCAGAGCGGGCAAGTAGGGCAATCTGATTCCCCCATTTCACCAGATTAGCATTCAAGGGCAGGAGGTCATACACAGATCTGAGAATAAAACTGATTCTGAGAGGAACCATACAACACAGGTCATTCCGGAACTATACCCTGGGTTAGTGGGGATGAACTATACTGAATATGCTATTTAATACTTCTAGGCACATTTCATGCAATTAAGTCCAGGCTGGTGTCATGCCTTTGCTCAAGTGGGCAATATGATTTTAACAAAGTCACATGAAACTTAGAAAAAAGGTTCTTTAATGAAACAAAGAACTCGTCAGAAGCGAAGTAGGGCCTATGCAGATTTTGCGATAATACATCTTATCTCTATAACATTTTACAGCAGTGTGATATTAGCTTCACCATCAGATTTTCTGTCCCAGATCTTCTGAAAGGAAATGAAGCAAACACTGGTTATCTGAAGTCAGTGGAATGATTATGTATTTGATTTTGTAAATTAACTGTTGATGTTCTTGGTTATTAGTTGTTCCATCTGCTGTTGATTGTTGTGTGTTCTGTCCTGCAGGTCCAATTAGCGCTGAAATATGACCTCCCTTTGTAAGTTTTTTGTTGTTGTTGTTGTTAATTTATGTTTTAACTCATTTAGTGTCAGATTATTAGTACTGAAAGAGACAATCAGAAAAATAATTCATGTTTATATTGCTTTGAGACAGAAGACCATTATTGCATTGTTTCTGCTGGAAAGCATGTTTGTTGTGAGGAATGTGATTGTAGATAATATTAAGGAACCAGCAAAAACACGAAAGAAGAAAACGAATGCGTATTTAATACTACAAGACAAGACAGGTGCAAATTTTCGGCCAACTGGCCTTTGTCAAGCGTAAGATTACAAACAAACAAACACCGGATACAAAAATTATGAGAAAAAGACTGAAACTTCCTGGTGCTGTGTCCAATGTGAGAAATCTCATATTGGACACAGCAGCAGGGAAGTTTCAGTCTTTTTCTCATAATTTTGTATAATAATCTCACATTGGACACAGCAGCAGGGAAGTTTCAGTCTTTTCTCATAATTTTTGTATCTGGTGTTTGTTTGTAATCTTATGCTTGACAGAGGCCAGTTGGCCGTAAATTTGCGCCTGTCTTGTCTTGTTGTATTAAATACGCGTTCGTATTCTTCTTTTGTATTTTTTCTCGTTCCTATATGCTTGAACGCAGGCAGTCACACTTGTTTTGGATTTCGTAGAGAATATTAGTTATGAGGAAGTATGAATGTAGAGAATAGATGACAGCAGATTTTTTATCATATATTCTGTTCCAAATCCCTACTATGATGATAATGTAGTTTATTGAATGAACAATTAATATGATTATATTCTTTGTTATTTTGGGGTTAAATGCAGTGTAGCTCTACTGTCTACAACATAACCTTGAGAAAGAACAATTAACTGTGATGAAATGATGGTAAATAATATTGTTCATGTTTTTTGTTGTTGTTGTTTTGTTGTGTTTCTGTTCTTTTGCTTTTATTTTGCTTTTATTGTAGGGCAGGATTAACTCGATGGCGACGCTCTGCAGCTACAGCTGCGGAGCTCCGTGTCTCGACTGTGACACTTCGCAGCTATAGCTGCAGAGATGTTATGTTTTTTTTCACGAAAACTACATGTATACTATAATAAGGGAGATTATACTGACAGCAGAGTTTAACCATTGACTTTTAAAACATATATAACAGGATAGGATTATTGTTGTTGGATATTCTCCATAATTTATTCAAAAGTACCAAAAACTATGCGTCTGGAGAGTTTCAGCAGCCATTTTAGGGTGCGTCTCCAAAGAGTTAAGCATTTCCGTATAATACAAAAACGGGTCATATGTCAGTTTTATCAAGAACATTTCATTCATAAAAAGAAGAAGATGCTTCTAGTGTGAAAGTATTCCGCTACTGTTTGAATTGGACTCATGCATTTTGGGTTTTGTTTCAGGAACGTACATTCTAGATCTGCTGGACAGCCTACCATTAACCTTCTTAAAGAGCATGGTGAGTGATGAATTTTTTTTCTGTATTTTGCTTTTGGTTTTCAGTACTCGGTAAAAAACGTTTTTATGCATAGTGTGTACTTTTCCCATTTATAATTTGCCTGCTTAGTTTGCACTTTTCCCATGTATTATGGGCAAATAAAGTATCATTTTTATTTTCAGTTAGCCATTTACTTAGGTTAACATTAATTTGTTGCATGAAATTGTTATCACAAGACATAAATTCCTAAATGGTCAGTATCTTTGTCCTCTCTTAGAAGATCAGATTTATTAATTTTGAGAAGTTCTTATGTATGCTCTGAGTTGGTAGCTGACTGACTTTCACAAGAAGTGCAGTCTTTGACTATATTTTATTTTTCAAAAATGTAGTCCAGGCAATGAGGGTGTCAGACCATGCTAAGATCTGAACAAAAAAAGCAAAACGCTCCCAAGATCTGACCCTTCCATGCTACGCGCAGACAAAACTTGCAAAAGATCAAACCTAAAGAAGATGAGTTGATAAACTCAAACAAGGTTTATTTGCAACTGTTATAAGCCACTTCCATTCACCGCTGTACACTTAGTTCAGGCTAGTCCTCTGTGATCTGACCATGACCTCTGGAGGAAGGGTTCAACCTATTAATAAAATGCAGCAACAGAACAGGCGGGAACATGTTGGAAGATTTAACACAAGGCAGATAGTTTAAGTGTTATTCCACCATACTCTCCCCTGAACTTGATCCGCTTCCTTCTACTGCTGACCACTGTCTTGCTGTATGCACTGTACTGTCTGCCAGCTAGAAAATCAGTTGTTTCATGTTGTCGATGTTTTTTGTTGTTGTTTTTCATGTGGCATACACAGAAATGACTGAAGGAATTTCTGAACAAAACGAGACCAAACATCTCTTATAAAAAGTTACATGCTTTGCAAGGAGATTGTGTTGAATGCTTGTGTTCAGAGGAGTACTTTTCATGAAACATGCACATTTGAAAATGAGTGAAGTTTTTAAATCTTCTTTTTAGAGTGCTTGGATTTTCCATGCACACTATTTTGGCCACACTGTCATTCAGGAGCATGTTTGCATGCAATATCGTTCACTCACAGGCCGGATTCCATCCCATGACACTCGGCAGACAACGTTAATTACTATACTGACAGGACAAGATAGCAAACAGCAATGCTGCTAACAGTGCCACGCTTGTGTGATACTGGTTCATGTTTTGTGTAAACAGCCTAGCTTGTACATGGTGCGCTTTGTTGTGAAGAGTGGACGGACCGAGTCCATCCAGTAACAATGTATTAAAATGAAATGAAGTTTAATGGTGGATAGGAAATCATTAGGTATTCAGTCCTTTGAGGGAAAAAGTGTTCATCCCTTTAAATTTCTAAAATGCACTTTTTCTTAACATATAAATATGTACACATATACTTGTGGCTTATAGTGGATTTTCTTTTGGGGAACACATGGGCTGGGAACACATAAAGATTCACAATGGGGAAATAGAGATAGTTGTAGTTGAACAGTTGTAGAACTAGGGAAAATATGATTCAGATCATATTTGGGATCAGGTTTATCTATGACAGACAGTTTGTTCTGGTCCATGAAAATTCCTTTTCATTCCTATGAAACAGCTTCTATAGTTCAGCTAGATTCAGCTTATTTACTAATTCTTTAAAATGTTCTGTCTTTTTGACTCTGTGTTCTGCCTGCTATAATGTCAAGATCATTGCTAATCATTGTGTTGAAGTCCCCTAACATTACCAAATTGTTGTTTTTCTAATTGGTAGGTACTGAATGTAGTTTGCAAAAAATCTTTTATTTTGTTAGTACTTTAGTTTGGGGCATAAATATTTGCACCAGTGAGTTTTGTGTTATTCACATTCATATTGTAAGCAGATCTTCTCTTTCCAACATCAATTCTCTTTCAGTTTCCATGAAATTAGCATGATTTTGCCTCTTCCATGACTTGATCCTTTTCAAAAGAAGTTTTTCCCATAATAGTGCTTCAACGTTAGATCTATGTGTTTACTGTAAACATATTATGTCAAATTTTTGTTTGTTTGAAGAAATTAGAAATAGCTTTTCATTTTAATCAACTTTTTGTTCCTCTAACGTGTAATGTTGAAATACACAATCGATCCAGTTAAAAACTCTTTAGTACAGGGACATCACCAAGAACCATTACTCTTTGCCAATTCCATCTAACTTTTTTCCAGAACTCTTAATCCATGGATATCATCAAAAGCTATGGCTGATACTCATCATCATCATCATCAGGTGCCTTGCCGCATGGCGTTGGCGATCATGGACTTCCTATCTTGTTGCCTCAAGCATCTCTTCCACCCTCTTTGTCCTCAGCCACTCTGCAAGTCCGTCTAGTATCTTCTCTCTGGGTCTACCTGGTGCTCTCTTCCACTCTAGCTTTCCCATCGTGACCAGGTGCTCCAGTTCCCCCCTCCTCATAAAATGGCCTACAAATGTTGCCTGTCTTTTCCTAATCTTCCTTATGAATGATCTTCTTGTGTCTGCCTCCATCAAGACTGTCTTGTTTGTTTTCTTTGCTGTCCATGGAACTCTCAACATTTCTTAGAAACCACATCTCGCTGCCTCAATCTTGTTCTGGCTTTGCTTGTTGACTTTCCAGCCTCACAACCGTATAACAGTATTAGTTCTATATAACATTCAAGAACTCTCTTCCTGATGTTAATTGATAGGCATTTGTTGGTAAGAATGCTTTTTATCTTCTTGAATGCTGTTTTGGCATGGCTGATTCTGCTGGCTATTTCTGATGTCGAACTGATACTAGACCCATCTAACTCAGCTGTTTAAGTAACTTCAGATTAAGTGACTGGAACTTCATAGTCACGGGCAGACCATTCATTCTGCCTCTGCTGTCTGGCCATAAGGCATGGTGGTTCCAAATTCAGGGTTTGTTGCTGGAAGCTGTCTGTGAGCTGTCAAAGGAAAGTTCAGTAGCCTACTGTTTTTTATCATGTTTGTGGTAATGACATTTTGCAGGTCACTCTCTTTCTTTCTGTTTTTCTTTTATGATGCTGTTATGATTTAATGATAATGGGAATGATAATGATGATGTCATGAGTTCCATTTTTGATTCAGACTGTATAATAGGGGTATGCTCTATATTTACTGTCATACTGTATCTTGGCATCAATCAGTCTCAAGAGATACAGACATCTGTGGTGTTGATCCAGAAATTTGAACAGACTTGGGTTTGTGGTCTCAGTCTTCCAACTGATGAACAAGATTTTGTTCAAATCTCACAACAAAAATGACAGTGCATTCATTTTATTTTCTTTGTGACAGGTGTCACGATCCACCTTAGAAGTTTGAGTCAGTTGGGCATCTGTGTAGAGATGGGGGCAAGAGTATTGGGCAGTTGCTACCTTGAAAGACAGGGGAAACATACATATCTTGGCAACAGGAGTTTTTGGAAAAAAAAGTTTCACATAGCCCTGAAGCTGTAGAGGATTGATGTAGTACCATAATTATGAGGGTGGGACCAGCACTATGAGGGTTGTGTCTATCGCTTTTGTTTCGCTACTTTACCTTCCCTGAAAGTATTATTCACAGCTGGGTAGTCTGTCAAGAAATGTAAAACATTTGAGATTAAATAAACGAGCACAAGTCACTTTTTTTTGTCATGCAGGTGTAAGCAAGGCAGTGCTTCATGCATTTGATGGCCGGGCCTCAGCTGCCATGTCAGGGGTGCAGTGTGGTTACTACTTTTCTATTCCTCCCTCCATCAATCGCAGTCTGCAGGTAGTACATTTTTTGTTTTTGTTTGTTTGTTTTGTTTCTTCCTGTGTTTTTAATGTTTTATTAATACAAAATATTTTTATACTGATGAACAGTGTCAGGTGTGTGAAGTTGTGATTGTTGCTGAATGTTGCAGTCAAATTGTAGATGTGAATATACAGTGGTGTCCATCTACAATGAAATCCAAGGGAGAGGGATATGTATTCATTGTAGTAGTGGTTCATAGTAGCCACAGGAAAGGAAAATCAGTGACCTTACACAGCGCTGATAGTTTATTGCCCAGCTGGTGAGTTCAGATGTTATTAATCTAAAGTGGCGCAGAAAGAAACGACCCCCTCCGGCTGCGGATTGGAAGGCTTTGGACGATTCCGAAATTCGATCTCTGTTCATTAGCAATTACAATGATAAAGACTCAAGGGCATGAGTTTCACGGAAGCCATCGACTCTACATTGAGATGTCTCCCAAGAAAAGAATTGTCAGATCCTCGTGCTGGCTTGACGACCCTATGCTTGTTGCTGCTAGGAGAAATGTCCAAAGTAACCATGATCGATTTGGTGAAAACAGCAACGAATTTCGGACAGCACTCGATGAACTTGAGACAGCTCACAGTGTTGGGGCAACGGCCTACGCCGAAGATATGATAAGTCAAATCACTCGTCGACCATCAGCCGCATGGGGGTTCATGAACCGCTTAGCCGCTAAATCAATCGAAGACAGGAAGTCAAAACTCAAAAGACCACTACAGTCATATTCTCATCGCGAAGAACGACCACAATTTTGTCGTGACTTCCACCGACAGTGACGTAGTGCGGAACAACACACGGTCAGAATCTTTGTCAACTGCAGAAATACATGCAGCTCTGATGACGACGCGGCGCGACGCGACACAGCCCCAGGGCCCAACGGTATACCTAACCGAATTTTGAAACTCGCAGAACTTAAAGACGATGTCGTAGACTTTCTCAACAACCACTCGAAGATCAGTGACACTTGGAAACATGGTGCCAAGTATGTGGAAACAAAGCATGATTGTTTCGATTCCGAAGAAAGGAGCTTCAAAGTCACTGGACAATTAGCATAGCATTTTGAAGATGTGCGCCTTCGCAAAACTAATGAACAAGGTTTTCTCAGGCGCATAAAATCGGTAGTCGAGCCTCAACTGCTATCCTTTGCAAAGTGGCTTCAGAGCGAGAAGATTGACTTCAGAGCAAGCAATGGCTCTGAGGTGCGTACTGGACATGTGCCGTACAACGAAATGAACAGTGTCAATTGTTTTTGTTCATTGCCAGAAAGCATTCGACTTGCTCGACCGAAGCTCTATACCGGAAATCCTTTCGCTGTGCAGAGTACCCAGTGACGTTACGGCAGACGTGATGCAACTTTACACCGACACATCAGCCTCTGGACCAATCACGGCAACACAGACCTCTTCGTCACTACATCGGGCGTCCTCCAAGGTGACACGTTGTCTCCATATCTATTCATCACTGTTCTAGATCACGTCCTTCGAAAGACGTTGCACGACAACACGGTTTCACCCTGACAGAGAGACTGAGCTCTCGACATCCAGCAATAAAGATCAGCGCCTTGGCTTACGTCAACAATATCGCTCTGGTCTGCGAATTGGCTGACACTGTAGAGAGAGTTCTCAAAATCTCGAAAGGAATGCGTCAGCCTTCGGTCTCAAAATCAACCACGGCAAAACGAAAGTCATGCACGTCGGCCAAGACACCATTCCCTGTCAGATCTTTTTCCAGTCCGGCGAGGTGGTTCAGACATGCGAGCAGTTCAGTTACCTTGGAATTGACACCTTGTCTCCAAGTTCAGTGGTAGACGAACGCTTCGCCAAAGCATGGGCAGCGATGAACAAATTGAAGCTGATTTTCAGCTTGAAGGCTGATAACCAGATCAAGATTAGACTTTTCAAGGCGGCAGTAGAGAGCATCGTATGCTACGGTCGAGTCCATACCTCTGACCAAAACTCTCTCGAAATTGATCGACTCTTCCCATCGGCATATGATCCGCTCGGCACTTGGCATCTACTGGCCAGAGAAAATCTCCACCACGGCGCTCTACTCTCAGACTAAGCTCTCACCCTTGAGCAAGACGCTTCGAAAATGCTGACTGATACTGATCGGGCACAGCTTTGAATGCAGACAAGGTGTCCCACTCCCCTGAGTGACATATTGTCTGCCAACCTCAGTGACCATGTCAACCTTCGACGTGGACAAGGCAGAACCCTGACTCTGAAAGCTGATGTTACGAATGATCTTGACCACCTTGGCGTTTCCCCAGCAATTGTCATGAACATGAACTGCGTCCAATTTTCACAGTTGTTTCGTTTTAATTTGCTGAATGTTGTATATATATAAATATTCCCTGTATGTTATCAGTATGATGTTTATCAGTGAAAAACACACACAAGCATGCATGTACACACACTTACACACATGCATGCACGGATATTCACACGCACGCATGGCATACATATTTCGCTTCTGACATTATGTCACTAGAGAGGCCAAGCTGATGGTCATGGCTTGAAGAATTAGCCAGTACACTGATGTTCAGTGGCCTTTGAAGAAATGTAGCACAGTACACTGATTGTTGTGCTCTATGTGTGGTGTAGATCTTCAATGCTGAGCAATACCAGTCTCAACCACTTGTTCATTGCAAGAATTCATATAGCTAGTTCAGCCTTCAGGAAACAACACTTCATTTGTATAAAAGGGAATTTGTTATGTATAGTAGCAGATTTTGTTCATTATAAACAGTATTTTTACCTCCCAGAATAAATTCAGGGATCTGGATCATGCAAGAGAACGTGAGAGCTCCTGATTCATGCAAGAGCTTTCATTGGAGGCAGACGTGTGATGCCTGTCTGCCTTTCTTTCCAGACTTTATTTTTCCTTTGACTTTGGCCACCAAGATGGTGAAAGCGTTTTCTAACAAGAGTCACTTTTAGGCGATTGTTTTGTTGTTTAGTAACTGTGATTTGTGATCGTACATTTCATGACTTTCTGGGCTTCCTGGTAAGCTAGCTGATTTAATATTATTTTATTTACACTGTTGACCAGAGCCTGGAATTCGTCACGGAAACGAGGATTTCCGCGGAAATCAAAATCGAAAATCGCGCAAAAAAACATTTTTCGCGTTTAAAAAAAAATCGACGACCATACTTAAAAAAAAAAGAAAAGAAAAAAAACAGCTGATCGGTAGAGCAGACAATTTTCGCGCGAACTCTCACTCGCTGAAGGAAAGCTCTGTATGTGCGCAATGCATTATGGGTTGACCTACATCCGATCAATTTTTCAAGATGGCGGACAGGCATGTTGTCGAGCGTGGCGAAGTTTTCGATGATTCGAAAGCAAAAAATAGCTGGAAATGAACGTGGATGGAGACGGAGGTCGGTGGGCAAAGGTGGATCCAGCGCAATACCCAGTGCTGACAAAACTGGTGAAGGCAGCTCTGAGCTGCTTCCATGGTCCCATGGTCGAGTCATCCTTCAGCATCATGGGAGAAGTGATTGATCAGAAAAACACCAATATAGACATGGAGACATTTTCGGCCATCCAAACAGTAAAATACTCCCTCAAGATGGCTAAGAAAAACTCAGTAGAGTACTTCGCAAAGAATGATCCCCTGAGAGATCCTGTGGATGGAAGGCTGACACAGAATATAAGAAATGCATGGAGGAAGAATGAGGAAAGGAAGGAAAAAAACAGGGAAACAAGTGACAGGAGAAAAGAAAGGCTAGGTGTGCCTGCAAAACAGATTTCCTCCAAACGGAAGGCACTTGAGAATCTGGAGGCAGATGGGAAGAGAGCAAGGGAGGAGCATGCAGAAATGGTCATTTGTGAGGCAGACACAGAGGGCAAGGACACCACAGAAGGAAAGGACATCACAGAGGATGAATACACCACAGAGAGCATACCTGATCAAGCACAGACAGAAACCAAACAAAAAAAAAAGCAAACATCTCTGGCAAGATTCTTTCGTCGTTCTGACTTGGATAAGCCTTCTAGCTAGTTTTGATGAATATGTCTGTGTATGAACACACTGAAACGATCTGCTGTGTGTGATGGATCCTGATCTTGTGCCCAATGTTTATTAAATACTCTTTTGACTGATATTCATTGTGATTTTCAGTGTGTTAGATGCCTTTAAATTTGTCTCCAGAATGCCTCAGAACGCACAGATTTTAGTCTTGATTTAAAAAATTTTCCGGGGAGCATGCCCCTGGACCCCCCTATAAGTTTCCTCTTTTTTTTTCTTAGCAATTCCAGGCTCTGTGTGACTGGCCGGTGGAATAGTTCTGTGAAAGCAAGTGTAATTTTGAACTGACAACAGCTATCCCATTGTGGCTATGACCGAGTTTTAACTTCTGGTCACTCAAAGTCGACTTTTAGTAAGTCGTGTTGGCTACTGATGTAATCCAGCTGGCTACTTTCATGGCCACTTGTGTAGTCTCACTGGCTGTCTACAGTCTCATATACTGCTTTACAGTAAATGGTCATTCTGGCTTCGTTTGGTGCATGGAACTACTTTTCCCAGCTATAGTCACAGGAAAAATAGCAGATGAAGAAACCGGTCGAGATTCAGAAGACAAACTAAAACCAGATCTAACAGTAGCTTGAATTGGGACAAAATGAAGGGAAAGGAGAGATGATGAAGATTCACAACACTGATAAATTTCTAGAAACTATATTGTCATTATCAGCAAAAACAGACAAACTTTAGTCAATTACAATGAAACTTCGTTCTTATGTCAATGACAGGGACGACCAAAATGACGACAGCATCACAATCAAGATGGGCAATGAAGACAAACACAGTGCAACAAATTGGACACAAGCAATTCCAAGAAAAAAACTGCTTCATGTATAGTTTGGTCTTTGATATCATGGATGATGATGACACTGATATGATCAACTCTATCTAGATCATTCAGAATAAAGGCCAAGTGTGGTGCACTTCACTGGTGTTGATACAAGTCAAATGAATCTGTTGACTAGGACGAAGGAACTACTGCAATCATGTACCAAAAATGAAAACATACTGACCATAAAGACCGAGACCTACACTCTGAATCAAATTCCCAGGACACTTTTCTGAAAACTTGACAGCTGGCCATTGAACAAGATTTAGTGACAGGAAGTCTAACCTTTACCAAGTTGTTGCAACACTACCTAAACAAAAGGGCTAAGAAACGGTTCATCCCAGAGATATGTTCAATAAATTAGCAAAGTGTCCCAATGGTTTATCATGTTTCATAAAAAAAACATACGCCTCAAGCCATATCTGCGGCTGCTTGTTCATTCCAAAATATACTATCAAATCAACGTCCTTTTGGTGATATCACCAAGAGCATAGAGGGAATGACTGTTCACACTTTGACTGACTGGTGGAAGTAGTTCTGTGCAAATAAGCGTGGTATTGAACTGACCCAGTGACCCCTTTGTGGCTTTAACACGCTCGACTTTTTTAAGTGCTGTTGGCCATTATTGTAGCCCCACTGGCTTTAGTCCATTGGTCTTCATGGTCTCATTGGCTACTTGCATGGTCTCATTGGCTACTTGCATGGTCTCATTGGCTACTTGCATGGTCCACGATGGTCTCATTGGCTTTCCACAGTCTCTTATACTGCTTTGCAGCAAACAGTCGTTCTACCATGTAAAATAATTAAAAAGATGCCAAAATCATTACGTTGGCAGAGATTCAGCATTGAAAGTATGTTCATCATCTAAAAGTTGTTGGATTTTCCTTTACAAACATATCAAACATAATCTCAGCACTGATCAAAAACAACATGTGAAAACAATTAGAACAATGCCAAAATCATTACTTTGGGAGGGATTCAGTGTGGCCAGCTGCTTGCGGAAGGGGGGAAACCTGTCCAGCAGCCTTACATAGAGATATTGTTAACATAAACAGCAGACATAGGTGGATGAAAATAAAATACTTTGTGTTCTAGTTGTTTATAGACTTATCATATAGCATACAATGCCTGAAATATTTTCATGTGGCCTTTATTTTTAGAACCAGCAAAGCTTTTCCCATGTCGCTCTTTGTTGAAATCTCCCACTAAAAAAAGACGTATCATTTGAATTAAAGGAAGTGTGTGTGTGTGTGTGTGTGTGTGTGTGTGTGTGTGTGTGTGTGTGGGTGTGTGTGGGGTGTGTGTGTGTGTGTGTCAGCAAGATTTTCTCATTGATCTTTACCAACTGTGGGTCAAAGATGTATAGACCGTTGCTAAGTTGGAAGTCATGGCACTAAGGTCAGTGTGACACAGGCCAAAAAGTGCCTAAAATCAGCACTTTTTCAGGAAGATTTATGACAAGCACTTCCTCAGAAACTTTTCAGAACATTGAATTTAGCATCAGTGTTGCAATTCATTTTTGTTATTTTGTTTTAAATTTGTTTTAATATTTTTAACCATCCTTAATAACAAAACAGAAAGTCTGTGTGTTTCCTAGTGTACGAAGTAGGTCTACATGGTACTTGTGTGTATGTGTGCAATATGAGAGAATTGAATTTGCAAATAATTTGTGAACATGTTTTTCCCAGTGACTTGCTTTTAAAATCCTTTCACCTCTGCTCCTCCAGCCAGACTGCACTAGCCTCAAACAGCTTATGCACAGCTTTACACTTCTTATGTAAGCCTAACACTTCACAACCTTAGGATAACTACACTTAACTTTGGAACCTCACCATCAATTTTGCACTTGCCTATTTAAAGAAGAACAATGTAAAAAGTTGCATCATCCAGATAGATTACAGTCGTCCGAAAGCCTGTTTACTGGAGTTGGCTACATTTGTGAAACATTATGATCTTTAGCCACCAGGATGGTGAAAGGGTTAACTAACAAGAGAACTGTTAGATTTGCTGTGATCTTGTTATAAAACTTTCCGAACTGTCAGAAACCCAATTATCTGTTGAACAGAAACAGAAACTTGTGTCAGCGGTGCCACTGAGCAACCTGTTACTGGAGACAGATTCTCCAGCTTTGGGACCAGAGAAAATGGTGAGTTAAGATCAACATTTGTAAAGTTATGCATGCAGGTATGTGTATGTGTACATGTGTGTGTGTGTTTGCGTGTGTGTATGCATACGTTTGTGTATGAGATTGAGACCCAAATGTCTGGTTTATTCCTACATTTGGTTTCAGGTGCGAAACGTACCAGAGAATATCAGCATCAGCTACGAATGGATTGCCCAGATCAAGAAAATTTCAGTAGAAGAAGTGCGAGAAGTCACAACACAGAATGCCATCAAGCTCTTTCCTGCACTTGCTAAACTCATAAAGATCTGATTTTAAAACACTGATGTTTGTCAACTGTGCTTTTATTTGTGTTGTTTTTGTGCGTGTGCTGTTCAAAAAGGATAGCTTGTATTTAAGTTGTATCCTTTTTTTCAGATTGATGTGATCTGTCTGTGTACGTGTGAGAGTAGAATAAAATGTGTTAGTGCGTATTTTAAGCTGTGCCAGGTTGGCTTATATATCACGGCTGCATTTTCCCAGTCATTCTGACACCCTTTAGTTGTGAGCCAGCATCGCCTGCGAGGGCTATTTTTAGCCAGGCAGGGTTGACCAAAGTCTTATCTCTCTAGCGCGTCTTTGTGCTCAAGCAGCGGGACGGGTGAAAAGGGTGTGGGGAGTGGAAGGGAAGGGGAAAGATGCGCGCTATTAATAGCCGGCAGGGCAGAGCCAACTAACTAAAGTATCTCAGATTTTTGCGCCATGATATGTATCCAAATATGTAGTATATATTTGTGAGTTACATTTCCTCAAGAGGAAACTTTGCTTTTACACAATCCTGACATGTTTGTGTCTTATGCATATTTTTTTGTTATTGTTTTTGTTTTGTTATTGGTTTTTTGTTTTGGCTTCTTATCTTCTGAATTGCCTGTGTTACTGCACCCACACAGCTCATTTTGGCACTCCAACCCACCTCCAGCCTCACCAAAACTAAGGTCATCATAAAAGGTCAAAATATGGGATACTATTTCACTACACTTGGATTATAAGAGATGAAAATAGGTAATGACGGTACGGAGTTCCATTTTTGAATTAAGAATGCATAGTAGTCCCTATACCCTGGCGTTTACCAGGATGCAGAGATATAAACATCCATTTTGTTGATCTGTAATTTTGAGAAACACTACATACATGCACACACACACTCTTAAAAGTCTATTCAATTTAGAACCACACTTTCCAGTTTAAAATAGAAATTTGGAATAGGGTGCTTGTCATAGGCGCACACATGCAGGTTCCATTCTGAATCTTCTCCTTCCTTCAGTCGATCTTGGCTGGAATGGAGAGGAAGGTTTCAGGTGGATATTTTTTTTCTCGGTTTGTGCATGTTGGGTACATTGAGTAGGTAGTTGTTTTTTTTCATTTGGTTAACGGGTGAGCCACCCCTTTTTCTTCTGGTGTTGTCTATGTATCACCTTTTTTCCTTTGTCTGCATGTTTTAGGATTTCCCAGTGTCGCACGTGTTCTGTTTGAGCTATGTTCAGTTCTAGAGATCCATAACTTTGCTAGTCATATTGTATAGTCACTTGATTGTAAGTCTTCTTGGTGATTTCAGACTCATCATAAATTTACAGACTCATGAAGTTTTCCCTGTAAAACTAATCCAAACCTTCCACTTCCTGATTCAGAAGAAAGTGTCCACATATCATTTTTTGTTGTTGTTGTTGTAAAGAAAAGGAAAAAAAAAACGGTCCCCAGACGGTAGAACCAGGAACCAAGTAGACCATTTGATGGTAAACGACATATACTGGTCAAGCATACAGGATGCCAGGGCATATAGGGGAGCTGATATTGGAAGCAGCCATTACCTATGCTTAGCCGAGGTCAAGATGAAATTATAAAGAGCTGCCAATCAGGAGAGCAATAGGAAAATCATCTCAGAGAAACTAATTCAGACCAGTATCAGGGAAAAATTCCAACTGGAACTGAGAAGTAGGTTCAGTCCACTACAATTCCTTGAGGGGAAGACATTAGAAGAAAGATGGCAGCATGTAAAAAACGTGATAATTGAAAGTGCAATGCAGGCAGCAGGATACAAATACATGCAACCAAGCCATGGATGACAGGTGATACCTGAAAGAACATTCAAGACAGAAAACAAACAAAACTCAAAGTCATTGGGGCAGAACGTGGAGGAGAAGCAGCCTTGAAGGAAGCCAAAGAGTTCTATAAGAAGGCCAAAAAGAGGATTAAGAACAAAAGCGAACAATAGAAAGTACTGCATAGTATTCCTGCTACTGAAGCACAAAATGTGGCAGATAGGGGCAACCAGACAGCAGTCTACAACATCACTAAACAGATATGTGACAAGAGGAGTAGCAGAAATGCCCCATCAAGAATAAAGGTGTTGCATTGAGCTCAGACAAGGAACAAGAAGAAAGATGGGTAGAGCATTTTAAAGTGGTTCATAATAGGCCCTACCCAACCAGTCAAGCAGTGAAATCAGAAGAGAGGAAAACACAAAACATTGATACTAGCCCCTTCAGACTATCAGTAGTCAGTGATGCCATACAGGGACTGAAGAGAAACAAGGCACGAGGGGAAGACATGATTACGAGTGAAATGCTTCAAAACCCTGAAGACACAAAGCTTGCACTGCTTGATATTATAAAGGAAATTCTAGAATCTGAACAAGCCCTGAGGAATGGAAGCATGGAGTAATCATTGAATTTCCAAGAAAAGGAGACCTCTCATTGTAGAAACTGGAGCTGCCCTATGTGCCTTGTTTGACACTGGAGGATAAGGTAAGATAAGGCATATATATATATATATATATATATATATATATATATATATTGTGTGTGTGTGTGTGTGTGTGTGTGTGTATGTATATATATATATATGTATATATCTATGTATATATCTATGTATATATCTATGTATATATATTTTATTTGTATATATATTCTGTGTGTTCTGTGTATTCATCACAAACAGGTGTTGTAAAAATGTGCCAAGGAAATCAGACTTCAGATAGTTACTGAAAATTATAAATTTTTACAGTTAAAAATTAAAACAGTCCAGTGGTATATTTTAGCTGTAGAAACTGCCACAATCTCCTGTTTCATTTGTTTTTCAGACTGTTGACTGGAAATTTTTTTTTTTTTTTTTTTTTCTTTGAGCAGAGACAGCAACAAGCACTTCACAGTTACTCATAAATCTTTGACATTATATCATAAATAACATGGTTTTAATTTCAGATGATGTGGTCTCAAGCAGCTTCATAAAAAAAGACTGAAAGCCCCAACAATTCTTATTTCAGAGAACCCGATCACAAGTGTTTGTATTAACAGATGACAGCTTCAGATAGAAATCTACATTTTTTCACATTTAAAGCCCACATGTTTGTCAGGCAAGTGATCAAATTTCAGACAAAATATTGTCACCATGATAGATGAAACTGGAAGTCTTCCCAGTATCATTAAGATAAAGTAAGTTCTGCTTATTTAAAAAAAAATCAAAACATCTCTTTTAGAAACAGTTTCAAAACTGCTGACATGAATGGTTATGACTTTTCTTTTTGTGTGTATGTATAAATGTGTTTGTATGTGATTGTATGTGTGTGAAAAACATCAAATGATTTATGGATTTTTCTTTCCTTATTTTTTGTGGATAGTGGTACTATTACCTATTGCTGGTATTATGTTATTATCTGGTGCTGTTTTTGATGAACTGTGTTTATACTGCATTAATGTATCTTTATCTTTGTACTTCATCCTCTCTTTCCTTTTGAATTATTTTCTTTTGTGTGTGTGTGTGTGTCTTTTATATAAAATGTAATAACAACCTGTTATGTTAAGTAATGATAATAATAACAACCTGTTATTATGTAAAGTAATAATAATAATGATAATTCTTTTCAAAGCATACTTTGCTGCACCTTACATTGCACACAAAAGGGAGGAGCAAGGTTTGGGAGGATTTGGATACATGCATTCATGCAGTATAAGCATAGTTCATCAAAAACAAAAAGCATGCATTCATGCAGTATAAGCATAGTTTATCAAAAACAAAAAACATGCATTCATGCAGTGTAAGCATAGTTTATAAAAATTAAAAATAAAAAAAAATAAAAAAACCAATCATGATGAAATCAGACACAGGTACTTGTTACATAGTCCACAACAAAAAGTCATATATGGGGAAAAAAGGGGTGGGGAGTGAATACTGGGTCCTTGCGTTAATACAATAATAATGGAAGTTTTTAATGCTAAAGTGAGATAGGAAAAAGTAGATGCCAATTGAAACCCATGAGAGAAACTTGTTGATTGGGCACAAGTAAATCAATTCATAATAGGAAACACTTGGTTTGAGCAACCTAACAGAAGAAAATGGACATAGGTGAATCCAGGAGACAGTATTGATTACACCCTGATTGATAAAAGATTAAAAATTCATTACTGATAGCAAAACCATTATTAGGCACAGACTGCAACAGTGACCACAATCCTGTAATGGTAAGATTTAGGCTTAAGCTGAAGAGAAGAAAACAAACCAAAAGTAACATCAAACTAAATGCTGGACTCTTAATTAAGACAGATGAATTGACTCATACAAAATTTAACATGTATGTTCAAAACAAATTCAGTGCTCTGGAAGAAATCCCTAGAGTTGAAAGAAAAGCAAAGAAGAACTGGATGACAAAAGAAATTTTAGTCTTGATGGAAGAATGGAGCAGGGAACAGAGGAGGGATACAAAAAGATAAATAAGTAGGTCAGGAGTAGGTGTAATGAAGCTAAGGAAGCTTAGCTAGAAACAAAGTGCAAAGAAATAGAAAACGGACACAAAACAGATCCTAAGTTTAGGTACACAAACACTAAAGAAATCGCCCACAAGAAAAAGATGTGCACATGAACTGGTTGCTTAAACTCTAATTGCACTGTACAAGTGGAATTATACATTAGTCAAAGGAAATGTTGATTCAGAAAGGATAAACTATTATATAACAAAGTAAAATTGTTGATTAATATTGTTCAGTAAAGATCCATTCTGGTGATGAAGAAAGACAATGGCTGCGTTCAGTTCGTCTGGTTATATTGTTGTCCATTGTGACACCACTGGAAACAAAAAGAAAAAGGCAACACAGTAGGCCTACAATACAATTATATCAGGTTACAATGCAGTATGACACAATGCAATGCTATAAGAAAAACCTGTATGTGTCAAAATTAGGAATAGCAAACAAAATGTTGATTTTGTGATAGTCATACTTTGACATTTGAGAAAGGTGATCATTTTTAGGAAATTGTTGGGGTTTTTTTTTGGGGGGGAGGGGGGGTTGTGGACATTTTACATTGCAACACCCTCATGATATTTTGTGTGTGTGTGTGTGTGTGTGTGTGTGTGTGGTGGTGTGGTGTGCGTGTGTGTGTGCGTGGTGTGTGTGTGTGTGTGTGTGAGTGTGTTTTGTGTGTGTATGAGAGAGAGAGAGAGAGGTGGTGTGGTGTGTGTGTGTGTGTGTGCCTGTGTGTGTGTGTAATGGATGGATTAACGGAGAGGAAGGGTGTATGTGAGCAATGGGAATTTGTGATGTAGACAATTGACAACATTTAATATAAATGAGATTTATAGGAGTTTCAACTCACAGCAATTGTGTACTATCATCATTCCTTTTCATCACCAACATGGACAAAATTACTCAAGATGCAAATCCTGATTCGGGAGCTCTCATTTAACTGTTACTACTTTGCTGACAAAAACAAAGCAATCATGATTATAAAAAAAATCAATAAATTTTTTTTTTTTTAAATTAAAAAAAAGATTATGGCAGTATGGGGAACATCTGGTACAAAAGATATCACAACCAAAGGGTAACACTTTCACGGACCTTCAGAATTTAAGCACTTGGGAGTTTATTTACCAAAAATGGAAAAATGGATACAGAAACTGAGACTAGAGTCTAACAGGTAAACGCTGTGAGCCACCAACTTCTTACAAGGAATTCTTTGGAAACAAAAGCCAGGCTTATCAGCACAGTCTTTGTATCCACACTGACTTACCAGTGCCAGAATTGGACTTAAAACAAAACCCATGAAAGATCACAAGTCTGTGCAATGAGATATCTCAGCAGAACAGCAAGCAAGACCAACAGAGGCACAATTAAAAACGAAGAGTCAGAGAGATGGTTGGAACAATACTCGTCAACCGTTTATCTCTCAACAGCAGATCAACTTGTTTGGCTACCTGATCAGTATGCCAATCAACCAGGTAGCTTTCTGAGCCTACAACACCAGATACTCCTGCTTCAGGAAGACTATAGTGGCGCTTGATAGATGGAGTGACAGACACTTCACATCTATAATATGACTCTACCCCAGGCTTCTTGTGTAGCTGCAGAAAATAATCATGCAGACAACATAATGTCATAAGCCTGTGCATAAATCCTATGTGCTACTGAGATCTGAAGATTCTACTTAATAATGATGTCATTCATCCCCTTAAGTGGAATGGTGCTCAATGGATAAAGCATCCCACCTTGGAAGGATACTCCACCAGATCTCGAGTCATGGTCTTGGAACTACACTTTTGAAAGAAAAAATAGTCCAAGAATCTACAAGCTGCACAATTTAGCATTTGTAAAATGACCCACAGCAGTAATGAAATCATCTCTGGCAAAATTATACAGAAAAATCTCCAGAAACAGGTAAATAAAAAAAA
The DNA here is from genome assembly GCA_030674185.1 of Monoplex corrugatus. Lineage (NCBI taxonomy): Eukaryota > Metazoa > Mollusca > Gastropoda > Littorinimorpha > Ranellidae > Monoplex > Monoplex corrugatus. The sequence continues at coordinate 18,431,187 of CM060308.1, read as the reverse complement.
TGTTCAAAAGAAAAGTGAATAAAAAATTAGTTTGAAAGAAAAATGGAAATGTTCAGAAAAAAGAATAAAAAAGACTGCGTGCACTGATGTGATACATATCCCCATGGAGAACACTCTTGATGTCAGTGGTTAAGGTTAACCATAAGTAACACCAAGACTGTGACAGTAAATATTTCAAATACTAAATGTTGCACATTCACTGAAATCAATCATGCATCCACATGCTCTTTTCATTGGTGATCCTAACCAGTGCCAGCCCCGAGTAAACTCTACCATTGACATCACCAGAATAATCCGCCCATAACCAACAGAAAACATGGAATGGATCTGTGCCCTCTGTGAGTAAAGACTTCACTCAGTTTCCTTTACCCTTTAGTAATGGGAGCAAACCAGAAACATGTGCATGACGAAACAAAGAAGTAAGAACTGAGCAAACAGACAAATTCTGACTTTCTCCTCTGAGAGCATGAATCCTAAAATCTGGGTGAATTAACACAGACAGGTTGGCTCTTTTGATAGACCAATGGATTTATGATCTCATGTCTTGAGTTCAGTCCCACCCCACAACGTAAAACTTGTTTTTTTTTCTACCATCTTAGCGTTCAATCATTCTGACGGTATCGTGTTTTATAGGTCCTATTCTCCTCTCCATTTCAAGACCTTGTCAACACACCGGGTTTCATGCAAGCTCATGGAGTCTGCCAGGTAACTGCAGGCAGATTTGGAAGGAGCATGTATGGAATTGTCCCAGCATAATAAATCTCTCTTGAACATACGCCTCCCTCTTTGTTGATAAACTATAACAAAATCATAAGGTTCAAACCATTGAAACCCAAATCATAAGCAAAATTCACATGCTTGAAACCTTAATCATCAGCAAGAATTCACTCCACTGAAACCCTAATCATAAGCAATACTTTTTCAATTCCTAAGTAAGATTATCAAGAATGTATTGAAGAAATGTCTTGAATGTTTGCAAATGTGCTCACCACTTTTGTGTTTGTCACCATGTCACTGCTGAGTTTATTTTGAATCAGTTCAAAATCAAATGAGTAGACTCTGCCATAATTTGTTTTCCTTTTTACTACTGTGAACAGGTACACAATTCAATACAGCATGTATAATATATACAGTACTCTCTGTCTGTTTTTTAAATCATACCTATTTTTTGTATCACAACATAACAATGATTATATTCATGTGGTTATATCAAAACACACACACACACACACACACACACACACACACACACACACACACACACACACACACACACACACACACACACACAGACACGTCTGCTCACAGTGCTTTGGTGGAAAGTGTCGTCTCTGAAGATGTGTTGGCGCATCGATCTCAAACGTACATCGAGACTCGGTCACTGGACCCATGTCCTCAAACAAGTGACTCTCCAAGTGTCGTTTGTAATGCTGCCTGCGTTTTCGGCACCAATCCTCTTCCTTCATTCTGTCCACTGCACACCAGGTTTCCTTCTGCTCAAAATAAGCTTTGGCGTCTTCAGGCAACAATTTCTTCTCAGCCATTTTCTGTTGCTAATTGTTTCCTGCACCAAAATTATCAGTGTATGACAACTAAACATCTTCGCCATCATCACCACCACTTTCATAGCCAAAAGCCATTATCATCACTACCAAGTGCTCAAAGTTGTGGCCATTTCTATATGTAAGCTTTAGACTGAAAAATATAGTGTTGGACAATGTAAAACATAGACCTCTGTCATGTTACCTGACAAGATTTGTTTTTCACAACCAAACATTTTGGGATGATCATTTTAGTTACTAATGACCCTTGATAAAAAAAATCTGTCAATTTTTACAGACTGGCTACATACATCAACATCAGCATGCCAAGCATTCCACTCTGAGGAGAGGTGGCTTGGTGCTCCCACACAGAGGAAATGTCCAGGAGTTGATCTTTAATCCTTTTTTTTCACCTCAAGTAAACCTTGAGTGATGGAGTTGGTGCTGTAATAGCTTAGATAACAAATCAAAAGATAATGAATCAATGTTCTATGTACACATACATATATAAAGAACAAACCCATCCAAACTGTTCTTCGCATCAAACATGTAGGCCTATAGTTCCATAAATAAATCTAGACTCTCAAATTGAGAGGTATTTCCTTAAAATTCAACCTTAATAAAGAAAAAAAAAGGTACAAAATCAATTTTAAACAGAAAATAAATGGCAAAGGTGTAGGGCCTACTATTTTCCTTTTTCTAAAATTTCAGTTTCTCAAGACAGTTTCTCTGCGCTCAAAATAAATTCAATATGCACTGAAGCCACAGATGCCATGTGATGGAGAAGATTGAAAATCATAACGTAAGCCATAAAACCTGTGCATAAGCCCTGTGCATGGTAAGGTTTTAACTTATATTTATGTCTATTTTGTTATTTTCTGAAGGAATCTGTGCATGCCAAGACAAGGATCAAATTATGAGACAGCTAGACAATGTTATTTTCCTTTATGGATACTTGATGTAATAATGACCCACAAAAGCAGTGTACAGAGTAATAAATCTGAAATTCATTGAAAAGATAATTGACATGAAGGCAAATGGTATATTTGATACTGTAACGAGTGTGAGTCCGATGTCTTTCTTACAGAATGGAGTTCACAGATCACAGATTCAATAAGTCATTTGAATTTATTTAATTAAACAAGAACAAGAAAGAACAACAATACATTTTAACATTGAAAATAAAGTTATAATTATAAGGTCCACAACATGAGGACTGTCAATGTCAGGTATGATCAGTACTGTAGTCCAGCTATAATCCAGCTGAAGCCCTACTATAATCCAGCTGTACCCTGGGTAAGACAGAGCAAAAGCAACAACTAAGGATTTCCTATATACAACATTTCAGTATTCTCCTAAACCGAACAAAATACATCTTTTGTCTTAAATAAGGAACTGTGTGACTTTGGTTAGCCATAAAGTACTAACCTCATTACTGGTAAACTTATCTAATTTACCATTAAGAAAGCTATACAAGACTTCACTTTGTCCCTTTATGATTCAATGATAGTAGTTTATTTAGTTTGATGCTGTATGGCAGCGAGGCGTGGACCACGCGTGCTCATCAGGAGAAAAGGCTCAATACCTTTCACCTGAGAAGCCTACGGCGCATACTCGGCATTTCCTGGCAAGACAAGGTGACCAACACTGGCGCTGGCCTCCCAACCATGCTGAGACAGCGTCGGCTGCGCTGGTTGGGCCACATTCGCCGCATGGAAGATGGTCACATCCCAAAAGACATCCTTTATGGTGAGCTTGCCACAGGGCAGAGAAATATTGGCCGCCCACAGCTGAGATACAAAGATGTTTGCAAACGTGACATGAAGGCACTTGAGATTGACACTGAGTCCTGGGAGGACCTCGCAGACGACCGCAACAGCTGGAGAACCACTCTCAAGAAACAGCTGCGGATTGGTGAGGATAAAATGTCAGCTGCTGCAGCAGAAAAGCGAGTTCGCAGAAAAGGGATGACAGCCAACAGGCCAGTATCAGCATACACATGCGACCGCTGCGACAGAGACTGCCTCTCCCACATTGGTCTCTACAGTCACAGGCGACGCTGCTAGGACCAAAGCAGACAGCCCATCTAGACATTAGAACGGATGTACTTTAACCATGGTCAGCCATGACCAAGGGAGGTCTACCTAGTTTGATCCAGGCTTACCGAATGGAGGAAACCCACTAAATTACTCTACATATCATCTATTAAGTTCTTCACAAACTTAACTTGTCCTACCAGAGACACCACATGCTTAGGCCCAAAATCTATGTTATCTCCTAACAACCTGTTAGAAGCCCACCAATCCTTCAGGTGTTATCAAAATTAAAATGTTCCACCAGTCCTTAAAGTGCATACAATAAACAGCAAATATTGCCTATTGCAAAATTAATCACACATCCCTTGTTAAATTCATGTAAATAATAGAACAAAGTAACTTGACACTTAGCTTACTGTAATGAATTAATAAAGTTATGCAATCCATCGAAACAATACTATTATATAACTGAGTGTACTATACAACCAACCAGGATAATAAAATAAACTGGTTTCAAAGACAATTACAAAATCAAACATTAGGTCCTGTATCAACACTTATTTACTTAAATTTCACAACTTATCAACACATTTGTTATCCTTTATGAGACACACCAAATGTCATTAGAACACATTATCATAAGCTTGCAATGTTTTCTATGCCTTGTCATTCTTCTTCTACTTTCTTTCTTAGAAGTTGAATAAATCCTTGCAATCCTTCATCATCATCATCATCAGGTGCCCTGCCACATGGCGTTGGCGATCATGGACTTCCATCTGTCTCTATCTCTCGTTGCCCCTAACATCTCTCCCACCCCCATCGTCCCCAGCCACTCTGCAAGTCCATCCAGCTTATTCTCCCTGGGTCTACCCGGTGCTTTCTTTCCCTCCAGCTTTCCTGTTGTGACCAGGTGCTCCAAATCCCCCTTCCTCATAAAATGGCCTACAAGTGTTGCCTGTCTTTTCCTAATCTTCCTTATGAGTGATCTACTTGTGTCTGCCTCCATCAAGACTGTCTCATTTGTTTTCTTTGCTGTCCATGGAACTTCTTCTTAGAAACCACATCCCGGCTGCCCCAATCCCGCTCCGGCCCCGACCGCCCACGCCCCACACCCGCACAACATCACCGACTCCACACAACACCCAAGAACTCTCCTCCCGACGCCAATCGACAGGCACCCGCCGGCAAGAACGCCCGCCATCCTCCCGAATGCCGCCCTGGCCTTCGGGAATCCTTGCAGGGATAAAATAAACACATCCTTACGTCTGAACATAAAGGTGCTGCTTTCATACATTTCCTTTTAAATTGGAAGAATAGAATTAAAGTGTATACTAAACTATATCTGGATTAGGATTACTTTTCCAGGGCGTCAATTTACGCTCAGCGCAGTCGCTCTGCTCAGTCTCCCAGCTGTTCGACAGACTGACAACGGTTTGTGAACAGATATTTCGAGGATCATGGGAAATCACTATTGTGAACACTTATTTCGAGGATCATAGGAAATCACTATTGTCGTGTTTGTATCGATTATTCTCGGATACAGTCACACACACGAAATAAAGACTGACACTCTAGAGAGATGGTTTTGAACGTTCGTATTCAGTTGTTACGTTGCCAAGACAACTGTTACCCACAAGCCTTTAAAATAGCGAATCATGCATTCCGCACTTAATGTAGTGTTCTATTTTTGGTTTGTAAATAATGCTCGTCATTATTCTACATCCCCCTTTTTTAGTATCTTGAAGAATCTCAAAATTAAATTATAACAATCTAACAACATTTTTTTTTTATATTACTTATCAAAAATTACTGTCTCCAACAGAAGAGAAGGGGCGCATGTGCGGAAAATGGCGGCGTTTTTCAGTTCAGCGTTAGGAAATTAGGGAAATTGAAGTCATATTATATATTATTTAACTTTGTGAAAGATTGTGCATATTTACTTGTATTAGTGAAGACTGTCAGTGCTGCTGATAGCCAGAACGTGCTTCCAGGATTTTATTAGATAGCAACAGTGTTGTGTTGTTGGAGCACGCACAGTATAGATCTAGAAGTGCATGCACCCCTTACCGTACACTCCCCTATATCGTACAGTCGCCGAAACTTGCCGGTTTTCCACCTAGACTATCACATTACGGAAACGGATAAGTATTCGAGTGTGCGCACTGAACCCGGTCTTTTGTTTTCCGCGCCTATTTGCATTGGACTTCATTACTGCCAGAGACGACTGAGAAGACGACCGAAAACTTCGAATTGAACCGGGTACGTACAATGTGATAGGTATGTTACAAAAAATTTCAAATATTTTTAATAAATATGTAATTACCATCATTGAAAAGAGCAAAAAAAGAACATTAAAATGGTATAAAAAGTTCTTTGATTGATTGTCTGTGACGAAAGTTACGATTTTTTAAAATTTAAATTAAATTTTCGACGTTTTCCTTCAATGGATTACATAGCAAAAATTTTGAAAACTGTGACCGCGTATGGCCGTTCATCACAAAGCACATAACTTGGGACGACTGAACGATGAAAAAAATCAAGTATCCATAGAAAGTAGGTATGTTACAAAAAATTTCAATATTTTTAATAAATAGTAATTACCATCATGAAAAGAGCAAAAAGAACATAAAATGTATAAAAATTCTTTGATTGATGTCTGTGACGAAAGTTACGATTTTTTAATGATAATTTCGACGTTTTCCTTCAATGATTACATAGCAAACTGGACCGGTATGTGCGTTCATCAAAAAAGCACCATAACTTGAACGACTGACGATGAAAAAAATCAAGTATCATAGAAAGGTCTTTGTTTAGCCAAGATGATTACGACTTTCATGAATCTCTGGGTTTTTGCATTAATTAGGAATTAATTCATTAATTGCCTCAACTGGCTAAAGCGAAAATTAATTGAGATTCCTAAAATCTTTACAGTTTCCAAAATCATCAAATTTCTTACTTGAAAATTGTTGAGTAAAGCCTCAAGATAATTATAATGATAAATTACAACAGTTATTCAATGCCATTAGGCTGAATCTTTATGTAATAATCAATTAATTACAGTTTTTCATGAACAACCGCCTTTAAGAAGTTGTCAACCTGTGTATTTATTAAATACCTCTTGGTTTTTATATACAGATGTTTATAATTATGAGATATGTAGGCCTATGTATATCATTATATATCATATACATGTGTGTATAGATATATGTGATGTAAATATATTTATATTGATTAATCAAAATAAAAAATTGAGAGCCTGTGATGGTAGTATAAAACCCCTTAAAAATAGACATGAAAATTGTTTGAATATTTCACTGAAAAAAAACTCATTTTTCCTGGTAGCATAGAAATGAGTCTTTATTAAGACTAGAGATTACAGATTAATTACTAATTAAGCTGTTCTGAGGGGAAAAAAGATTCACAGACTGAATTGGTTTATAACTTGCACATCTGGAAAGTTCATATTGCAATTTTGAATTAAAAATTCAGCTGGTAGTAAGGACAGTGTATCTTTTCAATTATTTACCCTGACAAGCAGACCTTTTTCAAAAAGTTTTTTTTTTTTTCCTTGCGTAATCACACACTTTTTCATAAGCTGTCATACAACATGAAAGATAATGTGTTATGTACATAAATATGTGTGTGTGCATGTGTGTTATAAGTGTGCATATATATATATATATATATAATATATAATATATATATATTATATATTATATAACATGTACATGTACCAGTATGCATATCACTCAAAAAACAAAATTATATGCAAACAAAAACACAAAGACGACAATATTTGGTTACAAATGTTTTAATGCATAATGCTATATCAAAATAAATGCACAGAACAGGTAACAAGATGAAAAGGGCATCAGCAGAAATATATCATAACATACACGCACAAACACCAGACATAAAAATAAGCTACATTGCAAAAACAAAATTCTGAAACATATTTACATGAGTTACATACAAATAGTCCACACATACACAAAAAAGCACAGAATCCATAGTCACATTTACAGCTTGCTAAATGAAGAGATTACAAAAATGTGCAGACATTGTAAGAATGGAATCGTGAAAGTCATCTGTGTAAAACCAAACATGTCAAATGAAAATCTTAAACAATAACAAAAATTAAAAAAACTAAAGATTATACATGAAGGGTATCCAAGTGTCATTACCTAGACACACCCCAGTCCTCTTAGAGTGTACACGCTTGACAGGAAGGCTTCTCTTGACATTTTGCTGTTGACCTCTCCCAAGAATTTTTTGCTAAATACATGCAGCATACAAGTCACTGTTCTTCTCAGTACAACTATGCCATTTCCTCCTCTCCATCTGATACAGTGATGAAAATGATTGCTCCACATCATTAAATTCATATGAAAGGGTGGCTATGTATCCCTGATGATTATTGGCATTATCATTAATAGTGTTTAAAGCCCAACCCACTATATCCCTGATGATTATTGGCATTATCATTAATAGTGTTTAAGGCTGGAGGGCTCTTGTCCTGAAAACCATTCTTTTCTCAAATGCCAATGTCTTCAAAAGTTCCATTTAAGCAAATGTATACGTGCTATTCTGTCTCTAGTGTACATGTATTCATGTGAGAGATACAATTATGAAGACTTCATGCATTAAAACCACCTCTCCCATTTAAAATGCCAAAACCCAAAGAAATAATGAGAATAATAAATAGCCTACGTACATTATATAGGCTACAGAGCAAACCTCTGGTAATAAAGTTTTCTTTTCAAACTCACTCAATATGTGTACAAACATTAATTATTGCACAGCAGGACATGACCAGTAGATAGAAAGTGGCAGTGCATATATATATATCATGACAATTGACTTGTGGAACAGGCAGGTCAAGTGAGAAAGACCTGACAGATCCTTTGGTTCAACTGACAGTGAATTCCAAAGAGATGGTGTGAGAAATGGAAAGCACAATGCTCAAGCTGACTTAAGATGACATTTTATCACCATCAGAAGCTTTTGTTTTGAGAACTTCATGCATCTGTTTTATTTACCATTAAGATGAGACAATCCTAAAACATGTGTTAAGTGAATCAACACAGCAAGAGAAGATGAGCTGACTGACTGTACAGGCCTACATATGTCAGTCTTGCACAAAAATTATCAAAATATCCACTTACAATGGCATCAGTCTGTGACTGCACGATGAAACATTCAGAGTCATCCCACTCATACCCAGGTGGGGGGAGGGTGGCATCGGAGTCACTCATTTTATCTGGATGAATAAAGACCTTACCCACTATTGGACATTTGAATGACAACAGTAACAGTAATGACAGACAAGGACTACTACTACTAGTTATCACAATTACTAGCACCTAATAATCATTGTATTTAGACCTATACAGTGCCAACAGTCCATATCAAAGCATCCTTGTGCACTTTAGACAGGAACAAAACAAACTAAAAGTGAAAAAAGATGGAGGTTTGTCATGCCCATACATTAATGCAGTAGGCCTATAGGCCTAAGCTCAGTTGGACACACACCAATTTAAAAGGCATATATTGAATATTTGAAATAAAAAAAAGATCACATTTAAAGCATTAATCTTAATCATTGTACCTAGGCTTTATATTTGGAAAATTCAAGATTTTTTTCAGTGTGATAATATTAAATTTAGAAGTTCAGCATTACTGTGCATCGGCTCATCACACCTTTGGGTATTTACTCTGTGTGTGTGTGTGTGTAGTGAGTGTGTGTGAGTGTGTGTTGTCACTGAGCTGCATCTGTCAAACATCAGTCATCAAGACTGTTGTGTGGGTGTACACATATCAGGAGATGAGACACTACTACATGACCAATATCCATTGTCCCTCACCATCCTTAACTATTGTAGTCCTATTTAGATCTACACTATGATTCTTGCTAAACTTGCCTAGTTAGTAGTAGTGAGTTTTAATCTTATCCAATCTGACAATCTGAAGTCCAGAAGTCTAGAAGCTGATAATCATAATGAGGGGCAGCAGACCTTCGAAGTTCGGCTGCCCATCGACACAGTTTGCTGAGTCAGCTAGACTCAGACTGACAACCAGCGTCAAACTGAAGCTTGTATTTCCAGTCACTGACAATAATTTTTCACCAAATTTTACACAGTACACTAAAAATGCATTGTCTTGTATGTCGTGAAAAATGAAGAATTTATTCCAATAGGTTCAGCTGGTATGACAAAAAGAAAACGGTTAATCGGCACTAAAAAGTCTTGCGCCCATTGTGAACAAGGCAATTATGCGCAATAACAACGGTCACCACACCCACTATCTGTAATATGGCCTAAAATGTTCTTCTGACAATACAACTGCACCAAATTTTACACATAAGCAGGAAAATGCATGTTCTTATTGGTAATTAATTCACTTGAATTAATATTCATACCTGTAAGTTTGGGAGATACGGCCGCAAACACCAAAAGTCACACCAACACTGCCACGTCAGCAAATCAGAGGAAGCTCGTGAAAATGACCCGATCATTATGGGAAAAGTACGGACTTCGGTATTCAGATCGGTAATTATCGGACACATGAATACATTAACGAAGCAAACAGCGATTGTTTGCCTACCCTCTCACATGTGCCGCCACGCCGGTCACAATCTTCCGCTGTAGTTTTCGCGCACGCGTAATCGCCGATTGTGACATACCTATTAAGAAAGGTCTTTGTTTAGCCAAGATGATTACGACTTTCATGAATCTCTGGGTTTTTGCATTAATTAGGAATTAATTCATTAATTGCCTCAACTGGCTAAAGCGAAAATTAATTGAGATTCCTAAAATCTTTACAGTTTCCAAAATCATCAAATTTCTTACTTGAAAATTGTTGAGTAAAGCCTCAAGATAATTATAATGATAAATTACAACAGTTATTCAATGCCATTAGGCTGAATCTTATGTAATAATCAATTAATTACAGTTTTTCATGAACAACCGCCTTTAAGAAGTTGTCAACCTGTGTATTTATTAAATACCTCTTGGTTTTTATATACAGATGTTTATAATTATGAGATATGTAGGCCTATGTATATCATTATATATCATATACATGTGTGTATAGATATATGTGATGTAAATATATTTATATTGATTAATCAAAATAAAAAATTGAGAGCCTGTGATGGTAGTATAAAACCCCTTAAAATAGACATGAAAATTGTTTGAATATTTCACTGAAAAAAACTCAAGTTTCCTGGTAGCATAGAAATGAGTCTTTATTAAGACTAGAGATTACAGATTAATTACTAATTAAGCTGTTCTGAGGGAAAAAAGATTCACAGACTGAATTGGTTTATAACTTGCACATCTGGAAAGTTCATATTGCAATTTTGAATTAAAAATTCAGCTGGTAGTAAGGACAGTGTATCTTTTCAATTATTTACCCTGACAAGCAGACCTTTTTCAAAAAGTTTTTTTTTTTTTCCTTGCGTAATCACACACTTTTTCATAAGCTGTCATACAACATGAAAGATAATGTGTTATGTACATAAATATGTGTGTGTGCATGTGTGTTATAAGTGTGCATATATATATATATATATATATATATATATATATATATATATATATAATTATATATATATGTACATGTACCAGTATGCATATCACTCAAAAAACAAAATTATATGCAAACAAAAACACAAAGACGACAATATTTGGTTACAAATGTTTTAATGCATAATGCTATATCAAAATAAATACACAGAACAGGTAACAAGATGAAAAGGGCATCAGCAGAAATATATCATAACATACACGCACAAACACCAGACATAAAAATAAGCTACATTGCAAAAACAAAATTCTGAAACATATTTACATGAGTTACATACAAATAGTCCACACATACACAAAAAAGCACAGAATCCATAGTCACATTTACAGCTTGCTAAATGAAGAGATTACAAAATTGTGCAGACATTGTAAGAATGGAATCGTGAAAGTCATCTGTGTAAAACCAAACATGTCAAATGAAAATCTTAAACAATAACAAAAATTAAAAAAACTAAAGATTATACATGAAGGGTATCCAAGTGTCATTACCTAGACACACCCCAGTCCTCTTAGAGTGTACACGCTTGACAGGAAGGCTTCTCTTGACATTTTGCTGTTGACCTCTCCCAAGAATTTTTTGCTAAATACATGCAGCATACAAGTCACTGTTCTTCTCAGTACAACTATGCCATTTCCTCCTCTCCATCTGATACAGTGATGAAAATGATTGCTCCACATCATTAAATTCATATGAAAGGGTGGCTATGTATCCCTGATGATTATTGGCATTATCATTAATAGTGTTTAAAGCCCAACCCACTATATGATATCCCTGATGATTATTGGCATTATCATTAATAGTGTTTAAGGCTGGAGGGCTCTTGTCCTGAAAACCATTCTTTTCTCAAATGCCAATGTCTTCAAAAGTTCCATTTAAGCAAATGTATACGTGCTATTCTGTCTCTAGTGTACATGTATTCATGTGAGAGATACAATTATGAAGACTTCATGCATTAAAACCACCTCTCCCATTTAAAATGCCAAAACCCAAAGAAATAATGAGAATAATAAATAGCCTACGTACATTATATAGGCTACAGAGCAAACCTCTGGTAATAAAGTTTTCTTTTCAAACTCACTCAATATGTGTACAAACATGAATTATTGCACAGCAGGACATGACCAGTAGATAGAAAGTGGCAGTGCATATATATATCATGACAATTGACTTGTGGAACAGGCAGGTCAAGTGAGAAAGACCTGACAGATCCTTTGGTTCAACTGACAGTGAATTCCAAAGAGATGGTGTGAGAAATGGAAAGCACAATGCTCAAGCTGACTTAAGATGACATTTTATCACCATCAGAAGCTTTTGTTTTGAGAACTTCATGCATCTGTTTTATTTACCATTAAGATGAGACAATCCTAAAACATGTGTTAAGTGAATCAACACAGCAAGAGAAGATGAGCTGACTGACTGTACAGGCCTACATATGTCAGTCTTGCACAAAAATTATCAAAATATCCACTTACAATGGCATCAGTCTGAGACTGCACGATGAAACATTCAGAGTCATCCCACTCATACCCAGGTGGGGGGAGGGTGGCATCGGAGTCACTCATTTTATCTGGATGAATAAAGACCTTACCCACTATTAGACATTTGAATGACAACAGTAACAGTAATGACAGACAAGGACTACTACTACTAGTTATCACAATTACTAGCACCTAATAATCATTGTATTTAGACCTATACAGTGCCAACAGTCCATATCAAAGCATCCTTGTGCACTTTAGACAGGAACAAAACAAACTAAAAGTGAAAAAAGATGGAGGTTTGTCATGCCCATACATTAATGCAGTAGGCCTATAGGCCTAAGCTCAGTTGGACACACACCAATTTAAAAGGCATATATTGAATATTTGAAATAAAAAAAAGATCACATTTAAAGCATTAATCTTAATCATTGTACCTAGGCTTTATATTTGGAAAATTCAAGATTTTTTTCAGTGTGATAATATTAAATTTAGAAGTTCAGCATTACTGTGCATCGGCTCATCACACCTTTGGGTATTTACTGTGTGTGTGTGTGTAGTGGGTGTGTGTGAGTGTGTGTTGTCACTGAGCTGCATCTGTCAAACATCAGTCATCAAGACTGTTGTGTGGGTGTACACATATCAGGAGATGAGACACTACTACATGACCAATATCCATTGTCCCTCACCATCCTTAACTATTGTAGTCCTATTTAGATCTACACTATGATTAGGTTCCCAAAAGACCCCCGCTTAGGCTGTCCGCTACGTTAATTTGACCTAATTTTAGCCTGTCTTTAATCATCGATTGACTGGTTGTGAGTGAATAAAATCGAATAAAAACTTGATGAAACAAACATTTGATATCTTTTTTATCATCTACCATGTTCGTTTTATTCTGTTTGTTTTAAAACCGAAGATTGATGACTTTGAAAATGTCGTCTATCACTTTCGGAATTTGACGTCTGAAATGGCAGACGATGAGACCTAAAAAGGCGGGCGGTTTTAAATCCCGTTCTATACGCGTACAGCCATTGGACGGTAAAAATAATCACACCAATGGAAAGAGCGCTTTCAGCTCGTTCACATGATATTTAAATGAAGTAGGTCGCTCTAAAAATAGGTTCTGAAAACCCGGTTTGAAACCGGTTCGGACGATTTTCAACTCAAAACAAAGCATCGATCGTTTCCAAAATTATATGTGAACAGAGAGGAACATTTCAGCTTTTTAACCATGTAAATATTCAGCCGATGTGCGGTTTGTACCGGTAGAGAGAGCCGCGAGAAGAACATAAACAAAGTGAGTTTCGAGCGAAGGGCGCTTACCTAGTGACGCGTCAAAACATGGCTGCACTCGATGTATCTGTGACCGACCCAATCGGCGAAGATTCGACTTTGCATCAGCCTGTGACTGATCCACCGAATTTGAATGATCTTGTTGGTAAGTACACTTCTTCTTTTATTGATTTGTAGCTTAACTTCGGCATAAAAGCTTATAATTTTCTGTTACGACCGAGTAAAGTCGATCGATTGAGAAGAGAAGCTCTACTTGGTTCGAGTGTGTAACATCGGACTAGAGGGTCTCCCTCATCGCTGGCAAAATTAATTATTCTTATAGCTCCAAACACAAAATGAATGCTTTTATTGCTTAGTAGACATGTTTGACTCTTACTTCAGGTAAATATTTTGCACGAAATTGTAGAGTGCAGCTGGAATTTTAAAAAGGTTTAGTCACGTGACCCCGTTTCAAAACATCGTCTGCTATCGGGGTAAGAATGCAAAGGCTTCAGAATCCTCCTTTCTGTGTCAGTGTGCTATACAAGTCACATAAACTGAATTTATATGATATTCATGTGTTGTATATTTCTTTTCAATTTGCAAATAACTTTCAGGCAGGCTTTAGACATACATGATAACTTGAGTTTGAACCTGATTTTTGACATCACTAAACTTGTTTATTTTAATATAGGCCTACATGTATTAGTTAAAAAAAAAAAAAAGAAAAAAAAAAGACATGTTTCTGATAATGCAAGTTTTGAAATGTGTGTCAATGAAATAGGGAATAGGAAAGAGGGAATAAGTAATCAAATGATTAAGTCATTTATTTAAATGGATACATTTTCCTGTTGTTTAATTATCACATGGATGTCAAATGTGGAGACAATCATTTCATGTTTCAATCTTTCTTTCTTTTACAGGGGACAGCATTTTTGAAGCCCTAAAGGCTTCTTTTGTACCAGGGAAGAAGGGTAGACCACCACATCCCCCCAAAGTTGCCTTGACAAACAGGCTTCTCCTCCAGTTGGAGCTACTACGCCAGACAACACCAGACAAGACCTACAATGATGTAAGAAATAACTGTTTTTCTGTGTTAACTACTGTAAACTCTTTTGCAGAACGGCACATATTTTGGCTTGAGTGATATCTATTGTGGCTTGTGTTGAATCAGTGTCATATCGTTTAACTTTTCTTTCTTTTTTCAGCTTAACACTGCAGTTCTAATGATTAATTAGATTTTTCATATAATCTGTGACAATGGTGACAACATATATCAATAAGCTAAAAAATATTCTTTAATTAATGCAGGCGCTTGGATTTGATTTTGTCGAGATTTTGCGCTGTATAAATGTTGTAATTATTATGTATGCATGTGCGTACGTATGTATGTATGTATGTATGTATACGCTTAGATTTATGTATGTATGTATGTATGCATGTATATGCTCAGCTTAGATTTATGTATGTAAGTATGTATGTAAGTATGTATGCATGTATGTATGCATGTATACGCTCATATGTATGTAGGTATGTATGCATGTATACGCTCAGCGCTTAGATTTGATTTTATCAAGATTTTGCGCTATATAAATAAAATATATTATTATTATTATGGGTAAATAGGATTTATAAAAGTTTCATATAAAGTTTCTGCACTAATGTAAAGTTTCTGAACTTAAATAAATTTTCTACGCTTGTGATCTTTGTGTCTTTTGATGATAATGTGTTCATGATATTAATAAAAGTTTCTTTTTTCACAGGTCACCCATTGGTTTGCTGAACGTCTCTTCCCTGATATAAGCTACCCTGCTGATCGCATCAAGGGCCTCATCTCTCGTCTCAAGAAGATGCTTGCTGATGCCTCTGCAGACGACATTGCCTGTCAGAAGATCCTGGACAATCAACTTGACTTGGACTTCGTTTCCCCGTCCCTGCAGAAGCTGGGATTGAGGAGGAATATCCTTCTTGCTAAAGAAGCTGTTTCTGTGTCAGGAGCAGATGTCACTAATGTGGTGGTTTTAGACATTGAACAGTTTAGGAAGAGAGAGGATTGTGGGGCTTTTTTCACCGTTCATTGGATGCGAACACTGCTTAAATTGGATGAGGGAAAGGAGGAGAAGGAGAAAGAAAATTCAAGGCTGAAGCACGCCATCAGGAAAATGAAAGAAAGTTATGACAAACTCCTTCGTAAAAAAGGAGAGGATCGCGAAAAGAACTTGGCTCTTTTCCTAGGTCAGCCATTTATTTTGCAAGCTGCTCCTTCGTCAAGTGGGAAGGCTGCACCTACTGAAACTGAAGTAAGATTGAAAGAAGCAGAAAAGAAGATCCTAAAGCAATCTGAGCAGCTTAAAGTAGGGGAAGAGCAGGTAGCAGTACTGAGCTGCACTGTGCAAGATCTTTCAAGGGACAAGTTTAAGCTGGTTGAGGAGATGAAAGACGCAACAGAGCAGCAACGACTTAATTTAAGTTTACAAGAGGAGGTGAGGACCCTGAAGCTGACAGTTCAACAGCTACAGCCAGAGCGACTACAGCGATTGCAGGACAAGCTGCAGAACTTGAAGAGCGCTGAAAAGAGAGCTGATAAGGCTGAAGGTGACCTAAAAGCTGCAAAGGAGGCTGCACAGGAGGCTTCAGAAGAACATCAGCGCACAGTATATAATTTAGAGCGTGATCTGCGGCGCAAGAAGCAGCGTGTTCAAGAACAAGATCAAAGAATTTCTGCCCTCCAAGAAGAGCTCAAGGTTTTGAATTCTGAGATTTCAGCAGCAAGGGGTGAGGAGAGGATAGATACAAGGGTGAGAGAGGAAGGGAATCGATTTAAGGACAACATCAGAAAAACAGTCTTAGCCCTTCATTCCCAAGCCCACACCCCCACTACCAGATGTTCAGATGTTATTAAGATTGTGGGCGAAGGCATTTTTGATTATAAATTTGGTGAAAAAGACCTCCCAACAGCCCAAACTGTAAGTAACATTTTAGATGAAGGGCAAGTACTCGCAAATGTCCAAATAGCAGAGAAAATTCTAGAGTCATCAAATATCACCCTCCATACCGATGCAACATCGAGGCAGAAGAAGTGCTATGTAAGCCAACAAGTGACACTTGATATAAGTCCAACAGAAACACTGTCATTTGGATTTAAAACAGTCGCCACCGAAGACTCTGCCACACTGCTGCAACTTACCATCAACCAGCTTGGGTGTGTGGCCGAGTTATTTGCAGAATATTCTGAGCAGGTGCAGGATGAGGTTTTCAGACAAATTCTTTCTAAACTTACAAGTGTCATGTCTGATAGGGCCGCAGTTATGAAAAAGTTCAATACCGTCCTCCTTGAATTTCTCAAGACAAAGATTGGCCATCAGACTGTTGTTCATTTTCTCTTTTGCAACGCCCATTTCCTTATTGGCTTGCAGAGGGCTTGTGAGACCACATTAAAAATCATGGAGAAGGAAGTCATTGCTGCCTCAGTCACCAGGGAAAAACTTGGCAGGGACAAGGACAGCAGGTTCACCATCTTTGGCAACTCCTCAGAATCCGCCACACATCGTGTCATTCACCACACTTGTGACCTGGTAGGCCCCAGAGGTGATGAAAAAAATGGGTGCAGACAGGACTGGCTAGCTCATTGTAAAGAAGAAGATGTGACAAGTCTGGTGACAAGCTACAGAAGCAACCGTTTTAATTGTTTCTTTGAAGGTGCAGCAGCTGTCATTTACCACCATGACCACCTCCGCTCGTTCTTTCCATCACTCGAGCACAACAACCTGAAGATAGACAGCCTCAGAGCAGACCTCGAGGACAGTAGGTTGATGGTATTTGTCTGTGCTGTTGCCCTGATTTTTGTTCGAATCACTGGCCCTTACTGGGAGCTCCTTGATAGCAGAGTGAAATACACACAGCTACATCAGTACATCCAGGCCATGGACAACAAGATGAGAAGTTGGGAACAAGACTCTTCTGACCTTCTTAATCCCCAATTTCCTGGCATCTTTGGTGGAGAGTTTGAGATAGCTGGTAAGCGGCAGAGGCTCAGAGATGCTGTAGACAGGTGGGCATCTCAGCACAAGGAAGCAGTCAAGTCTGCGCTCCAGCAGCTGATGCCAGGAATGCGTGATAAGCTCATGACACAACTGACTGACTTTCTACCAGGAAACATCTATGGGGGACCGCCTGCTGAGATGCCCCCTGAACTAGACCATTGCCCTCTGACCAACCTACTAGGAGAAAATGTCTTTGGTGATCTTGATTATGACATTAACAAGGCCCGAAACTCAACCACTCACCAGCGAACATCAACCAATATGCTCTGCCACAACCACACATCTGAGTGGCTTCAAGGGAAGCGGACAGCTGAGGCTGCAAATTTGCTGGCTTTCGGGCGAAAGAAAGGCAAGGCTCTTCGTGCACAGAATCGGGCAGAGGAAGAAGCTGTCATGCTCCGCCTTCGCCAGAAGCTGATTGATTCCAGGGCAAAGAAGCTTGCGAAGGAGGCAAAGGAAGCGGCAAAAAAGGCTGAACTCATTCAGAAGCTAATGCTTATTGGTGGCCCCTGTAATACAGCAGATGATGTTGATAGGCTGGTTAGCCGGCACAGGCGGCAGGATGCCAACCTTCTTCTACAAGCCATCAAGGACCAGATTAGGTACCAAAAGACAGTCTTATTGAAAAAAGGTAGGCTGAGGCTGACAGGACCCCTTGAAGAGCTAATCCAAGCGCTGAAGGACCATCTTGACAGTGGAGACACCGTGGAGCCAGCAGCCAGGACACCACATCTCGACGAGTTCCAAGAGTTAGACTTTGGCCATGACCAGTTTCAGCCCCCATCGTTCGAGCATATTGGCGAATGGGTGGCTGTCTTTTATGACAACAATTTTTATGTCGGAACTGTAACCAAGATCATCAGCAAAGAGAAGGCAATGGTCAAGTACCTTGCGAAAAGTGATGTAGGTGACTTATTCAAGTGGCCTAGTGCTGATGATGAAGCAGAAACTGAGAGCTGCTATGTGTTCAAATGGAACTTGGATGTGAACCCTGTTGCGCATAACATGAGGCAGTGGAAGGTGTCAGATGTAGAGGAGATATCCAGAGCGTACCTGTCATTGAAGTGATGTCATTATGATGTCTCCCCATGGTATTGAATTTAAAACATTTCATAAACATGTATGATACATAAAAACTATTGAACAGCTGAGTTGTTATTTGACAATTGTTTTATGAAAATGATTAATTAATGTTTCACAAAATCATTTTGATGTTTTATGCCATGCGGGGGTGCTGATTTTTCCTCAATAACTAGCCACAATACTAGAAAAAAATGAATTTTTAGAATAATGTTCAGATATCTTTCTAATTATACCTGGTGCATAGATCTTTTCAAAACAAACATTTTGATATAAAAATCATGCTTGTATGTCAATTAGAAGCTTAGATATTATCATTTTCAGTTTTGCCTCATCGGCGACTGCGATTTTACAGTTTTTATGGATTTTAGGGGCTTGTAATTAGATAACTAATAAGTGTACACCCTAGAAATAAATCACAGCTGTTTTATATGCTAATGAGAGCTGATCTACCAATTTTCATTGATACCTTGTTGAAAATGAGGGTTTTACGGTGCCTCAAAGTTGCTATTTTGCTCAATTTCAAAAATGTACGCTTTTGACCCTATATAGAGCCGTTTTCAAATTTGAATAACTTTTGAACTAATTGTCATAGAAAAAAAATAAAGTTACCTTTGGAATCAGAATGAAAATATCTTTCTGTTTAACTACTTCTTGATAATCAATTCTGAAATAAGTTGGGGGGCTTTTGGGAACCTACTATGATTCTTGCTAAACTTGCCTAGTTAGTAGTAGTGAGTTTTAATCTTATCCAATCTGACAATCTGAAGTCCAGAAGTCTAGAAGCTGATAATCATAATGAGGGGCAGCAGACCTTCGAAGTTCGGCTGCCCATCGACACAGTTTGCTGAGTCAGCTAGACTCAGACTGACAACCAGCGTCAAACTGAAGCTTGTATTTCCAGTCATAGACAATAATTTTTCACCAAATTTTACACAGTACACTAAAAATGCATTGTCTTGTATGTCGTGAAAAATGAAGAAAATATTCCAATAGGTTCAGCTGGTATGACAAAAAGAAAACCGTTAATCGGCACTAAAAAGTCTTGCGGCCATTGTGAACAAGGCAATAACAACGGTCACCACACCCACTATCTGTAATATGGCCTAAAATGTTTTTCTGACAATACAACTGCACCAAATTTTACACATAAGCAGGAAAATGCATGTTCTTATTGGTAATTAATTCACTTGAATATATATTCATACCTGTAAGTTTGGGAGATACGGCCGCAAACACCAAAAGTCACACCAACACTGCCACGTCAGCAAATCAGAGGAAGCTCGTGAAAATGACCCGATCATTATGGGAAAAGTACGGACTTCGGTATTCAGATCGGTAATTATCGGACACATGAATACATTAACGAAGCAAACAGCGATTGTTTGCCTACCCTCTCACATGTGCCGCCACGCCGGTCACAATCTTCCGCTGCAGTTTTCGCGCACGCGTAATCGCCGATTGCGACATACCTACAATGTCCGGCATCTTTAACCCAGTCGTTAAACTCATTGACCAATGAGCTAAGGTTAGGGAATTCTGGGTAATGACCTCAGCGACAAACAAACTCGGTCAGAATGATCGACACAGTTTCTAAATTTAGCTCTGGGTTGGTTTTCTGCTCTGGGCACTGGGATTTGTGGTGTACGATACTGTTCGGTATGGGGTGCACGATTTTTCAGCCTAGTTCCCCATATCGTACACTAGATTTTTATTGTAAATTGTATCCTTAAATTGTACACTATCTTTCATGTCAGAATGGGAGTTGTTTTTCAATTATTAATCATTAAATCATTAATTTAAAAGGTTTGAATTTAATTGAAAAAAACTTTGAGTTGCATTTTGTTATAGCCAAAATAGAAGAAAAATTGAAAAAAAAAATGTGTTCAATCAGAGCATTTCCACATGTTCTTTCATGTTATGTTTTTATCATGAATCTTTTCTAATAATCAAATAGGCTGCAAGAATTTTAATTCTCTGGTGTATTTGTTGATTTCCAGAAGCCTATACTATGGGTCCCAAACGCCTTCAGTATACTGAAGATGCAATAACTGCTGCCTGCCAGGCCGTTCGAAACGGGAGGAGCCTCCGAACAGCTGCCAAGGAGCATGGTGTGCCTCATACCACTTTGAGGGATCGCCTGAAAAAAGGGAGGATTTCAATACGCCAGGTAGACTTTCATACTGCCCCTAAAGATAGGTACCGGCAGGCCAAAATTAAAAATACATTATTGATTAATTAAATTAACATAGGTGGAAAGAGAGCACGAAACTGAACACAGTGCAAAAAAAATTAGGTCTCTATCTTCATTAGAACCTGAGATATTGCATAAAACGTGACGTTAAAAATTATATCATTTTCGGGGAAAATTGGCATTTTTCACACAAGCCCTACTTTGGATGCTTGTCATCTGAAAACTATCTTATATAGACAGCTCAAAATTGGCAGAATGCTTACTAGCAACAAGTTATGAGAGCCTATTTTTTTCCAGGCATCTTGGTGAACTAGTTTTATGTGTAAACTTGAGCCAAACATGGACTATCGCGCCAAAATGAGGGGCGTCCGTGAGCGCAAAACTTCTTTTGCATGCTGTTCGAGCATTTTTTGTCCGATTTGAATGATTTAAATTGTAACTTTCATATTTTGTAAAGATCTTTCAAATGGGGTGCATGAATGCACTATTTAGAGCAATATTAATTTTTTTCACTTTTGCCCCACCCCCTTTCATACCCACCTGCAAGTTAGCCATCTCCCATCCTCAACACAATGTCCCTATGGTATGAAGGTAAAGCATGATTGCACTTTTTACTGCCAAACAGTCTACAGCTTGAGTCTCTCTGCAGGTCAGAAGTGACTACTCTCAAGAAAAGAATAGCTGCCTGTAAACTTGGAATTTGCGACTGATGATGTGAAGATCTTTTTCTGACAACGTCCAAAATCTGCCATTAGAAGTTGTCATGCTGAAGTCTGCAGCAATCACAAACTTTTCATCAATGCAGCTCTTATCTGATGACAGTGGCCACTTGTACAATGTGCGTTTGTTTTTACACCTGGCCATAAAACTGACAACAGCTGTTGTGGGATCAACTTCCCCTTGTTTCCATCTTCTTTCAGCAAAAAAACTTGAAGCAATACTATGTTACTGATCGGGGTTCTAGCAATACTCTTTCTCCTGCCTCGACCAGTAGCAAGGAATGCTGCCTGCAGGTCTTCGTAGTGAGAAGCAGCCTCTGAAGAGATAGAATAGCAATTATATGAATTTAGCTGTGGTTCAAAGAATGATAAAGTACAGTAGAGCACACTTATAACGAACACGCTTGAAACGAATTGACGGGAATAACGAACCCCTGGCCACATTCGCCTGGTCACGGACGGTGGTCACTATCGCACAATGCCTCGCTTGCCCGCGCCTATTCATGACGGCGATCTAAAAATAGATTATCGATCGATGGCATTTGGACCAGGAAATTGTGGACCAAGTCAAAGCTGCTGGTTCCAGTTCTGTGCCTCCTGAAGAAGAGGACAAGGCACCTGCAGAGCAGCTCAAGGCTGTGAGCTCTGCAGAAGCCAAACAGTGTTTGAAAACTCTTAGGGACTTTTGTATTGTGAATGGCGGAGAAACCTTTTTTGACACTTTAGGGGACATGGGAGAAATTCATTCTTGAATCGAGCGAAAAGGGAAAAAAACAAACTGACATTACATCATTTTTTTCACCCATGGGCAAGAAATTAGGACTCTAGATGAATGTATAATGGCTTTGGGGACGTGGATAAACAGTGGGAAGGGGGGGGGGGGGGTTGTGTGAGGGATAAAATGTGTGTGTAAAGGTTTGACAAATAAAGAACTACTGATATAAAGAACTATTTTTTTTGCCTGGGGTTGTTCTTTATAATTTTATATCAGTGTTCTACTGTATTAAATCATGTTCTAATTACTAACTTCAAATGAATTTGTAATCTTCACTTTTATTATTATTCTTAAAAATTTCAATTTTATTTTCCTTTATTTTTCAAATAGCATATTCATAATCTATTGTATTTCTTAACTATTGATTATAAAATTCGTATTATCCTCTGTGTGTTGTACTAGTATGTCAGTATGAACACAAACAAGCCTCAAATATTTGTTTAAAACACACACACACACACACACACACACACAACAATTAACTGCAAACAGTAGGCCTACATCTGTAAATAAAAAAAAAAAATCTAAGCAGAAATCCTTTTTAATCTTCATTCCAAATGTTCTTTAATACAAAAAGAAAAGAAAATAGCTCAAAACTAACAAGAAAACAATAATCAATGCAATACCTGCGTTATCAGAACGAAAGTTACACACATCAACTGATGTCAACATTAGCGATTACCTCCCTTGTCAAAAATCATCTCGAAATTTAGCAAAGTTTTTCCACCCTTTCGCTTAACTATCACACATATAATTAAATTAGAGTCTGAACGAATGTTTGATTGATATGATTGTAAAGTTACAAAGCAAATGAAGAGCAACCGTCAAAGATTTTACTTCAAATCACACACTTCGTGTGAACTTTCAAGATCGCGAGTCCATCAGTAACAAAACGTTCCAACCTTTGACATGTCGATCGATATTTTGATCTTTCTTGTTCAATCTAGCCATACCTACTGCTTTAAAATAATACAGTACTGTCTTAAAAGTCGATTGAAGTAATTCTAAGGCATTGTTTACCGATATAGCTTCGATGTTGTTTGAGAAAATTGACCGCGTTCGTCTTGCCGCTACTAGCTGCCATTGTTGCACTGGGCGAGTGTATGGGAATGCGAGACGCTTATGGGTGACTGCTTTTCATTGGTCAGCAGGATTTCCCAGTTGACGTCACCGAGTTAATTTGCATACCAAACGAAAGAGGACACTTCTCTCTTTCGTTTGAATACCTCGATGACAGGTTTTTTTTTACGTTTAGTGTGGAAAAAATTACTTTGAAATCTTCTTTCCTTGATTTTGGACCCTTAATTTTAATAATTTATAAACTTTTTGGTATCAAAATAAAGCTTAAGATCTCGCTAAGCATTTCCTGTTTTCATTATACATGTTCCGTGCAAGGGGAATCCCTGCGTGGAACGCGAAGCGAGTGACCCAAAATAACGTTTTCAAGAAAGTCGGTCACGGTGGTAGGAAATCGGCAAACTCGACCGTTTTCAAAAAATCGTAAAAAATCACACATTCATCACTCATACAAAAGAAAGACATCATTGAAAAGACAAAAGAATGATCTTTAATGTCACATACATCACTTTGATGAAAAATGTTTGGTTTTAATGAAAACATGTGGGGAAAAGTGGCCATTTCCGGGCAGAGCAGCATAGTTGTCAGTTTCAAACTGAGCCTGCCGGTACCTACTAAAGATTTTTTTTTTTAAATACTTTTTATTTTATTATGATTTGTATGTGATAATGAGGAAACGAAGATAGCCTTAAAAGTGGAGTTCCCTTGTTTATTTTAGGAAGTGTCACCCATAATAATGACGTCATCACTGATAGTCGTCATTGATGACGTCATCACTGATAGTTGTCATTTCCGCTTCGTTGATCTGGTAACCACCAAATAATTTAGCGAAAAGGAGCGACTTTAAATCGTATCTTTTTGGAGGCAACATTTCAGGTAAATGTATAGTATTTTATCGATAAATAAATGGAATTTACAAGTAGTTAAGATTAGGAATCATTGCGATGATCGTTGTTATGAAAATATCAACACCTCCAAGGCAGCGATCACCACAACCTAAATTTAGATTTATTTCATCAATATTTTGAAGTAGTGATGACCACTGCCATGGCTGTTGCCCTGGAATAAGCCATTCTGTTGATTTGTCGCCATGGCAGTGTGTACGTTGTTGTCAAAGGAATTGTTGGGTGCCTCAAATATAAGCAGATCCTCTTAGATACACAGAAGGAGATGACGATGATGAATGATTAAATCGTTGAGACGTCCGATCCACCGGTTGCCTGCTTTGATTCTGGAATGTGTGATGCATTGAGTCTGTCGGCTTCTCCGAACTCTTAGGGTTCACAAAACCCACCTCATCTGCGCTCCACAACATGTACATCAACAGAACAAAAACACACTTACTTATATTTTTTTCCTGTGTTTGTTCTGTAGAAACCAAGAACTGTATTGCCCCCAGAGGAAGAAGGAAAGGTGGTGGAGTGGCTGAATGAGTCGGCAAGACGGGGCTTTGGCAGGACAAAGCAACAACTGATTTCTACCGTAGAAACTGTTGTAAGAGATGGCAACTTGCCAACAACCTTTAAAGACAATCGACCTGGTCGAAAATGGTATGCCAATTTCATGAAGCGCCACAAGGAGGAAGTGAGTTTGTGTACACCCCAGGGATTAGGATCACAGCGGGCAGCAGTGACGGAGGAAAAGCTTTTGCGCTGGTTCCGCCAAGCAAAGCAAGACATTGAAGCTGTTGATCCGGGTGTACTGAATGATCCGTCACGGATTTTTAACTGTGACGAATCTGGCTTCCAACTTGGTGGGGGGATTTGTCCTGTGTTGGCACCGAAGGGTGACAAACATGTGTACCAGGTCACCAACGATACCCACAAGCAGATCACTGTGTTGGCTTGTGGAAATGCTGCTGGTGAGGTACAACCTCCTCTCTTGATTTTTCCTGGCCAGAGGTTTTGCTATGATCCTCTGGCAGGATTTCCTGAGGCCCATCTGGCTCACTCAGGCAATGGCTGGATAGATACAGAAATCTTCCAGTCATGGTTTGAGACAGCATTCTGCCCCAGTGTGGCACACCTGCAGAAGCCAGTGGTTTTGTTTGCCGATGGCCATGCCACCCATTTGGGCTTGCGGGTACATGAGCTGTGCAAAGAACATCGTATCATTCTGTACCAGTTTCCGAGCCATGCCAGCCACCTGATTCAGCCCCTTGATCTCACTACCTTCAAAAATCTTAAGCAGGTGTGGAGGGAGGAGGTGATGTCATTTCAAGAGCGCACATCAACCACGCTGAGCAAGAAAGATTTTGCAGCGGTATTCAGAAAGGCTTGGGAGCGTGGGGTAGATAAGGATGTAGTCATCAGTGGTTTCAGAGGAGCGGGAATTTTCCCATGGAACCCTGATCATTTTGATAGGAAAAAATTAGCTCCATCTAGATTATTTAGGACACCAACACAATCTGAGACTGAGATCAGGACACCAACACAGACTGAGACGAGACAGACAGCTACAGGACTGGCAGAGACAAGACAGACAGAAGAGACAGGACAGACAGAGACAGGACAGGTGGAGGCAATGACAGCAGAAACAGAACAGACAGAAATAGGACAAACAGAAAAAGTGACAGGGCAGCCAGAGACAGAACAGACAGATGCACCAGCAACACTGACACTAGTGACAGAGGATGGACTAAGTATACCATTAGTGGTAATGTCTGACGTGGAAGAGGGGCAGACTGAGACAGATAGGCCCATGACTGATGACCTGAACCTGACAGAGACTTCTCAGACTTTGCCACCACCCAGCCTTGATCCATTGACAACACTGGACAGACTGCTTGACTTGACTGCCAAAGCAGGATGCCATAAGCTCATTCAGTACAGGACAATGTATGAGTTACAACAGAGGTCTGATGACCCTGAAGAGAGACACTTCTGCCAGTTATACAGCCAACTAAGACATGCATTGCAACAGGACAGACAGTCACAGGACAGACAGTCACAGCTCAAGACGTTTGACAACTTACCGTTACCTAGACATTGGGGTCAGAAAACAAGAGCCGTAGTCTTAGAACCTCCAAAGATGGTGAGCTCCAATTAATTTCGGAAATATAAAGATTTGTTGAAGAAAAAACAGGACCAGGCTGAGACACAAGAAAGAAAGAAAAAAGAGAGGGAAGAGAAAAGGCAGAGAGTGCAAGAGGAGAAAGAAAGAAAACAAAAAGAAAGGGAGAAAAAGCAAAAAGAAAGGGAAGCAAAAAAGTTAGAAAAAAAGAAAACACAAGAAAAAAGAACAAAACCCCAAAGACAGACCAAAGGAAAAAGACCAAAGACTGATGATTACATTTACGACTCAGACACTGACGTTAGCTTGACATCATCAAGGTGTGTAGATGACAACAGTGTCATTGTAACTGAGACAGGGGTTGATCAAAATGGGTGTGCTGGCTGTGCAGGTGAAAAAGATAATGAATTTTTTGACTGGGTGGCATGTGAGTGTGGCAGATGGTACCATGTTCAGTGCACAAATAATGAAAACCTGCAGGGGAAAAGTGTTACTGAAATTAATGAAATGACAATGTGTGTGTTCTGTGCAGGTCTGAATCACTTGTTTAATTTGAATAAACTGCCTGTGCATGTGTGTGTGTTGTGTGTGTGTGTGTGAGGAGAGAGAGAGACAGGAGAGGAGGTTGTACTTCACCAGCAGCATTTCCACAAGCCTTCATGAAATTGGCATACCATTACTATTTGTATAGTCTACTGTTTGAGACAAATCCACATGTGTGGGCTCGTTTTTTTTTTTTTTTTTTTTTTTTTTCAAGCCAACATTATTTGCCTAATTTTATGTCAATATGTTGTGACATTGTACAGTTTCCATAAGTTTTTACTTGTGAGTTTTTTCTTCTTTTTGTTTGTCTTGTGAGTTTAGGGCTAGATCTATAGATTGTCTTTCTTTTGCTTATTGGCCTAAACTTCATGCCCAGTTTCATGATTTTCATTTGTTTTGTACAGTACCGGTATCAACATCCAGTTGTGTTAAGTTGATTTTAATTCTTTCCTGAAGGAAGAAATATGAGAAAAATGTGTGTTTTCTTTACAAGATATTATCCAAAATAAATATCTTTAGCCTACAAAGGCTTGAATGATCACAAATATGTTTGCTTTTACTGCATTGATTAAGTATCTGGAACATGTGTACGATTGAGAGTGCAAGGTGCAGTTGTGTATGATTGAGGGTGTAAGGTGCAGTTGTGACAAGCTGATTTCAATTCTTTCCAGAAGGAAGAAATATGAGAAAAATGTGTTTTCTTTACAAGATATTATCCAAAATAAATATCTTTAGCCTACAAAGGCTTGAATGATCACAAATACGTTTGTTTTTATTGCATTATTTGTCTGGAACATGCGTACGATTGGGGGTGCAGTACTGTACGATGAGAGGTGCATGTGTACAATATGAGGTGCTCCTGGTGTTAACCACTATTTTGTGTGCGACAGACAACCTGTACAATGTACCGAAATGGTTGCTCCTCATATCGAACAAGGAAAGGCAACTCTGTATCACACTCTCTCAACAGCTCTCTTGATCAATTACTGAAGTAGTTACAGTGTTTTCCCTTTAATGTACGATATGGGGTGCATAGTACTCAGTATTCACTCTTACTTACGTTCACAGTTTCGTTTTTCGTTTTTTCATTACTAACCAAAGTTTTTGTCAGGCTGTAAGTATACTGCTCAATAGTTAGTACAATTGTAGTTTTATTACTTAGAAGGCTAAACTAAAATGTCCTGCAGGGGTCGTGGAGGTAGAGGTGGAAATCAGGGTCGCGTGGGGAAAGAGGAAAGAGCAAAATAGAGGAATTAGGTACATGGCAATGTACGGTGTGCAACACCCCTAGCGAGGGACCTAGAGACCTTGACGGTGTTCATTCACGTGTTCTGAAGGAACTTGCCGAAGAGTTGGCAGAGCCATTTTCTATTATTTTCACTAAGTCAGAAGAAGAAGGAAAGTTGCCAGAAGAATGGAAGGAGGCGAATGTCACTCCCTTGTTCAAAAAAGGAGATCGGAGCCAGCCCTGCAACTACAGACCAGTGAGTTTGACAAGCACAGTCTGCAAAGTTATGGAATCCATCATTAGGGACAAAGTGATAACCCATATGGAAGTCAACAACTTTCTCGCACCATGCCAGCATGGTTTCATCAGACAGAGATCCTGTGTTACGAACCCTCTGAGTGTACTGGATGCATGGACTGAATCATTAGATGAGGGGAAACCTGTAGATGTAGTCTACTTGGATTTTGCTAAGGC
The DNA here is from genome assembly GCA_030674185.1 of Monoplex corrugatus. Taxonomy (NCBI): domain Eukaryota; kingdom Metazoa; phylum Mollusca; class Gastropoda; order Littorinimorpha; family Ranellidae; genus Monoplex; species Monoplex corrugatus. The sequence goes on along the minus strand of CM060308.1, from coordinate 18,402,125 downwards.
ATTTGATTCTGTGCCCCACCAGCGGTTAATCTCCAAGCTTGAATCCTATGGAGTCACTTCACAGGTGTTATACTGGATTACAGACTTTCTGACAGGCAGAAGACAAAGAGTTGGGATCACTGGGAGTTTCTCCAGTTGGGAGCCGGTGTTAAGTGGAGTCCCTCAAGGTAGTGTCTTGGGGCCAATGCTGTTTGTTGTGTTCATCAATGACATGCCAGAGGTGGTGAACTGCATCTGTCAGATGTACGCAGATGATACAAAAATGTTTGACACAGTAGAGGAGCAAAACAAGAGGGATAGGATTCAACAGGACTTAAATAAGCTCGTTGACTGGGCAGATTGTTGGCAGCTGCGGTTCAATGCCACAAAATGTAAGGTTCTACACCTCGGACGCAGGAACCCCAAGGCAGTGTATAGCATGAGACTACACAACAGCGAAGAGAGAGTGCTGCTGGAGTCATCAAGGGGAGAGAAAGATCTGGGAGTATTGGTTGATCAGGAGCTCAAATTCAGCTGGCATGTCGAGACACAGGTCAACAAAGCTAATAGAATTCTAGGGCTGATCAGGCGCACTTACCAGTACCTCGACACTGAGACCATGCGACAGCTGTTCATCGCACTGATACGCCCTCACCTGGAGTTTGCCAACAGTGTGTGGTCACCAAGGTATCAGAAAGATAAGGACATCATCGAAGGCGTTCTCAGGCGAGCAACAAAGTTGGTTCCTGGTTTGGTTGACTATCCCTATGAAGAGCGACTTGCCAGAATGAAAATACCCAGCATGCAGTACCGAAGGGACAGGGGCGACATGATTGAAACCTATAAGTTCACACACGAGTTGTACAACGTGAAGAGTCCTCTTGTCCTTGAAAACAGTGCTAAGCAGACCCGTGGGCATAGTCTAAAGCTCAAGAAAGGGAGTTGCAATAGTTCGTTGCGCCAGCACTTTTTCTTCTATTGAGTGGTGAATCCCTGGAACGCGCTCCCAGAAAAAGTGGTCAACGCACCATCTCTTGAAGCTTCAAGGCCAGTCTGGATCGCCATTGGGCAGACCGCATGTATCTGATTAGGTAGACTTTCAGACGGTTGCGCCATCAATACCCACGCAAGAAGTTTTTCAACTGTATGAATAACCAAGTTTTTTTTTCGTGAAAAAGACCAGACTAAAGGCTGAAATAGCCTAAACCAGTCTGCAGCGGTATGGTATGGTATGGTATGGTATGGTTGAGTGTTTCGTCTGTAAACAGTGGATACACCAGAAGTGCGCCCAAATGAAGGACGAAATGTATGATACACTGAACTGCCCGAATGTGCAGTATGTTTGCCTTAAATGCATGGACAGTCAGGACATACAATCGCGTTCCGATGTCCGCCTAGACAAACTATTGCAAATGGTTTATGATCTGACCAAACAGGTGAAGGATCTAGAGCAAGGGCTAGGAGGAGAAAGTTTGGACAAAAAAATCGATGAGGCAGTGAGTAAGAAAGTTGAGGAGGCGATGGAGGAGAGAGAAGAGAAAGAAAGATGAATGTGATCATAGTGGGTGTTAGAGAGAGCTCTGAAGAAAGTGCAGAGGATAGGAAGAAAGACGACTTGAAGGCTGCCAAAACGATTCTGGGAAAACTGACAAAGATAGAAGACAATGATGTGAAAGAGCCTGTCAGACTGGGAAAGGTGGGAGGAAATAGGCCCAGGATGTTGAAGGTAACCATGACAAATGAGGAAAAGAAGAAAGAAGTAGTGAGAAAGTCTCCTGAGCTGAATGCCGGAGTGACAGATCTGACAAAAAAAATCTATGTCAACCGTGACTACACTCCCAAACAGAGGCAAAAGTACAAAGAGCTGAGAGAAGAACTGATTAGAAGAAGGGATGAGGGCGAACAGAACATAGTACAGTGGAAACCATTTATAACAGGACCGGTTATAACAGGAATCCGGATATAACAGGGCTTTTTTCAATCCCCATTTTTTCTTCCTCTTTGTCTCTATTAAAACTTATCGGCAATAACAGGGAGACAAGAGGGCTCGATCGGTTATAGCAGGGATGCCGAGACGGGCTCTGCAGCAGAAAGGCCTAGGCCTAGACTCAGCACGCCACGCAGTAGGCCTAGATCTAGATCTAGGCTAGCCTTGGTATACTGTGTACTGTACACTGAAAGAACGCTTCGCAATGCGAGCGTGATGCGCACGCAAGCGAGTAGGCCTGAGGCCACTGAGTCAGTGACTGACTGCGCCATCATTCAGTTTGTAAGCTTACTGCACACTTACACCAGACCAGATCTAGGCCTAGATCTACTGTTTATCTTTCTATCTGATATAACAGGGATCTGATATAACAGGGATTTTGATTTGGTCCCATCATCCCTGTTATATCAGGTTTCCACTGTAATCAGGAATGGACAGATTGTGACTGTGAGTTCCAGGCCAAGAGGAGCAGAGGGTGGGAAAGGGCCAACAGGAAGTGGGAGGGAGAAAGCTACATATTGAACCGACAAAGGAGATCATGTAGGCCTACATAATGTAAATAGAAGTGAACATGTAACTCAGGAAGAGTGCATTGTTGTATACAGTGTATCACACTTTTCTCAAGCACTTGGTCTCAAAGGCGTGAATACACTTTCTTGAATCAGCAATCTTTCCACATGTTTCACAAGGTTATAAACACAGATAATGTAACCTGGGACACGAAATGAAGTTTTACCATACCTGATCTTACTCAGGGATTGACTATTACCACAGCAAAATGTAGTTCGTGATTAATTTGTTACCGTCAGTTTTCATGTGGGGATGCTGGGGGCTCTTTCAGTATAAATAGTATCCCCACCTTCTGAAAGTTCTGTGCTAGAAATTTCCTTTTTTCTGTCACTCTCTTTGTTTCTGCCTTGTTCCTGTGCTTTCTATCATTTCTTCCTTTTATTTTCTGCCTTGCTGATCCATTCACATGTGTTCAATAAAGTCTTATGTACTTTTTCATTGGATTGATAATTGGGTACATGTATTAAATGCATTTTTGGCTCTAAGGAAGTGAGATATGCGGAAGCAATTTTAGGTAACTTAGACCCGTTTTTACACATGTTTTTGTGTCCTTATGTATGTTTAAATTTGTATTCAGGTATGTTTTTTAAAATCCCCTTTGTGATAAATTGGACGGAGTGGTCAACGCCAGGGGCATGTCCTTAGATTATGTGTGTGAATGCATTGATATGTATACTTAAATTTCTTTCTTTTTTTCTCCTGTTAAAGTTTTGTATGTGCTTTGAAACAGTTATAGCCCTGATATGGCTGTACACAGTCGGCCGGGCTTTAAACAACAAAAAGAATAAGAATAAAATGAATGTTACCATCAGTGGACATGTGCCTTGAGCAAGCCAGTCAAGATAAAGAGAAAAGCCATTGGGAACATGTAATCCTTTATTACTGCCTAACTACTGGAAACCAGACATTTTCTGTCAATAAAATTACATAATACAAAGTTAACATGGAACTTCGAAGAACTGATTATTTGGTCTTGTCTGACAGAGGGTCTGTCAAACTGATCGAATCTATCTAAATAAAATACATGTAGTTTGAAAAATTGTTAGGACTTTCTGTACTTGTCATCCAGATTATGCCGCAAGTAAAGACATCAAATAAACAGTGAAGATAGGGAAAGTGAAAAAATGTTGAAATTTGACATTTAAGGGTAAAAATTGTTATTTTTTGCCTGCACGGAAAATGTTAACATATAAACAGCATTTTCTCTGAAATAAATGAAGTATGCATAATAAAGAATAAATACAGGAAGAGATGGACTCAGAAGAAAGTTAAATAAACCAATGCTATGTAATTGTATAGTGTGACATCTATCCTGTGATGGTGAAGTTGGTCTGCTTGCGGTCATAGATCTGGCTGTGAGGATGTTTGCTGCCACACTCACCATTACAGATATCTGAAAATAAACAGAGCTTGTTGCTTTATTGTGTCACATTCATTGCAAGTATTATGCTCATGCACACAAGCACAAACTCTCTCTCTCTCTCTCACACACACACACACACACACACAGATTGAGTCAAAGGGTTAAGTTTTTGACGGTGAATAGGGTTCGGGAATCAAAGGTTAAACTGTCACTCCCGACTGCATAATTTGCAGTCAACAGAAAAGAAATAACAAATGATTATATAAACATTTGCGCTGGAACACATATAAACACATTTGCATGTATGCACTCACATTGGAGCGTGTTTGAATGACTCGTACTTAGACTGAACTGTTTTACACGTTGATTACGTCTACATGCACACTCTCTTAAACCGTGGCAAAAATGCACACACACTGCACGTTCATGCATCTACACATTCTTACACGTACCCATACAAACTGCTCTCTCACACACATACTGTTATCAGACAAAAGCACACTGTCACATACGCATTGCACTGTTACATGTACACTGCAGAATCACCAACTGATATGCATTGCACAATCTTTAACATGCGTGTGCACATGCACACACAAAGATTCGAAGTTTGATAAGTCAAAACTTTACACGGTAATCATTCTGACCACTCGTTACATTCAGCGATCATCACTCAAGACAAAGTTCATCATGTAAAAACCTGATTTACTTACCCACTTTGAGGACGTATTGACCAGGCAGCCACATTTCACACATCTGCTGAGTGGGGTCACAGTCAGGGTTGGGTTCTGCTTTCAAGGAAAAGTGCTGTGGTGAGGGGAAGGCACTGGAATTCTGAGCCATCATCAGGAACCCATCCTCTGTGAACAAAGTCCATCAAACCATTTAACCCTTTGACTCCCGCACCCTGTCCACCAGCTTCCTACAGGAAGCTGGTGGATAGGGTGATGGATTCAAAGGGTTAGGTTTTTGCAGTAGCTGAATAGGGTGTGGGAGTCAAAAGGATAAATTAAACGTCCACTCCCGACTAGTTGAGGGGTTATTGCATAATTGGCAGTCAACAATGAACGTTATGATAGTGTATATTGTTTATTCATTTTCCTCAAACAAAATTAGTATACTTTTGAACATTATTTGAATTTTTGTAAGTTTGGTGATTTTTTTCTGCCAAAATTACTAATAATTCTGGGAGTCGAAAGGGTTAAAGATATATAATGTAAGGATAGACCTCACCTATTCCCTTCCTCTTGATGTGGCAGAATATATTGGCCGCTAAGGCTATTTTATTAGCACCAAGACAAGTGTCCTGCCCAGTGAGATCCTTGCCACAGAAAGGCACACATCAAGCATACAGGATGCATCTTGGAATTAGGAATATCTTTTCGCTTTTCTTCTCCTCTAAAACTGGTTTCATTGTTTCCTCCATCATTCTGACCTTGCACATCCGTGTAGGTTACAGAGTGATAGAGTCGATCGTCCTCACACACCACCACCACCTTCCTTAAATGAGTTTTGTTTACAATATGATATTTGTTCATAAAAAAAATCAAACTGACACATGGGATCTTTTGTGTGAATAAACACAATTGTAACGGCCTTGTTTACAATATGATATTCATGTACAAAAATATCAAACTGACTCATGGGATCTTTTGTGTGAATAAACACAAATGTAACGGCAAAGAAATTTTCAGCCGTTTATATGTGGCAAATTTCAGTTGTAGGCTTAAGTTGGTTACTGATGTTTGGAAGAAAGTATCTAGGAGATTTATTTAGGTCATGGTAGCACAGTTATTTACAAAAAGGAAAAAGCAACAAAGAATCTGTTTTGCGTTCAGTGTGGCCCCATGTTTTACACCACAGTTTGGTCAGGAACGAGAAAAAGAAAATAGGCCTTCACACATTAACCTTTTGACTCCCGCACCTAATCCACCAATGGCAAAAACGTAATCCTTTGACTCCGTCACCCTATCTACAAGCTTCTTGCAGAAGGCTGGTGGACAGGGTGAGGGAATCAAAGGGTTAACTTGTTGCTTCTCTAGCATGTTTGTCAATGTAGGATGTCTGCGGACAGGGTATGGGCGTCAAAGGGTTAAGGTCTTGGCAATGAATCACACACACACATGCTCACACACACACACACACATTCGCACGCACACAAACACACACTTGTTCACACACACACACTCTCTCACACGTGCACGCTCACGCACACACACACACATACTCACACACACACATGCTCACACACACAAGCACACATGCTCACACACACACACACACACAACACCAGAGGGGCGAGCGTTCTGGCCAGAAACATAGGGAGGCATATCCATCAACTTTTTTGGGAAAAACCGAGGAGGAAATCAACGTCATCAATCAAGACCCGGCTTTCAACCTCCGTTTTTCTTCCCGCCTTTGTCGTTTTAGATTCAGCCCAGATCCAGTTCCTCTCTGTTCAGTACTCAACTACATAGTTTTACTTTTTTTTAATAATTTTTTGTTGTTGCTTGTTTGCTTACTTATGATATGTAGAAATTTTACTTGTCCGTAAAATGAATACTAAATGTAGGATACTGTTCCAAACTTATTCAACCGTTCTTCATGAAGAAGTGTGTGGTCAGTGATATTAACGTTGTTCAGTGGAACACACGCTCCATTGTTAAAAACATTTCCTATTTGAGTAACTGTCTGTCTTCTAGAAACATCCAAGTCTTGCTTCTACAATCGCTGAATACCATCAAAACCAATATAGGCCTACCTAAAATATCGGGGTTTTATTATCCACCAGTATATGACTAACAATGACGGTGGCCGGATACAGACAGCTATATATGTTCGTGTAGGATTAAATTACTGTGAAAGAACATCGCCAGTACCAAAGTCATCCGCATCTATTTCATCATGTGCAATCATTATAAAATGTTCCTCATCGCTAGTTGTGAATATGGCCTGTATTTATTTACCAAGAGGTCCCGATTCTGTGAATACCGAATGGCTGAAACAGTTTCAAAATCAAGGAGACAAGTGGATTATTGGTGGTGATTTTAATGCACATGCCCCATTTTGGGACAAGAATTGTAAAATCATAACCAGCAACAGGTTGATTGACAATATTGTAGATTCCAATTTATACTTACTTAACAACGGACACGTTACCCGTGTCCCTGATATACCAACCCACAGACCCACAGCTATCGACCTCACTTTAATATCTCCATCGCTAGCACCAAATGCCATATGGCAAACAGAGGATGACTTGTTAGGATCAGATCATATCCCCATACTTCTTACACTAAAGCTTACTACTGAAATAGACGCAATGCCACAAGATAGTTTACCCAAGTTTAATTATAGATACGCAGACTGGGCCAGTTTTAAAGCTATCCTACAAAAGACAAGAACAGATCTATCTGAAACAATGACCTTAAACGACATGTACGCAGATTTCTGCAACTCACTGCAAACATTTCAATTCCAGAGCTTAAAGTGTCAAAAACAGGAAAACATTATGGAAACGTCTGGTGGAATAAAGAGTGAAAAGGCGGTCAACGAAAAGAAAGAAAAATACCAAAAAATATCTAGCAAATAGGTCACCTGAAAATCATACAGCGATGAAAAATGCCTATATGAACTGTAACAGAATCATTGAACTTGCTAAAGAACACTATTGGACATCTTTTTGTACATGTGAAGTAAGTGACCACAAAGATATGCAAAAGATTTGGGAAAAACTGAAAACAATGAAAAATGGGATCAAGATGCCATCAATTCCAGTAAAGCTAAAAAATAACCCTTTACCTAGCTCACAGGAAAAAGCAGAAGCTTTTGCAGACATGTTTGCTGAGGTCTGTCAGAAGACGGACTTCCTTCCTCTAGCCGAAATTATAGGGTACAGGAAGAAAAGACCGACGCATATTAGGATCCTACCCCAGATAATACGCACTACGTAAATGCACCAATCACGCTCCAAGAACTAAAAGATGCCATTAAATCAATTCCAAATAAAAAGACATCAATAGGATTCGATGGAATTTCAAACGAGATGCTGAAAAATTTACCAGAAATTTTTTTAATCTTGCTACACAATATGTTTAAAAAATGCTGGAACAGTGGCAAATTTCCTAACTATTGGAAACAAACAATAGTGGTTCCTGTTCTAAAACCAGGTAAATGTAATACTGACTTGAAAAACTATAGGCCAATTGCAATAACATCGCACGTATGTAATTTTAAAGAGGTTGATGCATTATTGTGAAAAGAATAAAATATTACCAGTGAATCAGGCAGGATTTAGAAAAGGCAGGTCACCAGTCGAACTCCTAACAAAGTTAACCACAAATATAAAACAACAATTTGCCAGACGTCAATGTGTTTTAGCTAAAAAAAATTATATAACTAAAGCATATGACCAAGTATGGCACTCCCGATTATTACTCAAATTGAAAAGTATTGGGCTGACAGGTCACATTTTTGACTATGTCAAAAATTTCTTAGAAAACCGAGTATTTCAAACAAGGATTGAAAATGTGTATTCCGCACAACGAATTCTTCAAATGGGTATCCCTCAGGGATCAGTTCTTGCTCCACTTCTCTTCATGATATTATTGCATGACTTACCCAGTAAAATTTCTAAACATGTAGTTTTAGCTCAATATGCTGACGATTTATGCATGTGGATGCCGGTAAACATGAGAAGCAAAACTCCTTTGCGCTGTATTAATTATACGCGTAAATGTTATCAATTAGAGCTTGATAAAATAGCACGATACATGGTAGAAAATGGACTGCATCTATCCGTAGAAAAAAACAAAGATAGTTTTGTTTAACAGTGGAGCTAACCCAGCAAATATTCCTACTTTCAAACTTCTTCAGTATAACGAGTCGATTAAATTCTTAGGATTTTTCCTTAACGCGAAATTATCTTGGAATCAGCATATTGAATAGCCTACTTATTAACAAAAGCTCAAAAAAAGTTTGAATTTCTTGAAAATAGTTCGCAACAGACATGGGGACAAGATACATCAACACTTGTTCATCTTTGTAAATCGCTTATTAGATCTAAATTAACCTATGCCCAAGAAATCTTCAGTGCACCGAAACATTTACTAACAAAACTGCAGAGCTTAGATTGTAAAGGTTTCAAATTTGCGCTGGGTCTTCCAATGCATGCTTCTTGTCTTTGCACATACAAAGCAATCAAATTGTTGCCACTTGATGAACAAAGGAAAGTCGCTTCTACTAAGAACCACCACTACAGAAAACATAATCGAAAAAGAATCAAAACTAAGATCAGACACCGACTTTCCAAAAAGAGCTAAATCAATATCTTCACAGGTCACTCTTGCAACATATAGGCTTATATCTGACGTTATGAAAGGCTCTGGAATTGATCTCAAAGCGGATCCTGTATCTATAAGACCTTCCTTTTCACAAGTACCCAGTTGGGAACTCCTAAGAGCCCGATTTGACATATTCCACACAGATTTGAAAAAAGAAGATAATATCAACTTACTGGCAAGTCAAGTTAAATGTCATATAGAAGACTGTTATTCTGATCACTTCAAAATTTACACTGATGGATCAATAATTGAAAGGCAAGCAGGCTCAGCGTTTTCAATACCTGCTCTCAAAATTGAGAAATCTTTCTATATTGGGCTTAATAAATCTGTCTTTACCGCTGAACTCTTTGCAATATTACTGGCTTTGAATTATATGCTAAGTCTTCCAAGGACAATTCTTCAAATACTTTTTTGCGTTGATTCAAAATCTGTACTTCAAGCTCTTGAATCATTAAAATTACAAACAAGATCTGAAATGATATTGGAAATTAGTCACTTGATTCATAGTTTATCCTTAAGAGGCACTGATATTACTTTCTGCTGGATACCATCTCATAGTTCGTTTCATTATAATGATATGGTTAATAGGGCTGCCAAACGGGGGCAAAGAGCTCACCAGATTCAAATAATATACAGCTTTCTCTCTCATCGCATGAGTGTTATACCTTAGTGGACACCTACGTATGGAAGCAGTTCCAAGATAAAAGAAAAAGTATAAAAAATGTTACATGAATTTTGAAATTAGCAAATCACCTAAGCCGTTTCCTGCCGGCAGAATTATACAATCCCTTATGTATAGGTGGAAACTTGATGCATTCAAAACAAAATACACCAGGAATATAGTGTGTTTGTGTGGAAAGAAGATAACGCATAGTCATATAATTTCATGTGTTCGGGTAACACGACATATACCTACACTCTCTACAAAGACAATTTCTGACATATTTGCCTCACCATCATTAATATATGAATTTTTTTGTTAGCCTGTCAAAAAGTCCTATAGCGAATTACCTTTAACATGTTATTTCACTTGTTCACCGTTGTGGTTAGTCGATTCTTAGTTTTTATTTTTATTCATTTATTCTAGATGTTTATTAATTTTGTTTATTAGATTGTTTGTTTAAATCTTTAATTTTGATAGAATTATTTGTTAGCTTTACCTTCCCCTCCTCAAAAATGATTGTTTTCTGGATCATTTTTTTAAGATCAAAATTGACAATTTTCAAATACCCTCTTCAACCCTCTTCACTCCTCCTGTATTTCCCCCCCCCCTCCCTTTTTTTTCCTTCTAAAATCACTTTAGTGAATAGACATTAAATCGAAGACCACACACACACACACACACACACACACACACACACACACACACACACACACACACACACACACACACACACACACACACACACACACACACAAACACATGCTCACACACATACACACACACTCCCTCTGTCTGTCTCTCTCTCTCTCTCCCTGTCTCTGTCTGTCTCTCTCTCCCTGTCTCTGTCTGTCTGTCTCTCTCTCTCTCTCTTTCTCTCTCTCTCTTGACTCACCAACGGGAATGCCATCCACAGTCTCCACAAACAAAATCAGCTCTCCAGTGCCGGTGCCATTCTTGGAATTGATTGTGAATGAAATAGAACGGGGACCTGAAACAAAGATTACTGTAGGCTGTCCATAGTTTATGAAATAAAAACTCACTACTTGAAAATATAAACTTGTTTCTGATTCTGCCAACGGTGATCACACAAAGATACACATACTGTGGATTCAGATTTTCAAAATAAAGTTTAAAGGTTGGAGTTCATTCAAGAGCAATTCATCGCACTTGGACAATTCCATATGCGCTCCACCCAAATCTACCAGCAATTGTCAGATTCGCTGAGCCTGGGCAAAGCCCTATGCACTAGCAAGGTCTTGAAATGGGGAGGGGTGAAGGGAAAAGGACGTATGGAACATCAGCTGACACCGTCAGAATTATGGAAACAGTAAGATGGGCAGAAAACGTGCCAGTTTTTAATGCTGCGAGCTGGGAATGAACTCCAGATACCAGACCTTGATCATCATCATCATCAGGTGCCCTGCCGCATGGCCTTGGCGATCATGGACTTCCATCTGTCTCTATCTCTCGTTGCCCCTAGCATCTCTCCCACCCTCATCGTCCCCAGCCACTCTGCAAGTCCGTCCAGCATTTTCTCCCTGGGTCTACCCGGTGCTCTCTTTCCCTCCAGCTTTCCCGTTGTGACCAGGTGCTCCAACTCCCCCTTCCTCATAAAATGGCCTATAAATTTTGCCTGTCTTTTCCTAATTTTCCTTATGAGTGATCTACTTGTGTCTGCCTCCATCAAGACTGTCTCGTTTGTTTTCTTTGCTGTCCATGGAACTCTCAACATTCTTCTTAGAAACAACATCTCGGCTGCCTCAATCTTGCTCTGGCTTTGCTTGCTGACTGTCCACGCCTCACATCCGTATAACAATATTTGTTTTATGTAACATTCAAGGACTCTCTTCCTGATGTTAATTGATAGGCATTTGTTGGTAAGAATGCTTGTCATCTTCTTGAATGCTGTTTTGGCTTGGCCGATTCTGCCAGCTATTTCCGATGTGCATCTGCCGTCTGATGAAATGACCGTTCCCAGGTATTTGAACTTATTAACCTGTGTCAAGGTTGTGCCATTTACTATTATTTTGCATGAGGGGATTTCATGCTTTTTACTGATCACCATGACTTCAGTCTTCCTGCTATTTAGTTCCAACCCCTTACCTTTGCTTTCTATTTCTAGTATATTCACAAGGTTTTGTAGGTCCCTTTCATTTTCTGCAATTAGCACGGTGTCATCTGCGTATCGAATGTTGTTTATCATTTTCCCTCCAACCTTTAATCCAGGGTCTTCTTCTAAGTTTCTCATGTTCTCGCTATATAGTGAAAACAGATCTGGTGACAAAACACAACCCTGTCTGACTCCTCTTTTGATGTTTTGGAAAGAGCTTATATTGTTTTATATTCTCATTGCAGCTGTTTGTTCCCAGTACATATTCCTGATTATTCGTAGATCTTTTCCATCAACATTGAGTCTCCAGTTGATTGATCAATTCTTCATGTCGTACCTGGTCGAAACCTTGGTATAGTCAACAAAGCATAAATACAAATCCTCATTCGTCTCAATTGACCTCTCTATGATAGTTTTAATAATTCCTTTCCCTTCCACAAATCCACACTGTTCTTCTGCTGTTTCTCTTTTGATTCTATTCCTTGTCCTCATCATGATTATTCTTAACAGGATTTTTGTTACATGACTCATCAAACTGATTGTGTGATGGAGTTCGCATTTTATAGCCCCTGTCTTCTTTGGAGGTGCAATGAAAATTAATTTTGACATATCTTTGGGGATTTTTCCGGTGTCGTAAATTTCATTTAGCAGGACTTTTATTTTTTTCTATGCCAAATTCCTCCAGGGCTTCAATCATCTCTGAAGTAATGTTGTCTGGTCCTGGGGCTTTTCCTGGTTTCATCTTTTTCAGTGCTGCTCTAACTTCATCTTTCATTATGGGTGGTACTTCAAAGTTCTTTTTTATAATGTGTTCTTCGCTTCTGTCATCCTCAAAAAGGTAAGTTCTTTTTTATAATGTGTTCTTCGTTTCTGTCATCCTCAAAAAGGTCTTTAATGTACTCTCCCATCTGTCCAGTATTTTGTCTTTTTCCATGATAAGCGTGCCATCTTTCGATTTTAAGCAACCAGTTGAAGTGCATGTATTTTTTCTGTGGACAATTTCTTCAGTTCGTCTGTACATACCCTGAGGATCCATTTTGTGTCGGTCTTCTATCTCTTTGCATTTTGTGTTTAGCCAAGCTTCCTTAGCTTCATTGCACCTATTCCTGATTTCTTTGTTTATCTTCCTGTATATCTCCTCGTTTCTCTTTGCCCTCCTCATTTCCTCCATCAAGCCCAAAATTTCATTAGTCATCCAGCTCTTTTTTGCTTTTCTCTCTGCCTTAGGGATTTCTTCACAAGCTTCATTTATCGAATTTCTCAACTTTGTCCATTGTTCCTCACTGTCACCAACGTCTTCCAGAGCACTGAATTTGTTTTGAACATGTACATTAAATTTTTGACGTATCACTTCATCTGTCTTTAAGAGTCCAAGGTTTAGTTTGATGTTGCTTTTGGTCTGTTTCCTTTTCCTCAATTTCAGCCTAAACCTTCCCACTACAGGATTGTGGTCACTGTTGTAGTCTGCGCCTGGTAGTGTTTTTGCTGACAGTAAAGAATTTCTAAATCTTTTGTTGATCAGGATGTAGTCAATCTGATTTTTGGTATAATCTCCTGGACTCATCCAAGTCCATTTTCTTATGTTAGGCTGCTCAAACCAGGTGTTTCCTACTCTGAATTCATTCATCTGTGCCCATTCTACAAGTTTCCATCCCCTTTCATTTTGTGTACCAA
>CM060308.1:18348436-18375936 GCA_030674185.1 Monoplex corrugatus | reverse complement strand
TATAGTGAACAGTGTGTAGTGGTTGGACAAGGAAATAGGTGGTCTGGGGTAGAAAAGAAGATTAAATTAAAGCCATCATAATTTCGTATCCAACAAAGCAAATATCATCATCATCATGGCGTTGGCGATCATGGCCTTCCATCTGTTTCTATCCCTTGTTGCCGCGAGCACCTCTTCCACCCTCTCTGTCTTCAGCCACCCTGCAAGTCCGTCCAATGTTTTCTCCCTGGGTCTACCTGGAAAGTAAGTAGATGTCAAAGAAATAACATCCTCCCAAACACTCTATGTTACATGTACAAATTCCACGGCTGACTTATTTCCACAGCAATTAGCATCAGATCATCTGGAGAAGGAACTAGCTGTTTCTGTGAGCTACAGTGAAGTTCAACATGCGCGCATGTATGTAAACGTTATCAAAATCCAAGAATGATGATAACCTTTCGCCCTTTTACATTGGGTCAAGCAATGTGACGAATGCACAGATTTTATTTGAAATGTTACGACCCCATTCTAAAGTCATGGAGTTTTTTTTTTTTTTCAGTTATACTCATAGACATACGCAAACCGTTTATCAACGTTTGTATTAGTCCTAACCGTTCTAACAATGGTTCGCATAGAAATAAAGAAAATTGAATGTAATAAATTAAGGAATGGATGAATAAATTAACGAAAGGAGAAGACATTTGCTTCTCAATACGCGAAATGGGATAGGCCCTAAATTAGGAATGCCTTTATCATTGAAAAGGCAAAAACATGCCTTAAGAATTGTCTTGTCTTCCCCCCGACCTCTCTCTTTCTCTCCTAGCAATTTCTCAAAATTCACACATAAAGGGGCCGAATGTGTTGGGGCGCTTGAAACATCTTGACTTTTTTCTTGGAAATCTTCATGGACTGTACATGTACATGTAGCTCATGTTCTTGTTGGTACAAGTTTAACGTGTGTTATAGAAAGCCCTAGCCCCCACTCTCTGCAATGATAAGGCTAAATGGGCCGATGGTCCAAATGCAATGAAGTAGGCTTACAGTCCTTGTCCTCGTGTCTACCTGGAACGTTCTAAGCATGCACTGGCACAGATTGATAAACGATAAGACAGAGAGATCTCTCTGCCAATCTGATTGAATCACTGACCATATTCGTGTTCAATCCGCTGAATTTGTTCTTATTCTCGGTCAGGTCACAGATATTATAGCAACACAGGACGGCAACCCAGCAAAACTGAACTTTGACGCAGACAAGTTGGTAGAGTTGAGACAGGTTGATAAGCTTAAATATCTGGGAACGATCATCTCACCAGACGGCAGATGCACACCAGAAATAGCCAGCAGAATCGGCCAAGCCAAAACAGCATTCAAGAAGATGAAAAGCATTCTTACCAACAAATGCCTATCAATGAACATCAGGAAGAGAGTTCTTGAATGTTATAAAGAACAGATAATGTTATACGGTTGTGAGGGGTGGACAATCAACAGTCAAAGCCAGAACAAGATTGAGGCAGCCCAGATGTGGTTTCTAAGAAGAATGTTGAGAGTTCCATAGACAGCAAAGAAAACAAACGAGGCAGTCTTGATGGAGGCAGACAGAAAGATCATTGATAAGGAAGATTACCCAGGAAAAGACAAACAACATTTATAGACATTTTACGAGGAAAGGGGAATTAGAGCACCTGGTCACAACAGGAAAGCTGGAGGGAAAAAGAGCACCAGGTAGACCCAGGGAGAAAATATTGGACGGACTTGCAGAGTTGCTGAGGACAGAGAAGGTGGAAGATGTGCTTGGGGCAACAAGGAATAGATACATATGGAGGGCCATGATCGCCAGCGCCATGCGGCAGGGCACTTGATAATGACGATGATGAGTTGGTAGAGCCATGGACTCAAGATCTGGTATCTTGAGTTCAATCCCAGCCAGCAGCATTAAAAACTGGCGTATTCGCTACCCATCTTAATGTTTTTATCGTTCTGGTGGTGTCAGCTTAGTGTTTAATAAATCCCTTCTCCCCTTTCCCCGTTTCAAGACCTTGCCAGCGTATAGCGTTTTGTGCAGGCTCAGGAAATCTGTCAGATAATTGCTGGCAGATTTGGGTGGAGCACATATGGAGTTGTCTGAGTGCGATGATTCCCCCTTGAAATAATTCCAATATGAATTTCTGGCCTATGACGATCTTAGCATTTATTCCTACTTTACATGTGATGTCGGAGTAACACCTTTGTATTGCAAAATAACGTTGAAACAAGTTGAAATTTGTTGTTTGGTAACAAGTATTGTATTTACGTGGTGACTGTTTCTTTCTATCTGTACAGTTGTTTCATTGCCCCAAGCGGGAGCTTTTCAAATTCCTGGAGTCCCCTTCGTTTCAATGCTTCAAGCTTGGGCGTGTTTAACCCTTCTCATCTTCCTTTTCCGACTGGCTTGCAACAATGGACGCGTCCCGCATTAGAAAAATTGGACTGTCGCTTCTTAAACACTGCAAGTACTATCTCGGTGGAGACGGTTACCTGCGCATACGCGAGTTGGGGCTGTGTTGTAAGCCCCGCACTGCGCGATCCTGTCGTGCTGGACGTCTCCACCGTCTCTGGCACAACCTGCCTCCAGCTGAACCAGTCTCCCCTCCACTGCCCCTGCCCTCGACCCTGCTGCTGCGGACTTCGCCTTCTCCTCTGTCATCTTCACCTTCTGTCCTGATGGTGCCGCCTACACCTTCTGTCCTGATGGTTCCGCCTTCACTTTCTGTCCCGCTGGTCCCGCCTTCGTCTTCTGTCCCGCTGGTGCTGCCTTCATCTTCTGTCCCGTCGGTGCTGCTTTCATCTTCTGTCCCGTCGGTGCTGCCTTCATCTTCTGTCCCGCTGGTTCTGCCTTCATCTTCTGTCTCGTCGGTGCCGCTTTCGTCTCCGATAAATTGAAATTATGTCTGTTTAATGCTCAGTCAGTTTGCAAGGACGGCAAAGCCGATGTCATTGCTGACTTCATCACAGACGAGCATATTGACATTGTATTTATCACCGAAACTTGGCTTAACCCCCTTGGTCATGAACCCATACATGCGAGTCTCACTCCGAGTGGTTACAGGCTTGCTTCTTTCCATCGCCCATCCCGAGGTGGTGGTATCGCCATCCTCTACAGCAACTCGCCTATTTTTCTCGCAGTCTCTGCCTTTCTCCTATCCTTCTTTTGAGCACGTTGAAGTATCCTTCCAATCCACCCCTCACTCCATCACCTTCTCCTGTGTCTATCGACCTCCACCTAGCTCTGCCAACAAGCTCACCACATCCACGTTTCTCTCTGACTTTGACCAACTACTCGACCACTACTGCCTCTTACCTGGAAATCTCATCGTTCTAGGTGACATCAATGTCCACTATGACAACACTCACCGTTATGACACAAGACATATCATCAACTCGCTGTCCAATCACAATATGACTCAACACATTTCTGAACCAACCCATCAAAAAGGTCACACTCTTGACTGGATCATTTCTCGTGATCACCACAATTCAGCTACTGACAATTGCTTAGTTCTTTCTACCCGTCTAACTTCAGCCCTTCCATCTGACCACTCTGCAATTCTCTGTTCTCTTCACATTTCTCCTCCTTCCCGTACCACGCGCACAGTGACTCGACGCAATCTCAAATCTATCGACTTCTCCACTTTTTCATCTGATGCTTCCCGTCTCCTTTCCGAAAAGTCACATAACCTTGCCGATGAATTCTATACTACTCTCCACCATCTTCTGGACACTCATGCTCCAGCTACAACCCGTCTTTTACCTGACCGCCCCCCTACCCCCTGGCTCACTCATGAGATTGCCTGTGCAAAACGTACCCGCCGCAGAGCAGAGCGCCGCTGGCGCAAATCCAAACTCACTATTCATAGGCAACTTTTCCAAGCCTCAAAAACAAAAGTATCCACCCTCATCGCATCTACAAAAACAAGCTTTTTCCAAACCAAAATCCTGAATGCCTCTTCTTCAAAAGAACTGTTTAAAACCATGAATCATCTCCTTGGCACACGAAAAGATTTACCTCTCCCAACAAAACACAATAATGAAGAACTCCCATCTGTATTCTCCAAGTATTTTACCACCAAAATACAAACTCTTCGTGACAAGCTTGATAGGACACCCTGTCAACCATGCCCACCTGACCCTTCCTTCTCTGGCACACCTCTTACTACTTTTACCCCAGTCTCACAAGAAGAAATTCTCAGCACAATCAGATCCATGTCGTTCAAAACCTGCGAACTGGATCCTCTTCCAGGTTCTCTCTACTCCAACTGTCTCTCTACTCTCCTCCCATTCATCACTGACATCATCAACACTTCTCTTCAAATTGGAACTGTCCCGGATTCTTTCAAGTCTGCTATCGTTCACCCTCTCCTCAAGAAATACAATTTAGACCCAAATGAACTGAAGAACTACCGGCCTATCTCTAATCTCTCTTTCTTGTCAAAACTTCTTGAAAAAGTTGTCCTCAACCAGCTGAACTCTCACCTGTCTGCCAACAATCTCCTCAATCCTTTCCAATCAGCCTATCGCCAGTGCCATAGCACTGAAACTGCCCTACTACACATTCTCAACAATCTCCTCCTTGCAACTGATACTGGCAAAGTCTCTCTCCTCACACTCCTCGATCTGTCTGCAGCCTTTGATACCATTGATCATGGTATTCTCCTTTCTAGACTCCATTATACTTTTGGCATCTCTGACATTGCTCTCTCCTGGTTCACTTCATATCTATCAAACAGAAAACAAACTGTTCTCATCAATGGCACTTACTCTCAACCTGCATACCGGATCTGTCCTTGGCCCTGTTCTTTTCACTCTTTACACCTCCCCCCCCCCCCCACTATCATCAACTCCCACTCTATAAAACACCACCTTTATGCTGATGACACCCAACTTCAAGACAGTGACTCACCTGACAATGTACAGCGCCTCTTGACTCGCACCACTGAGTGCTACTCGGACATTAGGAACTGGATGACATACAATAAACTCCAGCTTAATGACGACAAGACGGAAGCTATCCTCATTGGCACCTGTCAGAAACTTTCTCAGCTGCCCCCTCTTTCTCTCTCATTATGTAACACATCAGTCCCAATTTCTGACTCAGCTAAAAACCTTGGTGTCTATCTTGACTGTACCCTCTCCATGAACAACTTTGTTTCTCAAACTGCCAGATCTTGCTACTATCACCTCCATCGTATAGGCCTGATCAGGAAGTATCTCTCTGTTGAAACAACTGCAAAACTCGTTCTCTCCTTCATAATGTCTCGCATTGACTATTGCAATTCATTCCTGTCTGGTCTTCCTGCCTCCACCATTCACATCCTACAGCGCATTCAAAACAATGCTGCACGCCTTGTACTCAAAAAGAAAAAAGCTGACCACATTTCTCCTCTCCTGGCACAACTTCACTGGCTCCCTGTATCAAACACATACAGTACAAACTGGACACCATGTGCTACAAAAGCCTCAATAACGCAGCCCCCGATTACCTGTCAGGCCTACTTGAGATCTATCTTCCCTCACGTACCCTCCGCTCTGCCTCCGATCCTCTGACTTTCCGCTTTCCACGTATTAAGCTCAATACCTACGGTCCACGAGCCTTCTCTGTTTCTGGTCCACTCTCCTGGAACAAACTTCCTCTCTCAGTCCGTCAGCAACCTATTTTTGTCTCCTTCAAGTCCGCTCTCAAAACTCACCTTTTCTCCTCTGCATGAAATCCTGACCTCACTCACCCCCTCTGTAGCCTGTCTCCGCTCGGAGTGGAATCACATTGTAATATATATTTGTATATAATATGCTCTCTATAATTTTCCATTGCTTTTATTCTTTTCCCCATTTATAGCCATGTGTGAGTGTGTGTGTGCGTGTGTGTGCGCGCGTGCGTATGTATATGTTCAGCGCTTAGATTTTATTTCTATCAAGATTTTGCGTTATATAAATATTGTAATTATCATTATTATTATTATAACTAGCACGCCAAGCTAGGACAATGACATGGCAACGTTATTCAGCTCTGGATATTCGCCAACCCTATAGAAGCACTGCAAGGCGATCATTATTAGAGTACGACATGTAGCTATTTCCCTGTTTCACATCTATGTCTTCAGTCGAGCACACCAATAGGTTTTATTACATAAATGTTGCTAGATGATAGAAAGTGAAAAACAAAAATTGAAAGGAAATAACTTTCTTTGCCCTTAACATTGACCAGAGAGAAGTTTGCGTATGTCTATGTGTCAGTACGTCTGTCAGTGTGTCTGTTATCTAAAAAAAAAAAAAAAAAAAAAAAAAAAAAAATATTGGTACGATTTTTCATCTGTTTCTGGCTTAATCTTTATGATAGATTTCAGTAAAAAATGTGGACCGTTGAGGAGTGACTGATAAGGGTTTCAAGGCCTTAAGGTCTCCCACAGAGGGAAGGAGGGGCGGTGGGGATGGGGTGGGGTGGGCACTGCTAAAAGAGTCGTTGTTGTTACATTTCACTCTAGTGTCTGGCTCGATTGTTTACCTGTATTGGATTATGGTGATGCGGAGCATACTCAAATCTATGCAGATGAAACGACAAATAAAATGCAAAGCTTAAAAAAAAAAAAAAAAAAAAAAAAGACAACAGATGTGTTACAAATTAGACGATTTTGATAAAATTGTTCATCGTTGCTGTACACTATTTCAGTGTTCTGTTATTCACCAGTCAGCCATGAACAGATGCATGTATCCAAAGACAGGTTACGAATTTCAGTCTTTTATATGTCTGTTCTTTTCTTTGAAGATAAGATACATAGATACACATGTCATTTACATGTAAGCAAGATTGTTCCATTGATAGGCATGTACAATACTAGTATAAAAAATATGGACTAGATAAAACATAGGTTAGGTAGGACCGCAGGACCTGACCAGCTCATGGATTTATGTGAAGGCTTAAGGCTTGTGCCATGATCACCATGTATATGGCACCTGTGACGTTAGTGCACTATGGAATTCGTTCCGAGCGCAAAGACGTCGTCTTGTGAAACTGAAACTGTTAGAAACCATAGGTGTTGTGTGTGTGTGTGTGTGTGTGTGGTGTGTGTGTGTGTGTGTGTGTGTGTGTGTGTGTGTGTGTGTGTGTGTGTGTGTGTGTGTGTGTGTGTGTGCGCGCGTGCGTGCGTGCGTGTGTGCGTATACATGTTGTTGATATTTGTGTATGATCCTCATTTCTTCTTCTGTTTTCTGAGGATCATCGTGTTTAGGGAGAATTCATTTGTGTTTACCATTTTTTTAATTTTCATTCATTTATTTACATTTCTTTTTCTTCTTCTTTTTTTGTCCCATTTTCTGTGCCACCATAATGGCCACAGAAGCTGGCACAGGTTTTTCAATGCAATGATTATGATGGCGATGAGGGGGATAATGATGATGCTATAAGAGTTCCATCTAGGACTGCGACTCCGTTGTAGGTCTGTCACTCTACGCTTACTGTTATAATATATCTTGGCGTCAAACCAGGTCCAAGAATAGAGACACCTGCGGCTTGGTGAGAAGGTTTGAGCAACAACCTCAGTGACGCACCCGTGTAGAAATGAGGCTCGACTGTATGATTCCAGTCTTCCCAATGAGTCAATAGCACGCTCAACCAAATATAATTTTTCAATGGGAATCTCTGCAACAGAATTTTTTTTCTTCTCACAGGCAAGGAAAAAATAACCAAAAACAAGAAAAATACCCTAGGACACACAAAAGTTTGGTATATTGTCACAATTAACTAATTAGATTTACGAGCGTTGTGATTTGTATGCGATGTGACCGCTCTGGCGTACCATACAATTCGCGGCCGGGGTGCCACTTGAAGTTGACGTGTAAACGGCTACATCCGCTTCCGAGAAAAGCGTACTCTCATCTTCATGTTACGTTTACCGCGATATACCGATACTATGGTAGCAGCGCGTTCCACGGACATACTATGATCTACGAGCGGGTTGCATTTTTCACGTTTGGAATAGTGTTTTGGCCGTTTGAATGCAAGTTTGGCAGCAAATATTTGCAGGTAAGCAAAGGACTTATTTTTTGTTTATTATGATTTTTTTTTAATTGGGATCAATACTGAAGTTCTCAATAATTTGTTTCTTGAACTTGAATGACATGCGGCATTATAGGGATGATCCGTAGCACGTGTGTGTGTGTGTGTGTGTGTGTGTGTGTGTGTAAAACTGATAATGCATGCTAATGAAGTGTGGACCCTTCCATTGTCAAATTTGCTCTCCAATGGAAGCGTCCAACGCCTGAAAAACTATGGCAAAGCAGGCAAGTCAAAATCCCAGGGCAGATCTCCCCGTACAAGAAAACCAGACAGGAGTTAAGAGTATTGTGTTTTCTTGAATATTTTTATTCTGTAACACAAAGGTTACGTGACCTAGCTCGCCATACAATACTTTTATGTAGTTATCTGTGTGCATCAATGATATAATAATGATAAAAAATGTTAAGTACGCATGCTTTTTATGATTTTGACTAATTACTTTGCTGTTGATCGTCTGTTTTGTTGTTGGTTTTCTTTATCAATTTGAATTTGAAATGTGATGAAGCTATGTTTCTTAATCCGTTAGATAATTATGGTATCAATTCAGTTTCCCAGCCTCTTTTTTCCTTGTCAATTAAAAAAAAAAAACGGAAAAGAAAAACATTGATTATTATTCTGGATGATGGATACTTGTTTAAACGTACATGTGTGTGTGTGCGTGTGTGTGTGTGTGTGTGCGTGTGTGTGTGTTTGTGGTGTGGTATGGTGTGGTGGTGGTGGTGGTGGTGGTGGTGGTGGTGGTGGTGGTGGTGGTGTGTGTGTGTGTGTGTGTGTGTGTGTGTGTGTGGTGTGTGTGTAAAGTATAACATATTGTAAAGTCTGTATCACTGTATTTCATTGAACATTTAAAATGCACTCCATCTCCACGCCTCCCATTAAACTGCCCTTTCTTGTTTATCAACAGGGCAAATAAAGTGTTCTGTATTCCGTGTGATGTAACAGCTTTTGTTTATCAACAGGGCAATAAAATATTCTGTATTCCGTGTGATGTAACAGCTTTTGTTTATCAACAGGGCAATAAAATATTCTGTATTCTGTGTGATGTAATAGCTTTCGTTCGTCTTATTTTGCAGCTGAATGTACAGCAAACTGCGTCATTTGCAAAGAATCTCTTGACAATGTCAACCAACAGTGAAATTAGGTGAGACTGGATGTAAGATTGTCAGTCGGTGCAGCACACAGCGTGATGTTAACATTGTGACTGTTGAAGGACAGAAATTACATAGAAAATGCCGGATTGACTATACAAATGCCAAAGCAATAAAGATATAATATCTAGAGAAGAAACAAAGCGCCTATAGAGATGACCCAAGGCCATCCAGACGATCCTTTCAGCCTGCCCATGATCCAAGGATTCACTGTTTTGTGGCACCACTGCTGATGTCAATACTCACAGAAAAGGACATGAAGCCTTCCCAGTGAAAACCAAACCACACGAGGGATTTCAGGCAGCTATCCTAGGTGTTTGCAAGGAATGAGATGACAGCTGGGCAAAAACAGTATCTGACAGAATCCAGTCAACATGTTGGGAAGACCTCATTGCATGGGATGCTGTGTACCATGATGCCTTCAGTGTCAGCTTTAGAACACACAGAAGTAGTTCTGATAGATTTACCGATGCAAAGAAAACAAAACCAGCTACTTTCTATGAAGATCCTCAACAGGCTAGGCAGGAAGTTTTTCTAAAAGTCTGCCAATATTTGGACGAGAATGATGATGAACAAGCCACATTGTCTGATCTTGTATCAAAAGTGCAGGAGTTTTGCGGGGATGGAGTTCGTGCATACACTAAAAACATATGAAAAACAAACTTATTGAACATTTTGGGTTAGATATATTAATATCAAGCAGAGGCAAAAAGATTTCTGTGGTAACTCTTAGAACAGACAGCACTTTGACACCCCACAGACAGAAGATTCAGATGCAAAGAAGAACAACAAAAAACAAAACAAAACCAACAACAACAACAAAAACTGAACTTAATACGAAACTGCCAAAAATCGATTGAAAGTGATATAAAAGGAGTTTTGCTATCAAGGATGTGTAGCCAGGATCGGATAAGATCAAGTCTGTCTCAGGGAACTTAAATTTTGTCCTTGACTCACTCCAGTTGTTCCTGAAGACAATCTTCTGTGGAATTGAGAACAATCTGAAAATAGCCGCCATAGACCAAGCCATCATACAAGCTGCAAGACCCAAAATACTCCTGGCTCCTTTGCAAGTTGGCCTAGCTGTTCAAATGTACCACCAGTTTGCATCTCAGTTTTTAACTAACATCTTGTTCCAGCTTGGATTCTGTATATCGCATTCTAAAGTAAAGAAGTTTAAAGTATCTGCAGCACTGACCCAGGGAACAGACATTCCCGGCATAACAAAAGGTCACATTATACAATATGTTGCTGATAATGTTGATCACAATGTGTGCACTCTTGATGGGTTTAGTACATTCCATGGTATGGGTACAATTGCTGTCATTACCCCAGGTACTAGAAGGCAACAAGCAATTCGAAGAATATCTGGAACACTTGAAGATGTCACAGCAGTTAGGAAGATCAACATCCATTTTTACAACCTTCGTAGACAGGACTTTGATTGTTTCAGATACACTCCGTTGCATGATTTCTATTGTGAGGATCCCCAATCAACACAGGGCCTTCTGTGGAAGTTATCCTGGCCTTTGCGTTCACCAAGACCAGGGTGATCAGGTTTCATGAAGTCGTTGAGTCGAGGAGAACATCCTGGGTGGTCATCTATGTTCTGCCTTCTGATGATTGATCTCAATCCAAGATAGTATGAGGTGCATTTACTCTACTTTGCAGTTTGTGTATGCTGAAGCCAGATGTCTTGGAATCAATCCTGTGCTGACGTTTGACCAAACACTTTGGTAGAAGTCCCAGCTGATCGTCCAGAAAGAGCCTGAAGATAGCGACCTGAAATCAATTGTTCTCCATCTGGGAGGCTTTCACACTCAAATTAATTTCCATGGCTGTATAGGCAGGATCAAGTGGGGTTCTGGACTTCAGCAAGTGCTTAAGGTTGTGTATGCCTCCAATACTGTTGGACACATGCTGACTGGAAAAGCAATGGCAAGGGCTTTCAGAGGTCACATTCTGGTTGATGCTGCTCTGAATGCTATGATTACAGCTATATCATTTACTGTGTACCTTCCAGTCTCACCAGCTGACATTACAGACGAACATTTATCAGAAAGGGATGCCATGGCTCAAACAGACGCTCAGCAGTACGAATCTGACGAGTTACACACAACACAGTGTGAATGTTATCAACTTGATTCAAGGTGAGACGCTATCAGTTACCAGAGAAGTATTGGACAGATAGGAACAGGAGGTGTTGTTGGAATTACAGTCAATTTCAATGCTGACATGGTTTTATCATCAGAAAAGGGATAATTTCCGGCAAACCATGCGAACAACAGAGATTTATCATTGTGCTTAGTGATATGCTTCTGGCAAATGGACATCCAACATTTCACAGCCAAAATGATGCAGATTTCCTGATTGTTGAGACTTCCATCAGACGTGCAACTGATCATCCTCTTGTGGTCATTGGAGAAAACACCGATCTCCTGGTTTTGCTCTGCCACCATATTAGCCCAGATCTGAGAACTATCATCTTCAGATCAGATTCAAAGTCTAAGAGAAAAAAACCCCAGCGAGTACGGGATATTTAGTGACCACAGCAGGCCCTTGGAGAGGAGATTTGCCAGACATTACTGTTTGTGCTTGCCATCACAGGATGTGATACAACCTCAGTGTTGTTTGGAGTGGGAAAAGGCACAGCCACACAAAGGAAGCTGAAGGCAGATAACGTCTTTCACGAAGATGCTGGCGTGTTTTCCAAATGCACAGCCACAGTGGAAGAGGTGGTGTCTGTAGGTGAGAAAGTCATCATCTCCATGTATAACGGAAACCGCATCAATGCACTGGATGAACTACACTATTAGAAGTTTACAGAGAAAGTGGCTTTAAGCACCAGCTTTGTACAAGTCCATAATCTACCACCAACCAGTGATGCCTGCAAATATCATAGTATGCAGGCACACCTTCAAGTCTAGCAATGGATGCACCGGGACCTCAACCTGAATCCAGAGGACTGGGGATGGCGTGTAAATGACGACCGCTGAGCCTTGCATGGCTGATCTGCCTCCTGCTCCAGACTCATTTCTTCAAATCATCAGATGCAGCTGTAGGACACATTGTGATTCAGGGAGATGTAGCTGTAAGAAACATTGACAGGCCCGATCCACTGTTTATGGTAACTGCCGTGGTGTTACTTGTACAAATTCTTTTGTGACATTGCTGGAGGAGGCGACAGAGGAATACTAAGACAAACAGACCTTACGCATGCTGATTCATGACTGGCACACAAAAACAAGCCGTTCTCTGCTGTAATATTTGCTATACATCTGTTTTGATGACAGACTTGAACGTAATTTTTCAAGACCTTTCCAACGAGGTGCAACTTCTATATATTTCCATAAATATTTCTAAAGTCGGTCATTTGTACAAGGTATTGCGTAATGTGACCCAATTTTCAGGTAGTAGGATAGTGACCTATGTGTCCTAGGGTTGATTTTAAGATTCTACAAACCATGTAGACTAACATTCAGCAAAAAGAAATTATGTTGCTGCGATTTCCATATTTTCGATATATTTTATTATTTTCGGTAGCCTATGTGTATCTTGAGTGTACATGTGTAATGAAATTGTCATTATATGAAATGCTGTTTGTTAAGCAATTGATAATCATATGTAGAATTGTGTATTTCTGCTTTCCCTTTCGATAAATGCGTGTTATTTTTGTTCAAAACGCCTGATCATGGTAGATAAATTATGCAGTATGAGATGATGATGATGATGATGATGATAATGATGATGACGGCGTTGTGCCATAAACATAACATAATTATACATGACATTATCCGCTTGTCTACTCATCAAACGCGGTACCGGAAATACGATTGTTTCTGAAAAATGACGTCCTGAAAACAAAAGACGTCTTTGCCTGAAACCTAAACTATTCTTCGGAAAACCGTTTATGCTTCGTATATTTTCAACCAATCAAAAAATCTGTCGCTCTTCGGCGCGCGGACATACGGAAAGACCGGAAGTTGCATCTTTGTTGACAGAATTTGGCAGACTGCATGCGTGGATACTTTTGTGTGCACGGCTAAAATGTTCATCATGTAAATCGAAAAACAGACAACACTTCAATGGAAGTTTATGCCGACAATCAAGACTGAACGTCTGCTGCGTTCCGGCCGTTTTGAGAAGACGCAATGGCCACAGATAATGGACAGTCGTATAAAGAACGCCAGGAAGACGAACTGCAAGTTTTGCAGTCGATATACGGAGATGATGTTCAAGATTTGAGAACAAAAGCAGCTTGGAATGTGAGTGTGTAGTCTTCTTCGCTGCATCAACGCGAGCTTCTGTGGTGTGTTGCACTTAGGAGAAAATTCATTTTGGTGTACTGTCTGTCTCAATATAGTGTCTGTCCATCACTCCATGTCTCAGTCAGTCAGTGTGTCGGTATAGTGTCCCATCTCATGATCTCGGCATCAGTCTCTTAGTCTTATCACTTTAACTTGTCTAAGTAGTGTAACACTAAAGACAGAACATGCACACACAGAGGTATACATCAACATTACTTGTGCATGCATGCACTGAGACACATAACATGTAACATACACACCACACACAATCAAACACACACACACACACACACACACAAACACACACACACACACACACACACACACACACACACACACACACATACTCACACACAACTCACACACACACACATGTAGAACATTGGTATTGACCACAATTTTGCTTACCCACAGTTAGATTCAGAAGACAAAAAGAAACATCTGTAACTGATGTTTTTCCCATTGCAGTCACTCAAATCCATGTTGGATTTGAACAGAGTATAAATATTCTACATTTTTATTTATTGTAATATGGAATAAAAATATAGAGTATAATATAAAATATTCCTTTTCATTTTCTGTTGCTCGAACCAGAAGACAATGCTGTTAAGTGTTGCCGTTATACTCCACATTTTAACCTGTCACACAACTTGTCACATTTTAATTAATTTTACAGAATGAAAATAGAGATGGTTAAAAACATAGAATATATATTTCATATCAGTATAGTAGGCTACTTAAGCACATTGGTCAAATAACAAAAAAGTACTTCACATATTCATACCCTACAAAACGCATATATGTAATATGCATATGTACATGCACACACACACATACACACACACACACACACACACATGGAGACTGTGACACAGACACACACACATACACACTCATGCACACAGACAGACAGACACACACACACTCATGCACACAGACAGAGACACACAGATACACACACACACCATACACGTACATACACACAGGCCTGTCTGTGTGTGCACGAACACAGGTGGTGCAAATACACAGAGGCTACATACACAAATGCAGTCACGAATATACATACCTACATGTTGATCATGTATGTTTGAACTCTGAAAGTATAAATAGCCCGACAGTTGGTGCCATTGATGTATAGGGTATAGTTAAACTAGCTTGGAAAAAGTCATGTTTTCTTCACTGTTTTCTTCACAAGTCCAACACAGGCACTTAAACTTTCATCATCTTATAGTTTATCATGGAGTAGGACATACATACGTGTGTGTGTGTGTGTGTGTGTGTGTGTGTGTGTGTGTGTGTGTGTGTGTGTGTGTGTGTGTGTGTGTGATTTTCTAGCTCTCTGTATGCATTGAATCAATAAATGTGCCCCTGCACAAACTTGATACATGAATTTCAATAGCTTAGGGGAAAAAATTCAAATTATTCTTTTTTCTTACTTTCTGTATGTACTTAGGATGGACTGAATAGTGAATACATGGGATAAAATCATAGTCCTGTATTTTTCTTTTCTTTCATTCATTACATGTCCTCCTGCTTTCTGCGAAACCTTTTGCTTAGAGTTTAACCCACAAAAAGCATCCATTTAAAGATATTTTTTCAAGAAGACCAGTCCGTGCCATATATACATTTCTGCCTGACATACATTGTGTACATGTATAGATCTTCTCTACATTTTTAGCTGTCTATGCTTATTTTTCTTTTGTAAGTCAAATATGACGGTTGAAAATGTAGAGTAGGTATAGTTTGCTATACTAGAATCTGAAAGGATACTGTTGGTATACCATTTATACTTGTTCATTTTCCTCTCTTCAGCACAGACAGTGGATGGGTAAATATGTTGATACTGCAGGAACAGTTGATGGAAGTATTTTACTAATATTTGATCTTTCACCCTCTTACCCTATTTAAGTATTTTTTCATCCTCTTACCCTATATATACCTCAACCATTTGTTTTGTGCAGGAGAACAGTTTTGAGTTCTAGTTTTATATTTCCCTGTGGGATTGGATTGGATTACATTTTGTTTGTTGTTTGTTGTTGTTGTTTGTTGTTTTGTTGTGTGTGTGTGTGAAAAGCAGTACGGCTTTCATGTTAATCTGTTAATGAATCAGTAAGTGGTTTGCGTTGATGATGTGTGTTTCAGACATGGCCACCAAACAAGATAAAATTGAAGCTGTACCCACAGCAATCCCAAGGTCCTCATAGTCAGGTCTTTGCTGAATTGGAGATGATTGTCACTTGTTCTGCCAGATATCCTGATGAGTGAGTCATGTGTCTCATTGTGTGCATGCATACACATATATATAATATATATGGTCATGGCTATGAAATGGTGTCTAAAAAGTGTGACACATAAGCAACAAAATGAAACACCTGTCAATGGAAGAATATTGTGCAAACCAAACAGCAGGACAAAAACCATGACAAATAATCCAACTTGCCAGTCAATCAGATGTTTATCACTCCTGTAAACAGAGGTAATATGATGTTCCTTTGTACATAACATCACACGATGTCACAGACCCTGTAATTGTGTAAAGGAAAGAACCTGAGAAGGAACATATATATTCTGTTCAAAATACTGTGAACACGTTAACAGCAGGTCCAGTTGGTACATCTGAAGGTAGGACAGGAAAATCAAACACACTAAACACAAGAAAATAAAAGGAGAAGATTTGGTACATAACTTCACAACAATTCTTTAGTGTGTAAATTTTAGAGCTGTACCATGGAAGATAAAACAGACTTCTGCTGTTTTGAAAATGAGCAGTGTAAAGAGAGCTGACAAAATAATTATGCGAAGCACTCAGGTAATGACTAATTGTGAATGTTTTCATGGTAAGGCTTACTTATGTACGTTACTGGAATGTCCACTCACCTCCTACATTTAAGAGATCTCAAAAGCTGAAAAATCTTATTGTTGTGCAAAACGGCTTATGATAACTCAAAAGACATGTTCCGAACAAAACCAGGCTATGAAAATGAAAATATTACAAGAGCACATACCAGAACAGCACCCAAATAGTCGTCTGTACATAACTTCACAACAGTCACAACAAAACATTGTATTGCAGCATCCTCTAAAACGCAAACCTCTACATCAAACTATCTTTCACTTGACATAAGAATAACCAAAATGCCACACAGGACAGTCAGTTTCTTTTTAAGTGAATTGTGCTTGCTGAATTCAGTAAAGATCTCTTTAGTACATAAACTTCACAACATTCTTGGAGAGAATCTCCCTTTTCTTCAGGAAAACAGTACTTTTGTTGATTAATTTTCACAAAAGCAGGGGTACAAGAGCTCAGGGGATTGTATCAGCATGTTCTGAATACATTTGGGATTGATGATGAGGGTGTTAAACTGGCTTTTCTATAGAATGTTCATAACTTAACATACCAGTTCATAACTTCACAACAGTCACAACATAATAATTAATATTGTACTAAACATTCCTCTAAAAAGCAAAAGATGGCATCAAAACCATCTGTCATTTGAGATAATAAAAACCAAATGTCACATATGATAATCACTTTCTTTTTAAGTGAATTGTGATTTCCTAAATTCAGTAAAGATCTCTTTAGTACATAATTTCACGACATTCTGAGAGAATCTACCTTTTCTTCAGAAAAAAAAGCAAATATATTGATGATTTTTTCTGGGTGTAAAAACAGTTAAAAAGAAGCTACAGGGATTGTATCTGCATGTTTTGAATATATGTGGGATTAACAAAACGTTATTTCAGAAAAAAGAATCGATTTCTATAAAAAGTTCATAACTTCACATACAGAAAACATCTTTTGCAACACTGCACATTTAAAAGCATAAGCCACTGTGTGTATCGATAAGATTTACTTAAAACTGTACCAACAGGCTATGAACAAACTATAGAGTCAATAGCAAGTATGTATTTGTAATAAAAGCATCCACTAGAATTTCTTTCTTTGTTCATAACATCACAGCAGATGACAATACTGCATTTTTGTGTGAGGTTATGTACATCATGCAAGGTGCTGGCAAATTTTAAGGCATAAACTATTTCAATTCAGAATTCTCAAAAATAACAGTATTGACCTGCAGAAGACATTTTAACAGATTTCATATTAGTATTACAAAATTTAACATCAGTACCATATGTTCATAACTTCACAAAATCCAGACCATGCAGATGCTGATGTGATGTTATGTACATCATGAAAAGTACACAACATTGTCGAAAATCCACAAAAAAGCCTAAAATTATTATTGAAATAATCCCAAGAGCACCAGCATGTCAACAAACACTTTTTTCAACATTATTCTTAAATCAGATTGCATTTGTGAACAGTGGTTTGGTTTGGTATGATTTTTGTTGCTGTGAAGTTATGCACTGACCTATGAACAATAAGGCCAACACATGCAGGGACTAAGTATCACTAATCAGTGCTTTTTATTAACTTCATGTATGTAAGAATGATGAATGTACATTTTCTGCCTGTGGTTAACAATAAAAAAAGAAGTCATAGGTGTACATCACCATCACTGGTGATGGGTGCCCACAAACATAAGGCAAAACCAACACTAAACTGAAGAAGTAAGTCAGCAAGTTCAAAGAGTAAGGCTAAAGGGATGTTAATTATCAGTTATAACAGCTATAATAGGGCAGCAACGGACATATCAATATATTAACAGGAAAAAAGAAGCGATCCTGGTCAGATTCTGTTGTACATAACATGGGAAAATGATTCACAACAAAAACTTGATCAGCTTTTTCTCCTTCCTGCCATTCCACAGGGCGATTTTTGCTTTACGGGGCGAAAGGCACAAAGCGGTATCAATGAAACAACCAAGTCAATGTGGTCAGTGTGCGAAAGTTGAAATGTCAGTCCGCATGAAAAAATAGTACGTAACACAGAAAGCAGAAGCTGAATTTCATGGCAGACTGAGCATATTGTAAACATCACATCGCTCTTTTGAATAAGAACAACTTAAATACATTAATTTTTGAGAGAATCAGTTATTTTTACTTCATGGGTTTTACCCGAATTAGTGCTAAATTGACGGTTCTTATGCGCAAGGGAAATAGTGCTAAATTGACAGTTCTTATGCGCAAGGGAAATTTCACAACGAACAGTGATGTACTCGAGCAGATTTTGCTGTTTCTCACTGATGAGCTGATTGACTTATTTGAATGAGAATTCTGATTCTGGGCTTATTTTTCTTTTATTTTGATTGGAGAACCTGAAGAACAGACAACCAATTCATGAGTGTCATGTAGTTTGACTGTTCAGTGTCTGATTATACAATAACTGTCATGTAGTTTGACTGCTCAGTGTCTGAGTACAATCACTTTTATGTTTACTGAAACCAGGTCTGTCATTGTTGGGATGGTTATTCACTTACGTGTCTACATGAGTTTAGAATCATTTCATGAATGTTTTATGATGTCATATGTTTTGTTTTCATTTATGTATATAAACTGACAACAAACAAGTCATTTTCAGCTTTTTTGTTTGTTTGTGAGTGTGTTGGGTATCAATCTGTAGAGATGGAAACTTACTTTTTACACAACACAAAAAAATTATTTCCACTTTGGAATGCCAGGACAGGTCTTTGCAGTCAAAATAAGAGAAAAATCAGCCCAGATTCAGAATCCTCATTCATTTTTCTTCAAAAAACACATATGTTTCTTTGTTGTTTCTCTTACAGTTTTTACACTAGAATTTTTTGTTAATTATTACCCTCGAATCCTCAAAATTTCCTGGCAACGGGGAAGCACATATTTACATTTTTCCTTGGCACTGAAAGGGTTTAATACACTGTAGCCTATAAGATTTGAGATTGTGACATCACACGCATTGCTTTGTGGGAAATTTGAGAACATAATGTTACACACATTCCTTTGTAATTTGAGGGTGATTTCTCACCAAGATGTCCTCACAGTCATGAAGAAAGATAAAGTTCTTGTACCAAATAAGCCTAACAGTGCTTAGAAACCTAACCTTTTTTTTTGTTGTACCTGTTCAAGGCTTGAAATACTCACCCGTCCAATTGTCCACTTGTCCACTTGTCCATTGGGCAACCAGCTTTTGACTTTGTCTGAGACATGACTGAGCAATCAGCCTGAATGACCCATAGAAGTCTTACGTCCCTCTTGTCTTTTCACTTTCTCATCTGCCCCTTCCCTGTCTCCCTTTTCCTTTGAATAGAAACTACAGACACTGAGACAGTGAGTACCAATTGCTGTATTTTTTCCTGTGATTTTTAATTCTGTTTGCTGAATTGCGATTGCACTAATGGTAGTTACCTTTAATAACATTGTCATTACTTCTAACTGGAAGGTTGTGGGTTTGAATTCTGATCACTCCCTTAAAATCGTTGTGGGATTTTTTGGTTCCAACTGACTCCTACCCAGAGTTGAGCATGTTATGCGCTTAATGGGAAGGCTGGGACCACACAGTCAAGTCTCATACACTTCATGGATATATCATTGAACGTTGCTCAGATATTCTGAAGAACACCACAGGTGACTGTATCTTTCAGGGGGCCTGGTTGATGCCAAAATATATCATGATAGTAAGCATAAGGTACAGCCCTATCATGCAGTCTAATGGCACTCCATAGCTTCATGGTTATTCTCTTATTGTCATTATCTTCTTTGCAGTGAAAAATTGTGCCAGCTTCTGTGGCCATTAAGTCAGCATGAAAAATGGGACACATGCACACGCACACACACATGCACATGCACATGCACATGCACACACCACACACACACACACACACACACCACACACACACACACACACCACACACACACACAACACACACACACCACACACACACACACACACAACACACACACACACACACACTCTCTCTCTCTCTCTCTCTCTGTGAGCACAAAGAAAATCTCCTGAATTGTGTTGATCCTAAAAAGCAACATCAACAGCAGTAACAACAAAAAGCAAACAATGTCTTTTACTTAAGGAGGGCAACTAGAGAGTTAGGGGGACAAGGACATTTCTTTCCTTGTTATCCCCAGCACAGCTAAAAGTGCTCTGGGAATTTCTAGCCTGCTCTTGCACCTGTGACTCAACTTTACACCATAAAAATGGCAAAGATTGTAAAGGTATTGGAAAGTGAGTATCCTCCAGGTCACCTAGCAGCTCTATGTCATTGCTCTTTCCCTGTACATTTGAAGACTTAAATTATAATATTTTTGTTACAATACGTGTAGTCCTTAAGATTTCATTTTTTGTCCCAGCATGCCTACCATTGAACTACAGAACTCCAAAAATGTGCCAGACAAGAAACTGAATGAACTAAAGATGGACATGATGGAACTGGCCAAGCAGTTGTTGGGTGAGGTAGGTATTGACATCAAATGTTCTAGAATAGGAATGTTCTAGAATAGGAAATATTTTATAAAATGATAAAGACACTATATGCATGGTGGAGCAAGGCACAAACTGTCTTAGAGCTTCATCAAAGAACAATGTTTATCCCATGCACCAGGAAGTGACTTCCATTACTTTGTCTGCCCAATATTCTGCAAGTTTAGACTGAGAATCCTGAGGCAGGCCTGCTTCCACACTCACGTCTTCCCTGTATTTGATTTTGAGTTAGTTCAAGAGGAATTCAGCATGCTTAGATAATTTCGTGTGCTGCACCCAAATTGTAGCGATAATATTACAGACTCCTGGAACCTCTGCTGGAAGAGAGCATGTGGGGAGTGGGACCTGTGAAAGGATAAACTGACATCACCAGAATTATTGGAGCATTAACACATCCTTGACAGGCCGCGACTATAGTCGTGAACGCCGAGCTTCACCTACTGCCGGGCCGTGCTAAAAGTCGTTTTGGTGATGTATGGTACAGAACTGGATGGCGGCTAAAAACTGTTTAAGTAATAGCTTTATAAATAGCACAGCTAAACTCAGCATCCTTTTTTCATTAAGTACACAAATTTTGGTGATAATTGGACTTCATTCAGGTCTGCTAGCGAGTTTTTTTTTTAATAACTACTGGTTCTTTATTGGAGGCAGGCTCAGGCTGGCCAGAAGTTCAGGCAGAGGCAGGGCCAGTCACAGTATTGTGAAGTTTGGCAGCGAACAGGTCGGTGTTTATGTTGATGGCTGAAATTGATCCTGAGTTTCCAGTCCTGTCCACAGATCCAGACATTCCTGATTCCTCATTCATGACTTAGTGGCAGACTCATGACCTCTGTGTTATTAGCATGGTAATCAAATGAACTGATCTAACTGGACCAACAAAAACATATTTTTGAAATTTCATCCTTGAAATCCAAGGTACCATCACCTGTACAGCAGATGTTAACTGAATGATACTGTACTCACCTGATTAGTGAAATGATCTCTCAACTCCAGTCTGGGTAATATAGGCACTAGAGAATTGAGCAGAGCGCCGGTCTTATCCACGTTATCCACGTTTCATAGTTGAATGTGAGAACCTGTGTGTTTGTTATAAGTCCTTCTGTCCCCTGTTCAGTTGAGAAGCATTTATGCCATTTATACTGTAAGAAATAGCAAACACAATTTCAAAGGGAAGACAGGAGTAAAGCAAGGGTGTGCGATGTCAGCACTGCTCAAGCATGGCCATAGAATGGGTGATGAGATGAATGAGTAAGGACCAGTCAAGAGACATCAGATGGATTATCTTTTCAACACTGGAAGGTCATCTTGACTTTTCAGATGACCTGGCACTGGCTCCCGCTCCCACACTCACCAGCAAATGCAGAGAAAAAAAAATCCTGTCTCAACATTCGCTCAAGGAGGCCTAAAGATCAGCCTGAAGAAATCAGAGGTGGTGACACTAATTATCTTTAACTCCTCACCAATATAAACAGATGGAACAGACCTACCCACAACTTAAGAATTTACCTAATAAATAGCACTGTCAGACATGGTGGAGGAGCATACAGTGACATCAAGAGCCATCTCAGCAAAGCCAGAAACACGCTCAGAATGCTTAACAGTGTGGTCTCCCCAGTACAGCATCAGCACCAAGCTGAGAGTTTCTGAGCTGTATCCTTTCCACCGTAGTGGGCAGCACTACATGGCGGACTCCTTAAGGAACGTCTTTAGAGGTGTCCCTCCGGATGCAATTTTCCAGTTTTTACAAGAGATCAATAGATTCCATCTGATGTGATTCTGTGTATGAGAATGTTCTTCTTTAAATGTATGAAAATTTTAGTCTTGCAGTGATAATGGTGAGCTTGGTTTTTAATTGTTTTTTTACTGAAACTTGGGTGTCGTTTTTAAGGTGATGTTAGCCCTGATATGGCTGTAACGGTAAGCAATATGAATCTGAATGTGCTGATTTGCCTTCCATATCACACATCCAGATGAATGACGTGGTGTAAGTAATGATCATGAAGCTTAGGGCAGGTGCTTCATCTGTTGGATACATCCAGATGAATGATACTGTGTAGGTGATGATTATGGAGCTAGCAGAGAAAGTGCGGGAATTCTTACACACCTACAACAAGCCGCCTGCCAAGTCTTTTTATGAGCAAATGATGGATGGGCACAGAATGGCAGAGGAAGAGCGCTTGCAGAAACAGCGAGAACAACAAGAGAAGGAACGTTGCAAAAGGGAAGAGGAGGTAAGTCATGTGTGGGGTTTGAGGATGAGGATGAGGTGTGTGTGTGTGTGTGTGTGTGTGTGTGTGTGTGTGTGTGTGTGTGTGTGTGTGTGTGTGTGTGTGTGTGTGTGTGTGTGTGTGTGTGTGTGTGTGCGCGCACACATACACATGTATGGCTATATCAGTGTGTGTGCATGTGTGCTTGACTGTGTCATGTGTGTCTTCCCTCACAGTTTCAAACAAAAGATACTCAAAGAATCTGCCTCATGCTTTTTTCATATGAATTTGTGGTCTCTATGGAGACAATCATCAGACCAAACAGTTTTCTGCAGGGCTGGATCTGTTCCTGCCAACTGCCCTTTACTGGTGGATATATGGTGTAAACTCTTACCTGTGGACATCAGAAATTTCAAATTAAAGTTGTAGGGAAACAAATGGGACATCTCTCGTAAAGAAAAATTTCAAGAATTTGGCCTGTGAAAATAGTGCTTCAAGTTCAAAAAGAAAATTGACAAAAACACTGAAAATGATAAAAAGTTAAGCCACCACTCAACATGGACATCAATTTTGAGCTTCCCGCTATCTGTATTTCTACCTGTACAAAACCGTATGCATGGCAAGGTCTTGAAATGGAGGGGGTTGGGGATGGGAACAAGACCTAGGAGGCATTGACACTACCAGAATTATTGAAACTTTAAGAAGGGCAACGAACAAGCCAATTTTTGTACTTTGGAGTGGGGTTGAATTTGAGAGGTGAGATTTTGAGTCCATGGCTCTATCAAAAGAGCCAGTCAGCCTGCAGGGAACTTGGTAGGAAACTGACAAGTTTTCTGCAGAAAATTAAGGCAGAGTCTATGAATATTTTTGTTTATTAAGAAAACTGAGGTGGTCTATGAATATCTTTTTTTTTAAAAAGAAAACTGAGACAGAATGTGTATTTACATTGCATCATTTGTGACCTGTGAAACATTGACACCATTAGAATGATTGGAACATTATGATGGACAATGAACAAACCAGTTCTTATGTTGTGGAATAGGACTGAACAGGAGACATGAAATCTCGAGTTCACAGCTGTATCCAAAGAGCCAGCCGCTCCCTTAAGTGAACTTTGGAGGAGACTGAAAATTTACTTGAAGAAAACAGAATCTGTGAGTGTCATTTGTTAATCAAGAAAACTGAGGCAGTCCGTGAACATCTTTGTTAAGAAAATTGAAACAGAATGTGTATCTTTGTTTCATAGGCTGTGACATCAATTTCGAGGCATTTTTCTTTATTTGTTTTTTTGTTTTGTTCAAATATCAAGCTGTATTCTTAGATGACAAGAGATTACTCATCAGTGTGTGTACCCACCAGATGCGGCAGGTGGAAGACCTAAGACGAAGGCGTCAGCAGGAACTGATAGAGGAGCGAAATGAAACGCGCTTCAGGAAGGGAGTCACCCCTCCACTGGTGAGTCTTCCCTGAGTAATTATGTATTTACATATTTTTTCTTTTTCTTTTTGTCTGTATCTGTGAAAACCGATTTGATAATAAATGTGTAGTTGAGATTCATGAAGTTAAGCGTACAGGTAGAGCTCCTACCTCTCAATCAGACAGCGCAAGTTTGATTGTGACATTCCTTTTTGATGAATGTCCATATGTGGAACTGCATGTCTGCACTGTATGTATGCGAAAGTGAGTGTACATGCATACACAGATGTGCAGGTGCATGTAGTACATGTGTGTCCTTTAGGAAGTCTGGAGGCATGCATGTGTATATATGTACATAATTTATTTCTGATCAACCAAAAAATATTATAGTCTGGAGAAACTATTTTCTACTAAATGGTTTATGACGCATTAGTTATATTAAATATTAATTTTTTTTTTTTTTTTTTTTTGCATGCGGCACTTGATCAGAAAAATCCCAAGTTTGGGGTACCCATTTTAAAACTTCATATGAATTAATCCATACAGTCAGCTGTGTATAAGTTTATATAGTTAATGCCAGGATATAGTATGGAACTTTATATGGGTGTGTGTGGTTTTCAGTCTGCCCAGCTGATGGAGAGTACCTTAATTTCTTAAAAGTTAGGGGAAAAGCAAAGCAGTGAGGGAGAGAGATGGAAACCACCTTCATAATGCTGTCCCTGAGAAAACTGAGGTCTCTATCTCCTCACTTCCTTACAGTCTCAGGGTTATGGGACAATCTTACCTTACCCTTATAGTCTTGTCATTCAGTCTTAGTCCATAGCATCATGATTATCATCTTTCCACTACGGGAATGCCGGGGGCTCTTGCAGTGTAAAAAGTGTCCCCACCTTCTGGAAATTTTGTGCTAGAAATTTCCTCTTTTCTGTCACTCTCTTTGTTTCTGCCTTGTTCCTTTGCTTTTTGTCATTTCTTTCTATCATTTTTTGCCATTCACCTGTGTGTGTTCGATAAAGTCTTACATACTTTCTTCTAGGATTGGTAATTGGTACATGTATTAAGTGCATTTTGGCTCTAAGGAAGTGTGATGTGCAGAAGCAATTTTAGGTACTTAAGGCCCATTTTTATGTAGGCCCTATATGTTTTAGTGTCCATAATTATGTTTATATTTGTATTCAGTTTATGTTTTTTTTAAAATCCCCTGGTGATAAATTAGATGGAGTGGTCAACACCAGGGGCATAACCTTAGATTATATGCATAAATGCATGGATATGTATACTTAGTTTTCTTTTCCAGGCTTTTTTTTATAGATAATCTTCTGTGAGGAATGATGTTCTTTTTGAGATGGCTTGTACTTAGTTTTCTTTTCCAAGCTTTTTTTTTATATATAATCTTCTGTGAGGTATGATGTTCTTTTTTAGATGGCTTGTACTTAGTTTTCTTTTCCAAGCTTTTTTTTTTATAGATAATCTTCTATGAGGTATGGTGTTCTTTTTGAGATGGCTTGTACTTAGTTTTCTTTTCCAAGCTTTTTTTTTATAGATAATCTTCTGTGAGGTATGGTGTTCTTTTTTAGATGGCTTGTACTTAGTTTTCTTTTCCAAGCTTTTTTTTTATAGATAATCTTCTGTGAGGTATGGTGTTCTTTTTTAGATGGCTTGTACTTAGTTTTCTTTTCCAAGCTTTTTTTTTATAGATAATCTTCTGTGAGGTATGGTGTTCTTTTTTAGATGGCTTGTACTTAGTTTTCTTTTCCAAGCTTTTTTTTATAGATAATCTTCTGTGAGGTATGGTGTTCTTTTTGAGATGGTTTGTACTTAGTTTTCTTTTCCAAGCTTTTTTTTATAGATAATCTTCTGTGAGGAATGATGTTCTTTTTTAGATGGCTTGTACTTAGTTTTCTTTTCCAAGCTTTTTTTTTATAGATAATCTTCTGTGAGGTATGGTGTTCTTTTTTAGATGGCTTGTACTTAGTTTTCTTTTCCAAGCTTTTTTTTTATAGATAATCTTCTGTGAGGTATGGTGTTCTTTTTTAGATGGCTTGTACTTAGTTTTCTTTTCCAAGCTTTTTTTTATAGATAATCTTCTGTGAGGTATGGTGTTCTTTTTGAGATGGTTTGTACTTAGTTTTCTTTTCCAAGCTTTTTTTTATATATAATCTTCTGTGAGGTATGGTGTTCTTTTTTAGATGGCTTGTACTTAGTTTTCTTTTCCAAGCTTTTTTTTTGGATAGATAATCTTCTGTGAGGTATGGTGTTCTTTTTGAGATGGCTTGTACTTAGTTTTCTTTTCCAAGCTTTATTTTTGATAGATAATCTTCTGTGAGGTATGGTGTTCTTTTTGAGATGGCTTGTACTTAGTTTTCTTTTCCAAGCTTTTTTTTTAAATAGGTAATCTTCTGTGAGGTATGGTGTTCTTTTTGAGATGGCTTGTAATCCTGATATGGGTTTTTGCAGTCGGCTGGACTTTAAACAACAATAACAGTAAGAATGATTGTTGTCTCCATTGTCATGATAACCTTGTGAAATGTTACCATAGAATCTGTTGCCATTAATATGGGACAGGGGAAAACATCGATTAGTATTAATGTAATCATGTTGCCTTCTTATGTTCCTTGCTACAACTGTGCAGGCAGAAGATGGTGTGATATCATCCACATGGACCTCCAACCTGAGCCCTATCGTGGCCTCCCCTCGCGCTGCCACTACTGGCGGTGAATCCACTGTCTTCATCACACCTGGGGCCCCCACCCCCACTCAGAGAAAAAGGTAAGTCTACCAGGTGTGCCCTCCTCCCCCACTCAAAGAAAGGTTTGCGAGTCTACCAGGTTGAGGGAAATTTCTTTTATTTCTTATGTTGTTGTTTTTGTTGTATGCCATGTACTGAAGTTTCTTTTCTGGAAAGTGCATGACATTACACATAACACACACGTACATACACACAGACTCATGCATGCACACACATGTACACACACATACACA
>CM060308.1:18323436-18345936 GCA_030674185.1 Monoplex corrugatus | reverse complement strand
GGAAGACGTTGCCTATAACAGAGTGAGCTGGCAACAGCAGTGCAAACGATGATTCCAGTGCTGTCAGAACTGTTGTACTTATGTTTGTATATATGAATGGTTGAAACAGGAAAGGTGGAGGGAAGAGAACACCAGGTAGACCCAGAGAGAAAATATTGGACAGACTTGCAGGGTGGCTGAGGACAGAGAAGGTGGGAGATGTACTTGCAGCGACAAGGGACAGATTCATATGGAGGGCCATGATGGCCAACATCATGCGGTTGGGCACATTGTGATGATGATGATATGAATGTCTGATAAGTATAATTGTGCATTGTCATTTTATGCAATATTGTTGATATGTGACCAAAAGATATAATTAAGTATTGATGAAAAGAAAACAATTGGGTGCAGTATAGCTTGAGGAAGAGGAGATAGGCTCAATAAATGTTGAAGTCTCAACCACCTCATTTCTCGATGACCTCAAGGTTATTTGACAACCTATACTATATTTTTACTAACTGTTTGCCCAGGTCAGGGTGGTGGAGGCAGCACTGTATACTGTGGTCGTGACATAGATACAGGAGAGGCTGTGGCCATCACAGAGTGGGTCTTCAAGTGGAGGACTGTGGCCAAGAAGTCACACTTCAGGGCATCAGACCTTGATGAGGACAAAGAGGGCTTAACATACCTCAAACAGGTGAGAATACATAGGGCTTAAGCCACCTAACACAGGTAAGAACGTGTAAGACTTTACCTACCTCAGACAGGTGGGAATTAAACATGAATTTCTGCTGTCATGATTTATTCCAATTTAGCCTTTTTCCCTCTTGCTTAATTCAGTTCAGCAAACATTTATTGTCATACTGTCAAGAATGTTCTTGAGTAAAATGAGTTTATTGTATTTTTGATGTTTTCAGATGCCCTAATTATTGAAATATTTGCATTCATAGGTCTTTCCAGTTTGAAAAACACTTTTTGTAAGCACTTTGAGTAATGTTGTTCATCAAACCTGATGTGGCCTGGGACTTGACTTGTAAACACAAAAATGATTATTGTATTATAAGATTATGAATCTTTGTCATATAACGCTATTCTCCAGACTCATTTGGACTCATTATGTGTTACAAATAATCAGGCAAATGAAATTGTGCTGAATCTGTTTGTTAGATTGTATAGTCTTTGTGTTCTGGTGTATGTTTATATACATGTACAAAGAGGCTGTTTCAACTCTTATTTTCCACTTGGCCCTAAGTTATGTGCTGTGAGTTTGTGTACATAGAGGCTGTTTCAACTCTTATTTTCCACTTGGCCCTAAGTTATGTGCTGTGAGTTTTTCTCACAGTTGTTTGCAGTCTGGCTGGCTTTTTTGGATAGAGCTTTGAATTCAAGATTTCTTGTCTGAAGTTTGGTCCGAGACTGCAACTTGAAAAGTGACCAGTTTGCTGCCATCTTAATTAATGCTCCAATCACTCTGTTGGTGTCAGCTTAGTGTTTCATTGATCCTGTCTTCTTATTCATTCATCCATTCTTTCGCCTGTTCACTGGTGACTTGTTCACTCACAAGAATCTTGATCACTCTCCTATTTCAAGAGAGATGCTGAAAAATATATGATTCATGATGTATATGTGTGCAGGTGAAGAGTATAGAACAAGAGGCGTGGACACTGGTACGACTGTCCCACCCTGACATCATTAGATACTTGGGCTTCCGATACCAGCGAGAGCCAGGGAAGATTACCGTTCATGTGAGTCAAGCGCTACATGGAATTGTTCAGTTTTCCTGACACTGTCTCTGGCATCAAAATCACTCATTGTTTTGTCAATCTTTCCCATTTTTGCCTGATAAATAAAAGCAATCTGGTGAAGGTTGCATAGGTCAAAAAGTCATGTAAGGGAAGCCAATCACTTTTATGAACCCTTTCTGAGACTGACAACATAGTGCTTCTCTCCCATTTACATTATGCTGAAACGTGTGTCAAAGTACCTCCATTAATTTTACATTTGTGGCATCAAGGAAGGCTTTGAGAGCTCTGTAAGTTTTACATTGGCAGTAGTTATGGGGTTAATG
The DNA here is from genome assembly GCA_030674185.1 of Monoplex corrugatus. Classification (NCBI taxonomy): domain Eukaryota; kingdom Metazoa; phylum Mollusca; class Gastropoda; order Littorinimorpha; family Ranellidae; genus Monoplex; species Monoplex corrugatus. The sequence goes on along the minus strand of CM060308.1, from coordinate 18,343,886 downwards.
GCAATTTAAGGTACTATCTGCCTTTTTTATGTATGTATTTTAGTTCTTAGTTATGTTTATTTTATGCATTTGTATTCAGGTTTGTTATTATAATCCCTTGCTGATAAATTGTGCAGGATGTCCAATGTCAGGAGCATGTCCCTAGACTATTTGTATGAATGCAGTGATATACGCACTTGATAATTTGTTTTCTGGTTTCAAATTTTCCTAGGTTCATTGATGCATTTAGATGGGTGTGTTTTGTTATGGCCATAAACATATATATATATGTGTGTGTGTGTATATATAATGTGTGTATATATATATATATATATATATATATATTTCACATTATTATCATTTCTTGCAGGTCCTTTCAGAGTACTGTGGAGGCAGCAACCTGGGTCAGAACCTGTGTGGACGAAAACCTGTTGCTTTGGCAATGTTACGTCAACACACAGAGGGCATGGTGCAGGCCCTACACTATCTTCATGACCACACTGTCGTCCACAAACTGTTCAGGGTGAGTCCTTCTGTCTGTCAGTCTGCATTCCAGGATAGTAATGAAGGTAATGTCAAAACACTTGAAATATTTTCATATAAATGTCAGAAGAGTCTGAGAGATTGCATCACCAGAAACCAGAAACACACGAAAACAGAATGAGGAAAAAAGACAAGTTACGCATGATGTTGTGTTAACCCATTAACCACCCACTCTCATCTGTCACTGCGAAAAAAGACAAGTTACGCATGATGTTGTGTTAACCCATTAACCACCCACTCTCATCTGTCACTGCGAAAAAAGACAAGTTACGCATGATGTTGTGTTAACCCATTAACCACCCACCTCTCATCTGTCACTGCGAAAAAAGACAAGTTACGCATGATGTTGTGTTAACCCATTAACCACCCCCTCTCATCTGTCACTGCGAAAAAAGACAAGTTACGCATGATGTTGTGTTAACCCATTAACCACCCACCTCTCGTCTGTCACTGCGAAAAAAGACAAGTTACGCATGATGTTGTGTTAACCCATTAACCACCCACCTCTCGTCTGTCACTGCATCATTTTCATGCATACCTATGCCTGTAACCGTGGCTATCACGAGGTATTTTTATTATGGAAATTTTGGAAAATTAGAAGGGAAATAACGTAATAAAATGGTTTTAGGCTCTAGAAAGGAGGTCAAAGGACACTCCTGCTTTGGTTGCTGTGTTCTGTGTACTACATGTCCACTGAATTGACCTTTATCGATAATCGATTCAGTATGGTAAACCAATGTTGGACTTTGACATGTAGACTTGTTTTCAAGTGTTAGAAGTTTCTAGAAGTTAAGAGAGGTTCCAAATGATCAAGCAGTGATGAAGACTTAGGAGGACTAAATAAAAGCAGTTCTGCCATCACAAGAGGCAGCATAGGCTTAGTCCGCCCCCAGAATCATCTGCCCATCCAGATTCAGAGTGTGCTGGTTCATCCTCTACCTCTCCGGGTCAGCCGCCTAAACGGCCGTGGTGCCACGACCACTCACTTGAAGCTTCTTCCCCTAGGGTAGACCTTACGTTTGTCCTGGGTCTGGTTCAGCAGATCTTTCCAGATGAGGTGCTATCACAGCAGTCCCTGAACTCTGACATGGTCTTCTCATTTGGATCCTTCAGCTATCCTGACAGAGACCAAGGACTCACTCAAGCTGCTTTGCTCTGAGCTTCTGAAGAAACTTTCAGATGATGCGAGATGAGTAGTCATAAACAATTTTAGGGGAAGTGCATCAACCATTTTAGGGGAAGTGCATCAAACACTGACATAGCTTACAATTTCTTCTATGTATGTAGCTGACATTCTGCATGCATATGCATACAGAGGTGGTTCAGGCATTAGTAGGTTTGCACATACATGTATGTTAAGAGACAGGAACAGTATCCACCCTTTATCCACTGGGTACTTTGCACACTGTTCGACAAGCCCTTTCTTTCTGGAATTCCATCATCTTAACCGCTTGACTATCGCATCTGTTGGCAATCTTTTTCTTTATTTTTCTTCCCACTGCCCCTTCTTCTGCACCATGTGTCACTATCCCTGTGCTGCTCATTTCTGCTCTCCAACACATTTCAAAACCCACCACGACTGAGGTCACCACAATAGCAGGACTTAAACAGCTGTAAAATCTGGGACACTTAAAATACAAAGGAAAAGTACACATATTTCGAGGTGGTTCTGAGTAGTTTTAATCTAGTAAGATTACTAGTGATGATGATGAGTAAGAATTTTCTTTGTTGCTGTTCTTGTTGTTGTTAAGGGACTGTGACAATACATATGTTTTCAGGCGTCCTGTGTATTTGTGGACAATGAAGGAAAGGCACGACTGAGTGATTATGCTATTGACAAAAGGTAAGTTTTGTTTTTGTTTGTTTTTTTTCTCTCCCAGCTTGTACTAGTTTTTGTGTGTTTTTTTCTCTCTCCCAGCTTGTACTAGTTTTTGTGTTTTTTTCTCTCTCCCAGCTTGTACTAGTTTTTGTGTGTTTTTTTTTCTCTCCTAGTTTGTACTATCCCTTAGTGGTTTTGATCCCATGCTGCTCACTTTAGCTTCAAAATGCAGTGTTAACTGTCTTGCTACGAGTGTCAGGATTTCCCGATCATGTCTCAACAACGCTTGTGTATGAGCGTCGGAGAAATCTAACTTGGGGTTTTGAAAATTTGCGGGGCTTTCAATATTTGCGTTATCTGAAACCAAGGGCCAGAAATAGATTCTTCAGTCATTCTTAGCCTTGTTTCAGGCCATTAGGTCACTGTATACTGCAGTTGGTGTGTAGACAGTGCAAAGTTCATGACCCACTAGCTCTGCAGTGAAGCAGACGATGGAAAAGGAAATGGCCGTACAACACTCGACATTGCAGAGCTCTTCAAGACGGTCTCTTCCTTCAGTGCACTTCGAGGGAAAGCCAGGGAGGACGCAGCGACATTAATCCTTGTCGCACCCAAATGGCCAGCACAGGCATGGTACCCAGAACTTCTGCACCTGTCCCATGTGCCGCCGCTAAAACTCGCGGTATCGAGCCGCTCCATCCTCCAACCCAGGTCAGGCATTCTGCACGGCAATCCAGACGTTCTAAACCTTCACGCCTGGATGCTGTGCGGGACTCGATGTCTTCATTAGGCCTGTCCCCGGCCGTAATCGGCCTTGTGCAGCAAGCTCACAGGCCGGGCACACAGGGGGTGTACAATGCCCACTGGAATGGCTGGGTCTCTTGGTGCACCTCAAATGAGGTGTCACCCCATTCACCCTCTCGCTTGCAGTTGGCCAACTACCTCGGCTTTCTGTCCACAGAGAAAAAGCTTTCCGCATCCTCAGTGAAGGTCCACAGGGCGGCCATCTGCACCACCATCCGTCAGTTGGGTGGTCCGTCCTTTGAGCACGATCCTCTATTGCGGAATCTCGTCAGAGGGGCTTCTCTCCAGGAAGCCAGGAACCCCCGCCGAACCCCGGCGTGGGATCTCTTTCTCGTCCTCTCATCCCTTAGACTCCCCCCTTACGAACCCATCAGGGAGTGTTCCCTGAAGTTCCTCTCTTTCAAGACGGCCTTTCTCGTCTCTCTCGCATCGGGGAGGCGCTGCAGCGAAGTGCACGCCCTTAGTGGTCTCCCCGGAGATGTTGCTCTCGAACCTGATGGCTCGATGTCTCTCCGCCTACTCCCGGAATTCTTGGCCAAGAACCAGTCTCCAGGTTCTCCTTCGCCGGCCATCCACATCCATCCCCTCACGTCTATCCTCGCTCCGGACGACGAGGATCGCACTCTCTGCCCGGTTCGCGCACTGCGAGCGTACAGAAAGCGGACGAAATCTTCTCGCCAGCAGCGGCGCCACCTTTTTCTCTCTTACAACGAAAACTATAGAAAGGACATTAGACGCACGTCCATCTCTCGATGGCTGAGGGAAGTCATCAAGGCTGCGTATGCCAGGTCGAGCGCCGAGCTAGCTGTCTTCTCCCCAAGGCCCCATGAGATCAGAGCATGGGCTTCTTCGCTGGCAGTCATCCACAATGCCAGCATCCAAAACGTCCTAGACGCCGCGTACTGGCGTTCCCCGGGCACTTTCATCCAGTTCTACCTGCGCGACGTCTCCCGTCTGCGCGAAGATGGGTCCAGGGGTATCGCTTCCGCTGTGGTGGCCCAACACCCCATCTCAACCACACGCCCTGACTCCTGCCATTCCTCCAGGCGTTAACCAGGTAAGCCCTCCATCCGGGTAGTGCTATTCTGCATTTGTGAGCCACGGTATAGTATGTGTAATTAAAAGGAAATTTTCCTTCTAAAATTACGTTTAATCTAACATACTTACCGTGGCTCACGCAGAGTCCCTCCCGACCTCCCCGCCTTCCTGGTTCCTTCTAGCCACAGTCAGGGTCAAGGTCAAGGTCTCCTCGAAAAGAGGAAGAGCACCTGCGCATGCGCAAGACGTAGACACTCTCAGAGTTACTGTCCCTTCGGACTTTATTGTTACGAGGCAGAATTGGCAAACCGCTGCCGCTTATTGCATTTGTGAGCCACGGTAAGTATGTTAGATTAAACGTAATTTTAGAAGGAAAATTTCCTTTTTATGAAATTTCATTCAAAATGTTACTGTAGCAACTGATATATTGACCTGACTGTGTATTTTGTGACATTTTTCACCTGAAAATTTTTCTAATTTTACGTGTACCGTTACTCAGCAACCATGAGGGTTAGACATTTGAAATTTCAGCATGTTGCACACCGATCTTTGAATATGTAACCTGCCAAATTTCAAAGCTCTCTGTTTTCATTTGTTTGTATGAGAATTCTCATGACCTACACAAACGGTGCATATCAGGGGAATGGCAAGGGGCATAACTGTATGTAGCGAGTGAGCTAACCCCAGGTTCACTCCAGCTCCAAAATGCAGTGTTAACCCCAGGTTCACTCCAGCTCCAGAATGCAGTGTTAACCCCAGATTCATTCAGTTAAAGTCTGATGACAGGCAGCCCATGGGAGCCAGAGATGTTGAGCTGCCACAGGGCCACCCACCACAGTGAGACCCTACACTGCTGCTAGGGCACTTTGGTGGAGTTCAACAGTTTACTAACAACAATGCCCACAAAGCCCTGTAGTAATGACAGTAATTGCTCAGTGAAAGACGGTCACTAGCAGTGCTGATGAGGAATTTGAGTAATACTCTCATTGACAAATCTGAGACTTGACTATGTGATCCCAGTATATCCAGAGAGCCCATAGCATTCTCAGTCCTGAGTTGGAGGTTTATCCCTTTGACTCCTGCACCCTGTTCACCAGCATCCTGCGTCATCAAACATGCTGGCAAAGCAAACACTTAACCCATTGATTCCCTCAGTCTATCCACCAGCTTCTTGCAGGAAGCTGGTGGATAGGCTGAAAGAGTCAAAGAGTTTAAGTTTTTGCACTTGGTGGACAGGGTATAGGAGTCAAAGGTTATACAAAGACATCAGCACTGCCCACAGTATGACATGTTTATGTGTGTACAGGTTGTATGAGTTGTGCAGACAGAAACATTATCCATGTTGTATGTGTTTACAGGTTGCGTGAGTTGTACAAAGAGATAGACACCGCCCAGATCCGTGTGAAGTTTGAAGACTCTACAGACAGGATGCCCCCCACCTTGGGCCGCGGCAATAAAAAAGGAGACATCTACCAGCTGGTGAGTCCAGAGACATAGAGAAAGAGATGGGCAACTTGCCCTGCCGTGTACTATGTGTGTGTGTAGAGAAAGAGATGGGCAGCTTGCTCTGCAGTGTACTCTGTGTGTGTAGAGAAAGAGATGGGCAGCTTGCTCTGTAGTGTACTGTGTGTGTATATAAAGATGGGCAGCTTGCTCTGTAGTGTACTGTGTGTGTATATAAAGATGGGCAGCTTGCTGTGCAGTGTACTCTGTGTGTGTGTAGAGAAAGAGGTGTGGTAACTGTCTCTGCAGTGTTCTATGTGTGTGTAGAGAAGGATTTTGGGCAGCTTGCTCTGCAGTGTACTGTGTGTGTAGATAGAGATGGGCAGCTTGCTCTGCATTGTACTGTGTGTGTAGAAAGAGATGGGCAGCTTGCTCTGCATTGTAATGTGTGTGTAGAAAGAGATGGGCAGCTTGCTCTGCATTGTACTGTGTGTGTAGATAGAGATGGGCAGCTTGCACTGCAGTGTACTATGTGTGTAGATAGAGATGGGCAGCTTGCTCTGCATTGTACTGTGTGTGTAGATAGAGATGGGCAGCTTGCACTGCAGTGTACTGTGTGTGTAGATAGAGATGGGCAGCTTGCACTGCAGTGTACTGTGTGTGTGTGTAGATAGAGATAGGCAGCTTGCACTGCAGTGTACTGTGTGTGTGTAGATAGAGATAGGCAGCTTGCACTGCAGTGTACTATGTGTGTGTAGAAAGAGATGGGCAGCTTGCACTGCAGTGTACTGTGTGTGTGTAGAAAGAGATGGGCAGCTTGCACTGCAGTGTACTGTGTGTGTAGAGAAAGAGATGGGCAGCTTGCACTGCAGTGTACTGTGTGTGTGTAGAAAGAGATGGGCAGCTTGCACTGCAGTGTACTGTGTGTGTAGAGAAAGAGATGGGCAGCTTGCTCTGTAGTGTACTGTATGTGTGTGTAAAGAAAGAGATGGGCAGCTTGCTCTGCAGTGTACTGTGTGTGTGTAGAGAAAGAGATGGGCAGCTTGCACTGCAGTGTACTGTGTGTGTATGTAGAGAACTGGATGACACACAATAGACTTCAGCTTAATGACGACAAAACAGAAGCTATCCTCATTGGCACCCGTCAGAAACTTTCTCAGCTGCCTCCTCTTTCTCTCCCATTATGTAACACATCAGTCCCAATTTCTGATTCAGCTAAAAACCTTGGTGTCTGCATTGACTCTACCCTCTCCATGAACAACTTTGTTTCTCAAACTGCCAGATCCTGCTACTATCATCTCCATCGTATAAAGCTGATCAGGAAGTATCTCTCTGTCGAAACAACTGCAAAACTCGTTCTCTCCTTCATAATGTCTCGCATTGACTATTGCAATTCACTCCTGTCTGGTCTTCCTGCCTCCACCATTCACATCCTACAGCGCATTCAAAACAATGCTGCACGCCTTGTACTCAAAAAGAAAAAAGCTGACCACATATCTCCTCTCCTGGCACAACTTCACTGGCTCCCTGTATCAAAGCGCATACAGTACAAACTAGACACCATGTGCTACAAAAGCCTCAATAACGCAGCCCCCGATTACCTGTCAAGCCTACTTGAGATCTATGTTCCCTCACGTACCCTCCGCTCTGCCTCTGATCCTCTGACTCTTCGCTTTCCACGCACTAAGCTCAATACCTATGGTCCACGAGCCTTCTCTGTTTCTGGTCCACTCTCCTGGAACAAACTTCCTCTCTCAGTCCGTCAGCTACCTACTTTTGTCTCCTTCAAGTCCGCTCTCAAAACTCACCTTTTCTCTCCTGCATAAAATCCTAACCTCACTCAACCCTCCCCTCTGCAGCCTGTCTCCGCTCGGAGGAATCACATGGTTATAATATATAATTGTATGCTATGCTCTCTATAATTTTCCATTGCTTTTATTCTTGCTTTTATTGCTTTTATTCTTTCTCCCCATTTATAGCCATGCGTGTGTGTGGGTGTGTGTGTGTGTGTGTGTGTGTGTGTGTGTGTGTCTGTGTGTGTGCGTGCGTGTGTGTGCGAGCGTGCGTGCCTGCGTGTGTGTCTGCTTCAGCGCTTAGATTTGATTTTATCAAGATTTTGCGCTATATAAATATTGTAATTATTATTATTATTATTATAAAGAGATGGGCAGCTTGCTCTGCAGTGTACATGTACTCTGTGTGTGTGTAGAGAAAGAGATGGGCAGCTTGCACTGCAGTGTACTCTGTGTGTGTGTAGAGAAAGAGATGGGCAGCTTGCACTGCAGTGTACTGTGTGTGTATAGAGAAAGAGATGGGCAGCTTGCACTGCAGTGTACTGTGTGTGTGTAGAGAAAGAGATGGGCAGCTTGCTCTATAGTGTACGGTATGTGTGTGTGTGTAAAGAAAGAGATGGGCAGCATGCTCAGCAGTGTACTCTGTGTGTAGATAAAGAGATGGGCAGCTTGCTCTGTAGTGTACTGTATGTGTGTGTGTGTGTAAAGAAAGAGATGGGCAGCATGCTCAGCAGTGTACTCTCTGTGTGTGTAGAGAAAGGGGTGTGGTTACTGTCTCTGCAGTGTACCGTGTGTGTGTAGAGAAAGAGATGGGCAGCTTGCTCTGCAGTGTACTCTGAGTGTGTGTGTAGAGAAAGAGGTGGGCAGCTTGCTCTGCATTGTACTGTGTGTGTGTAGATAAAGAGATGGGCAGCTTGCTCTGAAGTGTACTGTGTGTGTAGATAAAGAGATGGGCATCTTGCTCTGTAGTGTACTCTGTGTGTGTGTAGATAAAGAGATGGGCATCTTGCTCTGTAGTGTACTCTGTGTGTGTGTAGATAAAGAGATGGGCATCTTGCTCTGTAGTGTACTCTGTGTGTGTGTGGATAAAGAGATGGGCATCTTGCTCTGTAGTGTACTCTGTGTGTGTGTAGATAAAGAGATGGGCATCTTGCTCTGTAGTGTACTCTGTTGTGTGTAGATAAAGAGATGGGCAGCTTGCTCTGTAGTGTACTCTGTGTGTGTGTAGATAAAGAGATGGGCAGCTTGCTCTACAGTGTACTGTGTGTGTAGATAAAGAGATGGGCAGCTTGGTCTGAAGTGTACTGTGTGTGTAGATAAAGAGATGGGCAGCTTGCTCTGAAGTGTACTGTGTGTGTAGATAAAGAGATTGTCAGCTTGCTCTACAGTGTACTGTGTGTGTAGATAAAGAGATGGGCAGCTTGCTCTGAAGTGTACTGTGTGTGTAGATAAAGAGATGGGCAGCTTGCTCTGCAGTGTACTGTGTGTGTAGATAAAGAGATGGGCAGCTTGCTCTGAAGTGTACTGTGTGTGCAGATAAAGAGATGGGCAGCTTGCTCTACAGTGTACTCTGTGTGTAGATAAAGAGATGGGCAGTTTGCTCTGAAGTGTACTGTGTGTGTAGATAAAGAGATGGGCAGCTTGCTCTGCAGTGTACTCTGTGTGTAGATAAAGAGATGGGCATCTTGCTCTGAAGTGTACTGTGTGTGTAGATAAAGAGATGGGCATCTTGCTCTGAAGTGTACTGTGTGTGTAGATAAAGAGATGGGCAGCTTGCTCAGCAGTGTACTGTGTGTGTGTGTAGAGAAAGAAGACTGATGACAATGACCAAAGAGGAGTGGGGGAGAGGAAGAGGAGGAGGAGATGGAGGAGGAGGAGGTGGTGGTGTGGTGGTGGTGGTGGTGGTGGTGGTGGTGGTGGTGGTGGTGGTGGTGATGGTGATGATGATGATGATGATATTAATGACAGTAATGATATTGATGATGATGATGATGGTTTTGGTGATTATATTGATGATGATGATATTTCTGTTGATGATAATGGTGGTGATAATGATTATGACAATGATGCTGATGATGCTGATGCTGATGTGTTAGGGAGTGACAGTGTTGGCGCTGAGCGTGGGGAACTATATCACCGACACCATGCCTCAGATTCCCGACACCCTGCACCCAGCACTGGTCGACTTTCTCAACAAGTAGGTGAACAGTCATAATGTTGCTGTCACCTGCATCAACAAGTTGATGACATGTCAACAGGAGATTTTAATGCAAATTCCCTTTTAATAAACATACCATATCTCATAAGTGCATAAACTCAGTGATTGCAAAAGACCTTTTTAACTGCAAAATAATCAGTCAGGTAAACATCCTGTTTTTCCACTGTCCTGTCATCTGTGGCCATTTTAATGGCCCCACAGAGTCTGGGACAATTTGCCATAATGCTGTGATGGTAGAGATGATAATCATAATGCTATGAAGTTCCATTCTGGACTGAGACTGTGTGACGGGGTTGTGCTTTGTACTTTCTTTCATAATATGTCCTGGCATTAGTCAAGCCTGAGAGATATAGATATCTGTGGTGTTAGTCAGGACACTTGAGCAATACTGTCAGTGATGCACCTTTGAATTGGATTAGACTACATGTAGAATGCATGGTTTCAGTCTTCTCAGTGAGTCCATGATACACTGTTTCTAGGAACCCTGTTGGGGCTGGAAAATGCCACAGTGATTTTGACTGGATTCATAGGATTTGAACCCCCTAATTTAAAAAAGAATTTTTGTTTTTTTAGGATCATCGTACATAGGAAGGTTACCTTTGTGCTCACCCTTTTTTTCGTCCTATTTTTCTATGCCACTTTAATGGCGACAGAAGCTGGTACAGTTGTTTTTTGTTTTCATTTAAATTCGATGACTTTGGTGTCGATGAGGATGATAATCATGATCCTATGGAGTTCCATCTAGGATTGAGACTACGTGACAGGGCTGTACTCTACGATTACTATCGTCATATATCTTGGCATCAACCAGGCCTGAGATATACAGATACTTGTGGTGCTGGTCAGAAGATTTGAGCAACACTCTCAATGATGCATTGATGAAGTGGATGAGACTCGACTGTGTGGTCCCAGTCTTCCCATTGAGCCCATAGCATGCCCAACTCTGGGTAGGAGCCGGTTAGAGCTGAAAAACCCCACAATGATATATTTTTGAAGGGACTGATGGGGATTCGAACCCACAACCTTCCAGGTGGCAGTCCGTTGCATTAATCACTACACCACGGCGACTGGTTTTGAACCCAAAACTTTCCAGTCAGAAGTCTGTTGTGCTAACCACTGCACTGTGGTGACTGGTCAGGGAAATAACCATGGCGCTTAGTAACTGACATGTTGGATCGGGCATTTTTTTTATTTGAAACAGAATGTGTAAATTGAATGAAATTATTATGTCTTCTTCTTTATTTTGTTCATCGTGTAGGTGGTCAGGCCATATCTGTCATTGAATGTTGTCATTTGCTTCTAGTGCAAAAAATGCTTGTGATTGATTATGCTATTACAAGTATATTGGGAGTACTAGTAATAAGATAGCAGTAGTAGCAGTTGTAATAATTTTACCAGAAGTAGCAGAAGCAGTTGTATAAGTGGTAGTAGTAGAAGTAGTAATTGTTCCAGTAATACCACTAGCAGTGGTACTATAAGGGGGTTTAACATGTATGACCATATTTTTCGTTAAATTTATTTCAAGGGGGTTTACATGTATGGCCGTGTTTTTTTGTTGAATTTAGATATCCGGCCATGATACAGGTAGTGATGTTCTGTTTCTCAGGTGGTAGAGATGTGCATCAATCAATACCTCTTTATTTGATAGTAACAGAAGATGTGTGTATGTGTGTTCAGGTGCTTGGTGCCAGATGAACGTCAGAGATGGTCCACAGGCCAGTTGCTGGAACACTGCTTTCTGAAGGAGCCCTTGAATTCACCACTGTCGCCTCCCTCCCCTGGCAAACAGGCAAACGGACAAGGTACACACACACACACACACACACACACACACACACACACACACACACACACACACACACACACACACACACACACACACACACACACACACACACAACACACACACACACACACACACACACACACCACACATGCCATGTATTCATGCCTGCATGTAGCATGCACGCACATGTGAATATCATCCTCATCATCAGCATGAGCGTTGTCATCATCATCATCATTAACCATTATTGTCAGGTTAATTTTTAATAATTTTACAGAAATTGAAATATACACAATTTAACTTGGGAATAATTAGAATAAAAACATTGTGAAGGATACTGAAGAAGTGTGTTTAAATTTGTTTATGTGCAATTATCAGTTCAGAAATTTGAAAATGACTGAATTAGTTTTTTTTAACAACAATCGTAATATAACACTTCCACTGAAGTATTGTGTATGTTTTGAAATGGTTATAACCCTGATAATGCTCTACTCAGCCATCAGGGCTTTAACTCTTTGGAGACGTAACAGCGGATATTCCGCTGCAGCTGGCCATACCATTAGAGACGTGACAGCGGACATTCCGCTGCAGCTGGCCAAACCATTAGAGACATGATAGCGGATATTCCGCTGCGGTTTTTAAAAATAGATGCAAGCCGGTCGCTGGTCTAGGGGAACTAACTACACATATAGGAACACTCTTTGGTATCTTCTGAAGTGTTTGTTACTTCCCTTGCATCGATTTTATCCCGATTAGTTACAGTTTTTGCCTTTATCCAAACCAACCGGAGTGACTGTCCTTGCACCAAAATGGCGACATTTAGGCCTTCTTCTTCTTCTTCAAAGGATCGTCATAATCACTTTGCTGCTTCACCTGTGTGAAAACAAAGCTGTGTTTGTTCTTTTATATCTTCTGGTCATACCAAGGACTTGTGATTACCTGGATTTCTGGATTACCTGGTCAAGAATGGGTGTTTTACTGACTTTATGTGTTGGATTACTGTCAATCAAAAACTTCTTTCCCAGAGCCAAAACCCTACCCCATTTCAGGAAGGTAAGTAGAATAGATGTATTGTCCTTGTATGTAGCTTCAGCTCAAAGAGCGTAAATTGAATTTTATTTTGATATAAAATATGTTCTTGTGCTGTAAAATCTGTATTTTTGAGAATTTTTTGAAAACCCCCCAAAATCTTGCGTCTCCAAGGGTTGTGGCAGGTCCCATTGATCGCGTCCACAGTGGTTGTGCAAGGCAACTATATTACATCTTCAAAGAGTTGAACAACAATAACAGTAACCATAATCTGCCCTTTGATTTGAGGAATTTGCATGACCTTTCCTCTTTTAAGACCCAGCATAAAGCCTATCTTTTCCATGAATTCTTCTGTTTAAATCAGTTTTTGTTATACTGACACTGTCCCATCCTGTTTCCATGCATTCTTGTGGTATGTTGTGTATGGATGTTACTGAGAGTGTGTGCATGATGTTAGTAGGTAAAAAATGGATGAGTGTGTATTAATGCATATTTTTCTATGGAAGAATTATAAATGCCTAGAGTGTGGTAAAGGACACCATAAATGTACATTATTCTTATCATTAATATTGTTGTTGTATGCAAGTCATTCTATAGTTTGTACACTATGCATGTCTTTGTAACACTGTACAATTCTGTGTACACACTGTACAAATCTGTATACACACAGGGTCAGGTGACAAAGAGGACAGTGATGAGGAATCATTGTTGAGGACATCCATGGAGAAGGGAGGCAAGTCTCGCCTCACCATGGAGTTCCACATAGAAAAGCGACTTGGCAAGGGGGGATTTGGGGATGTTGTTAAGGTCAGTATTGCTCAGTCTTTGTGAAGCTCATGTTATTTTGTTGTTGTTTTTTTTTTAAACGGGGAGATGGAAATGGGAGGGCAATGGGGATGGACAAGAACAAAGGAAAAGTCAGTCATTCTTTTATGATCATTCTCAAATGAACTCGCACACATGTATGTTTATTCATGCTCATTTACACACATGCATGCACACACACGCGCACGCACACTTACACGCGCGCGCGCGCGTTCACACGCGCACGCACACGCGCACACACACACACACACACACACACACACACACACACACACACACACACACACACACACACACACACACACACACACACACACACACACACACACACACAGAACACACACAACACACACACACACAGAACACACACAACACACACACACACACACACACACACAGAGTGACAGTTTGGATAATTTAAAGATGATGTTATTGGTACAAAATATGTTCTTGACATTACACTGAAGTCTGGTAGAAAATAGCGTCATTCAACAAAATGTACTCTGGATATGACATTGACATCTGGGGATATAGGCCTATTGTCTTTTCTTTGCTTGTGATAGAGATGGGCTGTCACTTGTTCAGTTGCTGATTTTGTGTGCTTCACTGTCTTCACTTTTTATTAATTTACATTGCTGTGCCCATGTTTTAAGAAACAGACACAGACACAGACACAGACACACACACACACACACACACACACACACACACACACACACACACACACACACAAACACACAAACACACACACACACACACACACACACACACACACACACCACACACACACATACACACACACACACACACACACACATATGCGCAACACACGCATGCGCACACACACAACACGCATGAACGCAAGCATGCACACACACACACATGACACGATGTTGGCCTTTCCCCAACACAATGTTGACCTTTCCCCGACAATAAAATGCATGTCATTCACACTTTCATTTAGCATTTTATATTTTATTTTATGTTGGTGTTGATGCAGGTGAAAAACAAGCTAGACGGGCAGGTGTACGCCATCAAACGTATCTTGATCAACCCACTCAGCAAACTCATGTCCAAGAAGATCACCCGTGAGGTCAACCTCCTGTCGCGACTCAACCACGAAAATATTGTCCGGTAAGCTGTGTTGGAGTGTTGGTATTGATAGTAAAGAAGTACAGGCTCAGTTACTACTGTTTTAGTCTCTTAGAAAGAGCCTCACTGCTGAATGGAATTGGGGTTGCTTAAATAAGATGACATGCTAGTCTTTGAAATATTTGGAGGTTGTTATCTCAAAATTACCGGGGAGGTTGTTATCTCAAAATTACGGTCAAGGGGATATGTTATTTCAAATGGCTGCAGTTTCCGTATTTTTCGTCCCAAGACTCAGTATTTTTTTTTATCAGAATGATCAGAAAAGATTGTAGATTTGCAAAATGCGCATACCATCTAGGATTGTGTGGAACTAACCTCTCTCCCCCATTCGCCTGAAAGTCTACAAAAATCAACACTCAAGCAGAAAGCCCTGCAAAGTGCAACCTGCTTGGAGTGTGTGGCAGGTGAAGAGGAAGCAGAAATGCATTTAGACATGACCTGGGTGTTGTGGATAGAACAAGATGATACAATCTGCAGGCTGCTCACTGAAATCCCCATAGCTTGGGTAAATTCTGCCCAAAAAGAGAGCAGTTGTGTGCTGTATTGCATAACCCTTTGACTCCCGCACCCTGTCCACCAACTGCAAAAACTTGACCATTTCATTCTTCTTTAACTCAAAACCACCCCACCCCCCTCTCCAATGAAGTCTTGCTCGGCTTTGTGGAAGCTGGTGGGTAGGGTAAGGGAGTCAAAGGATTAAGTTTTTGATATGCTAGCATGGTTGACAATGCAGGATGCTGGTGGACAGGGTGTGGGAGTCAAAGGGAAGTTTTTGCTATGCTAGCATGGTTGACAATGCAGGATGCTGGTGGACAGGGTGTGGGAGTCAAAGGGAATTTTTGCTATGCTAGCATGGTTGACAATGCAGGATGCTGGTGGACAGGGTGTGGGAGTCAAAAGGTTAAGTTTGATATGATAAGTTTACTAGCTAAGTGGGAATTTACATGTAAAATTTTCTCTGTTAAAACATCCATACTCAAGTTAGCACTGATTCTGTGCTGCTAGGGTCAAACACAAGCATAGAATTGCAGCTTTATAACTGACATGGAATAAAACAGTGTTCCTTTTCTGTCATTGGCCGTGAAACTTCAAGTTTAGCCTCAAGGATGAAATAGGTGTCTTCTGTAGGCATCCATAGAAAGAATTCCAGGCTTTATATCTGACATTGAATAATATAGTCTTCCTCTTCTTTTCATTGGCCATGACACTTGGAGTTTATTCTCAAGGATGAAATAGGTGTCTTCTGTATCCATAGACATCCATAGACTCATAAGCAATATTGTCAACCATGATAGTAAAGCAGAACCTTAACCCTTTCACTTCCTCTCCCTATCCACCAGCTTCCTGCAGATAACGAGAGGGACTGGCAGGGTTAAGTGTTTACTCTTGTGGATAAGTAAAAATCAAGTCTTTGTGAATGGATGGTAGTCAGTACTTGATAAGTTTGTTCAGTTTGATTTAAGGCTGTGTTCGTCTTGTGCATTCCGTCATAGCTACATTTTTGTTGGATGACAAAACTGTATTCTGTTTGTGTTGTCAGTGACACCAACTGTCTAGAATAAACTAGTATTACTTTGTGTGCACGTTTATCCAAACTGTTTAAAAAATTTGTACAATAGATACTGTTTGTACAAATTTGTATAATAGATAAATGTATTATAGATAAAACCTTCCTGTATATGTCATATTGAATCTGAACTTGACGGCCTAGAACAAAGAATTCTTTTTCATTGAATAATTTAGTGTTTTCAAGTTTTAAAAAAAAAAAGTGTTACTTCCATTTTATGACAGATACTACAATGCCTGGATCGAGTTCACGGATGATCCAGCATTCTCAGAGACATCGTCAGGGTCGACGGTCTCCTCCAAGCCAAGCCCTTCTCCCTCCTCGCCGTCCCACAAACCTCCCCAGAAGGCCACGGCTAAAAGGCGCAAGGATGATCTGGAGTTGTACGATGATGACATAGAACGTTTGGCGCCACAAGCCGTGGAGGGAAGCACAGACTGGAGCATCAACCAGTCCCTCAGTGCCTCCACCCAAAACTCTGTTGACTCTTCCTCTGATGATGATGACGACGACGAAGATGGGGGTCATTGGGGCCTCAGAGGGATTGGAGCTTCTTCATGGTGAGGGTCTTGACTTTTTCACTTTTTCACGACAGAGCATGAAAAGTGGAGGTTGAATGAATAGTAAAGTAATGTGAAAGGTAAAGCTGATGAAAAGGGGTTGGGCCTAGTGCATCGAATCCTGTTGAAGGACTGAAGAGAAAACCATAGCGCCTGGAGAAAAAAGCTTTATTCAGACACAGCAGGGCATGTTGTATAAAGAGGGAATAGGAACTGATAAAAAGTATGAAAACATATCTTTAACCACAAAGGCGAGCAAGACCTCATAGGAGAGGGGTGGTGGTGTTCAGTTAAAGAAGAATGATGTGGATAGTGTAGGTAAGATTAGTGTTAAATGAAAATATATCAGTTATTAGCACAAATGTACATTATGCATGCACACACACACACACATACACTTACACACATGCAGACATCTGAATAAAAACCCAGACCATATATGGTGCAAGCAGTAATTCACCCATCACCAACACTCAGACCACATACACACAAACACACGCATGCATTCAGGCACACACACACATACATACGTACATACATATATACATACATACCATATGCAGACATATATACGCAAGTATGCACACACACATACACATGTATGCACACACAGAGACACACACACAATTTCTGTACATGATATAGACACATGCACACGTATTATATGCACTCACATGCATGCATGCCATGAACAATTGCATGCACACATGCATGCATACACACACAGACACACACAGACACACACAAACACACACACACACACACACACACACACACACACACACACACACACACACACACACACACACACACACACACACACACACAATCTGCAATGATATAGACACATGCACACATATTGATACATGGGAATGCTCACAAAGACAGACATTGACAGAGCTGTACATGTTCTTCAGGCACTGGATGGATGAGGACAGTGTGGGCTTTGAAGAGGAAGAGGGTAGCAGTCATGACAGCGGTGATCGCAATACTACAGAGTCTGATTCACAGGTATGCATAATTAACACACACACACATATACATTGTCACAGACACACACAATCACACACACAGAGGGACACAGACACAGACACAGACACACACAAACACACACAGAGGGACACAGACACAAACACACACACAGAGGGACACAGACACAGACACACACAATCACACACACAGAGGGACACAGACACAGACACACACAAACACACACAGAGGGACACAGATACAGACACACACACAGAGGGACACAGACACAGACACAGACCACACACACAGAGGGACACAGACACAGACACACACACAGATGGACACAGACACAGACACACACAAACACACACACAGAGGGACACAGACACACATGAACACACATACAGAGGGACACAGACACACACACAGAGGGACACAGACACAAACACACACACAGAGGGACACAGACACACACACACACACAGAAGGACACAGACACAGACACACACAAACACACACATAGAGGGACATAGACACGCACGAACACACACACAGAGGGACATAGACACAGACACACACACAGAGGGACACAGACACAGACACACACAAGCACACGCACAGAGGGACACAGACACAGACACACACACAGAGGGACACAGGCACAGACACACACAAGCACACACACAGAGGGACACAGACACAGACACACACAAGCACACACACAGAGGGACACAGACACAGACACACACACACAGAGGGACACAGACACAGACAAGCACACACAGAGGGACACAGACACAGACACACACACACAGAGGGACACAGACACAGACACACACACACAGAGGGACACAGACACAGACACACACACACACACACAGAGGGACACACACACACAAGCACACACGAGGGACACAGACACAGACACACACAAACACCACACAGAGGGACACAGACACAGACACACACACACACACACAGAGGGACACAGACACAGACACACACAAGCACACTCAGAGGGACACAGACACAGACACACACAAACACACACAGAGGGACACAGACACAGACACACACAAACACACACACACAGAGGGACACAGACACAGACACTCACAAGCACACTCAGAGGGACACAGACACAGACACACACACACACACAGAGGGACACAGACACAGACACACACAAACACAAACACACACACAGAGGGACACAGACACACACACACACACACACACACACACACACACACACACACACACACACACACACACACACACAGATAGACACAGATACACACACAAACACACACCACACAGAGGGACACAGAACACACACACACACACACACACACACACACACACACACAGAGGGACACAGACACACACACACACACACAGAGGGACACAGACACAGACAGACACACACACACACACAGAGGGACACAGACACAGACAACAGACACACAACCCACACCACAGAGGGACACAGACACAGACCACACACACACACACAGAGGGACACAGACACAGACACACACACACACAACACACACACACACAGAGGGACACAGACACAGACACACACACACACAGAGGGACACAGACACAGACACACACACAGAGGGACACAGACACAGACACACACACAGAGGGACACAGACACATACACACACACAGAGGGACACAGATACAACACACACACAGAGGGACACAGATACAGACACACACAGAGGGACACAGACACTACACACACACAGAGGGAACGACACAGACACACGACACAGCACGACAGCACAACACCACACAGAGGGACACGATACAAGACACACACAAGCACACACACAGAGGGACACAGACACACACACACACAGAGGGACACAGACACAGACACACACACACACACACACAGAGGGACACAGACACACACACACACACACACAGAGGGACACAGACACACACACACAACACACACACACACACACACACACCCCACACACAACACACACACACACACAACACAGAGGACACAGACACAACACACACACAGAGGGACACAGACACAGACACAGACACACACCACAAGGGACACAGACACACAACAGAGGACACAATACAGGACACAGAACCAACACACACACAGAGGGACACACGACACAGACACACACAACACACACAACAGAGGGACACAGACACACACACCACACAACACACACACACAACACGAGGGACACAGACACAGACACACACACAGAGGGACACAGATACAGACACACACAAACACACACACAGAGGGACACAGACACAGACCACACACAGAGGGACACAGATACAGACACACACAAACACACACACAGAGGGACACAGACACACACACACAGAGGGACACAGACACACACAAACACACAACAGAGGGACACACACACCAGGACACAGACACACACAACACACACACAGAGGGACACAGACACACCACACACACACAGAGGAACACAGATACAGACACACACACACACACACCAACACACACCACACAGAGGGACACAGGCGCACACACACACACACACACACCACACACAACACACACACACACACACACACACACAGAGGGACACAGAACAGACACACAAACACACACACAGAGGGACACAGACACAGACACACAAGAGGGACACAGACACACACACACACAAGAGGACACAGACAACACACAGAGGGACACAGACACAGAACACACAGAGGACACAGACACACACACACAGAGGGACACAGACACACACACACACAGAGGGACACAGATACAGAACAAACACAACAGACACACACACAACACACACACAGAGGGACACAACACAAACACACACACAGAGGGACACAGAAACACCACACCACAGAGGGACACAGAAACCACCCCACACACAA
>CM060308.1:18285936-18318436 GCA_030674185.1 Monoplex corrugatus | reverse complement strand
ACTGGAAACATTGTAGGACATGCAGGACTAACATCAAGATAAAGACCTAACACTGAACTATGTCGTTCTCTGAACAAGCTCTCATTATAGGTATGTTATGTTGTATGTGGAGGTGCTGTTTCGCAATACTGGAAACATTTTAGGACTTACAGGACTAACGTCAAACTACAGATCTAACACTGAACTGTGTCATATTCTGAAGAATCTCTCATTACTGTGTGCATAGACCTGTTGTGTGTATTCACTTGGTTCAGTTCATCAGTAGAGATGTTTTCCTATTTTTTTAATTTTTCTGTTAACCTTGAAACGATAGCATTTTAAGAATTTTTGTGATAGCAGATGGCCAAATCTATGTGTACCATGTAATTGATTTGATAGACTATGTTTTGTTTAAAATTGCTAAAAGAATACAGAAGTATATGGTTAAAGAATTGGCAGGAATACAGTTGGCTTAACTATTTATTCATGCAGGAGGGTTCATACTAGAAATATTTGGTGATAATCCTAGTCACAAGGGTGCCTGGTGAAACGGAATTTGTTGCATTACTGTAGCGTGGGTGTCACGGCAGTTTTTTTCATTTTTTTTCTCTCCCTTTTCTTCTCGTTTGGGGCACGGCTGTGCAAAACTGGCCGAATCGTTCTCTTTAGTTTGCCTGCGGATGGCAGCTGTAGGCCTTCAAAGCCTGGCATTCCAGAGGGGGGATGGAGGTGTGATGCAGGGTCGAGACGGGGTCACGGCAGTAGCTGCGGATGTATCCCTTCTTTGTCTGTATTAAAACTGTGTCATTTCACCCGACCTTCTCCTGTCTGTAGACACGGAACCTAAGATATCTGGATGTTGATTTTTTGTGATTTACAAGTTTGTTCTAAGTGCCCTCGTTACGTCTAAGAATTAGAATTTGTACCGTTGACTGAAGTTTGTAATCTACAAACTTTTGCAGTCACTGTGTGTTCAACTGCTGTGCTTTTTTGTTAAAACGTGTATTCTTCACGTGTTGAAACTTCTTATTCCACTGATGCTGATTTTTTTGTTCCCCCCCCTTTTTTTTTTTTTTTCGTTTTCTCATCCTTTTGTTCTCGTTTTATTTCATCTATTTATTTATTTTTGTGTGTGTTGACTTGGAGACTGGTTTCCAAATATATATGTGATGCTGAAGTGTTGATGTGTATGAAGTTAAGTGAAAGTTTAAGGATAAGTTACTCACTATAATCTGCTTTGAACATCACATCATTCAGTTTTGTACTCAGAGCACTGTTGTGAGAAACTGAACAGTTTCGTTGTTTTGATCGTAGTTCTTTCCTTACGTATTAGTGTTAAGTGTTGTGCGTAGAATTGAACAATGGCTGTTGTTTATGAACACACTGCATTTTTGCACAATGAGAGACTTCAGTCTTTGTGTCGAGCATGTGGTGGGCGTTCCAGCAAAAAAGCAAAGCCCAGGGCTCCCATTCTCTGTCAGTATGTGCTCAAAGTGCTATGCATGGCTGAGAAAACTGAAGATGTCGTCTGTTCCATCGAAAACAATATTGAAAACCAGTCTGTCTGATGTGGAGAAGGCAGCACCGATGTGGGTTAACTTTGATGCATGGCAGCCTTGTCTGTTCACCAGTGTTCCCTTTGCTCCGTGTTTGTCAGTCAAACAAAGGGATGAAGGCCAGCCAAGAGAAAGAGAAGCTCACAACAAATTGACTGACATGTGCAGTTGAGTGTACACTATTCATTACTGTGTTAAAATTTCAACCTGCATTCAACACGCACCCAGCAGTGTGTGATGACCAACCTCTTGACCCCAATTCAGTGGAGTAATTAAAACGCGAGCCTCTCCTCCCAGGTTCAGGTCGAAATCTTTCAAGTAAGTGGAGGTGCACGCTGGCATGCTGTAGTTTGTGTGGCATGTTGTTCTGTGTGCATGAAAACTGTCAGGACTGCAATAACGGCGGTTTAAAACAGCAAAATTTTGTGAAATCGGAAATTAACCGTCTCCGTGCTTGTGATTGTGCATGTATTTGAACTAACACTGCAGTCTGCTTTGCCAGTCAAACATATTCGTGTTTGGTGTCATTTTAAAGCTCATGGTTCTGGCCATCCAGCTATCTACAATACACTCTAGTTTGGCTAAAGCGCTTTAAAACAAATGTATCATTTAAAGTCATACCCATTTCCCCCAGTTAAACGCCAGATGTCAGCTATGGCTGCTGACAGGCGAGATATATACAATCTGCCCAGGGAAGGCAGGCATCATGGTCGGGTCACGCATAGGTCAGTGCACTCGACTCAGCAACTAAAGGGAAGGGTTGGAACAGCAGTGGGGGACAAGGGTGTTTGGTTGGGTTAGCGTGTGTGTGGAGTCTTAGGGATAAAACTCACCTGTCAGTTACAGTTTACCTGTGCCTGTGTGGGTGTTTTTACATGATTTTGTATTTTGGCTGTGAACAGATGTTATTGCCGGCCCATGTTTGTGGCCTAAGATATGGTTTACGTGGATCTGTGTGTGTATAGATTTTTGCATGTTTTTTTGGCTGTTTTCTGTGAGCAGTGGTTCGGTGAGCTTGTTTTGTTGGCTTAAAAATAAGGTTTTTGGTGTTTGGTACCCCTCTGCTATGAACGGTTTGCAGTTAGGGAGGTGGGGTCTGGGCCAGTTTCTGGTGGGAGATTCCACTTGTAGTTGGACTTGATGTCCTAGAAGTGGAAGAGTTTTGTGTTTGTAAAGATGTAGGAGTCAGTTGGTGTTTGGTGCCCCTCTGCTACGGACAGTTTGCATTTGGGGTGGATAGGGCCAGTTTCTGGTCAGAGGTAGATGGATTTTATGTCCTAGAAGTGGGAAGAGGTCTATGTTTGTTGGATATAACAAGAGTGAATTGAAGTCTGTTCCCCTCTGCTACAGTCGGTATGCAGTTGGGTATCAAGGACAGTTATTCAAAATCGTAGTTCTACGTTGTTCTGTGTAAGCCTAGAGTGTCTATGTTTGTTGGATATGTCACCAAGAGTGAATCAATGCCTATTCCCCTCTGCTACAGTCAGTATGCGGTTGGGTGTCAAGGACAGTTGTTCGAAATCGTAGTTCGACATTGTTCTGTGTAAGTCTAGAGTGTCTATGTTTGTCTGATGTGAAACCAGGAGTGAATTGATGTCTGTTCCCCTCTGCTACAGTCGGTATGCGGTTTGGGTGTCGAGGACAGTCATTCGAATTTTAGTTTGACATTGTTATATGGAAGTCTAGAGTGTGTCTTTGTCAGGCATATAACCAGGAGTAAATCGACCTCTGTTCCCCTTTGCTGCAGTCGATGTATGGTTTGGGTGGTTAGGATAGTTATTGGTATCTTGGTTCGTCGATATGTTTTACAAGTGAATGAGTTTTGCTGCCGTGTGTAATAATAGCTGTTTGTATACCTGCGGGTCAGTAGGGGAGTTTGTTTCCTTAGTTTCGCCAGTGTGAGGGGAGAAGATCACCAGTGTTCTGCGCCAGTCGTTGTTCCTGTCTGCATTGGTCCTGGCTATTCGATGAGATGTACGTGTCCAAGCTGCGGTAACGTGATGAGCGTCCGAGGATGTGTGGCTAGTGGGCGCTTCTACGACAGCGACTTCAGGCGGGGACCGGCAGTAACTTCCACGCCATGAGCCTATGGCCCAGCTGTTCGACTCGGCTTGTTTCCTTGGCATCGCCCTTTGCAGGACTCAACGTCTGCTGTTTCGAGGATCTTCGCTTCGTTTCAGTGTTTAATTCAGTCAGTGCCTGTTTGCCATTCCAAGCGTCGAGAGACTTGATAGAAATTGGGAACCCTAGCATCGGGACTTCGTATGGACCGTAATTGTCACCCTTGGTGAAACTATGTGTTGAAGGTTATTCTTTCCTCCTCGTTAGGGTCACAACACACGTGGGGCAAAGGACTGTGGCAAGCAGAACTTATGTATGTGGTTGAACTTATGTACGCATTGCTGATGTTTATTTTCGATGAGTGTGTGCGTTTGATAATATTCTAAGTGAATTTGGGTGTTTTGATGGTTTGAAATGTATGTAATGTTGGATTTGGGGTACCACCTCTGGCAATGCTATACTTAGTTTGTAATCTGTGCGAATGATGCATCATGTTGTCTTGTTTGTCAGTAATAAAATTGGTGTAACTGTACTTTCTCCAAGTATTTTTCTCATTTAGTTAGTGAACAGGTGTGCAAGTGCTGATAGGTCTGTTTTCTGTCTTTCTACTCTAGTTCAAGCCTTAGCGAGCTTGACAGTGGGGCAGTCACGATTAACCTTGAAACCCCAGCTTCTTCTATCAGATTAGTGGATGTGCTGTTTGGCATATAATGGCTAGCTATTAATAAGACTCAGTGTCGTACAAGTGATGATGGAATACATAGACCTTACATCATATTGCCTGAATAGTGTGGGCAAAACATTGTGCTACACACATCCAAAAAGCTTTTAAATGCCTAAAGAAAAATGATCTCTGTACATATATTTAACTCTGTTCATATACAGTTTAACCCTCTTAGTTTCATTACGACCGCAGCCGACAGTACCGCCCGCACTGCCTAGCACTTCGTTACGGCTGTACCCGACGTAAAAGTCGGCCACGAGCATGGGCTATTTTGATCACGCACTGATCACATGTTTCTGGCCCTGGGAGACTGACAATTGGTCAAACATTCTTGGCATCATCCAATGAGATGATCTTGGGAAAATTAGCACTACACACACATCCATTCACTTATGCTTGGGTGCGAAATGTGGTTGGGGTATTTTCATTCATGTCTCGTAGCATGTGAAAAAATGGCGATGCCCTTTGTAGCAGACGGTTTTCAGGATACAGATGATTCTCCAGATTATTCAAAGGAGGAATTAAATACTACTGTTCATAAATTAGGAAAACACGAAGAAGATGTAGCTGAGTCAGCTATTGAGGTTTGTGAGGGGGAAGATGATGAAAACTGATTTAGGAGAGCAGACCGACACAGAAGATAATGCGCCACTGACCGCATTCCAGCGAACGTGGCACCCATCACTGGTTCTGCTGACAGTAAAGAAATTTGATCTCTGGGTCGGACCAACTTGTATACTGCCAGCTGATGCCAAACCTGTAGATTGTTTCTTTTTGTTTTTGTATAGACAATTAGTAAACTGTATTATGAACATTGAATGTAGTTTTGTAGTGGAAAGAAAAATAGTGATAAAAACTACCTGAGCAAACTGTGTAAATACCTGAGGAGCACTTTGTGACATTTGGTGACCACTGTGAGTACTATCACATGGAAATGCTGTTAGACACTTTAGCTATGCCATACTCTAATTCATTACTTATCTGTATGTGTTGTGGTCAGTATAGGTGTGCTACTCTTGTTTTCATATATATGTCACTTATTTATTCATGTTTGGTGACATCTTTGGTGACAATGACACGACAAGCAGTGGTTAGAAAGACATACTCACTTGGGTATGGAAGTAAAGCATGTTTACCGACACCTGACAAATTTCTAGCTTTATATCTGATCAGACATACAATGTACTCATGAACAGAGTAACCCTATTTTGGGGAAAAAGCTTGAGAAAATTCGAAATCTAGGGGCAGTTCAGCTCTCTAGAATACAAATACAAGAGGGTTAAACAAAAGGAGAATTGATCAAGCAAGTGTATGATAACTAAGTGGATAGATTTATAAGAAAGAGAGAGGAAGTGTTGGTTCAATTTTTTCTTAAATCATGAGAACTGCAAGGTATGTTTGTGACCAAATGTTATTTCCAGTGGATATTTGTGTGTTCCTATAGATGCAGTACTGTGAAAAAAGTACACTGCGCTGCGCTATTGATGAGGGTCTGTACAAGAACATGGACCAAGTATGGCGGTACTTCAGGGAAATCACAGAGGGTCTGCTGTATATTCACGAACAGGTTGCTTCTGCATTCTGCTTTTGTTTCAGAACAGTGCTAGTGTGTGTGTGTGTGTGTGTGTGTGTGTGTGTGTGTGTGTGTGCTGTGTGTGTGTGTGTGTGTGTGGTGCGTGCGTGCGTGTGTGGTGGTGTGTTTGTGTGTTGTGTATGTGTGTGTGTGTGTGTGTGTGTGTATGTGTGTGTGTGTGTGTGTGCATGCGTGCGTGTGTGTGTGCGTGCATGCAGCGTGCATTTGAGTGTGTGTGTCTTTCATGTGTGCGCTTGAACTTTAACCCTTTGACTTCCACACCCTGTCTACCAGCACCTTGCATTGTCAACCATGCTATCAGAGCAAAAACTTAACCCTTTGACTCCCTCACCCTATCCATCAGCTTCCTGCAGGAAGCTGGTGGATAGGATGAGGGTGTCAAAGGGTTAAGTTTTTGTGGTTGTGAATAGGGCATGGTAGTCAACGGATTAACTGTCCATATGTACAAGACCTAGTTCCATATGTAAAAACCATCATCATATTCACTGAGATTGTAAATAAAGTTATGTGTAAATAAAGTTATGTTTATGTGCATACTTTTGTTTATATTTTCAATTGTACTCAGGATGTGTGTCTTCGGATGGATCAAACTGGAATACACTAAAAGGAACATAATTTCACAACCAGTTGTTGAAGTTTTGATTTCAGCTCTTTGCATACATATTCTGAATTGACCTTCATAGCAGTTCATCACTGACTTCAGACTTCCAATATACTTGTGATAGTGAAGTTTGAGTTCAGAATCTGTCTGTATCCATTATTTCTCAGTCCAGACCCTGTTTATTGATTTGCTTCTTTCTGGCATGCGTATATATTGCGTTTGGCAATCTTTCTTTGAATTTTTGTGTTGAAAATGCTGCTAAGACTGCAAGTACATGGCAGTAGAAGAAGGCAGTCTCAGGGAACAATTTGGAATGGATTGTTAAGTTGTGGAAAATAATTTGGAGTTCCTTGATTTCTTTTTGTTAGAGTTGTTCTGTGTGCTCTGTATCTGTATTTTGCACACCAGTGTAACTCTAGTGTAATATCAAATGTCAAGTTTTATCAGTGGCATTGTCATATTATCCTATTACATCCTTAGAATAATAACGTTATTGCATGTAAAGAATTTACTGAGGAAATAGTGAGTTTACTCAGTTCTCAGCTATTTTGAATTCTCTCTTAGCTGTGTGTATGTGTATTATTTGTGCACACTTTGCAGGTGGTATTGTGCTGTACAGTCTGCGTATTCAGTCTTCTGGAAATTCTGTGCTAGAAATGTCCTCTTTTCTTTCACTCTCTTTGTTTCTGCCTTGTTCCTTTGCTTTCTGTCATTTCTACCTATCATTTTCTGCCTTGCTGGTCCGTTCACCTGAATTTGATAAAGTTTATTACTCTTTTGAGTGATACTTGGGTGCATGTTTAAGCACATTTTTGGCTCTAGGGACATGAGATATGCGGAGGCAATTTGAGGTAATTCAGGCCCATTTTATGTTTTAGTGTCCTTGTTATGTTAAAATTTGTATTGAGGTATGTTTCTTAATTCCTTGTGTAATAAATTGGACAGAGTGATCAATGCCAGGGGCATATCCTTATATTATGTGCACGAATGCATTGATATGTATTCTTAATTATCTTTTCCTTTTTTTTTTGTTCTGTTGAAGAATTGTGTATATCTTGAAATGGTTATAGCCCTATATGGCTGTACGCAGTCAGCTGGGCTTTAAACAGAATAAAAATTGCAATGACTTTTGTTGGTTGATATGGCCCTCACATGAGTCAAAATTATTCTTTACCTTGAAGCTGTGTTTTGTGACAGAAAATGATTCATCGAGACCTGAAGCCGTCAACATATTCCTGGATGCCAATGACTTGGTCAAGATTGGGGATTTTGGTCTGGCCACTACTGACATTGTTAAGGTGGGAAATCTTGATGTTTTTGCCTTTTTCTTTTTAAGTTTACTTCTGATACAGTGACTACACATTTCTGCACCATTTTGCCGGTCACAGAAACTGGAAAACTTTTGCATAATGCTGCAATGACGCTGACAATGGGGTTGATAATCATGATACTATGCATTTCGATTTTGGAGGGGACTGCGTAACAGGGCTTTTAGTCTATGCTTCCTTTCATAGTATATCCTAGCACCAACCGGGCTTGAGAAATACAGATACCTGTGTTGTTGGTCAGGTAATTTGAGGAACAGCCTGAATAATATGTCCATGATGTGGATGAGACTTGACTGTGTGGTCCCAGTCTTCTTAACGAGCTCATACATGTTGAACTTCAGATGGGAGCTGGTGTGGCCTGAAAAATCCCACAGTGATTATGACAGGACTGATGGAACTTGACTGATTTGGCCTGTTGTGTTATATGGAAGTGAAGGATGGGCTCTTAAAGCTTCAGATGAAGACAGAATCAAAATTACTAAGATGTAGTTCTATAGAAGACTCCTAAGAACAAGCTGGACTGAAAGACAAACAAACCAAAGCATTTTGGAAGAACTGAACAAACAAACTAAACTTTAAGGTGTGGTTAGGAAAAAGGAAAAGGAAATACTTTGGACCTGCTATGAGACGTTAGAGCTGCCATGTAATGAAGACTGTGGCCCAGGGCAAAATGGAGGGCAAGAAATGACAAGGAAGATCGCTGACTTCTATGTAGAGAACATAGCCAAGTGGACGAAGATGCCAAAAGATGAAATCTACAGAAGGACTGTAGACAGAAGGGGATGGAGACAGCTGATAGGGCATGCATCAGTGGCTAACATCAAGAATGATGTCGCTGACAGGTGAACAGGTAGTGATGGAACTTGAACCCCAGTTGTGAGTCCTTTACAACAATACTATACTAAGGCAACTGGTCGCAAATACAATCTTTGTGCCATGTGTGCAGCAAAAGACAGGGCTTGCTGACAGCACCATGGCAACAGTGGCTATCACAGACCCTTCCACTTCTCGGTCGGGAATGGGGAGCGGGGATGGGGACATGACGGGGGAAGTGGGCACGGCGCTGTATGTCAGTCCAGAGATGATGAGGGGAGACAGCAAGCTACGTTATGATCAGGTAGGTGGATGATGGATTGGAATGGTGTTCACTGATAGCAGTTAACTGTGTAGCGATTGGCTTTATCTCAGGGCTGTTGTTTTGCTGGTTTGGGGTTGTTTTGAGAAACTTTGTAGTGAGTGTATACTTGTTAGTTTTTATTTTTAAAGAAATAATATCTCACATTATTGATAAAATTACAAAAAGTTTGACATACTTATGCTGAAATGACTGAGGAATTCGAATCTGACAAAATAAAATGTGACTACTGAACTATTTTCATGCGTGATAGATGCCTGTCCCAAATCAACAGTGATCCCTTCTGATTTGTTTTACATGACTGTTTTTAGTGAGTGATAGATACCTGTCCAAAATTAACAGCACCCCTTGCCTAGTTGCACGGATGGTTAATGTTGCTGTATTGACTGTGTGGTCAGTTACTAGCATTTGTTGAAGGCACTGCCATGTCTTGTTTTCTCCGCTTCTAACTGAGTCTCTTTCCTTCTCTGAAACTTCATCTTCAATATCACCAGGATTGTCATCATCTTGGTGTAGCAGTCACATGATTTCTTCATGAGACATACCATGATTACTTTCCATTTTGTTATTTTTGAAAAGGCTCAGAAGTTGCTCCAGCTGCATGCACAATTTTAAGTAAACTCTGGTGGAAGTATTTAGGCTGTGGAGATAATTACTGAATGTGGGGAGAATTAGAGTGAGTTTTATGCCTTTAATTAACATATCTATGAAGGTGCCTTTCATCTACAGTAGTTGCTTGGGGAAATGATTGACGATGCTTCCCATCACAGATGTGTTAGTTTTTTTCCCCAGTATGTCAAGTGTTGTACCAGTCAAGCCCAGCCAAGACTGAGAACTACCAGATGTAAATCAGTATGACACTGGCAAAAATCGTCTGAAACTGAGTATGAAAATGACCAAATGACTGACTGAAATTGTGTTATTTGGTCTAGATTCTCCATTCTGTTCTTTTGTATTTCTTTCATTTGTGACATTTTTCCTGCCATTTCATTTGCGTCTTCTGACACATGCTATCAAGCAGTCTTCCTCTCATATTCCCAGTTTGTTCTCCAGGCCCTGGAGAATGACAGACTCCCCTGCCAAACCGGAGTTTTCAAGTAAATCAAAAGTACCAGAAGAGTAGTCCCCCAGTGGATGCCCTGCTTGTTATGTGATACCAGGAAACAAGATGGTAGATGAGCTAGTAAGAAGAGGAGCCCAAGATGACCAACCAGATGACAGTGTCAGATACATCGAGAAAAGGAGCTTCATCAGGTCACTCCGTAAGTCATGTACAGAA
The DNA here is from genome assembly GCA_030674185.1 of Monoplex corrugatus. Lineage (NCBI taxonomy): Eukaryota > Metazoa > Mollusca > Gastropoda > Littorinimorpha > Ranellidae > Monoplex > Monoplex corrugatus. The sequence continues at coordinate 18,308,179 of CM060308.1, read as the reverse complement.
AGGGACGACTTCTGTCCACAGAGCAGCTAGAGGTCCTGATGAGGGTCTGCACAGACCACGAACAACTGAACGCCCATGTCAATAGAAAATTGAAGGTGATGCCTCCACTAGTCTGCCCATGTGGTTAAGATTACCAGACAACTGAACACATGTCGCAGTGATGTGATGTCTGTCATGTGGAGTGGCAGGAGACATGGCCAACCACATTTTGCTTGATCACTAAGTTCCATGGCAGCGGCAGGAATTGGAAAAAAGAAGAATGTCCGTATTCATCACTAGACCATGTAGGTGGTGAATGAAAGAAGAAGAACTTGTGTTTCCTCTGTGTACCTTCATGTGTTTTTGTGTATGTGTGTTTGTGTGTGTGTACATGGGGAGAGAGTGTGTGTTTGTGTGTTTGTGTTGTTTGTGTGTGTGTGTGTGTGTGTGTGTGTGTGTGTGTGTGTGTGTGTGTGTGTGTGCGTGTGCATGCATTGTGTGATTGTCTTGACTTCACTGTAATGCCTTACATTGTTCTATTTGCAATATCGTTTTTCTCAGAAAGTGGACATCTACAGTCTGGGCATCATCTTCTTTGAGATGGTTTACAAGAACCTTGGCACCAGCATGGAACGCAACATGGTCCTCACTAACCTCCGTAAACCTGAGATTATCTTCCCTGACGACTTCAACAAGGATGGCGACCTCAACAACCAGGTGGCGCTGCTCCGCCAGATGTTGAACCATGACCCCAGCCAGCGTCCCAGCTCCAAGGACTTACTCCAGTCGCCTCACTTGCCGGCCGTTCAGGAGGCGGAGGCAAAGTTTAACGAGCGGCTGGAAGAGGCAGTCAGGAATCCGGAAAGTCAGATTTACCGGAGAATCCTGACCCAGTTCTTCAGCCGCTCGTCCCCACCGCAGAGGACATGACCTACAACATGGAGACCAAAGCCAAAAATGTCAGACATTGTTTAGAAAACAAACAACGACCCATCAGCATAAAATCAGTACTAATTCAATTTTGGGTGTTTTGTGACAGACTCAATTTTGAAATCTATGGTGTATTTTGGCCATTTTGTGATGTACACATTTCTCAAATGTCTCACCTCATCTGTCTCACCTGTCGGTGTCACTGGGTTTAATGTTGGCCGCTGTACTGTTTGACTCTGCCACTGAATGTTCTAAAATGTATTATATTTTTTCTTATCATTTTAATATATAACTGAATGTCACAGGGAAAATGATGTGGAAACTATGGCTCTTTGAAATGACTTTTTCTGTGGATGGTGGTTTTGAATAAAGAGCCTCTGGTTTATATCTTACATTTTGATGTCATGTTTTCTGTATCAACACAAATTCCATTTCGCATCAAGACTATTTTTTAGGTGAATCACATAGCACAGGAAAGCCAAGACAAAGACCTTTCTAGAAATGTGCAACTGATGAGGCTGTGGAAGGTTTACACTGTGTTTTTATTCTGTCAAAAGTATGCAATATAATTGAAAGACTGACCAAATTTTGACTGTGCAGATCAAATGAAAGCTTGAGTTTTAACTTTTAAGCTAAAGCTGTATGTATACACTTGTACAAAAGTTTTGGTCTCTAAGGAATCTTTTCACTGAAAACAGAAAACCACCCAGACTGTTTTTGTCTGTACCCCTGTTCCACCTCAGCAAGTAGCATTGGTTTTGTGCTGATGGGTTACATGTGTGAGATAAGTTTTAGTTAGAAAATTGTGGAATGTGAATTAGATCATTTGAGTCAGATGTTTTTGTTGAAAATTCCGGACTGTGAATTAGGTCACAAATGTGAGATAAGTTTTTGTTAGAAAATTGTGGAATGTAGATTAGGTCAAATTTGTGAGAGATGTTTTTGTTTGAAAATTCTAGTATGTGAATTAGGTCACATGAGTCAGATATGTTTATGTTTGAACATTTTAAAATGTGAATTAATCATGTTAGTAGATAAGATGGGAGATGTGGAGATCAAGGTGAAAAGTATGAGATATGTTTTTTGGAATGTATGGAGTATGATATATCAAGTGCTTGCTGGTGAGATGATAAGTAAAGGCTTAACTTTTTAAAATTGTTTTTGTTAAATGGAAATAAGATTTTATTTATGTTAATGTTTGAGGGCGCAGCTCTCTGATTAATTAATTCTATGATCTTGAGTTTGACTCTAGCAGGTAAAGGGTAGAGTTTTCTGATGTCCATGCAACATCTGTGTAGACCTGCTAATGCCTAAATCTTGTTTGTGTGTTTATGCATGCTGAACATTTAACCCTTTGACTTCCACACCCTATCCATCAACTGCAAAAACTTGACTCTTGGACTCCCTCACCCTATCCATCAGCTTCCTACAGGAAGCTGGTGGATAGGATGAGAGAATCAAAGAGTTCAGGTTTTGCTTTGCTAGCATGATTGACAGTGCAGGATGCTGGTGGATAGGGTGCGGGAGTCAAAGGGTTAATATGCATGTGAAAAATCCTGTGGTAATGTGAGCGTTTTGTGGTTTATTGATATATAAGATACCCAACATGGACATTCACCAAAGATACAGTATGCAGACTGTCTAATAACAGAATGCTTGCTCTTCTGACTTACTTGAAAGCTTTGGTCAGGCGAGGGAGATCATCTACTGACAGTGGTTAATTCACATAATGCTTGTTTAATTGTGGGCCATTTCATTAGAACAGTGTGCATGCACGTATCCAACAGAATATTGCTGTTCTGAACAAACGAACGAACAAGCGAACAGTAGTCTGTGTGTGTTCGACAGATCCATTACCCTGCCAAATCGATGCTCCTTCATGACGTGGCCAAAGAACGTATTGAGCGAGTGTTCAAGTGTCACGGAGCTGTCAGATTCAGCACGCCACTCCTCATGCCACGCCCCAAACACCGGCTGTGTGATGAGCAAACGCCCTGCTTTCTTGACAAGAGTGGCGCTGTCGTCAGTCTGCCCACAGACCTCAGGGTACGTCACTCATGTAATGCTAAAGGGAAGGTGTGGGTGTGGTTTTTGTGGGGTTGCTGTGTCTGCGGTGTGTACGTTTGTGGGTAGGTGGATATTTTTCATTAGGTTGCCATACTATTTCATGGAGTGACGTACATCTATTGTATGCATGTTGGTGGACCCATCTCCTGCTGGTGTGTTTAGTTATTATATTTCATGGGTTGACATGCTAATTGATGGGGTTGACATGTATATGTTGTATGCATGTTGGTGGACCCATCTTCTGATGGGGTGTTTAGATATTATATTTCATGGGGTTGACATGCTAATTGAGGGTTGACATGTATATGTTGTATGCATGTTGGTGGACCAGTCCCTCTGGTGGTGTGTTTAGATATTATATTTTGTGGGGTTGACATGCTGTTTCTTGGGGTTGACAGGTGTCTACTGTATGCATGTTGGTGGACCAGTCCCTCTGGTGGTGTGTTTAGATCTTATATTTTGTTGGGTTGACATACTAATTGATGGGGTTGACAGGTGTCTACTGTAGGTATGTTGGTGGACCAATCCCTGTGGTGGTGTGTTTAGATGTTCTGTTTTGTGGGGTTGACATGCTGTTTCTTGGGGTTGACAGGTGTCTACTGTAGGTATGTTGGTGGACCAATCCCTCTGGTGGTGTGTTTAGATGTTCTGTTTTGTGGGGTTGACATGCTGTTTCTTGGGGTTGACATGTGTCACTGTATGTATGTTGGTGGACCAATCTCTGTGGTGGTGTGTTTAGATGTTCTGTTTTGTGGGGTTGACATGCTGTTTCTTGGGGTTGACAGGTGTCTAGTGTAGGTATGTTGGTGGACCAATCCCTCTGGTGGTGTGTTTAGATAATCTATTTGTGGGTTGACATGCTGTTTCTTGGGGTTGACAGGTGTCTACTGTAGGTATGTTGGTGGACCAATCCCTGTGGTGGTGTGTTTAGATGTTCTGTTTTGTGGGGTTGACATGCTGTTTCTTGGGGTTGACAGGTGTCTACTGTAGGTATGTTGGTGGACCAATCCCTGTGGTGGTGTGTTTAGATGTTCTGTTTTGTGGGGTTGACATGCTGTTTCTTGGGGTTGACAGGTGTCTACTGTAGGTATGTTGGTGGACCAATCCCTGTGGTGGTGTGTTTAGATGTTCTGTTTTGTGGGTTGACATGCTGTTTCTTGTATTTTGTGGACCAATCCTTGTTGTGTTTAGATGTTCTTTTTGGTTACATGCGTTTCTTGGGGTTGACAGGTGTCTACTGTATGTATGTTGGTGGACCAATCCCTCTGGTGGTGTGTTAAGATGTTATATGTCATGGGGTTGACATGTTATTTCATGAAGTTGACAGGTGTCTACTATTATATGTTGGTGGACCAGTCCCTCTGATGGTGTGCTTAGACTGTAGGTACTGTCTTGTCCTCCCATTTCCTGACCTTGCCTGTAGGTTTTGTGCAGGCTCAAGGAATCTGCCTGATAATTGCTGGTTGATTTGGGTAGAGTGCTTACACTGCGATGAATCCCTGTGAATAAATTGCTCCCCTTTTTTTTTTATGGAAGTTCATGCACCAAGAATGCCATTCATTTAGTTAAGAGGGTCCACATATCTTCATTCATCATTTTTATTATTAAATTTCTGATGTCAGTCCATTTATATCGGTCATATCTGTGCATTTGTATTTTCTTATTCATATGATTATGTATTTTTGTGTATGTCTGTATATAAACAAATAAATAAATGAATAAATAGATATGTATATGTCTTATCTACATGTATTTGTCTGTCTCTCTCTGTACACACCCACGTACACACAAACACACACACACACACACACACACACACACACACACACACACACACACACACACACACACAAAACCACACACACCACACACTCATGCAAGCAAAGACAGTTAACAAGTGCATCATAGTTTGAATATTTTGGCCCTAGTGCCCCATCAGGATAAGTCAAAAAAGAATATGGCACAACCACTTTTACATTGTAGAATTCATCTCACTTCTCTCAGGACATTTCAATTGTCTCTCCTGCTTCCCAGTTGCCACATTCACAATCAGTTTCATATGCTTTTCAAAATATGAGGGAAATCTTGCTGTTTTCTCCTCAAGTTTTATGTATTTGATCTTTATTGTCTCTTACTTTTGCTTGACAAATGCCAGTTGGCTGAAAATTTGTGCCTGTCTTGTTTAGTTATGTTAAATATGCCTCCTTATTATATTTTCATGTGTGTGATTCCCCCATGATGATGCCGGGGGCTCTTTCAGTATAAATGGTATCCCCACCTGGAAATTCTGTGCTAGAAATTTCCTCTTTTCTGTCACTTTCTTTGTTTCTGCCTTGTTCCTTTGCTTTCTGTCATTTCTATCATTTTCTGCCTTGTTGGTCCATTCACATGTATGTGTTCAATATAGTCTTACATACTTTCTCTTAGGAGTGATAATTGGATACATGTATTGAGTGCATTTTTGGCTCTAGGGAAAAGAGATATGCGAAAGCAGTTTCAGGAAATTTATGCCTGTTTTTATATATAATTTAGTGTCCTTAAGTACATTTAAATTTGTATTCAGCATGTTTTTTGAATCTCTTGTGTGATAAATTAGACGGATTGGTTAACACCAGGGGCATATTCTTAGATTATGTGTGCAAATGCATTGATGTGTGTACTTAATTTTCTTTTCTTTTTTTCCTTTTGAAGTACTGTGTGTGTATTGAAATGGTTTTAGTTTTAGACCTGATATGGCTTATCACAGTCGGCTGGGCTTTAAACAAAAATAGCAGTAACAGCAACAATGTGTTTCTGATTTCTGTGAAATTTCTCCTTTGTAATCCTGATTTCAAGAGTGTGGGTGTGGGTGTTTCAGCTACCCTTTGCTCGCTATGTGGGTCACAATAGTGTGCCCTTCCTGAAGCGGTACAGCATTGAGCGTGTGTACCGGCAGGTGATGGTGGAGAGCCTCCATCCCCGTGAGGTGATGGAATGTGCCTTTGACATTATCACCATGGCCAAGAACTGTCTGCCTGAAGCACAGCTGTTAGTCATGGTGCAACAAGTCATCGACATGTTCCCTGTTCTGCAGGTAAGTGTTGGGTGGTTTTTAGGTGTCATCATCATCATGTGCCCTGCTGCATGGCGTTGGCGATCATGGTCCTCTGTATGTATCTATCCCTTGTTGCCGCAAGCATAGCTTCCACCCTCTCTGTCCTTAGCCACCCTGCAAGTCCGTCCAAAATTTTCTCCCTGGGTCTACCTGGTGCCCTCTTTCCCTCCAGCTTTCCTGTTGTGACCAGGTGATCTAATTCCCCTTTCCTCATAAAATGGCCCATAAATGTTGCCTGTCTTTTCCTTATCTTCCTTATGAATGATCTTGTGTCTGCCTCCACCAAGACTGTCTCGTTTGTTTTCTTTGTTGTCCATGGAACTATCAACATTCTTAGAAACCACATCTTGTGAAGGTAGGTGTCAAGATAGGGATAAAGGTGTGTTCTGCTGGATATGGAATGTGCCTTTGACATAATCACCATGGACAAGAATGGTCTGCCTGAAGCACAGCTTTTAGTCATGGTGCAACAAGTTGTTAACATGTTCCTTGGTCTGCAGTTAAGGCATTCATAATCTTGGTCATTCTCATCTAGTCCCTTAACCAGTGTGCTTGTTGGTGAGGGGGGAGGGAACTGATGGAACCCAGCAGCAGACAGGATCCTCCATCTCTGTCTCTCCCCCGTGGGGATGCCGGGGGCTCTTTCAGTATAAATAGTATCCCCACCTCCTGGAAAAGCTGTGCTAGAAATTTTCTCTTTTCTGTCACTCTCTTTGTTTCTGCCTTGTTCCTTTGCTTTCTGTCATTTCTTCCTATCAATTTCTGACTTGCTGGTCCAGTCACCTGTATATGTTCATTAAAGTCTTGCATACTTTTTGTTGGGATTGATAATTGGGTACATGTATTGAGAGCATTTCTGGCTCTAGGGAGGTGGGATGTGTGGAGGCAATGTTTGGTAATTTATGTCCCGTTTTTATATATGTTTTGGTGTCCTTAGGTATGCTTAAATTTGTATTCAGGTGTGTTTTATAAATACCCTGTGCGATAAATTGGACAGATTGGTCAACACTGGGGGCATATCCTTAGATTATGTGTGCAAATGCATTGATATGTGTACTTAATTTTCTTTTCTTTTTTTACTTCTTCTGTTGAAGTTTTGTATGTTTTGAAGAGATTATAGCCCTGATATGGCTCTATGCAGTCAGCTTGGCTTTAAACAACAATAACAATAACATCACAATCTCAACAATCTCTTGTCTCTGGTGTGAAGCATCAAGCTGTTCAGTCATTCTGAGACTTTTCCAGTCTTTGATATTTGCCACCCAACTGTTCTGTCTGTCAGAAGAGTTATCACCAAGCTTAGTTAATGGACAAGATTCTGTTAAAGAGTTCTGTAATTCATCTGTGTGGAAAGTGAATAAAACATGTGAAAGCACAGTATCATGGAGTGTGCTCCAGTGTGCAAGACAGTAGATAATCAGTTGTTTGCTTTGACAAATTGCTGTCTGTTAACGAGATAATCTGAAATCCCTAAAATGGTTTGGAACTGACATTCACGTGCAAAATTATTGTTGTTATTGTTTTAGAGGTGGTCGTACATGCGTGCATGAACCACATCAGATCATGTCGATTAATGCTGTCATTGTCATCATTCTGATGATGGTAATGATAACATCATGATAATATCATCATCATATCATCATCATCATCATCATCACTCATCACTCATCACTCGTCACTTGTCACTGATCACTTATCATCATCATTGTCGTACTGTTACTATGGTTATTTCAGAGCCGGTCGTATATGGTGTGCATGAACCACACCAAGCTGATAGAAGCCATGTTGATTAATGCTGGAGTTCCTGAGGACATGCTGTCCACAGTCATGGAGACTCTCCTGTCACATCAGGTAATTGTCGTCGTCATCATCACCATCATAATCATCATCATCATCATAATATGAACCATACCAACTTGATAGAAGCCATTTTGATTAATGCTGGTGTTCCTGAGGACATGCTGTCCACAGTCATGTAACTCGCCTGTTTCATCAGGTAGTCATCATCGTCATTGCCATCATCATCACCATCATCATCGTCATCATCATCGTCATCATCATCATATAAACCATACCAGAATGATTGAAGCCATGTTAATTATCGCTGTGTTCCTGAGGACATGCTGTCCACAATCATGGAGACTCTCTTGTCACATCAGGTAATTGTCATTGTCATCATCACCATCATCATCATTATATGAACCACACCAATTTGATAGAAGCCATGTTGATTAATGTTGGGGTTCCTGAGGACATGCTGTCCACAGTCATGGAGACTCTCCTGTCACATCAGGTCATCGTCACCATCATCGTCACCATCATCGTCACCATCATCGTCACCACCACCACACACCACCACCACACCACACCACCACCACCACCACACCACACCACACCACCACCACCACCACCACCACCACCATACTATATGAACCATACTGCACTGATAGAGGTCATGTTGATTAACGTTAGTATTTTTTCTGAGGACATACTGTCCACAGTCATAGAGACTCTCCTGTCACATCAGGTAGTCGTTGTCATCATTATCATTATCATCATCATCATCATAGGAACCACACAAGTTGATAGAGACCATGTTGATTTATGCCGGTAGGGGACATGTCCATTTTTATGGAGACTCTCCTGACACATGAAATAGCCATCATCATTGTTATGATTTTAATGATAATGAAAATGATAACAGTAATACTACTACTTACTAGTACTATTACTAGTGTTATTACTACTTCCTGATGATAATGATAGTAATGATAATGATGATGATAATGTAATTGTAATATTGAGCATAATTTCACTCAGTTATAATGATAATAATCATGAAGATAAATTAACAGCACTTATAATTTCACTTACATAGTGAAGACGTCCATGTCAAAAGCATGCACATGCAGTTTACAGTAGAACATTTATAAAGAAAAAAAACCAAAATGATATAAATGAATACAAGTATTCACAAACACACAATGTGCAAGTGCACGTATCCACATACACACTCAGAGGATGCTGAGCCAGGATACACTCATCCTGTTGGATGTGTGACCCATGACCACTAATAATATGAACTACACCAAACTGTGACAGGGTTTGTTGATCAACCCTGGTTGAGGACATGTTGTCCACAGTCTGTTCAGTTTCCTCTCTTGCTTCCATTGTCTTGGGTAAATTCCCTGTGGGATTTTGAGTGTCAGTGGTTCATGGAGACTGTCATTTGAGGGCCATGGTGCTGGTCTTCTAACGGGAGAGTCTCTCATTCAGCTCAGTCTGTCTGGCTTTGTGAATGAACGATTACTACCAGTGGTAGGGGGCTTAGTAAGCAGTATCCTTAATAAGTTGGATTAGATTAGGTACAGCCGTGCCGTACAAAAAAAGGGTCATAGTTGATGATCACTATGCATTCATGACAAGCACGTTCTGTGAAAATGTGTGTATATGTGTGCGTACATTTATATGTATGCTGATATTATTCTCGGATGTTATTTTTCATTATGCAGATGTATATTTCTGTCAGTTCAAATTGTACTACTACAGTGACAAAATACAGGCATATGCAAGAACCAGTTTGATAGTGTGAAAGCAAAACAAATATAAGAGCAATGACTAGGAATGATAAAATAAAACACCTAGCTGTTGGCTTAAGGCGTTTTTAAACAAGAGAAGATGTGTGCTTGAGAAATATTTTATATATGCTTATTTTAATTATCGTGTCACAGAGCATCACAGAGGACACGATACGTGCCACAATGCGGCATCACAAAATCACCCTGACCAGCTCGGCAGTGTGGCAGTTGAAGAACTACCTCAACATTGAGGGGACGCTGAGCGAGGCGTCCAGCAGGCTGCGACCTTTGACCCGTCAGGAAGGCCCTGTGGCCAGCGCAGCCAAGGAGGGACTGCATGAGTTGGAGAACATCCACTCTTTTGCCAGGGATCTGGGTCTGAAAATGAAGGTGTGTTTGCCTGGTGAGGGTGGAAAACATGTGCAATTTTAATGCAGAGACACAGCAGGAGTATGGAAGAAAGCATGAAGGAATCCTTTGTTTTTTTTTCTATTTTTTCTTTTTAGAATCATTGCACTTGAGCAATTTTCTTTGTGCTCACCTTTTTATTTCCACATTTTCTGTGCTGTCTTAATTGCTACATAAACTGGGACAGTTTTTAGTGCTGTGATGATGATTGTGATGATGATATTTGATTGTGAATCTGTGAAATCACACTAACGAGAGTTAGGCACTGACATGTCTGCATGCATGTTGACCTGGAAGATTGGAAAAATCTTTTTTTTTTTTTTTTTAATCAGTGAAGGTGTCTAGGTGGATTAAATCCAGAGCCTTCTTATTGGAAGTTTGACTTTACCTGTGTGGCTACTGTGCCTATTAGAATGAAGTATAGAGAGAGGAAAGGGAGGGGGCATTTTATATACTACTAGGAATGGTTTGAAAAATAAAATTACCCCCCCCCCCCTTTTTTTTTTTTTTACTAAAGAAAAGATCTAAAATGAGATTCTGTGCATTGTAATGTATTTTGCAGACCTCAGCGTTCAACAACAAAAAGTTTGAAAAACAATTTTAAGAAGTCAGAATAAAGCGGATTAAAAGATAGATTCATAAAAATCAGAAATAAATGCTTTCATTGGAAACAACTTGAAAACATCAGAATAAAGTTTTGTGTTGGAAAAAGTGAGTTTGAAAATCAGACAAGGATTTTTGTGAAATAAGAAAATGATGATATGAAAATCGGAATAATTTCCTTTTATTGAACAAAGGCTGAAAAATGAGGTAGTGTGCACTGTAGTGTATTTTTCAGATCATCATATGGCCATGTCTGATGTACGAACTACGACAGCACTCAGGCCTCATTTTTCAAGTGTACTACTGCAAGAAACAGCACAAGAAGCAGAAGGTCAGAGATGTCATTGAAGTCATCGCTACTGGTGGCAGATATGATAAACTGGTCAGTAAAACATGGTGTTTCATGTGTGTGGTGTGATTTTCCAGTGTCCCTCTCGTAAAGCTAGAGAGGTCAAGATGAGTTCTCGTAAAGCTAAAGAGGTCAAGATGAGTTCTCGTAAAGCTAGAGAGATCAAGATGAGTTCTCGTAAAGCTAGAGAGGTCAAGATGAGTTCTCGTAAAGCTAGAGAGGTCAAGATGAGTTCTCGTAAAGCTAAAGAGGTCAAGATGAGTTCTCGTAAAGCTAAAGAGGTCAAGATGAGTTCTCGTAAAGCTAGAGAGGTCAAGATGAGTTCTCGTAAAGCTAGAGAGGTCAAGATGAGTTCTCGTAAAGCTAGAGAGGTCAGAATGAGTTTTGGTTGCGAGGCTGTGTTTGTGCATGCAGGTGTGTGTGTGTGCATGTGTGTGTGTGTCTGTGTATGTGTGTGTGTGTGTGTGTCTGTGCATGTGTGTCTCTGCATGTGTGTGTGTCTGTGTATGTGTGAAAAATTGATGGACTGGCAACATTGTGGAACAGCAGAGAAACCATTTACAGACACTCAGGCTTTGTCACACAATTGACAGAGTGGGAAAAATCTAATGAACAGTTCTTTAGTGAGACTCCCCTAATGACCCTTCATGGTGTAAACAGAGAGAAAGATGTACAAGTGCGCATGGAGCCAGTGAACAGAGACAAAGAAGACCTTTGAGAAAACATGACACGAAATCTGTCAGAACCCATAGGTAAAAAGCTGCAGAAGGGCAAAAAGACTTCTGGAAATGTGTTTATTATTTTAAGTGACAAAGTTAAAAGCGTTTGACATGCTTCCCCAAATGGTACCTTATGTTACTGGATATTCTAGCTCCTACAAGCCTGTAAAGTCGTGTTGGTCTAGATTTATCATTTTTTAGTGTGCATGCTCCTCTTCTTTAATCCACTTATTTAATTGTTGCTTGATTGCACCTGAAAATGTCAAGGCTTGTTTTATTCCATTAGTATGCTAAATGTATCATTTTACAGAATTACTGATTTCAAACTTCAGTGACTTGCATTCTAAGTATCCAACAACAAATCTTATTGCTCCATTTTAAAGCTTTTCCCCCTCTAATTTGTTACTATATCAGTAACTCAGGTCTCCTAAAGACTCTTTAATGTACACTTTGTGTGGGCACATCACACGTATGGTTGTTTGTGTTGCAGGTGTCAGAGTTCTCCTCTAATTACTTGGGACAGAGGGCGGTGGGTGTCAGAATCGCTTTTGACACTGTGCTGAACGCTCTTATTCATGAAACGGAGGTAAGACAGATAGACAAGTAAATGAAAACGGTAAAACTGTCTGTCTGTGCGTTTATTTTGTTACTTATTTTTGTGTTTGTTTTCATTGAATTCCAGTTTCTTCCCCACCCTGACATACCAGTGCCAGACCTGGACTCTGACTAAGTGGCTGGAGCACTCACAAAATTACCACCTTTTGAAATGTGTTGTTTGAGAAGAGCTTAGAATAAGACCAGATATGATATGATCAGAAAGATGAAGGTAGAGAAATGGCGGCAGCAGAACCACTCCACCATTATATTCATCAGCAGAGAACAGGGGTGTTTGGTTGCCCAACCAGACTTCAACCCCTCCACCCTCCCAGCTGGTTGAACAAGCATATGACAAAAAATATGTGGATTTGAAGCCAAAGGCAGACCAAGGAAGATGATATGAAGGAGACTTTGACGACACACAATGTTTCTGTTCCGGCTTTTCAGCTCGCTGCTGACCGTCAACTCTGTCCATGACACCCAAGATGTACATGCCAGCAGTTAAAAGAAAGAAAGAAAGATGTGTGTGTTTGCCAGTGATAAATATATCTCAAAGATGAGATACAGAAAGGGCTGATAGGAGCTGTGTATTAAAAGAAGGGCTGATAGAGCTGTGTATTAAAGAAGGGCTATAGTAGCTGTGTATTAAAGAAGAAGGGCTGATAGGAGCTGTTATTAAAGAAGAAGGGCTGATAGGAGCTGTGTATTAAAGAAGGGCTGATAGGAGCTGTGTATTAAGAAGAAGGGCTGATAGGAGCTGTGTATTAAAGAAGAAGGGCTGATAAGAGCTGTGTATTAAAGAGAAGGGCTGATAGGAGCTGTGTATTAAAGAAGGGCTGATAGGAGCTGTGTATTAAAGAAGGCTGATAGGAGCTGTGTATTAAAGAAGAAGGGCCTGATAGGAGCTGTGTATTAAAGAAGAAGGGCTGATAAGAGCTGTGTATTAAAGAAGAAGGGCTGATAAGAGCTGTGTATTAAAGAAGAAGGCTGATAAGAGCTGTGTATTAAAGAAGGGCTGATAGGAGCTGTGTATTAAAGAAGAAGGGCTGATAAGAGCTGTGTATTAAAAGAAGGGCTGATAGGAGCTGTGTATTAAAGAAGAAGGCCTGATAGAGCTGTGTATTAAAGAAGAAGGCTGATAGGAGCTGTGTATTAAAGAAGAAAGGCTGATTAAAGAGGGCTGATAGAGCTGTGTATTAAAGAAGGGCCCGATAAGGGGCTGTGTATTAAAGAAGGGCTGATAAGAGCTGTGTATTAAAGAAGGGCTGATAGGAGCTGTGTATTAAAGAAGGGCTGATAGAGCTGTGTATTAAAGAAGAAGGGCTGATAGGAGCTGTGTATTAAAGAAGAAGGCTGATAAGAAGCTGTGTATTAAAGAAGAAGGGCTGATAGGAGCTGTGTATTAAGAGAAGGGCTGATAGGAGCTGTGTATTAAAGAAGGGCTGATAGGAGCTGTGTATTAAAGAAGGGCTGATAGGAGCTGTGTATTAAAGAAGAAGGGCTGATAGGAGCTGTGTATTAAAGAAGAAGGGCTGATAGGAGCTGTGTATTAAAGAAGAAGGGCTGATAGGAGCTGTGTATTAAAGAAGGCCTGATAGGAGCTGTGTATTAAAGAAGAAGGCTGATAGGAGCTGTGTATTAAAGAAGAAGGGCTGATAGGAGCTGTGTATTAAAGAAGAAGGGCTGATAGGAGCTGTGTATTAAAGAAGAAGGCTGATAGGAGCTGTGTATTAAAGAAGGGCTGATAGGAGCTGTGTATTAAAGAAGAAGGGCTGATAGGAGCTGTGTATTAAAGAAGAAGGCTGATAGGAGCTGTGTATTAAAGAAGGGCTGATAGGAGCTGTGTATTAAAGAAGAAGGGCTGATAAGGAGCTGTGTATTAAAGAAGAAGGGCTGATAAGAGCTGTGTATTAAAGAAGAAGGCTGATAGGAGCTGTGTATTAAAGAAGAAGGCCCGATAGGAGCTGTGTATTAAAGAAGAAGGGCTGATAGAGCTGTGTATTAAAGAAGAAGGCCTGATAGGAGCTGTGTATTAAAAGAAGGGCTGATAAGAGCTGTGTATTAAGAAGAAGGGCTGATAAGAGCTGTGTATTAAAGAAGGGCTGATAAGAGCTGTGTATTAAAGAAGAAGGGCTGATAGGAGCTGTGTATTAAAGAAGAAGGGCTGATAGGAGCTGTGTATTAAAGAAGAAGGGCTGATAGAGCTGTGTATTAAAGAAGGCTGATAGGAGCTGTGTATTAAGAAGAAGGGCTGATAGGAGCTGTGTATTAAAGAAGAAGGGCTGATAGGAGCTGTGTATTAAAAGAAGGGCTGATAGGAGCTGTGTATTAAAGAAGAAGGGCTGATAGGAGCTGTGTATTAAAGAAGAGGCTGATAGGAGCTGTGTATTAAAGAAGGGCTGATAAGAGCTGTGTATTAAAGAAGGGCTGATAAGAGCTGTGTATTAAAGAAGGCCTGATAAGAGCTGTGTATTAAAGAAGGGCTGATAAGAGCTGTGTATTAAAGAAGGGCTGATAAGAGCTGTGTATTAAAGAAGGGCTGATAGGAGCTGTGTATTAAAAGAAGGGCTGATAGGAGCTGTGTATTAAAGAAGAAGGCTGATAAGAGCTGTGTATTAAGAAGAAGGGCTGATAGGAGCTGTGTATTAAAGAAGGGCTGATAGAGCTGTGTATTAAAGAAGGGCTGATAGAGCTGTGTATTAAAGAAGGGCTGATAGGAGCTGTGTATTAAAGAAGGAGGCTGATAAGAAGCTGTGTATTAAAGAAGGGCTGATAGGAGCTGTGTATTAAAGAAGAAGGGCTGATAGGAGCTGTGTATTAAAGAAGAAGGGCTGATAGGAGCTGTGTATTAAAGAAAAGGGCTGATAGGAGCTGTGTATTAAAGAAGAAGGGCTGATAGAGCTGTGTATTAAAGAAGAAGGCCTGATAAGAGCTGTGTATTAAAGAAGGGCTGATAAGAGCTGTGTATTAAAGAAGGGCTGATAAGAGCTGTGTATTAAAGAAGGGCTGATAGGAGCTGTGTATTAAAGAAGAAGGGCTGATAGGAGCTGTTGTATTAAAGAAGAAGGGCTGATAAGAGCTGTGTATTAAAGAAGAAGGGCTGATAGGAGCTGTGTATTAAAGAAGGGCTGATAGGCTGTGTATTAAAGAAGGGCTGATAGGAGCTGTGTATTAAAGAAGGGCTGATAGGAGCTGTGTATTAAAGAAGAAGGGCTGATAAGAGCTGTGTATTAAAGAAGGGCTGATAGGAGCTGTGTATTAAAGAAGAAGGGCTGATAGGAGCTGTGTATTAAAGAAGAAGGGCTGATAGGAGCTGTGTATTAAAGAAGGGCTGATAAGCTGTGTATTAAGAAGAAGGGCTGATAGGAGCTGTGTATTAAAGAAGGGTGATAGGAGCTGTGTATTAAAGAAGGGCTGATAGAGCTGTGTATTAAAAAGGCTGATTAAAGGTGTAAGAAGGGCTGATAGAGCTGTGTATAAAGAAGGGCTGTAGAGCTGGTTTAAAGAGGTGATAAAGGAAGCTGTGTATTAAAGAAGGGCTGAAAGAGCTGTGTATTAAAGAAGAAGGGCTGATAGGAGCTGTTATTAAAGAGAAGGGCTGATAGAGCTGTGTATTAAAGAAGAAGGGCTGATAGAGCTGTGTATTAAAAGAAGGGCTGATAGGAGCTGTGTATTAAAGAAGAAGGGCTGATAGAGCTGTGTATTAAGAAGAAGGGCTGATAAGAGCTGTGTATTAAAGAAGGGCTGATAGGAGCTGTGTATTAAAGAAGAAGGGCTGATAAGAGCTGTGTATTAAAGAAGGGCATAGAGCTGTGTATTAAAGAAGAAGGGCTGATAGGAGCTGTGTATTAAAGAAGAAGGGCTGATAAGAGCTGTGTATTAAAGAAGAAGGGCTGATAAGAGCTGTGTATTAAAGAAGAAGGGCTGATAGGAGCTGGTATTAAAGAAGAAGGGCTGATAAGAGCTGTGTATTAAAGAAGAAGGGCTGATAAGAGCTGTGTATTAAAGAAGAAGGGCTGATAAGAGCTGTGTATTAAAGAAGGGCTGATAAGAGCTGTGTATTAAAGAAAAGGGCTGATAGAGCTGTGTATTAAAGAAGAAGGCTGATAGGAGCTGTGTATTAAAGAAGAAGGGCTGATAGGAGCTGTGTATTAAAAGAAGGGCTGATAGGAGCTGTGTATTAAAGAAGAAGGGCTGATAAGGAGCTGTGTATTAAAGAAGGGCTGATAGGAGCTGTGTATTAAAGAAGAAGGGCTGATAAGAGCTGTGTATTAAAGAAGGGCTGATAGGAGCTGTGTATTAAAAGAAGGGCTGATAGGAGCTGTGTATTAAAGAAGAAGGGCTGATAGGAGCTGTGTATTAAAGAAGAAGGGCTGATAAGAGCTGTGTATTAAAGAAGAAGGGCTGATAAGAGCTGTGTATTAAAGAAGGGCTGATAGGAGCTGTGTATTAAAGAAGAAGGCTGATAAGAGCTGTGTATTAAAGAGAAGGGCTGATAGGAGCTGTGTTATTAAAGAAGGGCTGATAGGAGCTGTGTATTAAAGAAGAAGGGCTGATAGGAGCTGTGTATTAAAGAAGGGCTGATAGGAGCTGTGTATTAAAGAAGAGGCTGATAAGAGCTGTGTATTAAAGAAGGGCTGATAGGAGCTGTGTATTAAAGAAGAAGGGCTGATAGAGCTGTGTATTAAAGGAAGAAGGGCTGATAGGAGCGTGTTTAAAGAGAAGGGCTGATAGGAGTGTGTATTAAAGAAGAAGGGCTGATAGAGCTGTGTATTAAAGAAGAAGGGCTGATAGAGCTGTGTATTAAAGAAGGGCTGATAGGAGCTGTGTATTAAAGAAGGGCTGATAGGAGCTGTGTATTAAAAGAAGGGCTGATAAGAGCTGTGTATTAAAGAAGAAGGGCTGATAGGAGCTGTGTATTAAAGAAGGGCTGATAGGAGCTGTGTATTAAAGAAAGGGCTGATAGGAGCTGTGTATTAAAGAAGGGCTGATAGGAGCTGTGTATTAAAGAAGAAGGGCTGATAGGAGCTGTGTATTAAAGAAGGGCTGATAGGAGCTGTGTATTAAAGAAGAAGGGCTGATAAGAGCTGTGTATTAAAGAAGGGCTGATAGGAGCTGTGTATTAAAGAAGAAGGGCTGATAAGAGCTGTGTATTAAAGAAGAAGGGCTGATAAGAGCTGTGTATTAAGAAAGGGCTGATAGGAGTGTATTAAAGAAGAAGGGCTGATAGGCTGTGTATTAAAGAAGAAGGGCTGATAGGAGCTGTGTATTAAGAAGAGGGCTGATAGGAGCTGTGTATTAAAAGAAGGGCTGATAGAGCTGTGTATTAAAGAAGAAGGCTGATAGAGCTGTGTATTAAAGAAGGGCTGATAGGAGCTGTGTATTAAAAGAGAAGGGCTGATAAGAGCTGTGTATTAAAGAAGAAGGGCTGATAAGAGCTGTGTATTAAAGAAGGGCTGATAGGAGCTGTGTATTAAAGAAGAAGGGCTGATAGGAGCTGTGTATTAAAGAAGAGGGCTGATAGAGCTGTGTATTAAGAAGAAGGGCTGATAGGAGCTGTGTATTAAGAAGAAGGGCTGATAGGAGCTGTGTATTAAAGAAGAAGGCTGATAAGAGCTGTGTATTAAAGAAGAAGGGCTGATAAGAGCTGTGTATTAAAGAAGTGGGCTGATAGGAGCTGTGTATTAAAGAAGAAGGGCTGATAAGAGCTGTGTATTAAAGAAGGGCTGATAAGAGCTGTGTATTAAAGAAGAGGGCTGATAGGAGCTGTGTAAAAAGAAGGGTGATAAGAGCTGTGTATTAAAGAAGAAGGGCTGATAAGAGCTGTGTATTAAAGAAGAAGGGCTGATAGGAGTGGGTATTAAAGAAGGGCTGATAAGAGTGTGTATTAAAGAAGGGCTGATAGGAGCTGTGTATTAAAGAAGAAGGGCTGATAAGAGCTGTGTATAAAGAAGAAGGGCTGATAGGAGCTGTGTATTAAAGAAGAAGGGCTGATAGAGACTGTGTATTAAAGAAGAAGGGCTGATAGGAGCTGTGTATTAAAGAAAGGGCTGATAGGAGCTGTGTATTAAAGAAGGGCTGATAAGAGCTGTGTATTAAAGAAGGGCTGATAAGAGCTGTGTATTAAAGAAGGGCTGATAGGAGCTGTGTATTAAAGAAAAGGGCTGATAAGAGCTGTGTATTAAGAAGGGTGATGGAGTGTATTAAAGAAGGGTGATAGAGCTGTGTATTAAGAAGAAGGGTGATAGGACTGGTATTAAAGAAGGGCTGATAAGACTGGTATTAAGAAGAAGGCTGATAAGAGCTGTGTATTAAAGAAGGTGTAGGAGCTGTGTATTAAAGAAGAAGGGCTGATAAGAGTGTGTATTAAGAGGGCTGATAGAGTGTGTATTGAGAAGGGCTGATAGGAGCTGTGTATTAAAGAAGAAGGTGATAGGCTGTGTATAAGAAGAAGGGTGATAGAGGTGTATTAAAGAAGGGCTGATAGAGCGTGTATTAAAGAAGGCTGATAGGAGTGTGTATTAAAGAAGAAGGGCTGATAGAGCTGTGTATTAAGAAGGGCTGATAGGAGCTGTGTATTAAAGAAGAAGGGCTGATAGAGCTGTGTATTAAAGAAGGGTGATAGAGCTGTGTATTAAAGAAGAGGGCTGTAAAGCTGTGTATAAAGAAGGGTGATAGAGCTGTGTATTAAAGAAGGTGATAGGCTGTGTATTAAGAAGGGTGATAAGAGCTGTGTATTAAAGAAAGGGCTGATAGAGCTGTGTATAAGAAGGGCTGATAGGAGTGTGTATTAAAGAGGGTGATAGAGCTGTGTATTAAAGAAGGTGATAGAGTGTGTATTAAAAGAAGGGTGATAGGAGCTGTGTATTAAAGAAGAGGCTGATAGAGCTGTGTATTAAAGAAGAAGGGCTGATAAGAGCTGTGTATTAAAGAAGAAGGGCTGATAGGAGCTGTGTATTAAAGAAGAAGGGCTGATAAGAGCTGTGTATTAAAGAAGAAGGGCTGATAGAGCTGTGTATTAAAGAAGAAGGGCTGATAGGAGCTGTGTATTAAAGAAGAAGGGCTGATAGGAGCTGTGTATTAAAGAAGAAGGGCTGATAGGAGCTGTGTATTAAAGAAGAAGGGCTGATAGGAGCTGTGTATTAAAGAAGAAGGGCTGATAGGAGCTGTGTATTAAAGAAGAAGGGCTGATAGGAGCTGTGTATTAAAGAAGGGCTGATAGGAGCTGTGTATTAAAGAAGAAGGGCTGATAGGAGCTGTGTATTAAGAAGAAGGGCTGATAGGAGCTGTGTATTAAAGAAGAAGGGCTGATAGGAGCTGTGTATTAAAGAAGAACATCATGATGAAGACCTACACAATAAAGAAGAGAAAGCTCAGATTGTATGGTCCTGTAATAAGATCCGACGGACTTTCTGAGGCTGTCTTCCAGGGGACAGTACATGGAAAAAGGAGAAGGGTCCAGACAGTGAAAGACGTTGACAGACAACATCACAGAGTGAACTGAAGAGAATTTTGCCACAACCCAGTCACTTGCCCACAGCTGTGGAAGATGACGGCAGATGATGCAGCATTCATGTATCTGTCGGGGGATTTATAAACTGCAACAAGGCGCAGCAAGGAAGATAAATATGCTTATGGTACAGAGCTGATATTGACAGTCTGAATTGCACAAACCTTGAAATATTTTTCTTTCAGAGAGCAACATTAGGAAAGCTCTAAAAAGATCATGAAAAAGGGGGCATTTTTCAACAGAAGTATGTTGGAAACAAAGTACCTTTTGTTCACCATATTGACAAATACTTACCTGACATGATCAGTAGCCAAAATGTTTCCCTATTAGGATGCCGGGAGCTCTCGCAATATAAATGTTATCCCCACCTTCTGGAACTTACTTGCCAGACACCCAGGGACATACAGTCAAGTGATGTTAATGATCAGTTACAGACACCCAGGGACACACAGTCAAGTGATGTTAATGATCGATTACAGATACCCAGGGACACACACAATCAAGTGATGTTAATGATCAGTTACAGACACCCAGGGACATACAGTCAAGTGATGTTAATGATCAGTTACAGACACCCAGGGACATACAGTCAAGTGATGTTAATGATCAGCTACATACACCCAGGGACATACAGTCAAGTGATGTTAATGATCAGTTACATACACCCAGGGACATACACAATCAAGTGATGTTAATGATCAGTTACAGACACCCAGGGACATACAGTCAAATGATGTTAATGATCAGTTACACCCAGGGACATACAGTCAAGTGATGTTAATGATCAGTTACAGACACTCAGGGACATACAGTCAAGTGATACCAATGATCAGTTACAGACACCCAGGGACATACACAGTCAAGTGATGTTAATGATCAGTTACAGACACCCAGGGACACACACAGTCAAGTGATGTTAATGATCAGTTACAGACACCCAGGGACACACACAGTCTAGTGATGTTAATGATCAGTTACAGACACCCAGGGACATACAGTCAAGTGATGTTAATGATCAGTTACAGACACCCAGGGACACACAATCAAGTGATGTTAATGATCAGTTACAGACACCCAGGGACATACAGTCAAGTGATGTTAATGATCAGGTACAGACACCCAGGGACACACACATTCAAGTGATGTTAATGATCAGTTACAGACACCCAGGGACACACACAATCAAGTGATGTTAATGATCAGTTACAGACACCCAGGGACATATAGTCAAGTGATGTTAATGATCAGTTACAGACACCCAGGGACATAAGTCTAGTGATGTTAATGATCAGTTACAGACACCCAGGGACACACACAATCAAGTGATGTTAATGATCAGTTACAGACACGCAGGGACATAAGTCAAGTGATGTTAATGATCAGTTACAGACACCCAGGGACATAAGTCTAGTGATGTTAATGATCAGTTACAGACACCCAGGGACACACACAGTCAAGTGATGTTAATGATCAGTTACAAACACCCAGGGACACACACAGTCAAGTGATGTTAATGATCAGTTACAGACACCCAGGGACATACAGTCAAGTGATGTTAATGATCAGTTACAGACACCCAGGGACATACACAATCAAGTGATGTTAATGATCAGTTACAAACACCCAGGGACATACAGTCAAGTGATGTTAATGATCAGCTACATACACCCAGGGACATACACAATCAAGTGATGTTAATGATCAGTTACAGACACCCAGGGACATACAGTCAAGTGATGTTAATGATCAGTTACAGACACCCAGGGACACACACAATCAAGTGATGTTAATGACCTGCTACATACACCCAGGGACATACACAATCAAGTGATGTTAATGATCAGCTACATACACCCAGGGACACACAGTCAAGTGATGTTAATGATCAGCTACATACACCCAGGGACATACAGTCAAGTGATGTTAATGATCAGTTACAGACACCCAGGGACACACAGTCAAGTGATGTTAATGATCAGTTACAGACACCCAGGGACACAGTCAAGTGATGTTAATGATCAGTTACAGACACCCAGGGACATAGAGTCAAGTGATACCAATGATCAGTTACAGACACCCAGGGACATACACAGTCAAGTGATGTTAATGATCAGTTACAGACACCCAGGGACACACACAGTCAAGTGATGTTAATGATCAGTTACAGACACCCAGGGACACACACAGTCTAGTGATGTTAATGATCAGTTACAGACACCCAGGGACATACAGTCAAGTGATGTTAATGATCAGTTACACCCAGGGACACAGTCAATTAAGTGATGTTAATGATCAGTTACAGACACCCAGGGCCACACACAATCAAGTGATGTTAATGATCAGTTACACCCAGGGACACACACAATCAAGTGATGTTAATGATCAGTTACCACCCAGGGACATACAGTC
>CM060308.1:18273436-18280936 GCA_030674185.1 Monoplex corrugatus | reverse complement strand
TCTTCCCCATCATCATGCATAATCACAATTAATGAAAATTGTCTCAGGTTCCGTGACTACTGAAAAGATGTAAAAAATGGAACATGGAATAAAAGAAAATAATAATATTGAAGGGATCATACCCATCCCAAAGGATGTCTTTACGGTGAACTAGTTTCCGGCAAGAGATTTGTTGGCCACCCCCAGCTACGATACAAAGACATCTGCAAGTATGATATGAAAGCTCTGGAAAAGAACACAGACAGCTGGGCAGACGCAGCAGCCGACTACCACAGATGGCACAAAGTGCTCCAGAGACAACTCGGGTTGGGGGAAAAGAAGATGCAGACCTTAGCTGAGGAAAAGGGAGTCAGATGGAAAGTGAGCTCCTGTGTAGGCAACCCCATGGCCAGGATCCATACATGCATCCAGCGTTGCAGAGATGCCTTTCCTGCATCGGCCGTACCGACCACAGTTGACGCTGCCCCAGAGGCGTCAACTTGACTCGACCCTAGGGCACATCATCCATAGTTGATGCCAACTGATGGAGGCCTTCTACAACTTCCCACCACAACAGAAGAGTTTACCTACCTATGCAGCTCTGTCAGACACAATGGAGATTCAAACATTGATGTCAAGGCTGCCTCAGTAAGGCCAGAAGCAGCTTCAGAATGTTGAACAATGTGTGGAGGTCCCCCATCCCTCTAGTACAGCACTAACACGAAGCTGAGACTGTATCAGAGCTGTGTCTTTTTCACTCTACTTCACAGCATAGCATGTTGGAGAACGAAAGAGAGAGCAACCTTACTAGCTATCAGCTGTTCCACATAAAGAACCACTGAAGAATTGTGAAAATTTTCTGCTCCAGTAGCATTTTCAACTCAATGAGATATGTCTTATGCATTTAAGAAAATATATACACTATTATTATGAAAATACAATGAAGATGGATTGAGCACATCATTCGAAGAGAACAGTATAACATCACACACACAGACTACCCTTCACTGGTCACCAGAAGGAAGACATAACAGAAGAGTACCCGGGAATGCCTGGCAGTGAATTGTAGAGGGAGAGTTTCAGGTTCTGACACACATCAGGGGTACCATACAGAGGCTGGCCCAAAACAGACTTGAGTGGAGGATCTTTGTTGCTGCCCTATATGTCATAGTGAGCAGTAAGTAAATCTCTTTATCCCTATCACCATGTTCAAGGGAGAAGAGTGGCTGAATGGTTTTGACGTTCGCCTACCAGTAAGTAAACTCGAGGCTCCAGGGTTCACTTCACGTAAGGCCTTGACTCAGTTTGATGGAAAATTGAACTGAACATGTAGTCCTTTGGAAGGAGATGAAAAATGAGTTGTGCCTTCTGGCTGTGCATGCTAAAGATCCCACGGCAGTTGAAAATCGTGAACAGCAGGGCATTACATGGCTGCCATGGTATAAAACATTGGAGAGATAGGTTGATTTCCCAGGTCCCACCCCTTAAAGACTAATAAGCCTTCTTGCCTTTCTGAAGTCTTGGTAAAAGAATATCAATATGAATTTGAATTGAGGGAAAGGGGATGGGCGCCACCCTCGTGGTGCTGGCTCCATGAAAAGTTGATGTCTCAGCCACTTCACTCCAAGGGTTATGAAACTATCTAGGTAGACCTCAGGAACTGGCCAGTTCGTGGGTTTATGTGCAGGTTTAAGGCTTGTGCCATGATCGTTTTGGATCTTCTCCATTACATGGCACCTGTGGCGTTAGTGAATATGGAATTCATTCCGAGCATGGAGACGTCATCTTGAGAAATTGAAATTGAAACTGAAACTCATGATCATTGTCATTGTCATGTGTGCCCACAGGGAAAGAGAGGCGCAGGAATCTGGTTCCGTCTGCAGCGGTAACAGTAGCAACCTAAGCAGTGGTACTTGTAGTGGTGGTGGCGGCAGTGGAGGTGGCGGTGGCGGTGGCGGCGGCGGTGGTGGTGGTGGTGGTGGTGGTGGTGGTAGCAGTCGCACCAATGAGCAGGAGCACTCCAATAAGTCGTCCAGCTCCCCCACCTTTATGTTCACTTATGCTTCCAAGATGACTGGTCAGGCAAAGCGTCGTATTGAGCAGTCGGTGAGAGATTTGTATGTGTGTGTGTGTGTTTGTGTGTGTGTGTGTGTGTGTGTGTGTGTGTGTGTGTGTGTGTGTGTGTGTGTGTACACTGGTCAGGCAAAGCGTCATATTGAGCAGTTGGTGAGAGATTTGTGTGTGTGTGGTGTGTGTGTGTGTGTGTGTGTGTGTGTGTGTGTGTGTGTGTGTGTGTGTGTGTGTGTGTGTGTTTTTTCGTTATTTCTTTTAACGTCTATTCACATATGTGCTTTTAGACGGATGTGTGTGTGTGTGTGTGTGTGTGTGTGTGTGTGTGTGTGTTGTGTGTGTGTGTGTGTGTGTGTGTGTGTTGTGTTTGTGTGTGTGTGTGTGTGTGTGTTTGTGTGTGTGTGTGTTGTGTGTGTGTGTGTGTGTGTGTGTGTGTGTGTGTGTGCGCGTATGTGTGTGTGTGCGTATGTGTGTGCGTGAGTGTATGTTTAGACCTGCTTGGTATACCACCGTATAAGGTGCACCAATTTGAAAGACAGGCTTGATGGTAGAGTGGTTAGGACTCTGGTCATTTTTTTGGAAGGTCTTGGATTTGATGCCCCCTGTGGGGATGCCAGGGGATCTTTCAGAATAAATAGCATCCCCACCTTCTGGAAATTCTGTGTGGAATTTCCTCTTTTCTGTCACTCTCTTTGTTTCTTTCTCCATGTGCTTTCTGAAATTTCTTCCTGTCATTTTCTGCCTTGCTGGTCCATTCACCTGTATGTGTTTGATAAAGTCTTAATACTTTCTCTTAGGATTGATAATTGGGTACATAGATTAAGTAGGGAAATGAGATATGCGGAAGCAATTTTAAGTAATTCATTCCCCTTTTTATACATGTTTTAGGTGCGGATGTTAAAACTCAATTTACTACCACTACTCACAGTGTAAAAATACATGGCTGGGCATGGAATAGAGCAGAAATCTTTTTTGCACAGTGAGAACAAGTATTAGTTTCCGTAGTAGCAAGACAAGAAAGCAAAACCCAGTGTGTGTTGATGGGTGTGTGCAGGTGTACAACAAGGCCCCCAAGTGGCTGACAGGTGAAACAGATGTGGTGGTGGCAGAATTACCTGAGCAGGCCATCAGAACCATACAGGCGTTTATAGAGGTATGCTGTAGTGCGCTGTGTGATGTGTTGTATTTCAGAGAGGTATTCTCTGCGGTGCTTTGTTATGAGGTGTGTCCTGTTGACATGGATATTGTTGGGATGTATCATTTTCTGTTGTATTTTACAAGGCCAGTTGGAAGCTTGTGTCTCTGTAGTCCTCTGTATCTTTGAATGCTCAGTTCAGGTACCATGTTTCTGATACATTGTGCTTAGTCTGATTTAACTCAATGGAGTCGCAGTCAAATAGTGTTTGTCGACCCCTGAAATCGCGTGTTTTCGGCCAATTTTTAAAAAAATAATACAAAATAACCAGACAAGATAGAAACAAACAGTAAAGTGCAAAAGAAAGGCAGAAGCTTGCTACATTAGATTCTACTCACAATTTGTGTGCTGATTTCCCACTTGAATGTAGAAATTACTCCAATTAGGGTATCCAAACAGCATTCCGAACAAAAGTTTTGAACCACATGATCGACCACATAGCGATGTCACTTAAGCTAATGCTAGGGACAAACTCGTATCTGAA
Source organism: Monoplex corrugatus (assembly GCA_030674185.1). Lineage (NCBI taxonomy): Eukaryota > Metazoa > Mollusca > Gastropoda > Littorinimorpha > Ranellidae > Monoplex > Monoplex corrugatus. The sequence continues at coordinate 18,277,208 of CM060308.1, read as the reverse complement.
TCCAACAAATCATCCCTATCTTCGACAGATAATTCACCAACAAGCTCTAATTCATCATCAGATCCTTCAACTTGGATGATATCGATCGCCTCTTGCACAGAAAACATACGCCGGTTTCGAAGTTGCCGTGCTGCCATTTTGAAAATAGGTGAATACAGATTCGCTTACTGACTCTAGAAACTTCGTGAAAACAAAGACTGTATGATGATTAGATACGGTCTAAGGGAAGCAATCGATGCATAGATGATTATACTTTGACTTTCAGGAGTTTTCTCCCTCGAATACTGCTCATGTTAAAAAAAAAAAAAAGCCATTTTCCGACGGCACCCGCATGCCGTCACGATTACGACAACGAACAAACGTGCGGCAGCCGACTGCCGTCAAGACGGCATTGAGTTAAAGGGGCTGCCAGCATTCAAGCAAATACAAACCAACAGCTCGTTAAGTTGGAACAAGAATGCGAAATAAAGACAGGCGCTAATTTGGTTTTCAGTTTGTTTCTTTGTTGTCTTTTGCACCTGTCTTGTCTGGTTGTATAAAATATGTTTTCTGATTCTGTTCTCGTTTTTTTTCTGGTTGCTGTCTTTTTGTGTTTGCTTGGCAAAGGCTGGTTGTCCAAAAATTTGTGCTTCTTTTGTTAATTATAAATGTGTTCTCATTCTGTTTTCATGTGTGTCTAGTTTTTATGTAGTACGTAGTTGTTTGTACTTTTGTGAATTGTTGACCTACCAAAATCGAGGTTATTGTGAGATATGACCAGAAATTTTGCAACGATTTTTCACAAGTGTTATGAGGATTCATGAGAGTGGGAAGGATATGATAGAATTCTCTTGAAATTATGTGACAGGCCTCCTATTCTGTACTTTCTTTCATAATATAGCTTGGTATCAGCTGACCTGGTGTATCTTGCTACCATCCGGGCTTGAGAGATACAGATACCTGCATCGTTGGTCAGGAACATTGAGCAACACTTTAGAGTGATCTCTGTATAGGGAATTAGACTCAATAGTGTGGTCCCTGTATTCCCACTGTGTGAGTTGCATACTCAGTCCTGGACAGATGGTGGTCAGTGTTGAAAATTCCGGTAATAAATTTTTAGACTAGATGTTTAGGGTAAGGATTTGAAACTATGATCTCCCAGTCAGTAGTCCATTGTACTTAACACTTTGCTGCATTGACAGGTTAATTCTCTGTGTATGTTATGTAAAGATTGCTGCATTGACAGGTTAATTCTCTGTGTATGTTATGTAAAGATTGCTGCATTGACAGGTTAATTCTCTGTGTATGTTATGTAAAGACTCATTCCTCTGTGTACACATATCTTTTCTGTGTTTGTTTTCCACAGCTGAATAAAGAGGACTCTGACTTCTCCAGGAGTGTGAATGATATCAATGAAAAGTGAGTAGTGCTGGTTCCCTACAGGCCAGTGAAGTTGTTGTGTTGGCCTACTTTTGATTTTCAGAAATTTGAGTGTGCTTATGTGCATTTTTCACTTTATGAATCATTCTTTGATCCCATCTCAATGTATTTTGGCTTGTTTTGATAAGTTTATATGTTGAATGCACTGTGTGATACAATGTACATAGAATTGAGAACATTTTCACTAACTTCAGATGGTGATTTCTCAAAGTAGCAGTTGGCCTATTTAAAACGACTATAACACATGTGCTGGTTGGTTTTTGGGATAGAGCTGTGGACTCATTTGGTGATTAATATCTCACGTTCAGTCCTAGCCTGTGACATTAATAGCAGGCCTGTTCACAGCCCATCTTGATGTTTCCATCATGCCGGTAGTGTCAGCTTAGTGTTTAATAAGTCCTGTTGACAGTCTTGACAGTTTTCATGGGATAACTGGTCTCATCATCAAGTGGGTGTCTGGTGTGAGTACTTGTTCCAGCTAGATAATATGGGCTGACCTGACGACGAAGAAAGTGGTGGAAGGTGTTGCTTTATGGGTGGATATGGAACCTGTATGTCTTATGGAGATGGGAACCTCACCAGCACATGGGTAGACTGTTCTGATGAACTGACATTGAAGTAGTTTTAGGCCAGTTAGGAAGCATTTGTAATTGTTCTTGTGGGGCTTATAATTGTTCTTGTGGGGCTTATAATTGTTCTTGTGGGGCTTAACAGGACATCATAGATGAAGACATACACATCACTGCAGTACAGCTTTAATCTGATAAAATGAGAGATTGTGCAAGGACAGGTGATAGTATATAAACATAATTTACATTGCTGTTTCTTGCTGCTGTTATGCAGTGTGTGTAAATGCATTGTATAAAAGTTTTATCAAGACAGTGTCTCTACACTGAACATTTCCATATGCGCCATCACTGCAATGTGATATGATGGGGCATAAAATCAAAAGGAACATCATCATCATCATCATCAAGTGCCCTGCCACATGGCGTTGGCGATCATGGCACTCCATATGTATGTATTCCTTGTTGCCGCAAGCACATCTTCCACCCTCTCTGTCCTCAGCTACCCTGCAAGTTCGTCCAGTATTTTCTCTCTGGGTCTACCTGGAACGTGGCATATGCTAAATACATGCACATAAACCCTAAGCACTAGCAAGGCCTTGAGGTTCTACCTATGTATACTTAACCCTACCAGACCTTAGCCCCTGAGCGTAATTGTGCCCCCTGCCTGGCCTCCTGAGCAAAATTTTGAAAAAAATGTATATACGTTAGAAAACTGTTCATATCATGCACACCAATGGTTAGAATTATATGAAACGTGGAGATATTGTAGAAAATAGGCCTACCTTTCATCTAACGCCAGTCCAACCCTCAATCACACAAGCATCTCCCCTATCACTTGGTTGGGGGGTACGGGCACACCCCCTTCTTCCAACACTCTGTCTCGACCTACTTCTTTCATTGTCAGAATCATCACTTTCACTCAATGCTTCATCAACGTAATCATTGTCACTTGAATCGGAAACGTATTCCTGATCAAATTCTCCAATCTGCAAAATGTCCACCACTTGTTGAACTGTGAAGCGAGTTGGCCTCGCCCGTTTACCTGTTGAAGTGCTTGGTTCATCACTAGCTCGCTTCATGGTCAATTTTGCACCCAAATCACCTCAAAATACCATCAACACAAAGGCAGACATTTGCAATAGGCTGAACACACGCTCACGCGACGCTTAGCAACGGTTCGGTGGCTATTTTTAGCTCTTAATAAAGTGACGATCATGTGAGTGTGCTATTCCCGCTATAGCGGGAACTCGGTATATAGTCATTTTCGTCATTCCCGCAATAGCGGGAACTCGGTCTGGTAGGGTTAATAAGATGGTTGCAGAGATACATATTGATGTGTATATGCAAAAGGAGATAAGTTACAATATTTATGTGTATTTGAGGTTTGTTTGGTGGGTTTGAACCTGGTTGAAGGAAACTTTGTGCCGTTTTTGGTCCACCCAGCTGTGAATGGGTGCCTGACCCTGTTCAAAGTTGTGGAAGGCAAGACAGTGAGGGAGAGAAGACTGGCTCTGCCATCATAATGATTGATGACCCTGAGAACAGTTGAGGTCTCTAGCACCTCACTCCTTTGAGACGTTAGGGTTTTTGGACGGCCTTTACTTTGGTATTGCATGTAGACTTGATGTACTCAGAGTGATGTTGATGATGTCTTGTTTCCCACCAGGCTTTCAAGGCATCGCAAATACTTACAGAACGTCATGGACCATATACGAGAGATCCGCTTTGAGAAAAAGTAGGATTTTCTTTTCTCCTCTGTCTGTTTTCTCTGATCTCCTGTTTTT
>CM060308.1:18240936-18265936 GCA_030674185.1 Monoplex corrugatus | reverse complement strand
CGGTGGTTCAAGAAGCAAGAAATGCTGAAGACAGATAGGTAGCAAATGATGATAGCATGTTTTAGCAAAATGTGAAGATTTTGTTTCTTTGTATCGTCAGGTTGCTGATACGGGACCTTGAAGTTAAAATCAAGAGCCCACAAAACTTTTATTCCATGATCAGTTCAACTTTTAAATTTATGCAAATGATTGTTTTATTTTACTCCTTGATATCGAGTGTTGTGTGGTTGAGTATATATACATATAATTATATGCGTGACTGTGTGTATGTGTGTGTGTGTGTGTGTGCACATACTTGCATGTTATATGTAGACATAAATGTCATTGACAAGTGTACATTTTGTTATTATCAGAGTATGTTATTTTTTAAGATATACATTTCTGATCTGTTCAGCTTCAAAGTTGTTTTAATGCATTGTCTAATGTCTATTAGTATTATGTTTCTTTACCTGTAAACCATTTCTCTTATTGAGATGATAAAAGTTGTCCTCATCCTTATCTTTATTAAGCCAGGGTCATTTAAGGTATTACAGATGTTACAGAGAGCTTGATCAAAACCAGAATGTACTACGTAGAATCAAAGTTTCTCTAGATAGTCCGAAATGATGATATTTGAATATGGTCAGAATCTTTCTTAACCAAATGATGATATTTGAATATGGTCAGAATCTTTCTTAACCAAATGATGATATTTGAATATGGTCAGAATCTTTCTTAACCAAATGATGATATTTGAATATGGTCAGAATCTTTCTTAACCAAATGATGATATTTGAATATGGTCAGAATCTTTCTTAACCAAATGATGATATTTGAATATGGTCAGAATCTTTCTTAACCAAATGATGATATTTGAATATGGTCAGAATCTTTCTTAACCAAATGATGATATTTGAATATGGTCAGAATCTTTCTGAACTCTTCTACTTCCTCACCCTATCTGCCAGCTTTCTGCATTGTTAGTCATAATAGCAGAGCAGAAACTTAACCCTTTCACTCCCTCACCCTATCTGCCAGCTTTCTACATTGTCGGTCATGATAGTAGAACCAAAACTTAACCTTTTCACTCCCTCAACCCATCCACCAGCTTTGTGCATTGTCAGTCGTGATAGCAGAGCCAACACTTAACTCTTTCACTCCCTCATTCATTCGACCAGCTCCCAGCAGGACTCAACCCTTTCGCGCCATCATTTTATCCACCAGCTGCAGGAGGCGGGTGGATTTGGTGAGGGAGTGAAAGGATTAAAAAGTTTCGTAGTTGGTGGAAATATGAGGGAGTCAAAGTGTAAAGGTTTTGTAGCTGACTGATAGGATCTCACTTGTCTCACCTGTCTCACTTGTCTCACCTGTCTCACTTGTCTCACCTGTCGAGGTCACTAGGTTTGGTGTTGGCTGCTGCATATCTGGACTCCACCATCTCCCTGCAGGCCACTCTGTCTTGACTTTTGTGGACAATTTTTTGAGTATTTAGGCCACTGATGTTGGTTATGTTCTCAATGTATGAGACTGGAGGAAATACTTAGCTGCTCAGAGAGTACGAGGCGAGGTGGAAGATGGCTGCTGAGAAAAGAGGAAGAGCACATGCGCATGCGCAAGACATGGATACTCTCAGAGTTATGGTCCCTTCGGACTTTATTGTTTATGAGGCAGGAATGGCAAATCGCTGCCGCTTATTGCATTAGTGAGCCACGGTAAGTATGTTAGATTAAATGTAATTTTAGAAGGAAAATTTCCTTTTTCTTTACAAGTGTTGGCCATATCTCAGAAGTAATGTTCAGTAACAATATTTCTGTGTGTTGACTTTGATGGAAAATCAGGATACAGAGGGACAAGGTATAACAGTATGGACTTCTTGTTGTATACTTAAGTTTACCCAGTTGACTACCACACACATTGTTTCACATTTCAGCATCCTTGGGTCTTGCGCTGGCTCAAGAAGTCTGGTACCCCCATGGGGACGCCGCGGGCTCTTTCAGTATAAATAGTACCCCGACCTTCTGGAAATTCTGTGCTAGAAATTTCCACCCTTCTGGCACTCTCTTTGTTTCTTTCTTCCTTTTTTAATTTCTGTCATTTTTTTCCTACTATTTTCTGCCTTGCTGTTCCATTCACCTGTTTGTGTTGGATAAAGTCTTATATACGTTCTCTTAGGATTTATAATTGGGTACATGTATTAAGTGCATTTTTTTTACTCTAGGATATGAGATACGCGAAAGCATTTTTAGGTAATTTAGGCCTGTTTTTATGTATGTTATGGTGTCCTTAGTCATGTTTAAATATGAATTCAGGTATGTTTTTTTAAATCCCCTGTGTGATAAATTGAACAAAGTGGTCAGTGGCGGGGGCATCTCTTTAAGATTATGTGCGTGAATGCATTGATGTGCGTACTTTTCTTCTCTTTTTTTCCCTGTTGTAGTATTGTGTATGTTTTGAAACGGTTATAGCCCTGATATGGCTGTACGCAGTTGGCTGGGCTTTAAAGAAAAATAACAGTATAAAGTTAAGTAGATAATTGCTGACAGATTCGGGTGGGGTTCAGGTAGAATTGTTTGAGCACAGTGACTCTCCTTTGAACAAACACCAAACAGCAGGAAGTGAAAGGGTTATGATTAAAACTACTACATGAACTTATGGAACTCCAATGATATTGGTCATTTTACTACTCTACTTAACAGTTGCCTTGGCGTCCAGTTTTGAAACTTGTTCTGTTTCATGGCTACCTCATGAAGATCATTCAGTATTGTGTGTGTATGTGCTCATAGTTATTGAACCAAATACAGATAATTCACTTTTTGAATACACTGGATATGTTCTTGGGTGTCTGGTTAACCTGGAAATGTTTTGGGGTTTTGTTTGTTTTTTGTTTTTTTTGTTTTTCAGGGTCTTTTTTGTTTTTTTTTGGTCTTTTTTGTTTTTTTTTTGTTTTTTATGGATAATTGTTTTTTGTTGGTCTTTTCTGGTTTTTTTTTTATCTTTTATTTTTTTCTGGGTTCTTTTTTGGTTTTTGGTCTTTTTTGTTTTGGGGTCTTTTTGTTTTTTTTAGATCTTTTTTGTTCGCTGTTCCATCTGCACCACTTCAGTGATGTTTATCCCTTGTGGCTCATTCCCGTTTCTTGACACACTACAGACCCCAAGTTAATTCAGTCAAAGTCCCCTTTGTGACATCAGTGGTCTGTTGATAAAGTACTCACCTATCCATGGGTGATCTAGGTTTGGTTCCTGGTCAAGGCTGCATGGTTTCGTTTTGATAGAGTTGTGGACTCCAGATCAGATATCCCGACTTCAGCCCCAGCCTGCAACATTAAAATCTGGCTTGTTTTAATGTTTCCATCCTTCTGGTGGTGTCAGTTTGTGGTATGTTTTAATGTTTCCATCCTTCTGGTGGTGTCAGTCTGTGGTCTGTTTTAATGTTTCCATCTTCTGGTGGTGTCAGCCTGTGGTCTGTTTAATGTTTCCATCCTTCTGGTGGTGTCAGCCTGTGGTCTGTTAATGTTTCCTCCTTCGGGTGTGTCAGTCTGTGGTCTGTTTAATGTTTCCATCCTTCTGGTGTGTCAGTCTGTGGTCTGTTTATGTTTCATCCTTCTGGTGGTGTCAGCCTGTGGTCTGTTAATGTTTCCATCCTTCTGGTGGTGTCAGTTTGTGGTCTGTGTTAATGTTTCCATCCTTCTGGTGGTGTCAGTTTGTGGTCTGTTTTAATGTTTCCATCCTTCTGGTGGTGTCAGTTTGTGGTCTGTTTTAATGTTTCCATCCTTCTGGTGGTGTCAGTTTGTGGTCTGTTTTAATGTTTCCATCCTTCTGGTGGTGTCAGTTTGTGGTCTGTTTTAATGTTTCCATCCTTCTGGTGGTGTCAGTTTGTGATCTGTTTAATGTTTCCATCCTCTGGTGATGTCAGCCTGTGGTCTGTTTTAATGTTTCCATCCTTCTGTGGTGTCAGTTTGTGGTCTGTTTTAAGTTCCATCCTTCTGTGTGTCAGCTTAAGTGTTTCATATGTCCCTTCTCCTCCCCCTTTCCCAAATTCCAGATCTCTTCAGTGCATAGGGTTTTGCACAGACCGGGGGAGTCTGCCTGATAACTGTTGGCAGATTTGGGTGAAGCACATATGGAATTGTTGGAGTGCAGTGAAACCCTCTTGAACAAACTCCAAATGAACTCCAGTGCCCCAGTACCAGAAATCCATAGGAACCAGTGATGTCAGGCTGCTGTGGGACCATGTTCCAGAGAGTCTTTGTACTACTTCTGCCACGATCGTTTTGGTGGAGTTGAACAGTGCTTTTTTCATCCAGCGTAGTTAACCACTGCCTGAAAGGTCTCCTACTAACTGTGGTAATTGCCTAGTCTTGGAGCCGGATTGAGTGAGCCACCTCGCGGGTTAACCTTGCTATTCGTGTGTGTGTATGTACATGTGTGTGGTGTGTGTGTGTGTGTGTGTGTGTGTGTGTGTTGTGTGTGTGTGTGTGTTCTAATAGTTTTCTGAACATGGATAGTATATTTCACATATTTCTCACAGTTCATGTTTACTAGTTAACCTTGGGGTGTGTGTATGTGTGTCCAGAGATGGGGTGGGGTGGATGGTGGTTTTTGTTTCTCTCTTCTTTTCTTTTCTTTCCTTCTTGATTTTATGAGGATGAGAATTTCGTGTCGGTATCAAGACAACCATTGCGTAAGATGGTCCCGTTTCCTCTTCCAAGACTTTGCCAGCACATACAATTTTGTGCAAGCTTAATCCTTTGACTCCCATATCCTATCCACCAATTGTAAAAACTTGACCCTTTTACTTCCTCACCGTATTCATCAGCTTCCTGCAGGAAGCTGGTGGATAGGGTGAGGGAGTCAAAGGTTCAAGTTTTTGCTTTGCTGTATGGTTGACAATGCAGGATGCTGGTGGACAGGGTGTGTGAGTCAAAAGGTGAAGGAGTTAGGCAGATTTGGGTGGAGAGTTTATGGAATTGTCCAGCCTCAGTGAATCTCTCCTGAACAAACTGCAGGTTTTTGCACATTTCATGTCATTGTCTCCTCTTTGCTTTTAGTATTATTTTCATGGAACTTCATCATCTCTATCTGATATATAGATTTGAATCAAAGGAAAAATAGTTATTTGGGGAGTGTGGGGGGGGGGGGAGGGGTTGAGGGCAGAGAAGAGAGGAGTGAGAGAGAGGTGTGTGCGTGGTATATGCTGCTGCAGTATTGGGTGTTAATGAGCTGGTTTGGGGATATGTGAGTCCCTAAACCTCTTTTAACAAGACCTTGTTTCTTCTGTTTCTTTTTTTTTTCTTTTCTCAGAGTGTTTGTTTTAGTTCTTGTTTTTTTTCTTCACATTTATTTGGTCATTTGTGTACAGGCAGTATTATTGATGTTTTATTTAAACCCATGAAGTACTTACTGGTCAGAACCAGTTGTTTCTTGTGCACACAGTTGCTAAAGACCAGTCTGTGTAACCCAGTTTCCTTACGTAAAATAACTTCCAAGTCAATAGCATTCCCTCCCCAAAATCACTTTCTGTGTTTAGTGAGAATATACACACCTGTATGTGCTGTTTCTTACATATATACACATATGCATGCATGCAAGCATGTGTACGTGTACGCACACACATGCACGCAGACACGCATGTAGGCTTACAGGCATGCAGGCAGGTGGGCATGCATGCATGCACACACGCCAGCACGCACACACGCGCGCACACACACACATTGTTGTCAACCTTGAGTGAACATGCCTGATACTGCAGGTAACAGGTGAACAAAATGTCAAAATGTTGAATGTTAGAAAACTTAACAAGAAAGAGCAAACTTTGGTGGAAGTGATGATTATTTTTTCCATTATTTTTGTATTTTGACAAGGATGTTGAAATGAAAGTCCTTTAATGAAAGGATCTTCTGAAAGACTGTGCCTTGACATTGTATGTAGATTGTAGAACAGAGAGTGACTGGAAGTGAAATGTGAAATATGTATGAACAACAAAAAAGAAAGGCATTATACTTAACTCTTTCAGCCCTGTCTGTTTTACACGAGAAATGCACTCCCAGCCTGGGGGGTTTGGAGGGGGGAACTGTACAATCAACTGGTACCCAAATAAACACCTATATCTCAAAAAGTACTTGATGAAATTCATTGAAATTTTGTGTGCTTGCTAATATATAAATGTTCTGTCTCAATATAATTTTCAGATCATTTGATGTTTTTGGTTTTAGTTAAAATTTTTTGAAAATTTACAAAAACTACAAAAAATCTGATTTTTATCATTCATCCAAATTCACAATTAAAGAGGCACACCAAAATCACAATGCACACAATTGAACACAAAGAGGAGATACTACAAAATGGGTATTATTACTTTGAAATTGTGTTAAATCCCACAATATCCACAGTGTCGATAAAATCAAGGAAAAAGGAACACTTTTTGTGCAAATGTGGGATACATTCGATTCAGAGGTCCTATCATGTATGTATGTGTACTGTGTGTAGGCAATGGAATATCGAAGTGACAAAAGGAGCCTTCATTCTCATTATCACTGTCACAGTCACCTTCTTGCCATACAGTATGTCGGAGAATTCTAGAAGCATCAATATGAACACGCCCACTTGGTGTTATGGTTGATTTTCCACCTCCATTTCATCAATTTCATTAATTTTCGGTCTTTGTGAGGGCACTTGATTTGTAGAGTGAAGTGCCGATCAACGAAGATACACTCGAGTCAGAGGCTGTTTGTTCTGTTTTGGGCTCAAAATCACTGCCTTTCTCGAAGGGATTTCATCCAAAACTTGTTGCACTGTGTAGTGAGTTTCGTTTAATCATCTTGACGTCAAAAAACAACAAAAGACTGCGTGAAATTGCTTCAAAATGACTTGGTGGAATCTTCGAAGTTATCAGAAGGGAAGAGTGACGGGAGTAATGTCCCTTTCTTAATGAATATTCATACAAATGAAACCGAAAGTGAGTGGGTGTGTGCGCCCGACAATTGTGGGCGCAGGAGCTGAGAGACAATCAGTCACACCCGACAATTTGTCGGGCGCAGGGCTGAAAGAGTTAACAGAAGATAACAAACATGGCATGATAATGCTGACTTAGTGAGGTGTTTGGCATGATTGCGATGATGTTAGTAAGGGTTTGGCATGATAGTGATGATGTTAGTAAGGCGTTTGGCATGATAGTGATGATGTTAGTGAAGCATTTTGGCATGATAGTGATGATGTTAGTGAGGTGTTTGGCATGATAGTGATGATGTTTGTGAAAGGGGTTCTTATAATGTTGTAAACGTTGGCTGAAGGATGATTACATGCTGGTTTTTGTACTCTAACATTGCTAGACGTCTTCATGTTCAGCCCTCGTTTACAACATAAAAACTGTCCTGTTGCCTGCCCATTTTAATGTTCTAAGCATTGTGGTGCTGTCAGAATTCAATTCCAGCCGGCAACATGTAAACTGTTTGCTGCTGATTTTAGCATTGTAATTATTTTTCGGTGGTTTCTGTTTAGTCTTCCATGACTCCCTGTCCCTGATTCCATGTTAGGGTCTTGACAACATGTGAAGTTCTTTCTCAGTCCTAAAAGAGTCTGTCAGCTTAGTGCTGGCAGGCTTGGGTGAAGGGCATAGAATTGTCTGAGAGTGATGAATCCTTGATCAAATTCAGATTGGAGCTAACTTGTCCTTGTGCCTAGTGTGTGATCATTGGTGGCACAGTAGGCCAACCCTTTTTGTCCTGTATGTTTTGTATGTGAGCTGAATTAGGGACCATTTGTTGTAATGCTCTGGAAGATGAACTGTTGCCTGCGTCCCACCTCGGGGGAATGATGTCTTTCAGAATTGTTATTGTTGTGGATTTCAAAGAATTGTCGTCTGTTGTGGACTTCAAAATGCATAAGTGAAATATCATTGAATATAGGAAAATATATTAATTTCATGCATATGTTATGATTAAGGTATTTATATGGTAGTGATATAGGCCTACTTTGGTTTAATATGAATATGGCATTTCAAGATCTGAATGTGGAATATGAGTGTAATCCATTAAAAAAATTCTAAAACATGAATGCAGAATATGAATGCAACTGTAAAGTGTGAATGAATACATACCGTAAACATAATGGAACGTAGTAACGGTATAATATGAAGAACATGTTGTAGTAAGGAATATGAACTAGTGATATTTTGAAGTTAGGAATATGAATGCATACCATTGATATGACTGCATACAATAAATTGTGACTATCTCATGTGAACAAAGTGTAAGTGAGAAATGTGATTGCTGATTTTAAAATAATATAAATTGTAACAAAAATAAATGTGATATATCTAAGCGTATCATATTATCCTAAAATATAAACAAATTAGTAACAGAGTGTGAAATATGAAAGCGTCTCATTATATGAATGAATACCGTGAAACAAATGAGTGCAGTATGCATGCATGAAGTATAAGTGAAATAGGAAAATGTTTTTAATTTGTGAATGGCGACTGTGCATTAAGTGTTAGTAAAATATGAACATGTTTTAATTTGTGCATGAAGATCTTGTTGTTTTGGAGGTGGTTTGTTGAAATTTGCATGTTTTTTTTGTAATACTTGGCATTTTGAATTTCACAGATGTGAACACATAGGTTTGTTTTTGGAGTGCTTGCTCAGTGCGTTTTGCCTGTGAATGAAATGTGAACGTTTGCATTTTCAGGAGACATTTGTGTCTTTGATTGTTTTGATGGACTACAAGAATTTTCGAGAAACAATAACTGGATGCACAAGTTTGCTTGAAAAAAAATCTGAATGTTAGCATTGAGATTATGTGTTGGATTGTCATATGAGGCTAGTCAGGTTGACTGCTGTTGTGTGTGTGTGTGTGTGTGTGTGTGTGTGTGTGTGTGTGTGTGTGTAGTGTATGTGTGTGTGTGTGTGTGTGAGTAGTGAATGTGTAGAGATGCCTATATCAGTGGAATCACACTGTGTTCAGAACTGTTAGTATGGGGTAATGCTGTACATGTAAATGTTTGTGCTCAGGTGAGTTTGATGTGTGATGAAGCAACAAGAGACATTACGTTGCTAACAGCTCAAAAACAAGAAAAAGGAAAAAAACAACGTATTTTTAAAAGTTTGTATGAGAAACTGTCTTATTAAATTGTCTTGCAACATGTGCTGTGTTTGTTTAATTCACTTGAGGTTACGACTGTGTTTGAATTGTGTGAAAGCTTTACTGTCTTGCTAATTTTGTGTATTGTGAGATTTGGTATGACTATAATTGTGTAATGTGAGGGTGTGACTGCGTGTGTAATGTGAGAGTATGACTGTGTGTAATGTGAAGGTGTGACTGTAATGTAAGGTTATAACTGTCTTTGTTTAATATGAGAGTATGACTGTGTTTAATGTGAGGGTGTGACTGTGTTTGTAATGTGAGAGGTATGACTGTGTAATGTGAGGGTGTGACTGTGTGTAATGTGAGGTGTGTACTGTGTAATGTGAGGGTGTGACTGTGTTTAATGTGAGGGTATGATGTGTTTAATGTGAGGGTATGACTGGTAATGTGAGGGTATGAACTGTGTGTAATGTAGGAGTTGACTTGTGTTTAATGTGAGGGTGTGACTGTGTGTAATGTGAGGGTGTGACTGTGTGTGTAATGTGAGGGTTGACTGTGTGTATAATGTGAGGGTATGACTGTAATGTGAGAGTGTGCCTGTTGTAATGTGAGGGTATGTGACTGTGTAATGTGAGGTGTGGACTGTGTGTAATGTGAGGGTGTGTGAATGTGTTGAATGTAATGTGAGGGTGTGACTGTGTGTAATGTGAGGGTGTAACTGTGTATATGTGAGGTGTGACTGTGTTTAATGTGAGGGTATGACTGTGTTTAATGTGAGGGTGTGACTGTGTGTGTAATGTGAGGGTATGACTGTGTAATGTGAAGGTGTGACTGTGTGTAATGTGAGGTGTAACTGTGTGTAATGTGAGGGTGTGACTGTGGGTGTGTTAATGTGAGGGTGTGACTGTGTGTGTAATGTGAGGTGTGTGATGGTGTGTAATGTGAGGGTGTAACTGTGTTTAATGTGAGGGTGTGACTGTGTTAATGTGAGGGTGTAACTGTGTTGTAATGTGAGGGTGTGACTGTGTGTAATGTGAGGGTGTGACTGTGTGTAATGTGAGGGTGTACTGTGTGTTAATGTGAGGGTTGACTGTGTTTAATGTGAGGGTGTGACTGTGTTAATGTGAGGGTATGACTGTGTTAATGTGAGGGTGTACTGTGTGTAATGTGAGGTGTAATGTGTAATGTGAGGTTGACTGTGTGTAATGTGAGGGTATGACTGTGTGTAATGTGAGGGTTACTGTGTAATGTGAGGGTATGACTGTGTGTAATGTGAGGGTGTAACTGTGTGTGTAATGTGAGGGTGTGACTGTGTTTAATGTGAGGGGTATGACTGTGTGTGTAATGTGAGGGTATGACTGTGTGTAATGTGAGGTGTAACTGTGTGTAATGTGAGGGTATGATGTGTGTGTAATGTGAGGGTATGACTGTTGTGTGTAATGTGAGGGTATGACTGTGTTGTAATGTGAGGGTGTAACTGTGTGTAATGTGAGGGTGTGACTGTGTTTAATGTGAGGGTAATGACTGTGTAGTGTAATGTGAGGGTGACTGTGTGTAATGTGAGGTGTATACTGTGTAATGTGAGGTGTAACTGGTGTAATGTGAGGGTGTAACTGTGTGTAATGTGAGGGTGTGACTGTGTAATGTGAGGGTGTGACTGTGTGTAATGTGAGGGTGTAACTGTTGTGTAATGTGAGGGTGTGACTGTGTGTAATGTGAGCTGTGTGAATGTGTGTGTAATGTGAGGGTGTAACTGTGTGTAATGTGAGGGTTGACTGTGTGTAATGTGAGGTGTAACTGTGTGTAATGTGAGGGTTGACTGTGTGTAATGTGAGGGTGTAACTGTGTGTAATGTGAGGGTGTGACTGTGTGTAATGTGAGGGTGTAACTGTGTGTAATGTGAGGGTGTAACTGTGTGTAATGTGAGGGTGTGACTGTGTGTAATGTGAGGGTGTAACTGTGTGTAATGTGAGGTATGACTGTGTGTAATGTGAGGGTGTAACTGTGTGTAATGTGAGGTGTAACTGTGTGTTAATGTGAGGGTTGAAATGTGTGTAATGTGAGGGTGTGACTCTGTGTGTAATGTGAGGGTGTAACTGTGGTGTAATGTGAGGGTGTAACTGTGTGTAATGTGAGGGTGACTGTGTGTAATGTGAGGGTATGACTGTGTGTAATGTGAGGGTGTAACTGTGTGTAATGTGAGGTATATGTAATGTGAGGTGTGACTGTTGAGGGTGTACTGTGTGTAATGTGAGGGTGTGACTGTGTGTAATGTGAGGGTTGTAACTGTGTGTAATGTGAGGGTTGTGACTGTGTAATGTGAGGGTGTGACTGTGTGTAATGTGAGGGTGTGACTGTGTGTAATGTGAGGGTGTAACTGTGTTAATGTGAGGGTGTGACTGTGTGTAATGTGAGGGTGTAACTGTGTTAATGTGAGGGTGTAACTGTGTGTAATGTGAGGTGTAACTGTGTGTAATGTGAGGGTGTGACGTGTGTAATGTGAGGGTGTGACTGTGTGTAATGTGAGCGTGTAACTGTGTGTAATGTGAGGGTGTAACTGTGTGTAATGTGAGGTGTGACTGTGTGTGTAATGTGAGGGTGTGACTGTTTAATGTGAGGGTATGACTGTGTGTGTAATGTGAGGGTATGACTGTGTGTAATGTGAGGGTGTAACTGTGTGTAATGTGAGGGTATGACTGTGTAATGTGAGGGTGTGACTGTGTAGTGTGAGGGTGTGACCGTGTAATGGAGGGTGTGACTATGTAATATGAGGGTGTGACTGTGTAATGTGAGGGTATGACTGTGTAATGTAAGGGTGTGACTGTGTAATGTGAGGGTATGAGTGTAATGTGAGGGTGTGACTGTAATGTGAGAGTGTGACTGTGTGTAATGTGAGGGTGTGACTGTGTAATGGAGGGTGTGACTGTGTAATGTGAGGGTGTGACTGTGTAATGTGAGGGTATTACTGTGTAATGTAAGGGTGTGACTGTATTATGTGAGGTATGACTGTGTAATGTGCAGTGTGACTGTAATGTGAGGGCATGACTGTAATGTGAGGATGTCGTGTTTAATGTGAGGGTGTGACTGTGTAATGTGAGGGTGTGACAGTGTAATGTGAGGGTGTGACTGTGTAATGTGAGGTTGTGACTGTGTAATGTGAGGATGCCGTTTGTAATGTGACTGTGTAATGTGAAAATGTGACTGTGTGTAATGTGAGGGTATGACTGTATGAAATATGAAGGTATGACTGTGTATTAAGTGTGTGAAACGTTTACTTGCAGGGGGGTGTGTGGATGGGTGGGAGGGGGTGTCAGGAAAAGCATTGGATGGCTTTAACAGCATGGAGAGAGGAGAACATATCAAGTGGACAGGTTACATGCTGTTACACCGTTTTCCGTCAATGAAAACAGTTAAAATGTCAACACAAAACAGTGAAGTCAATACACTTTATTCAGCTGTCTGTGTCTGAGTGATAAACCAGAATGAAAGGGAATGCACTTATTTGTCAAATGCAAAAATACGGAAGGCAAATCACGTTTTTTTTCCAAATACTTAAAGCAATGATATGGTGCGATATGAGACAAGTTTATACGTAGTGGCTAGTTGTGTTTTGATTCAGTCCTTTAATTATTTATTTTATTTATCTGTTCTTTTCTTTGAAAATAAAGCACACTTAAACTCATGTCATTTACATGTAACCAAGACTGTTCCAATGATAGATTAATACAAAGTAGTATAGGATAAATACAAAAAGTGTAGGCTAGGTAGGACTTCAGGACCTGGCCAGCTCATAGGTTTATGTGCAGGTTTAAGGCTTGTGCCATGATCACATGGGACCTGTGACGCGTTAGTGCACTTGGAATACACTCCGAGCGCAGAGACGTCATCTTGAGAAACTGAAACAGAACTGAAACTATCTTTTGTATATGCTTGGCAAAGGCCAGTTGGCAGGACTTTTGCGCCTGTCTTGTTTTGTGAATTTTATACGCGTCCTTATTCTATTTTCATGTGTATCTGATAACTTCCTTTCTGAAAGCAACAACCAGATTGCTTTTCTCTCCTCTCTCTCTCCTCTCTCTCTCTCCTCTCTCTCTCTCTCTCCATGCTGAGAGAAAGAAAAACAACAAATACAAACATTAGGAGAAAAAGAAAAAAAATCGGGTCAATTTCTTTTTTTCTCCTACTGTTTGTATTTGTTATGATGATATGATGATGATGATGATATACTGCTACTGTTGCTGCTGCTGATAATGATGATGACCAAGACGATGGCGATGATGACAAAAGACAGGGTGATGAGGGCGACAATAGAGAACTTACGTGCTTTGAAGGTGACCTTGAAGGTGGTTTTGTGTCGGGGTTGAAACAGCAGTGAGGCGAGGAACATGAAGGGACGTCCACTGACATGATGTTCTTGTGACCTGTACATGTAACAATACAGATAACAATGCTGCTGCTGCTGCTGCTAATAAGAATAAGAATAATGATAATGATAACGATAATAATAATGATAATAATGATAATGATAACAATAATGATATAATAATAAATACAATAATTATAACATAGTAATAACAACAATAACAACAACAACAACAACAAGAACAGCAGCAGCAACAACAGCAACAACAATACTAGTACTACTATTACTACTACTACTACTGCTACTACTACTACTACTACTACTAACAACATCAATGATAATGATAATAATAATAATAAAAACAACAACAATAATAATAACGATAATGATAATGATGATGATGATAATAATAATAATAAAATAAGAAGAAGAAGAAGAAGAATGATGATGATAATAATAGCAACAACAATAATAGCAACAACAATAATAGTAACAACAATAATAATAGCAACAAGGAGAACATCATCATCATCGTCATCATCATTATCGTTATTGTTTTTGTTGTTGTTGTTCTTGATGATGTTCTTGTTGCTATTATTGTTGTTGTCGCTGATATTGTTGTTGTTATCATTATCATTGTTATTATTATAATTTTTCTTTATTATTATCATCATCATCAACATTATTAATATTATTATTATTATTATTGTTATTATCAAGGGATACTGGGCTGTGTCAGACCGAGTTTTACTGGTTAAATTGGATGGCAAACCATTTGATATCAACATCATCCAGGTGTATGCACCGACATCATCATCATCATTATAGTCATCATCATTATTGGTGTTGTTGTTTGTTGTTCTTGATGATGATGATGATATCAGAATTGTGTATTCTATTGTAATCATCAATGTTATCACCATCCTCATCCTCATAATAATGAAGACACAGGGCTGTGAGGGACATGGCGCAGCATCCATGGACAGGGTCAGAGGCCAAAAGGAACCAGGAATATTTCTGTGGTACAAACTTACTGCCCATAATGACATTGACTTGTAGGCAGCAACGAAGCTTGTGTTTATTCTTGGTCGGCCTCTGTAAGATAACTCAGTCTTTAGTTTTAGTTTGTCAAGATCAAGTCTCCGCGCTCAGAATGAATTCCACATACACTATCATCACAAGTGCCATGTGATGGAGAAGATCCACAATGATCACGGCACAAGACTTAAGCTTGTACACAAACCCACGAGCTGGCCAGGTCCTGAGGTTCTACCTAGATAGTCCCATAACTCTGAGGTCGTAGAGGAGTGAGGTGGCAGAGACCTCAACTTTTTCCCGGGGCCAGCACCACGAGGGTGGCACCCATTCTCTCTCTCTCGCTTCAAATTCATATTTCATATTCACATTTTTATTACCAAGACTTCAGAAAGGTAAGAAGGTTGATTGGTCTTCAAGAGGAGGGACCTGGGAAATCAACCTATCTCACCAGCGTTTTATACCAAGGCAGCCGGGCAATGCCCTGCTCCTCACGATTTTCAACTGCCGTCGGATCTTTAGCGTGCCCAGCCAGAAGGCACACAGGTCCGACTCGTTTTTCGTCTCCTTCTGAAGGACTAGACCTTCAGTTCGATTTTCCAGTTAAACTGAAGAGAAAAGTCAAGGCCTCTATGGGGAGCGAACCCTCGAACCTCGAGTCTAGTTACTGGCAGGCAAACGTCTGAACCATTCTGCCATTTTTGGGATGTTTCAGGATCAGAGTTCTACTCTTCGTCTTGAGTCTTTTTATTTTGTCTTCCTTCTGGTATCCATTGAAGAGAGGTCCAGATGATAGCATCCTGCTCTCTTCACATGCTGTGTCCAATCCATCTCTATCGTCTTTTCGTGATGATGGTGTCCATACACTCTCTTGATTGCATTGAACAAGAAGTTGTTGGTTGGATATAGTGTTCATCATCATCATCATGTGCCCTGCAGCATAGCGTTGGCGATCATAGCCCTCCATGTGCATCTATCCCTTGTCGCCGAAAGCACATCCTCCACCCTCTCTGTCCTGAAATAGTGTTGGGCCAGAAGATTTTTCTTTATGATTCTTCGAAAGTTTTTTGTTTGTTTTGATGTGTGTGTGTGTGTGTGTGTGTGTGTGTGTGTGTGCATGCGTGCGTGCGTGTGTGTGTGTGTGTGTGTGTGTGTGTGTGTGTGTGTGTGTGTGTGTGTGTGTATGTGTGTGTGTGTGTGTGTGTGTGTGTGTGAGTGTGTGTGAATATGTGTGTGTGCGTGTGTGTGTGTGTGCGTGTGTATGTGTATATGTGTGTATGCGTTTGTGTGTGTGTGTGCGCGTGTGTGTATGTGTGTGTGTGTGTGTGTGTACGTCTGTGTGTATGTGTGTGTGTGTGTGTGTATGGAAGGTTGATTGCATGGTAAAGTTTCTTCCTGCCATCTTCTGGCATTGTGTGCCATAAAACAGTGTGGAAAGAACACAACTCTGGCTTTTGTGTTGATGCTGTACTGGTGGCCTTTGCACGTTGTTCAAATAGTCTGTAGTAAAATTGTCAACATAAATACAGTAAAATTTCAATATGAAAAGGTATGTGGTACTTCTACCGCGATGGCATCAATATTCAATGAAGTCATACTGACACTAATACTAATATTGATATTAATGATGATGATGATAGTTGTAGTAGTAGTAGTAGTAGTAGTAGTAGTAAAAATAATAACAACAATACTACTACTACTATTAATGATAATAATTGCAGTAGTTATATGACGCCAAATCTTGATAATTCAAATTAAAGTAGCGCACTCATACACCAGACATATGCATGTCATTGACGCAGTCTACATTCAAAATGGAAAAAAGAACAAGACCTACACACACTACACACACTGAAGAAAACAGGGAGCTGTAGAATTCATTATAATACGCCGGTCTTGCCAGCACCCTGAAGAAAGCAGGTCTGCGGTCAAAATCTTCGCCATAGAGTCGGGGCAAGAGGGTTTGTGGGCACCTCCGCTTATGATCTCATGAAACAACTCGCCATTTCTGGGAAGAAAAGGACTAGAGCCTTAAAGCGATGGCAGAGGCAGCAGAAAGGAGCTCAAGCTGGATCTGGCAAGGAGGAACCAAAAGTGAACTTCATAAGGATTAAATTCCCTACAGATGATGTGTGCCCGTTAGCACATTGGTAAAACCGCGTACCGCAGTTCTGAAGCGCAGAATCGCCCAGGTTCGCTCCCCGGCGTGGGAAAAAAAAAAAAAGACAACAGCAGAAGGGCATCCAGGAGTCATGACCTGGATGTGGCCCGGCCCCCGAGAGTGTAAGGAGTTCAGGGCCGAAACACTTGTCTAAAGGGGTTACTTCTCTGAAGACATTCTGTTGTCTAGCTCTCCCTTGAGTTTCTTTCTACCATTATCGGGAAAAGAAGTAGGACATCAGATCCCCCATCAACAACGTACACACGGGCAGATTTTTCACTGTGGGCTGGTGCATTTTTTCCAGCAGCTCATGGAAGAGATAGTTAATGGGTCGTCAATCCAGGAATTAGTAACAGTGCCAAAGAACTTGTAAAGAACTGTTAGTGTCATTTTGGGAGAAAAAAAAGTGTGACTGTGTGAAAAGACAAGTACACAGATTTAGAGGGTGGAGTTTCAAACATCATCCATGTTTACCTGTAAATAATGTAGATATCCGGGACACCACTTGTGGTTGGTCGAATATTGTTCTCATATATATATATATCTATATATATGATAGATAGACAGACAGACAGACAGACAGATAGACAGATAGATAGATAGTTTATGCCTTGCTGGTCCATTCACCTGTATGTGTTCGATAAAGTCTTACGTACTTTTTCTTAGGATTGATAACTGGGTATATGTATTAAGTGCATTTTTGGCTCTAGGGAGGCGAGATATGCGGAAGCAACTTTAGATAATTTATACCCGTTTTTATGTATGTTTTGGTGTCCTCAGGCATGTTAAATTTGTATTCAGGTGTGTATTTTTAAATCCCCTGTGCGATAAATTGGACGGAGTGGTCAAAGCTGAGGGCATGTTCTTAGACTTAATGCACGAATGCATTGATACGTGTACTTAATTTTCTTTTTTTTTCCAGTTGACGTTTTGTATGGTTTGAAGCGGTTATAGCCCTGATATGGCTCTACGCAGTCGGCTGGGCTTTAAACGACAATAACAATAGCTAAATACTGACGGTTTTCCCCCGCTCTGCTTCAGTGTCATTCTTGAAATCATCCAAATGAAATGTCATCTTGCAGGTAAAACTCGCTTAATTCTACTTGTATAATTATGCTTAATTCTATAATCAATAAAGAAGTATTGCACTGAATTGATAGTACATCTTATTGTATTGTACAGCTATACTAGAACAGTGTACACAAACAAATCAAAATTCTCCAAATGGACATTTTTAGAGGAAAGTGTGTGGACAGCTTTGTCTCAGGAGCTCCTGTCAATATTTACATTGTTCTCACCGCTGTGACAGTCTGCCATTGTCCCCAACAGCCGTCAAGTTTTATTTCACGTGAAGTGTCTTTCAAGATCACAGTGACCTGAGAAGCATAAAATCTGGATAATCTGTCAGAATCTTTAATAAAGGAAGAGAGATTCCTAGAATGGCTTGACCATCTGGAATTTTGTTGGGGGACTTTTTTTTTCGATTTAGTTTATTGATTTTATTGTTTTGTGTGTAGTGTAGACCCTGCTTGGGCGAGAGCTGCACTTCACTGGCAGAAAAGCACGGTTTATTACTACTGTTGTAAAAACAAACGAGTTTTTGTTGTTGTTGTAAATAATAGCAACAAGAACAAGAACAACAACAACAACAAGAACGACAACACCACCGTCACCAACAAGAACAAGAACAAGAACAGGAACAAGAACAGGAACAAGAAGAAGAACACACAAAAACAACGGCAACACCATCACCACACCACCACCACTACCACCACCACTACCACCACCACTACCACCACCACCACCACCACCACCAATAATAATATAATAACAGCAGCAGCAGCAGCAGCAGCAACAACGGCAACACCATCACCACTACACCATCACTACCACCACCACTACCACCACCACTACCACCACACACCACCACCACCACCACCACCACCACCAATAATAATATAATAACAGCAGCAGCAGCAGCAAACAACAACAGCAACAACAACAACAACACTACTAATAATAGTAATTATTGATTTTATTATTTGTGTGTAGTGTAGACCCTGCTTGGGCGAGAGCGGCACTTCACTGGCAGAAAAGCACGGTTACTATTACTGCTGTAAAAACCAATGAGTTTTTTTTGTAAATACTACTACTACTACTTTTACTAGTACTGCTACTACTAATAACAATAACAATAATGATAACACCAATAATAACAATAATAGAACAACAACCACAACAACAACAAACAACAACAACACTAATGGTAATAATAATAATAATAAGAAGAAGAAGAGGAACAACAACAATAACAACAACAACAACAACAACACAACAACAACAACAACAACAAAATCAGCAACCACAAGACAACAACAACAGCAACAACTACAACAACAAAATAATAACACTAATAATAATAATAATAATAATAATAATAAATAATAATAATATAACAACACAACAACAACAACAACAATGATAATAATGATGATAGTAGTAATAATGATAACGATGATGGTGGTGTTGGTGGTGATGATGATGATAAATTATTTATAAGGCGCCAAATCTTGATTCAAGAATCAAAACCAAGGCGCGCACTCTCCTCATCCACCAAAGCAATCACTAAAAACGATTAAATCTCCAGGGCACAAAACACACATGGACTGAGAGGGGGAAAACACACACACACACACACACACACACACACACACACACACACACACACACACACACACACACACACACACACACACACACACACACACACACACACATATTATTCACACACTCACAACATACCATGCCACTCACTCACTCACCACACACACACACACACACTCACACACACATACACTCACATACACACAGACACACAGACATACAGACACACACACACACACACACACACACACACACACACACACACACACACACACACACCACACACACACACACACACACACACACACACACACACACACACACACACACACACACAACGAAGAGGAAAACAAAGCAACAAATGCTTACCTGAACAATCTGTAAAATCGATTTTTTCTGCCACAACTGTCATGAGAACTCCCATGAAGACAATCAACAACATCATGTCAACAAGGACTGGCAAGTTAGGACAAGATCTGTCGTCACCAAGGTGCTCTCTCGCAGCAAATTGAAAAGCTACTAGCTTTACTAATCTCTCTAATCTCTCTCTGCAGCAAGTTAAAACATTACTAGCTTTACTAATCTCTCTCTGCAGCAAGTTAAATACACTACTAGCTTGACTAATCTCTCTCTGCAGCAAGTTGAAACAATACTATTTTTTACTAATCTCCCTCTGCAGCAAGTTAAAACACTAATAGTTTTGCTAATTCTCTCTGCAACAAGTTAAAACACTACTAATTTTACTAATCTCCTCTGCAGCAAGTTAAAACACTACTAGCTTTACTAATCTCTCTCTGTGCAGCAAGTTAAAACACTACTAGCTTTACTAATCTCCCTGTTGCTGCAGCATAGTTTAGACAGTATTGTCTTCTCCGGTGTTTCCCTCTCTCTGCAGCAGGTTAAGACAATATTGTCTTTACCAGTGTGCTCTCCTCCTGCAGCAAGTTAGACAATATTGTCTTCACCAAAGTGTTCTCTCTCCCTGCAGCAAGTTAGACAATATTGTCTTCACCAAAGTGTTCTCTCTCCCTGCAGCAAGTGAGACAATATTGTCTTTACCAGTGTGCTCTCTCCCTGCAGCAAGTTAGACAATATTGTTTTCACCAATGTGTTCTCTTTCTGTAGCAAGTGAGACAATATTGTTTTCACCAAAGTGTTCTCTTTCTGTAGCAAGTGAGACAATATTGTTTTCACCAAAGTGTTCTCTTTCTGTAGCAAGTGAGACAATATTGTTTTCACCAAAGTGTTCTCTTTCTGTAGCAAGTGAGACAATACTGTCTTCACCAAAGTGTTCTCTTTCTGCAGCAAGTGAGACAATACTGTCTTCACCAATGTGTTCTATCTCTGCAACAAGTTAGACAATATTGTTTTCACCAATATGTTCTATCTCTACAACAAGTTAGACAATACTGTTTTTACCAATGTGTTCTATCTCTGCAACAAGTTAGACAATATTGTTTTTACCAATGTGTTCTATCTCTACAACAAGTTAGACAATATTGTTTTTACCAATGTGTTCTCTCTCTGCAACAAGTTAGACAATATTGTTTTTACCAATGTGTTCTATCTCTGCAACAAGTTAGACAATATTGTTTTTACCAATGTGTTCTCTCTCTGCAACAAGTGAGACAATATTGTTTTTACCAATGTGTTCTATCTCTGCAACAAGTTAGACAATATTCTTTTCACCAAAGTGTTCTCTTTCCTTAGCAAGTGAGACAATATTGTCTTCAACAGTGTTCTGTCTCCCTGCAGCAAGTGAGACAATATTGTTTTCACCAAAGTGTTCTCTTTCTCAGCACAAGTTAGACAATATTGTCTTCACCAATGTGTTCTATCTCTGCAGCAAGTTAGACAATATTGTCTTCAACAGTGTTCTCTCTCCCTGCAACAAGTTAGACAATATTGTCTTCAACAGTGTTCTCTCTCTGCAAACAAGTTAGACAATAATTGTCTTCAACAGTGTTCTCTCTCCCTGCAACAAGTTAGACAATTATTGTCTTCAACAATGTGTTCTATCTCTGCAACAAGTTAGACAATACTGTCTTCACCAATGTGTTCTATCTCTGCAACAAGTTAGACAATATTGTCTTCAACAATGTGTTCTATCTCTGCAACAAGTTTAGACAATTATTGTCTTCACCAATGTGTTCTCTCTCTGCAACAAGTTAGACAATATTGTCTTCACCAATGTGTTCTATCTCTGCAACAAGTTAGACAATGTTTTGTCACCAAAGTGTTCTCATCTCTGCAACAAGTTAGACAATATGTCTTTCACCAATGTGTTCTATCTCTGCAACAAGTTAGACAATGTTATTGTCACCAAAGTGTTCTCTTTCTGCAACAAGTTAGAAATATTGTTTCACCAATGTGTTCTATCTCTGCAACAAGTTAGACAATATTGTTTTCACCAATGTGTTCTATCTCTGCAACAAGTGAGACAATGTTTGTCACCAAAGTGTTCTCTTCTGCAACAAGTTAGACAATATGTTCTTCACCAAGTGTTCTATCTCTGCACAAGTAGACAATATTGTCTTCACCAATGTGTTCTATCTCTGCAACAAGTTAGACAATGTTATTGTCACCAATGTTCTCTCTCTGCAACAAGTTAGACAATATTGTTTTCACCAATGTTTCTATCTCTGCAACAAGTTAGACAATATTGTTTTCACCAATGTTCTATCTCTGCAACAAGTTAGACAATTTGTCTTTCACCAATGTGTTCTTCTCTGCAACAAGTGAGACAATATGTCTTCACCAATGTGTTCTTCTCTGCAACAAGTTAGACAATATTGTTTTCACCAATGTGTTCTATCTCTGCAACAAGTTAGACAATATTGTTTCACTAATGTGTTCTATCTCTGCAACAAGTTAGACAATACTGTCTTCACAATGTGTTCTATCTCTGCAACAAGTTAGACAATATTGTCTTCACCAATGTGTTCTATCTCTGCAACAAGTTAGACAATATGTTTTCACCAAGTGTTTCTCTCTCTGCAACAAGTTAGACAATATTGTCTTCAGCAATGTGTTCTATCTCTGCAACAAGTTAGACAATATTGTCTTCACCAATGTGTTCTATCTCTGCAACAAGTTAGACAATGTATTGTCACCAATGTTTCTATCTCTGCAACAAGTTAGACAATATTGTTTTCACCAATGTTCTATCTCTGCAACAAGTTAGACAATATTGTTTCACCAATGTTCTATCTCTGCAACAAGTTAGACAATGTTATTGTCACCAATGTGTTCTATCTCTGCAACAAGTTCAGACAATATTCCATTCGCAATGTGCTCTCTCACCAGCAAGTTACGTCAATTACTAACTTTACTAATCTCTTTCTCTAACAATTTAGGATGATACTAGATTCACTAATATCTCTCTCCAGTAAGTTACGAGTCTTGGACAATAGTATCTTTACCAATGTACTCTCTCTACAGCAAACTAACACAAGACTGTCTTCACCTGTGTACTTTCTTTCCAGCAAGTTAGGATAATACTGGCTTTACCAACATGCTTCCCCCCCCCCCCCTCTCTCTCAGGGAAAGAAATAACACCAAAAACGAAAAACACACAGCTGCTGACACATACACAAACCCATATGCTTACACATACACGTCAGACTGTCGTAAACGATACAATTACCACGTATACGGCCATACGATAATACATGTACAGTTCTCTCAGGGTGACCAGACAACGTGCCGAAATAATTGTTCAACCTCCTGTTATGGCCTTCAGTATACGAGGCGTTTACATACAACCTGATGGGATTTGAAGCAGCTGGTGGTGTCTTACAAACTTCGTGGAGCTGTGGACTCAAGATTGTTTTTTTCAAACTTATTGTTGATTCGTTTTTGACAATACACAGATAAAGACACAATGTTTGCTGAACACTATTACGATATCATTGAGAAAACTTAACAAGATTTATAACACAATGGATTGAGCAAAACTCATATATACATATGTCATATCTGTTAGTCTGTTATATGTTTGGACTCAAGATTTGCTATCTGAAACCCAGTTCCAACCTCGCAACATGAAAACTGCTGTTTGCTGTCTATCTTAACCCTTCGACTCCGTCACCATACCCCTTTAGCATCCTGAGTCCTCATCAATGATAACAAAGAAAAAACTTAACCCTCTGACTTTCTCAACTACCCACCAGCTTCTGCTTATCAATCATTTTGGTGGTGTCAGTAATCCATACGTCCCTTGCCCTCTTCCTTCATCCATCCCTCTCCATGTCAAGGACCTGCCAGCCTACTTGGCTTTGTGCAGGCTCAAGGTGTCTGCCGTATAACTGCTGGCAGACTTGGGTGGAGCTCAGATGGGATTGTCCCAGTGCAATAAGTCATTCTTGAACAAACTTGAAATTTCTTGATGTGCCAGTGATGATGTCATCAGCCCCAAATTTCTTAATGACATACGTCAGAGACACGGAAAAAAGGTGTCAGTTTTGATGTCATCAGCCCCAAATTTCTTAATGACGTAGGTCATAGACATGGAAAAAGGTGTCAGTGGTGATGTCATCATGCTCGGACATTGACCTAAGATGAAACGAACGGTGGACGAGTGGGTTGTTGATCATGTGAGTGAGTGCTATGTACGTCATAGTGACACACATACTGTTTGTGATTGCAGGCCTTATTCTGGACAGTTAGGACTTGCGCAGTAGTCTAGTAGGTTAGACCTCACACTTCCAACCAGTTACTGTGGTCTACTGGGTAACGCAACGGACTACCGACTGGAGGGTTGTAGGTTCGAATCCCCAGCAGTTACTTCGAAAATGTATCATTGTGGATTTTTTTTCCGGCTCTAACCGGCTCTTTCCCAGAGTTGGGCGTGCTGTGGGCTCATTGGGAAGACTGGGACCACACAGCCGAGTCTCATCCACTTCACGGATGCTTCATTGAGGGTGTTGGTCAAATCTTCTGACCAGCACCGCAGGTGCATGTATCTCTCAGGCCTGGTTGACGCCAGGATATACATGATGATAGTAAGCATAGAGTACAGCCCTATCACGGTTTCAATGCTAGGTGGAATCCTCATCGACATCATCGTTATCACATTATACACACATACACACACACACACACACACACACACACACACACACACACACACACACACACACACACAACACATACATACATACATACATACATACATACATACACATATAGATATGTGTGTATGTGTACATGTATATATATTATATATATATATATATACATATGTAATGTATACAAATATGTATGTGTGTATATATGTGTATATATATATATAGACATATTATATATATATATATATATATATATATAGACATATATATATATATAATATATATATATATATAATATATTCATATTAAATACATACACATATATAAACTGTGTCAGATTCGGTGGCCATTAAAGTGGCGTAGAAAAATGGTACGCAAAAAGAAAAGGTGAGTACAAACCTCCCTAAGTGCGATGATCACAGAAACTAATAAATGAACAAATAAATAAATAAATGAATGAATGAATAAATAAAAAATAAACAAATAAACAAATAAATAAAGAAATAAGTAAATAAAAAAAAAACCTCACACTCTGAAAGTCTGGGGTTCGTTTCTGTCTAGATACCTCTGGGCTGATGGATAAAGGATGGGCATTTCCCTGATCTCCCATTTCAACAGGTGTGCAGACCAGCCCTACCCCTCCCTCTG
>CM060308.1:18208436-18233436 GCA_030674185.1 Monoplex corrugatus | reverse complement strand
ACAGAACACTTCATACATTAGAAATATAACAGAACACTCGCATACATATTTGAAAAAATCGTCATACTTACCCACACATGGCCAAAAAACTGACGTTTCTCTTTTTTTCAGAGTTCCGAACTTTCTCGTACGCATGTATGCACATTGTTTTGCTCAAACTGTGCAGCCAAATATTCGCTGCAGAGTCTGCATACTCCGTTTTCAGTGGGTGTGCATGTCAGATGTTTTTCATGTGTCTATAAGCTACAGGACACCAATATGACATACAGGATCGTTGACGTGTGTATTTGGTGTTGTGTATGTGTCTAACAGGAAGGTTGTTCAGGCGCCAGCAGGTTTGCACACGTGTTTTCCTAGAAAGAAGGGGAAAATGGCCACTGTTTACCCACCACTCATCAGGTATAGTCATCATCATCAAGTGCCCTGCCGCATGGCGTTGGCGATCATGGCCCTCCATATGTATCTATCCCTTGTTGCCGCAAGCACATCTTCCACCCTCTCTGTCCTCAGCCACTCTGCAAGTCCGTCCAATATCTTCTCCCTGGGTCTACCTGGTGCTCTCTTTCCCTCCAGCTTTCCTCTTGTGACCAGGTGCTCTAATTCCCCTTTTCTCATAAAATGGCCTATAAATGTTGCCTGTCTTTTCCTAATCTTCCTTATGAATGATCTTCTTGTGTCTGCCTCCATCAAGACTGTTTCGTTTGTTTTCTTTGCTGTCCATGGAACTCTCAACATTTTTCTTAGAAATCACATCTCGGCTGCCTCAATTTTGCTCTGGTTTTGTGTGTTGACTGTCCACGCCTCACAACCGTATAACATTATCGGTTCTATATAACATTCAGAACTGTCTTCCTGATGTTAATTGATAGGCATTTGTTGGTAAGAATGCTTTTCATCTTATTGAATGTTGTTTTGGCTTGGCCAATTCTGCTGGCTATTCCTGATGTGCATCTGCCGTCTGGTGAAATGATCGTTCCCAGATATTTAAACTTATCAACCTGTCTCAAGGTTGTGCCGTTTGTTGTTATTTTGCATGACGGGATTTCATGTTTTTTAACTGATTACCATGACTTCAGCCTTCTTGCTATTTAGCTCAGACCCTTTATTTTTTTGCTTTCTATTTCTATTATATTCACAAGGTTTTGTAGGTCACTTTGACCTGGAAGATCGGGAGAAAATGGCCACCTTTTGCCCACCACGCATGAGGTATAGTATCCAGACAGAATCGAATCCGATTTTTCCGATTGGAAGTCTGACGTATTACCCACCCGACAACAGCACAAGCCCTACCTGCCCTATATAACGCCTGCCATCACAAGATAGTATGTTCGTCACTATGACGTACATAACACTCACTCACACAATCAACAAGATCACTCACCTACTGTTCATTTTGTCTTACGGTCAATATCTGGGCCTGGTGACATTATCACTGTTGATGTTGTTGTTGTTGTTGGTGGTGTGGTGGTGCTGGTGTTTTCCATATCTAGGACGAACGTCATTGTTATTTTGTTTAAAGTGCAATCGACTGTGTAGAGCCATATCAGGGCTATAACCGTTTACACAATACTTCGACAGGGGAAAAAAAAAAGAAACGAAAATTAAGTACACACATGAATGCACACATAGATAAATAATAAATTAATAGAGAGACAAATAAGAAATAATAAACAAATAATAAATAAATAATAAATAAACAAACAAATAAATAAATAAATAAATAAATAAATAAATAAATAGATAGATAGATAGATAAATGAATAAATAAGTAAATGAATGAATGAATAAATAAACGAATAAATAAAAGTGACTAAGATCAGAAAAGAAAGTTTGTGTGAACAACTCTTTCTCAGCAACTTCTCACTATATCTGAAAGAGTTTCTACTGTTGTGATAATCTACCATCGTCTTCACTTGAGATCAATTTTCATTTCAAACGAAGCTTCTTTAAGATCGCAGTAACTTTGAAAAGTATATCATCATCATCATCAAGTTCCTTGCTACATGGCGTTGGCGATCATGGCCCTCCATATGTATCTATCCCTTGTTGCCGCAAGCACATCTTCCACCCTCTCTGTCCTCAGTCACTCTGCAAGCCAGTCCAATATTTTCTCCCTGGGTCTACCTGGTGCTCTCTTTCCCTCCAGCTTTCCCATTGTGACCAGGTGCTCTATTCCCCTTTCCTCATAAAATGGCATATAACTGTCGCCTATCTTTTCCTAATCTTCCTTATGAATGATCTTCTTGTGTCTGCCTCCATCAGGACTGTCTCGTTTGTTTTCTTTGCAATCCATGGAACTCTCAACATTCTTCTTAGAAACCACATCTCGGCTGCCTCAATTTTGCTCTGGCTTTGTGTGTTGACTGTCCAAGCCTCACAACTGTATAACATTATCGGTTCTATGTAGCATTCAAGAACTGTCTTTTTGATGTTAATTGATAGGCATTTGTTGGTAAGAATGCTTTTCATCTTATTGAATGTCGTTTTGGCTTGGCCGATTCTGCTGGCTATTCCTGATGTGCATCTGCCGTCTGGTGAGATGATCGTTCCCAGGTATTTAAACTTATCAACCTGTCTCAAGGTTGTGCCGTTTGTTATTTTGCTTGAGGGGATTTCATGTTTTTTACTGATTACCATGACTTCAGCCTTCTTGCTATTTAGCTCAGACCCTTTATTTTTTTGCTTTCTATTTCTATTATATTCACAAGGTTTTGTAGGTCACTTTGACCTGGAAGATCGGGAAAATGGCCACCTTTTGCCCACCACGCATGAGGTATAGTATCCAGGCAGAATCGAATCCGATTTTTCCGATTGGAAGTCTGACGTATTACCCACCCGACAACAGCACAAGCCCTACCTGCCCTATATAACGCCTGCCATCACAAGATAGTATGTTCGTCACTATGACGTACATAACACTCACTCACACAATCAACAAGATCACTCACCTACTGTTCATTTTGTCTTACGGTCAATATCTGGGCCTGGTGACATTATCACTGTTGATGTTGTTGTTGTTGGTGGTGGTGTGGTGGTGCTAGTGTTTTCCATATCTAGGACGAACGTCATTGTTATTTTGTTTAAAGTGCAATCGACTGTGTAGAGCCATATCAGGGCTATAACCGTTTACACAATACTTCGACAGGGGAAAAAAAAAGAAACGAAAATTACATGTAAGTGCACTCATGAATGCACAGATAGATAAATAATAAATTAACAGAGAGACAAATAACTAAATAAATAAATAAACAAATAACTAAATAAATAAATAAACAAATAAATAAATAAATAGATAGATAGATAGATAAATGAATAAATAAGTAAATGAATGAATGAATAAATAAACGAATAAATAAAAGTGACTAAGATCAGAAAAATAAAGTTTTGTGTGAACAACTCTTTCTCAGCAACTTCTCACTATATCTGAAAGAGTTTCTACTGTTGTGATAATCTACCATCGTCTTCATTTGAGATCAATTTTAATTTCAAATGAAGCTTCTTTAAGGTCGCGGTAACTTTGAAAAGTACATCATCATCATCATCAAGTTCCTTGCTACATGGCGTTGGCGATCATGGCCCTCCATATGCATCTATCCCTTGTTGCCGTAAGCACATCTTCCACCCTTTCTGTCCTCAGTCACTCTGCAAGCCAGTCCAATATTTTCTCCCTGGGTCTACCTGGTGCTCTCTTTCCCTCCAGCTTTCCTCTTGTGATCAGGTGCTCTAATTCCCCTTTCCTCATAAAATGGCATATAACTGTCGCCTATCTTTTCCTAATCTTCCTTATGAATGATCTTCTTGTGTCTGCCTCCATCAGGACTGTCTCGTTTGTTTTCTTTGCAATCCATGGAACTCTCAACATTCTTCTTAGAAACCACATCTCGGCTGCCTCAATTTTGCTCTGGCTTTGTGTGTTGACTGTCCAAGCCTCACAACTGTATAACATTATCGGTTCTATGTAGCATTCAAGAACTGTCTTTTTGATGTTAATTGATAGGCATTTGTTGGTAAGAATGCTTTTCATCTTATTGAATGTTGTTTTGGCTTGGCCGATTCTGCTGGCTATTTCTGATGTGCATCTGCCGTCTGGTGAGATGATCGTTCCCAGATATTTAAACTTATCAACCTGTCTCAAGGTTGTGCCGTTTGCTGTTATTTTGCATGAGGGGATTTCATGTTTTTTAACTGATTACCATGACTTCAGCCTTCTTGTTATTTAGCTCCGACCCTTTATTTTTTGCTTTCTATTTCTATTATATTTACAAGGTTTTGTAGGTCACTTTGACCTGGAAGATCGGGAAAATGGTCACCTTTTGCCCACCACGCATGAGGTATAGTATCCAGACAGAATCGAATCCGATTTTTCCGATTGGAAGTCTGACGTATTACCCACCCGACAACAGCACAAGCCCTAACTGCCCTATATAACGCCTGCCATCACAAGATAGTATGTTCGTCACTATGACGTACATAACACTCACTCACACAATCAACAAGATCACCCACCTACTGTTCATTTTGTCTTACGGTCAATATCTGGGCCTGGTGACATTATCACTGTTGATGTTGTTGTTGTTGGTGGTGGTGTGGTGGTGCTGGTGTTTTCCATATCTAGGATGAACGTCATTGTTATTCTGTTTAAAGTGCAATCGACTGTGTAGAGCCATATCAGGGTTATAACCGTTTACACAATACTTAAACAGGAAAAAAAAAGAAAAAAAAGAAACGAAAATTAAGTGCACACATGAATGCACAGATAGATAAATAATAAATTAATAGAGAGATAAATAAATAATAAATAAATAAATAAATAAATAAATAAATAAATAAATAAATAAATAAATAAATAAATAAATAAATAAATAAATAAATAGATAAACGAATAAATAAGTAAATGAATGAATGAATAAATAAACGAACAAATAAAAGTGACTAAGATCAGAAAAAGAAAGTTTTTTGTGTGAACAACTCTTTCTCAGCAACTTCTCACTATATCTGAAATAGTTTCTCTGTTGTGATAATCTACCATCGTCTTCGCTTGAGATCAATTTTCATTTCATATTAAGCTTCTTTAAGGTCACAGTAACTTTGAAAAGTACAACATCAGGAATTTCTGAGATAATGTTTGTATGAAAGAAAGAAGAAGATCATATGACTTGACCATCTTGATTACTTAGGTTTTACTGGCTAACCTGACTTTGGTTTGCAGACGACTATCCAGTGTCAGCACTTAATGAACACTACTACTACTACTACTAGTGGTAGTAGTAGTAGTAGTAGTGGTGGTGGTGGTGGTAGTCATCATCATCATCATCATCAAGTGCCCTGCCGCATGGCATTGGCGACCATGGACTTCCAACCATCTCTATCTCTCGTTGCCCCCAGCATCTCCCCCACCCTCTTCATCCTCAGCCACCTTGCAAGTCCGTCCAGCATTCTCTCCCTGGGTCTACCCGGTGCTCTCTTTCCCTCCAGCTTTCCCGTTGTGACCAGGTGCTCCAAATCCCCCTTCCTCATAAAATGGCCTATAAATGTTGCTTGTCTTTTCCTAATCTTCCCCATCAGTGATCGACTTGTGTCTGCCTCCATCAAGACTGTCTCGTTTGTTTTCTTTGCTGTCCATGGTACTCTCAACATTCTTCTGAGAAACCACATCTCGGCTGCCTCAATCCTGCTCTGGCTTTGCTTGCTGACTGTCCACGCCTCGCATCCGTACAACAGTATTGGTTCTATATAACATTCAAGGACTCTCTTTCTGATGTTAATTGATAGGCATTTGTTGGTAAGAATGCTTGTCATCTTCTTGAATGCTGTTTTGGCTTGGCCGATTCTGCCGGCTATTTCCGATGTGCATCTACCGTCTGATGAAATGATCGTTCCCAGGTATTTGAACTTATTAACCTGTGTCAAGGTTGTGCCATTTGCTGTTATTTTGCATGAGGGGATTTCATGTTTTTTACTGATCACCATGACTTCAGTCTTCCTGCTGTTTAGTTCCAACCCCTTACCTTTGCTTTCTGTTTCTAGTATATTCACAAGGTTTTGTAGGTCCCTTTCATTTTCTGCAATTAGCACGGTGTCATCTGCGTATCGAATGTTGTTTATCATTTTCCCTCCAACCTTTAATCCAGGGTCTTCTTCTAGGTTTCTCATGATGTTTTCGCTATATAGTGAAAACAGATATGGTGACAAAACACAACCCTGTCTGACTCCTCTTCTGATGTTTTGAAAAGAGCTTATATTGTTTTCTATTCTCCTTGCAGCTGTTTGTTCCCAGTACATATTCCTGATTATTCATAGATCTTTTCCATCGACATTGAGTCTCTCCATTTGGTTGATCAATTCTTCATGTCGTACCCGATCGAAAGCCTTGGTATAGTCAACAAAGCATAAATACAAATCCTTATTCATCTCAACTGACCTCTCTATGGTAGTTCTTAGGGTGTATATGGCATTAATAGTTCCTTTCCCCTCCACAAATCCACACTGTTCTTTTGCTATTTCTCTTTTGATTCTATTCCTTGTCCTCATCATGATTATTCTTAACAAGATTTTTGTTACATGACTCATCAAACTGATTGTGCGATGGAGTTCGCATTCTATAGCCCCTGTCTTCTTTGGAAGTGCAATGAAAATTGATTTTGACATATCTTTGGGGATTTTTCCTGTGTCATAAATTTCATTTAGGAGGACTGTTATTTTTTCTATGCCAAATTCCTCCAGAGCTTCAATCATCTCTGCAGTAATGTTGTCTGGTCCTGGGGCTTTTCCTGGTTTCATCTTTTTCAGTGCTGCTCTGACTTCATCTTTCATTATGGGTGGTCCTTCAAAGTTCTTTTTTATAATGTGTTCTTCGTTTCTGTCATCCTCAAAAAGGTCTTTAATGTACTCTCCCCATCTGTCTAATACCTTGTCTTTTTCCATGATAAGCGTGCCATCTTTTGATTTTAAGCAACCAGTTGATGTGCATGTATTTTTCCTGTGAACAATTTCTTCAGTTCGTCTGTACATACCCTGAGGATCCATTTTGTGTCGTTCTTCTATCTCTTTGCATTTTGTGTTCAGCCAAGCGTCCTTAGCTTCATTGCACCTATACCTGATTTCTTTGTTTATCTTCCTGTATATCTCCTCGTTTCTCTTTGCCTTCCTCCTTTTCTCCATCAGGCCCAAAATTTCATTAGTCATCCAGCTCTTTTTTGCTTTTTTATTTGCCTTAGGGATTTCCTCACAAGCTTCATTTATAGAACTTCTCAACTTTGTCCATTGTTCCTTACTGTCACCAACGTCTTCCAGAGCACTGAATTTGTTTTGAACATGTACATTAAATTTTTGACGTATCATCTCATCTGTCTTCAAGAGTCCAAGGTTTAGTTTGATGTTACTTTTGGTCTGTTTCCTTTTCCTCAATTTCAGCCTAAATCTTCCCACTACCGGATTGTGGTCACTGTTGCAGTCTGCGCCTGGTAGTGTTTTTGCTGACAGTAAAGAATTTCTAAATCTTTTGTTGATCAGGATGTAGTCAATTTGATTTTTGGTATTATCTCCTGGACTCATCCAAGTCCATTTTCTTCTGTTAGGCTGCTCAAACCAGGTGTTTCCTACTATGAACTCATTCATCTGTGCCCATTCTACAAGCTTCCCCCCTCTTTCGTTTTGTGAACCAAGGCCATGAGGTCCAACTATATCCTCCGCCCTATCCTGTCCCACATTAGCATTAAAATCTCCCATTATGACTGTAACTTCCTGTGATTTACATTGGACCTTTGCCATCTCTAAAACTTCGTAGAAGTTGTCGATGTCTTCCTGAGTACTTGCGGATGTTGGTGCATACACCTGTATGATGTTGATATCAAAAGATTTCCCTCCGAATTTGACGAGTAAAACTCTGTCGGACACAGCCCAGTATCCTTTAACTGCTTTTGATTTGTGTGTCCATTATGATGCCTACTCCTCTTTCATGTGAATTACCACCAGAGTATATCACTGTATATTCTCCTGATGTTATCATGCCTGCCCCCTTCCATCTCATTTCCCCTAGTCCTAAAATACTGATGTTAAGCCTTTCCATCTCCATTTTGATGTTGTCTAATTTACCTTTCTGCAGCATTGTTCTTACATTCCATGTTGCCACCTTGGTGTTGAATTTAATCTTGGTTTTGGTCGCAGTAGCTGGCTGACGGTCTGGTGTCACTTGCGCCGCATGACAGTCCCTACCGGACGAAGGTGCTCCACAGGAGCACCTATTGACGTCGTTAACTTTCTTCTTTATTCTTCCTCTGTCCATGGATTTCCTGGGGAAAAGTACGATGGTGGTTTCCCCTTGCCTTCCATCGGTTTTTTATTTTAGGGTTGACTCCCTTAGCCTTACTCTCTCCCGAGATGTCCACAAAGCAGTGGAGCTATTTATCCATAGCTTGGGGATCTGGTTCATGGGCACCAGGGCGTATCCACACGCCGGTGGGCCTGCATGCCTCACGTCTGGGGGCCAGACCTCCTCCGAGTCCTACGAGATTCAGCCTGAGTCCGTGAGGTGCTCAGTTACCGCCTGTCGCCACGAGGAGGCACAGCGTAGGGCTTGCTGATGGAGAGGCTATGTACTGACAGGAAGAGACTTACGCATTGCTCTTCTTTTCGCACAGCGGTGCTAGCCAGCGGTGCAGGCCGAAGCCGACACACTAGACGCATCACATCTGCCAATATGACAAGTGGTATGATGGTGGTAGTAGTAATAATAATAGCAGTAGTTTCTGCAGCAGTAGCAGTTGTTGTTGCTGATGTTGTTGTAACAGCAGTAGCAGTTGTTGTTGTTGATGTTGTTGTAACAGCAGTAGCAGTTGTTGTTGCTGATGTTGTTGTAACAGCAGTAGCAGCTTAAGTAGTAGTAGTAACAGAAGAAGCAGTAGTAGAAGCAGCAGCAGTAATAGAAGTAATAGTGATTGTAGTTGTAGTTGATATCGCTGTTATTGTAGCACAAGTATTAATGATAGCAGCAACAGCATCAGTAGTAGTAGTAGTTGTTGTTGTTGTTTCTGTTGTTGTTGTTGTAGCAGTAGTAGCAGTGCGTAGTAGTAGTGGCAAAAGTAATAGTAGTAGTAGTAGTGGTGATGCTCATAGTAGCAACAGAAATAGCTATAGTAATAGTAGTAGCAGTATCAGCACTACTTGTAGTAGTAGTAGCAGCAGTAGATTTACTAGTTGTAGTGGCAGCACTAATAGTAGCAGATATAGTGCTAGCAACACACACAGGAGTAGTAGTAGAGGAGTAGTAACAGCAGTAGTACTAGAATAGTAACAATAGTTGTAGAGGAGTAGTAACAGCAGTAGTACTAGAATAGTAACAATAGTTGTAAAGGAGTAGTAACAACAGTAGTACTAGAATAGTAACAATAGTTGTAGAGGAGTAGTAACAACTGTAGCACTAGAATAGTAACAATCGTAGTAGAGGAGTAGTAACAGCAGTAGTACTAGAATAGTAACAGTAGTAGTAGAGGAGTAGTAACAGCAGTAGTACTAGAATAGTAACAGTAGTAGTAGAGGAGTAGTAACAGCAGTAGTACTAGAATAGTAACAGTAGTAGTAGAGGAGTAGTAACAGCTGTAGTACTAGAATAGTAACAATAGTAGTAGAGGAGTAGTAACAGCAGTAGTACTAGAATAGTAACAGTAGTAGTAGAGGTGTAGTAACAGTAGTAGTACTAGAATAGTAACAATAATTGTAGAGGAGTAGTAACAGTAGTAGTACTAGAATAGTAACAATAGTAGTAGAGGAGTAGTAACAGTAGTAGTACTAGAATAGTAACAATAGTTGTAGAGGAGTAGTAACAGTAGTAGTACTAGAATAGTAACAATAGTAGTAGAGGAGTAGTAACAACAGTAGTAGTACTAGAATAGTAACAATAGTAGTAGAGGAGTAGTAACAGTAGTAGTACTAGAATAGTAACAGTAGTAGTAGAGGAGTAGTAACAGCAGTAGTACTAGAATAGTAACAGTAGTAGTAGAGGAGTAGTAACAGCAGTAGTACTAGAATAGTAACAGTAGTAGTAGAGGAGTAGTAACAGCTGTAGTACTAGAATAGTAACAATAGTAGTAGAGGAGTAGTAACAGCAGTAGTACTAGAATAGTAACAGTAGTAGTAGAGGTGTAGTAACAGTAGTAGTACTAGAATAGTAACAATAATTGTAGAGGAGTAGTAACAGTAGTAGTACTAGAATAGTAACAATAGTAGTAGAGGAGTAGTAACAGTAGTAGTACTAGAATAGTAACAATAGTTGTAGAGGAGTAGTAACAGTAGTAGTACTAGAATAGTAACAATAGTAGTAGAGGAGTAGTAACAACAGTAGTAGTACTAGAATAGTAACAATAGTAGTAGAGGAGTAGTAACAGTAGTAGTACTAGAATAGTAACAATAGTTGTAGAGGAGTAGTAACAGTAGTAGTACTAGAACAGTAACAATAGTTGTAGAGGAGTAGTAACAGTAGTAGTACTAGAATAGTAACAATAGTTGTAGAGGAGTAGTAACAGCAGTAGTACAAGAATAGTAACAGTAGTAGTAGTAGAGGAGTAGTAACAGTAGTAGTACTAGAATAGTAACAATAGTAGTAGAGGAGTAGTAACAGCAGTAGTACTAGAACAGTAACAATAGTTGTAGAGTAGTAGTAACAGTAGTAGTACTAGAACAGTAACAATAGTTGTAGAGGAGTAGTAACAGTAGTAGTACTAGAACAGTAACAATAGTAGTAGAGGAGTAGTAACAGTAGTAGTACTAGAACAGTAACAATAGTTGTAGAGGAGTAGTAACAGTAGTAGTACTAGAATAGTAACAATAGTAGTAGAGGAGTAGTAACAGTAGTAGTACTAGAACAGTAACAATAGTTGTAGAGGAGTAGTAACAGTAGTAGTACTAGAATAGTAACAATAGTAGTAGAGGAGTAGTAACAGTAGTAGTACTAGAACAGTAACAATAGTTGTAGAGGAGTAGTAACAGTAGTAGTACTAGAATAGTAACAATAGTAGTAGAGGAGTAGTAACAGTAGTAGTACTAGAATAGTAACAGTAGTAGTAGAGGAGTAGTAACAGTAGTAGTACTAGAATAGTAACAGTAGTAGTAGTAGAGGAGTAGTAACAGCAGTAGTACTATAATAGTAACAATAGTTGTAGAGGATTAGTAACAGCTGTAGCACTAGAATAGTAACAGTAGTAGTAGAGAGGAGTAGTAACAGCAGTAGTACTAGAATAGTAACAGTAGTAGTAGTAGAGGAGTAGTAACAGCAGTAGTACTAGAATAGTAACAATAGTAGTAGTAGAGGAGTAGTAACAGCAGTAGTACTAGAATAGTAACAGTAGTAGTAGAGGAGTAGTAACAGCAGTAGTACTAGAATAGTAACAATAGTAGTAGTAGAGGATTAGTAACAGCAGTAGTACTAGAATAGTAACAGTAGTAGTAGAGGAGTAGTAACAGCAGTAGTACTAGAATAGTAACAATAGTAGTAGAGGAGTAGTAACAGCTAGTAGTACTAGAATAGTAACAATAGTAGTAGAGGAGTAGTAACAGTAGTAGTACTAGAATAGTAACAATAGTAGTAGAGGAGTAGTAACAGTAGTAGTACTAGAATAGTAACAGTAGTAGTAGTAGAGGAGTAGTAACAGCAGTAGTACTAGAATAGTAACAGTAGTAGTAGTAGAGGAGTAGTAACAGCTAGTAGTACTAGAATAGTAACAGTAGTAGTAGTAGAGGAGTAGTAACAGTAGTAGTACTAGAATAGTAACAATAGTCAGTAGAGGAGTAGTAACAGCAGTAGTACTAGAATAGTAACAATATTTCGTAGAGGAGTAGTAACAGTAGTAGTACTAGAATAGTAACAATAGTTGTAGAGAGTAGTAACAGCAGTAGTACTAGATGTAACAGTATGTAGTAGAGAGTAGTAACAGCAGTAGTACAAGAATAGTAACAGTAGTAGTAGTAGAGGAGTAGTAACAGCAGTAGTACTAGAATAGTAACAATAGTTGTAGAGGAGTAGTAACAGTAGTAGTACTAGAATAGCAACAATAGTTGTAGAGGAGTAGTAACAGTAGTAGTACTAGAATAGTAACAATAGTTGCACATCAGATGCACATCAGAAATAGCCAGCAGAATCGGCCAAGCCAAAAAAACATTCAAGAAGATGACAAGCATTCTTACCAACAAATGCCTATCAATTCACATCAGGAAGAGAGTTCTTGAATGTTATATAGAACCAATACGGTTGTACGGTTGCGAGGCGTGGACAGTCAACAAGCAAAGCCAGAACAAGATTGAGGCAGCCGAGATGTGGTTTTTAAGAAGGAGAGAGTTCCATGGACAGCAAAGAAAACAAACGAGACAGTCTTGATGGAGGCAGACACAAGTAGATCATTCATAAGGAAGATTAGGAAAAGACAGGCAACAGTTATAGGCCATTTTATGAGAAAAGGGGAATTGGAACATCTGGTCACAAGAGGAAAGCTGGAGGGAAAGAGAGCACCAGGTAGACCCAAAGAGAAGATGCTAGACGAACTTGCAGAGTGGCTGGGGACAAGGAGAGTGGAAGAGATGCTTGAGGCAACAAGAGATAGAGACAGATGGAAGTCCATAATCGCCAACACCATGCGGCAGGGCACCTGATGATGATGATGATGAGTAACAGCAGTAGTACTAGAATAGTAGCAGCAGTTATAGTAGCAGAATACTACATGTAGTAGTATACTAGCACCACCAGTAGCAGTAACATTTATAGGCCATTTCATGCGGAAAAGGAAATTAGAACACCTGGTCACAACAGGAAAGCTGGAGGGAAAGAGAGCACCAGGTAGACCCAGGGAGAAAATATTGGACGGACTTGCAGAGTGGCTAAAGACAGAAGGTGGACGATGTGCTTGCGGCAACAAGGGATAGATACATATGGAGGGCCATGATCGCCAACGCCATGCGGCAGGGCACTTGATGATGATGATGATGAGAAGCAGTAGCAGTAGTGGAGCAGCAACAGCAGTAATAGAATAGTAGTAGCAGCAGTAGTGGCAGTAGCGGACGTAGTTGTGGCAGCAACAACAGCAGCAGTAATAGTAGCAATAGTAGTAGCAGCTATGGTGGCATGGCAATGACAGTAGCAGAAGTAGTAGTAGTATTAGCAGAAGCAGTAGTGGTAGTTACAGTAGGAGTAATAGTAGCAACGGCAACAGAGGTAGCAGTAATAGTAGTAGCAGTAGTAGTACTAGTAGTAGCAGTGATCATAGCAGCAATAACAGCAGTAATAGTGGAATAATATAATTAGCACCAGCAACAGCTGTAACAGTAGATGTGGTAACAGCAGTAGTAGTAATAGAAGTAGTATAAAAGACACACAAGTGTAACAGAATACTTGTTGCAGAAGCAGCAGCATCAGCAGTAGTAGCAGCAGTAGTGTAGTAGTACCAGAGTAGCAGTGGTAGTAGTAGCAGCAGTAACGGCAGCAATAGCAGTAGCAGTATTAGTAACGTAGCAGCAACAATAGTATAGATTTCGTCGTCGCCGTAATCTAATCGTAATCGTAATCATAATCGTAATCGTAGTAGTAGTAGTAGTAGTAGTAGTAGTAGTAGGAGTAGGAGCAGCAGCAGCAGCAGTAGTAATAGTAGTAGAAGTAACAGTTGTAATTATTGCTGTCGTTGTTGTTGCTCTTTCTTTCTGTTCCCCCTCCCCCACCTTCCGTCACCCCCTCCACCACCCCTCTTTCTTGCTTCTCGTGGTTTCTCTTTTTGTGTGCAATCATTTATCAGGCACTTGTCGGATACAACATCCTCATCATCGTCAACGATGCCCCCACAAAAGTTACAGCTTATCTATGGTTTGTTTGAGAATAGCAAAGAATGAAAAACAACCAATCCTTCCCAGCCTCTCATTCCCCTATGCATACCCCCTCCCACCTCCACTCTACTGTTTTGTTTTGCTTCCATCATCAGGTATAAAAACACATGTGGCCAGAAGATGAATCTACAAGCGGGCAGCGCTGATGGTAGCGTACTGGTGGTTGGTCATTCTATCAGTTATACTCTTCTGCTAGTGTTGACAGACTTTAAAACCTTTATTCGTTTTAAAGTTCAGTCACATTTAATTAACTCCAGGAAACAAGATTTTCATTATTTATGCTTCTAACACAGAACGGTGACTCTGGAGGAAAACATCATTTTCATAGGTAAGCTGTTTGAACCCAAGCTGAAAAAATGAGTTGCTTACGAGCGAAAAAAAGGAGAAGAAAACTAATTTTGTTTTCATTGCAAAATCTGGAATAGAATAGAATAGAACAGAATAGAATATAATAGAATATAATAGAATATAATAGAATAGAATAGAACAGAAGAGAATAGAAGAGAAGAGAAGAGAAGAGAAGAGAAGAGATAGATAGATAGATAGATAGATAGATAGATGAGAGAGAGATAGATATAGATAGATAGATATATAGATAGATAGATAGATAGATAGAGGAGAGAGAGAGAGAGAGAGAGAGAGAGAGAGAGAGAGAGAGAGAGAGAGAGAGAGAGAGATTTCTTTTTTTTTTTCATTACAGAACAGGTGAAACAGAAAATCTGTGAATTTGTTGAGAAAGCACGTGACTTGCATGACAAAGAAGACGAGTTTTAAACAACTCAAACGAACACCGCTATTTCACTATTGGATGTTTGACAACAAGAAGACAGTCTTCCAAATCCGTAGGCGCTTGTTGAGTGATTTGTCCGAAGTGGTATCAGGTATCAAATTGCAGGCGATAGGAAAGACTTTATCTTTCTTGTCATGTTCAGACAGATTACAGAGAGACAGAAGGAGACAAAAAGAAAGAGAAAGGGAGTACGTAGATAGCTGTGGTCCTTACTTGCTGCAGAGACAGCTCATTGGTGAAGACAGTCTTGTGCTAACTGTTGGAGAGAGAGAGAGAGAGAGAGAGAGAGAGAGAGAGAGAGAGAGAGAGAGAGAGAGAGAGAGAGAGAGAGAGCACTGGTGAAGATATCATTGGCCAAGACCAGTAACCTGCTGGAGGGAGATTAGTAAAGCTAGTAGTGTTTTAACTTGTTGCAGAGAGAGATTAGTAAAGCTAGTAGTGTTTTAACTTGCTGCAGAGAGAGATTAGTAAAGCTAGTAGTGTTTTAACTTACTGCAGAGGGAGATTAGTAAAGCTAGTAGTGTTTTAACTTACTGCAGAGAGAGATTAGTAAAGCTAGTAGTGTTTTAACTTACTGCAGAGAGAGATTAGTAAAGCTAGTAGTGTTTTAACTTGCTGCAGAGAGAGATTAGTAAAGCTAGTAGTGTTTTAACTTGCTGCAGAGAGAGATTAGTAAAGCTAGTAGTGTTTTAACTTACTGCAGAGAGAGATTAGTAAAGCTAGTAGTGTTTTAACTTGCTGCAGAGAGAGATTAGTAAAGCTAGTAGTGTTTTAACTTGCTGCAGAGAGAGATTAGTAAAGCTAGTAGTGTTTTAACTTGCTGCAGAGAGAGATTAGTAAAGCTAGTAGTGTTTTAATTTGCTGCAGAGAGAGCACCTTGGTTGACGGCAGATCTTGTCCTAACTTGCCTGGAGACTAGTCCTGTTGACACGATGGAGAAGTTGTTGATTGTCTTCATGGGAGTTCTCATGACAGTTGTGGCAGAGCAAATCACTTTTAAAGATTGTTCAGGTGAGCATTTGTTGTTTTGTTTTCCTCTGTCTCTGTGTCTCTTTGTCTCTTTGTCTGTCTGTCTGGCTGTCTGTCAGTCTCTCTCTCTCACTTTCTCTTCCTCACTCTCTCTCTCTCCCTCTTCTCTGTCTGTCTCTTTCTATCTATTTGTCTGTCTGTCTGTCTCTCTCTCCCTCTGTCTCTCCAATCCAGTTTAAAAATTGTCCAAGTAAACATTCCCTCCCTCTCTTTCTCTCTCTCTTTCTAATCTATTTTACA
This sequence comes from Monoplex corrugatus, assembly GCA_030674185.1. NCBI lineage: Eukaryota > Metazoa > Mollusca > Gastropoda > Littorinimorpha > Ranellidae > Monoplex > Monoplex corrugatus. Next base: position 18,217,517 of record CM060308.1, on the reverse strand, counting down.
GATTGTTCAGGCAAGCATTCTCCTCTTGTCTGTCTGTCTGTCTGTCTGTCTGTCTGTCTGTGTCTGTCTGTCTCTGTCCGTCTGTCTGTCTCTTTCTCTCTCTCTCTCTCTCTCTCTCTCTCTCTCTCTCTCTCTCTCTCTCAACGGCATTATCTAGAAGCATCACTACCATCCCCATTTTCAGTGTCATCATCATCATCATCATGTGCCCTGCCGCATAGAGTTGGCGATCATGGCCCTCCATACGAATCTATCCCTTGTCGCGGCGAGTACATCTCGCACCCTCTCTGTCATCAGCCACTCTACAAGTCCGTCCAATATTTTCTCCCTAGGTCTACCTGGAGCTCATTTTCCCTCCAGCTTTCCTGTTGTGACTAGGTGCTCAATATCATAGCACTTTGGAAAAAATGTCACAGATTCTGTGGCTTTTCATGCCCTGCTGTCATGTTGACTCAGTTTTCGAGGGTTTGGAGGTGTGTTACAGAACCGAAATGAGCGGCTTGGGGATTAAGGCTCAGGAGCAGCGAAAAAAAAAATGGGGGGGGGGGGGGGGGGGGGGGGGGGGGGGCAGTAAAAAAAGAAAAAAGAAAAGGAATTTTCTGCAACAGGATATATATTTTTAGACAATATACAGTATGCTGGACAAAACAACTTTGCAAAACAACAATTTTCTTTAATAATGCTGAAGGTGTCTTCAAACACATAACTTCTGTGAATATTTATGTCAGTTGTGGCAGAGATATACTTTTTACATTTACTATTTTTACTACTACTACTACTACTACTACTACTACCACCACCACTACTACTACTACTGCTACTACTACTACTACTACTACAGCTACTACTACAGCTACTACTACAGCTACAACAACAACTACTACTACTGCTGCTACTACTGCTGCTTCTGCTGCGACTACTATTACTACTACTACTACTAATTACGACGACTATGACGACGACGACGACGACAACGATGATGATTGTTGTTGTTGTTATTATCATTATCATTATTATTATTTATTATCATCTTCATCATCATTATTCTTCTTCTTATTATCATCGTTATCACTATTGTTACAGGTCATGAGACCACCATGTCAGTGGACATCTCTCCATGTTCCTCACAGCCCTGTATTTTCACCCACAACATCACAGCCACTGTCAAGGTCAACTTCAAAGCCCGTAAGTTCTTCACGAACATTCCGTTTTGTCTGTTCCTGCTTCGCTTTTTGATATGTCACTGTTGTAACTGTTTCCCATTTTGCCTTTTTTCGTTTTGCCTTTGTTCCGTTTCGTCTTTTCTGTTTCCAATTAAACCATATCACATAACTTCAACATTGTACTCAATTGATCTTCAAGAAAAAAACTGTCACATGACATCAACATTGTACTCAACCAGCTTCAATTAAACTATATCACATGATATCAGCATTGTCCTAAATCAACTTGAATTGAACTATATCACATGACATCAACATTGTACTAAATCAACTTGAATTGAACTATATCACATGACATCAACATTGTACTAAATCAACTTGAATTGAACTATATCACATGACATCAACATTGTACTAAATCAACTTGAATTGAACTATATCACATGACATCAGCATTGTCCTAAATCAACTTGAATTAAACTATATCATATGACATCAGCATTGTCCTAAATCAACTTGAATTAAACTATATCATATGACATCAATGTTGTACTAAATCAATTTGAATTGAACTATATCATATGACGTCAGCATTGTCCTGAATCAATTTGAATTGAACTATGTCACATGACCTCAATGTTGTAGTTAAGGAAAAACAATCCCTCTGTGGAGATGCCTGGGGCTCTTTCAGTATAAATGATATCCCCACCTTCTGCAAATTCTGTGCTAGACATTTCCTCTTTTCTGTCACTGTCTTCGTTTCTGCCTTGCTCCTTTACTTTCTGTCATTTCTTCCTATAATTTTCTGTCTTGCTGGTCCATTCACCTGTATGTGTTCGATAAAGTCTTATGTACTTTCTCTTAAGATGGATAATTGGGTACGTGTATTAAGTGCAGTTCTGGCTCTACGGAAATAAGATACTCGTAACCAATTTGAAGTAATTTAGGCCCGTTTTTATGTATGTTTTAGTATCGTTATTTATGTTTGAATTGTAATTAGATAGTTTTTTTAAATCCAATGTGCCATAAATTGGACGGACTGGTCAACGCCAGGGGCATCTCCTTAGATTATGTGCGCGAATGCATTGATATGAGTATTTAATTTTGTTTTCCTTTTTTCCCTATTGAAGTGTTGCGTATGTTTTGAAATGGTTATAGCCCTGACGTAGCTCTACGCAGTCAGCTGGGCTTTAATCAGAAATATCAAATAACATGTAAAGAAATATGTACATTGAAGGGAAAACCGAAACGTAGAGGTTCCACAATGATTTGATGAGAGGAATGAAATGATAGTCATGATGCTATGGAATTCTGTTCGAACTGAGTTTGCATGATGGAGCACTATCTTACGCTTACTTTCACAATACATTGTGGCGTCAACCAGGCCGGAGAAAACACTAACACCTGCGGTGTTTGTCGGGAAATTTAAGCAACACCATTAATGACAAATCCCTAAAGTGATGACACTCTACTGTGTGGTGCTAGTTTTCCCAGAGAACCCATAATACGCTGAACTCGGGGTAGGAGCAGGTCAGAGCCGAAAATTTTCACTTTTGTAACTTTATTCTTTGATTGGAAATTGTGTGTCTGCAGCTACCAACTCGACCAGCCTGAAAGCTCAGATCTTTGGCATCGTTGAGGGAGTGAAGATAGCGTGGCCTATGCCTAACCCGGATGGTTGTGAGAAGTCCAACATCACCTGTCCCGTCACCAGTGGCCAGGTCTATACCTACGTCAGCACGCTGGCCGTGCCTAAAGGTGCACCAAAGGTGGGTACATCCATTATCTATAGTATGTAGATCGTTCTACTCTCTTCTCCAAACTCATTTAGACTCAACAATGCCAGGGGCTCTTTCAGCATAAACGGTATTCCCACCTTCTGGAAATTCTGTGCTAGAAGTTTCCTCTTTTCTGTCACTGTCTTTGTTTCTGCCTTGCTGCTTTGCTTTCTGTCATTTCTACCTATCACTTCCTGCCTTAGTGGCCCATTCACCTGTATGTGTTCGATAAAGTCTTATGTACTTTTTCTTAGGACTGACAATTGGGTACATGTACTAAGTGCATTTCTGGCTCTAGGGAGGTGAGATATGCGGAAGCAACTTTAGGTAATTTATGCCTGTTTTTGTATATGTTTTGGTGTCCTTATGTATGCTTATATTTGTGTTCAGGTGTGTTTTTTAAATCTCACCTGTGCGATAAATAGGACGGAGTGGTCAACGCCGGGGGCATGTCCTTAGATTATGTGCGCGAATGCATTGATACGTGTGCTTAATTTTCTTTTTTTCTTTTTCTTTTTCCTGTTAGAGTTTGTATGTTTTGAAGCGGTTATAGTCCTGATATGGCTCTGCACAGTCGGCTGGGCTTTAAACAACAATAACAATAACAATAACATTTAGACTCAACAGCGCTTTACACATTATCAGACGTTTTAGTGGAGCACACAAGGTGAGTATTGTCATTATCTATAGCCTGTAGACAGTTCTATTCTATTCTCCAACCTCATTTACACTCAACAGCGCTTTAAATATATTTAGACGTATTAGTGGAGTACAGGTTGATATAGTCATTATCTATAGTCTGTAGATCATTCTATATAGTCATTATCTATAGCCTGTAGATCGTTCTATATAGTCATTATCTATAGTCTGTAGATCATTCTATATAGTCATTATCTATAGCCTGTAGATCGTTCTATATAGTCATTATCTATAGCTGTAGATCGTTCTATATAGTCATTATCTATAGCCTGTAGATCGTTCTATATAGTCATTATCTATAGCCTGTAGATCGTTCTATATAGTCATTATCTATAGCCTGTAGATCGTTCTATATAGTCATTATCTATAGTCTGTAGATCGTTCTATATAGTCATTATCTATAGCCTGTAGATCGTTCTATATAGTCATTATCTATAGTCTGTAGATCGTTCTATATAGTCATTATCTATAGCCTGTAGATCGTTCTATATAGTCATTATCTATAGCCTGTAGATCGTTCTATATAGTCATTATCTATAGCCTGTAGATCGTTCTATATAGTCATTATCTATAGTCTGTAGATCGTTCTATATAGTCATTATCTATAGTCTGTAGACAGTTCTATATAGTCATTATCTATAGCCTGTAGATCGTTCTATATAGTCATTATCTATAGTCTGTAGATCGTTCTATATAGTCATTATCTATAGTCTGTAGATCGTTCTATATAGTCATTATCTATAGCCTGTAGATCGTTCTATATAGTCATTATCTATAGTCTGTAGATCGTTCTATATAATCATTATCTATAGTCTGTAGATCGTTCTATATAATCATTATCTATAGTCTGTAGATCGTTCTATATAGTCATTATCTATAGTCTGTAGATCGTTCTATATAATCATTATCTATAGTCTGTAGATCGTTCTATATAATCATTATCTATAGTCTGTAGATCGTTCTATATAATCATTATCTATAGCCTGTAGATCGTTCTATATAATCATTATCTATAGTCTGTAGATCGTTCTATATAATCATTATCTATAGTCTGTAGATCGTTCTATATAATCATTATCTATAGTCTGTAGATCGTTCTATATAGTCATTATCTATAGTCTGTAGACAGTTCTATATAGTCATTATCTATAGCCTGTAGATCGTTCTATATAGTCATTATCTATAGTCTGTAGACAGTTCTATATAGTCATTATCTATAGCCTGTAGACAGTTCTATATAGTCATTATCTATAGTCTGTAGATCGTTCTATATAGTCATTATCTATAGCCTGTAGACAGTTCTATATAGTCATTATCTATAGCCTGTAGACAGTTCTATATAGTCATTATCTATAGTCTGTAGACAGTTCTATATAGTCATTATCTATAGCCTGTAGATCGTTCTATATAGTCATTATCTATAGCCTGTAGATCGTTCTATATAGTCATTATCTATAGCCTGTAGATCCTTCTATATAGTCATTATCTATAGTCTGTAGATCGTTCTATATAGTCATTATCTATAGCCTGTAGATCGTTCTATATAGTCATTATCTATAGCCTGTAGATCGTTCTATATAGTCATTATCTATAGTCTGTAGATCGTTCTATATAGTCATTATCTATAGCCTGTAGATCGTTCTATATAGTCATTATCTATAGCCTGTAGATCCTTCTATATAGTCATTATCTATAGTCTGTAGATCGTTCTATATAGTCATTATCTATAGTCTGTAGAGCAGTTCTATATAGTCATTATCTATAGCCTGTAGACAGTTCTATATAGTCATTATCTATAGCCTGTAGATCGTTCTATATAGTCATTATCTATAGTCTGTAGACAGTTCTATATAGTCATTATCTATAGCCTGTAGACAGTTCTATATAGTCATCATCTATAGCCTGTAGACAGTTCTATATAGTCATTATCTATAGTCTGTAGACAGTTCTATACAGTCATTATCTATAGTCTGTAGACAGTTCTATATAGTCATTATCTATAGTCTGTAGACAGTTCTATATAATCATTATCTATAGCCTGTAGACAGTTCTATATAGTCATTATCTATAGCCTGTAGATCGTTCTATACAGTCATTATCTATAGTCTGTAGATCGTTCTATATAGTCATTATCTATAGCCTGTAGATCGTTCTATATAGTCATTATCTATAGTCTGTAGATCGTTCTATACAGTCATTATCTATAGTCTGTAGATCGTTCTATATAGTCATTATCTATAGTCTGTAGATCGTTCTATATAGTCATTATCTATAGTCTGTAGATCGTTCTATATAGTCATTATCTATAGTCTGTAGATCGTTCTATATAGTCATTATCTATAGCCTGTAGATCGTTCTATACAGTCATTATCTATAGTCTGTAGATCGTTCTATATAGTCATTGTCTATAGCCTGTAGACAGTTCTATATAGTCATCATCTATAGTCTGTAGACAGTTCTATATAGTCATTATCTATAGCCTGTAGATCGTTCTATATAGTCATTATCTATAGTCTGTAGATCGTTCTATACAGTCATTATCTATAGTCTGTAGATCGTTCTATATAGTCATTATCTATAGCCTGTAGATCGTTCTATACAGTCATTATCTATAGTCTGTAGATCGTTCTATATAGTCATTATCTATAGTCTGTAGATCGTTCTATATAGTCATTATCTATAGTCTGTAGATCGTTCTATATAGTCATTATCTATAGTCTGTAGATCGTTCTATATAGTCATTATCTATAGTCTGTAGATCGTTCTTATAGTCATTATCTATAGTCTGTAGATCGTTCTATATAGTCATTATCTATAGACTGTAGATCGTTCTATACAGTCATTATCTATAGTCTGTAGATCGTTCTATATAGTCATTGTCTATAGCCTGTAGACAGTTCTATATAGTCATCATCTATAGTCTGTAGACAGTTCTATATAGTCATTATCTATAGCCTGTAGATCGTTCTATACAGTCATTATCTATAGTCTGTAGATCGTTCTATACAGTCATTATCTATAGTCTGTAGATCGTTCTATATAGTTATTATCTATAGCCTGTAGATCGTTCTATACAGTCATTATCTATAGTCTGTAGATCGTTCTATATAGTCATTATCTATAGTCTGTAAATCGTTCTATACAGTCATTATCTATAGCCTGTAGATCGTTCTATATAGTCATTATCTATAGTCTGTAGATCGTTCTATATAGTCATTATCTATAGCCTGTAGATCGTTCTATATAATCATTATCTATAGTCTGTAGATCGTTCTATATAGTCATTATCTATAGCCTGTAGATCGTTCTATATAGTCATTATCTATAGTCTGTAGACAGTTCTATATAGTCATTATCTATAGTCTGTAGATCGTTCTATATAGTCATTATCTATAGCCTGTAGATCGTTCTATATAGTCATTATCTATAGCCTGTAGACAGTTCTATATAATCATTATCTATAGTCTGTAGATCGTTCTAATCTATTCTCCAAACTCATGTAGACTCAACAGCGCTTTACACATATTCAGACGTTTTAGTGGAGCACAGAAGGTAGGTATAGTCATTATCCACAGTCTAGTAGATCCTTGTTCTACAGCACTATACTCCAAACTCATTTAAACTCACCACGCATGACACAAAATATGAAAATATGACTTTTCCTAGTGGAGCACAGAGAACATAAGCAGTTCAGCGAACTGACCATTTCCCACTGCGTTGTTGTACAGTCTGCATCTTTGGGGGGTGAACATAACAGGATGGGTGTTTTCATCCAAAACAAGTGTGACTGCCCGCATTCAAGCAAGCAGGAACCAGAAAAAAAGAAAGAAAACAACAACGCGAAAATAGAAACAGAACGTGTATTTAATACAACCAGACAAGACAGGCAACACATTTTTTGGGTGTTTTCATGTTTCCATAAGCCACGACTGCACTGACAAGGCTTTCGTGATCTTTAACGTGCATGTTTGATATTCTACATGCGTGTACACACGAAAGGGAATTTAGACTGTGGCAGGTATGTACACATGTTAACCTTGGAAATGGAAAAAAAAATCTCCCCACCCCTTTTCCCACCAGCTGTAGGTATCTAGGAGGATCTAGCGATTACAAGTTGACTTCTTCGTCCGTGAGACACATTGTTTTCACTCGTGGGGATGTCAGGGACTCTTTTTTTAGTATAAGCAGTATCCCCACCTGTTTGAAAATCTTTACTAAAGTGTGGTCGTTTTCTGTTACTGTCTTTGTTGCTGCCTTTGTCCTGTTCTTCCTATCATTAGCTCTTCCTTTCTCTTTGCCTGCTTTTCAACATGTTTGGATGGAGTCTGGTGGGTGAAGAATGAAGATATCCCCCCCCCCCCCCCCGTCATCTCTCACGTCAACAGTTGTGCTGACCTGCTAGTGTCTGCATTTTCCTCTCCGTGCCTTACCCACCTGGGAGAGATTGGAATATTTTCATGCCTCACCCACCTGGGAGAGGTTGGAATATCTCCATGCCTCACCCAACTAGGAGAGATTGGAATATCTCCATGCCTCACCCACCTGGGAGAGATTGGAATATCTCCATGCCTCACCCACCTGGTAGGGACTGGAAAATCTCTGTGCTTTACCCACCTGGGGGAGATTGGAAATTCTCCTTGCTTTAGCCAAGGTGACTGGAAAATCTCCATGTTTTACCCACTTGAAGGAGATAGGAAAATCTCCATGCTTTACCTACCTAGGGGATTGGAAAATCTCCATGCTTTACCCACCTGGGGGGAGATTGAAAATCTCTAAACTTTACCCACCTGGGAGTGATTGGAAGAGCGCCATACTTTACCCACCTGGGGGAGATTGGAAAATCTCCATACTTTAGCCACCTGGGGGGAGATTGGAAAATATCCATGCCTTACCCATCTGGGTCAGATTGGAAAATATCTATGCCTTACCCATCTGGGTCAGATTGGAAAATATCCATGCCTTACCCATCTGGTGAATGTATTCAGGCAGATCGAACCCAGAACCTTCTGACTGAAAATCCGACACGTACCCACTACTGTGCTGCCTGTCATTTATCAGATTATTTATTTCAGTTTTTTTTGGGAGGGGGGTGGGTGGATGGAAGGAGGGTGGATGAGGATATTTTGGTGTTGTTATCAGGTAGAAACAAATACTGTATGCAGCTGAATTATATTTTCTCTGCAGCTCCGCCTGGTGGTGGAATGGTCGCTGACGGGGTCAGGGGGAGAGAAACAGTTCTGCTTCGACTTTCCCATGGAGATCTCGTGACGTCCGTGACCGTGTCACACGTCATGTCACGTTACGTCATATTCATGCTACGTCTTATCAGCTTTGATAATGACTCTTTTGCTTTTGGCTTGTTATAATTATGATGTCTAACATTTGTTGCTGCAAAAAGGATTATTTTCAAGACCTTGCCAGGCCTACGATTTTACGGAAGC